>OX422224.1:37129611-38329611 GCA_949130495.1 Sambucus nigra | reverse complement strand
ATGGGTGTATCCATACATTGTCTAAATAAGGCAGTAATACATATTTGAATAAACCCGATATGAATATATTGTATATTTGGGTGTTTTTCTTCCATCTTTTGATCTTTTTTAAATCATAGAGTTTTATATCTGCCGTTTCATCATCTGTTGAGCCAGCAGTGGTATTACCATTAAATTGTTGAAATATTCTTGTTGAGAATAATTTGAATTTTGATAATTTATAGACATCTTCCTTTTTTATAAGTTGTCTTTGATTATCAATTTCTTGTAACTGTTCGTTGGTAAAAGTGATTTCTTCTCCAACTATTTCACAAAGGGCTATTGTTTGTAGCTCATCTTCGTTACTTCCTCGTACTTCTGCAGTATTATACATAAATACGAGTTCGTCATCGGATGATTCCGAATCAGATTCAAGTTCATATAAAATTTCATTAGAGCTGTTAGAAATATCTGCGTCAGATAAATCTTCCCCATAAAATATTTCTAATTCTTTTTCTTCAAGAAATTTTATCATCTTAATTGCACTTTTCCCTTTTTTAGGACATTCGGGTGCATAATGACCTTCTTCGTTACAAATATAACGACACTTCTTTTTTAGACGTGGTTTTTTAGAAGGTTTCTTTTTCCTAATATATTTTTTATTCTTTGAAAAAGATGATTTCTTTTTCCAAGGTTTCCATTTAAATTTTCTCTTTCGAGAATATTTGAAAGTTCTAGGAGGTGGATTACATCCTATTTTCCAATTTTCTTTTAAAATCTTATCACAACATTTATAACCAACTTTAGAATTTGTGACTTGATTTTTAACTTGCTCTTTAGCTTTTATTTCAATACATTTATCAGATATTTGTCTTAATACCCAATTAATGCGATAACCAAGATTGTCTTCCTTATTGATTGTTTTTAACCAAGTAGGATAAGTTTTTAAAGACATTTCATCCCATGGGTTTGGGAGTTTGTGGAAGAATTGATCCAGCCAATGAATATTTTCTGGATGCTTTAGTTTGAAATATTACTTTTTATATATTTCAACAATTCTTCAAATTGACAGATGTTACATAATTCTAGTTTAGATAATATGTAACATGCATCTTCTTGGATTTTGGATTCTCCAGTATATCCAATCATATTTTCTTTAATTATATCAACAAATCCTTTTAGTATTTCATCAAAAGATTTGAAGTTTTGTAGGATCTCAAATTTTTGCCGAGTTCCTTTTTCTGAGTTTTTCCATTGTTGCAACCATTGTAAAACATCTCCTTGGAGTGTTGCAGCAAGGTAGTCTAAATTTTTTTCTTTAGACCAAGTGCTCTTGTAATTAGTAATGAGTATAGACATGGATTGTGCCCACTCATCAATAGTTTGTTCTTGATCTTTAAAAGTTACATGCCTTAAATCAAGATAAATACCATGTTGAGATATATTTTGTTTGTTCAAATTATCTCTTCTTAAGAAAAAAGGATTTGGTTCGTCCTCATTCTTAGTATTACTTGTAGAAGCTGTAGAAGTATTGTCTGTTTTAACAAAATCTTCATTTTCTTTTTCATATACAGGGGTTTGCATATAATCTTCAAAAGCTTCCCAATTTTGAAAATCGTGAAGTGGTTCTTTAGCCTTTCTTTTTCCATCACTAGTATTTACTACATGTGGTGGAATTTCTTCTTCATCAGATGAATATTGGTTTAATTCATACTGATAATGTTGTAATAATTTTTCATTTTTCAAATACGTGTTTTGTATTTGTTCAATGAGTTTATTACGTTCTGAAATATTTAATATTGGATCTTTATATAGATGTCTCCAATAATCTAATATTTCACGAACGTTTATATATTCGGTGTAATTAAATTCTTCTGTTTGAAGAGCTTTAATTTCTTTCGAACCATAATATAACCTAGGAATTTTATTATCCCCTGGGTTGTTCATTCCAGTTTGTCCTGGGTTTTGATTATCTATTTTTTTTAATAGATTCTCTATTTTTTGCTTAGTTTCCTCTTTTAAGTCTAGGTTTGAGACTGTTTCGAGTTGACTAATTTTTTGATCAACTTTGTTTAAGTTGAATTCAATACTATCTAATTTTCTTTCGACATAATTTTGATTAACGACCACATGTCTTTCAGTTCGTTTTACCCAACTAAAAACTATATCAGTTAAACTATTTAACGTAGTACTAATTTTACTAATATCATTGTCTGATTTTTATCAATATGTAAATTATGATTGTACACAAGTGCGGAAATGATCGAGATATTATTGATACAAACTTACTACTATTACAAGTGGAGAGAATATTACAAGAGAGAGAAGAGAAAGCTGAAAGATGAGTGAGTTATAATGAAGGAGGAGTTCTCCTTTTATAGCAGTCGGATTCCAAAGTTTCTTAAAACTAATTGAATATAAGATAAGGGAAAATAAAAACGTGGGCTGCCGAAGGAAAAAGAAAGAAAAGAGAAAGGGACGTTGATTTCGTTCGTTTTCAAAAAGGAAATAGTAAAGTACTATTTACTTTATTAAAGAAAACTTTAATAAAGAAAGATTCGTTTGTTTTAATGTTTCTTTCAACAGTGAGGACCACATATCGTGTGCTGGATTGTTTTGCAGTCGTTCACGTGGTCGATTATCCGTCCATAGCATTTGCAATATTGGCCTCAGCAACAGAATCAAATGACATACTGTCGTTAGTGCTGTCATGTGGAGGACCATGAAGTTGTGCTGCCTCATATTCCTCTGCATGGCTTAATTGCTCATAGGAAATATCTAAATTACTGTTGTTTTTCAAATTATTTAGAAATTTCCTAACAGCCGCTCGTTGTTCAAGCGAGGTGGTGTAGTTTATCGGCAAATCAGTAACAAATAGTCTTCGTCCATCAGTTACCATGAATTTTAAAGCTGTTTCCCGATAATAATAATCTGCTAGGTTTGAAATATTGATTAGGTTTTGTGACCAATATCTACTTGTGTCCAATTGGTCCAACGGTTGCATAATTTTCCAATTCTGTTCAATATCATCCCATTCATAATCCTCAGTGGCTCTGAGGTGCCAGGTTTGGTACGGTTGGTAGAAAATTTCTCGAGACCGCCAGCCAATTGTACTAGTAATATGGAAGGACAAATAGCGGGTATATTTATACTTGCTTTTTGTCAAAATATGATAAACCAGGGTTTTGATCATCATGGGTAAAAATTCAAAGTTATTGAAGCAACATACACTTGAGAAGATTAGTTTGTTTGCTAATCCCCACTCAATAACCTCAATATCCATTCCTTGGTCCGAAGTTTGGAGAACTAGTAGATCATATTAGGAGGTCCTAATTGTTTCATCCAATTTTTCCATGCAGTTATGGCTTCTGGCATAGTATTAAATTTTTGGTGACATGCACCTGGAAATTTATTTACTTGCATAAAACATTGGTTCCAATTATGATAGATGCCTGGGTTCCTTCCACTGAATACAACATACACAGGGCTTGGTTTAGGCTGTGTAGTTGATGACGAGGCTTGGGTTTTTGCCTTTTTAGCAATTGTAACCCAACTTCCTTTTACTTCACCTGGGTGTTTGTCTCTCTATTTTTTGCTTAGTTTCCTCTTTTAAGTCTAGGTTTGAGACTGCTTCGAGTTGACTAATTTTTTGATCAACTTTGTTTAAGTTGAATTCAATACTATCTAATTTTCTTTCTACATAATTTTGATTAACGAACTGATGTCTTTCAGTTCGTTTGACACAACTAAAAACTATATCAGTTAAACTATTTAACGTAATACTAATTTTACTAATATCATTTTCTGATTTTTTATCAATATGTAAATTATGATTGCACATAGACTCATCCTTCTGTAACCATGGCCTTCAAAGGCCTCTTCAACTTCTCCAGGAGAAGAACGCAATTGATCGTCCATCTCTATCATTTGGTTAAAATCAACCAGAAATTGCAATAAGGGCAAAAGATTAGACATCAGAAAAAGTTCATTATCGTGGAGAAAATAGCAAAAAAGTAAGAAAATTACCAGGGCCAAGTTATGGCAAGATCTCTCGGTCAGCCTGGACTTAGGCATGGGGGCTGACATAGCTCTATCAGCCTGAATTTTTCTCACCAACTCTTGTTGGTTGGCGGTCTTCTTTGCAGCTAATGCTTGCTGCTCGATTGAATTTTTTCGAACCTATTTTGAAGGATCAGGTAAACCTCTTCTCAACTTCTTCAGTTGGAGCTTGACGGTCTGATTTTCATTAGCCCTAATAGACCTTTTGTCACTGCCATGCGACTTCTTTTCAACTCGCTTAGTGCCAGTATCAACAATTTTATTGGGAGTAGGAGATAGGGGACCATCCATCAAGTTGGGCATCATCCTCTTGGTCATGTCTACGGAGGGAGAAACAAGAATCTCAGATAGGTCAAGGGACTCAAATGAGGAGGAAGTGCCTCCTTGAATGAATTTAGCACCGGCAGACTCAGTGGTTGAAGAAGTTGGTACAGGAACCTCCTCAAGATTGACAACAACTTGGGGCAGAACAAGTGTAGGCCGGGAAACAGAAGAAGTGATGGAACTTTTATATTCCCGCAGTAATGAAGCGGTCTTGGGATGTTCTTCCCCAATCTTTTGGTTTAGTCCCCACAAGAACTTGAGATCATTGATATTGATTTCCCCTTCCTTGCTACACCTCTTCTTACTTTCCTCTGCCTAAAAAAGAAACATGAAAGTTAGTTGGCAAATATCAGGAATGCATAACAAAAGAGGAAAAAACAATCAATAGATTTACAACCTATGCCACGTCCTGATTGGGAACATCAGCCACTCCAGTAAGGAAGGGAGCATATTGCCACTTCTCGACATTAACACCATACTCCCAATAATCGTTATTGGAGTTTGGTAGACTACTAAAGCCCTATTGTCTTACCTAGTCTTCAAGTAATAGATACTTTCTCTAAAAGTGACCCACTTATAACCGTACATCAACTCCAAAACCCCAATATGGGTCCCATAAAGTTCGTTCAACCTATGTACCTCATTCACAACCCTAAGTGTTGGGCGCTACTCTGGCAGGAACTACATCAAAATATTGACAAAATTGCAGGAAAAGGGGATTTGGTGGAAAGGTGATGCCACACTTAGCTATAAACAAAGTTGGGATCCAGTGACCCTCAGAAAGGGAATAAACGTCTACGAGACCTTAGGGTTTCTCTAAGTCTACCCAAGATGGAATTTTCCTTTTCTTTTTAAACTCATCTAACGAATTCTTATCTACGATGCGAACCATGGTGGAAATAGAGAAAAAAAAAATGATAAAACAGAGAAAAAGGGAAAAGAAGCCTTACAGGAATCAAAGACGATGGCAAAAACTGAAGAAGAAAATGGTAGCAAACGATCGCACAGGAAAAAGCTTGAAGGCAAAGAAAATGCTAAAGTTCAGAAGGTTTGAGGTAAGAAGGAAAGAAATTTCGTACCTAATTATAGGTTGCTTCGATAAATAGGAATGCAATAATTAACTGAACGAATCGTATATCTACCGCCGGCTGCACGCTTCCTGAAGCGTTAAACTATGCCCTTTGGCGGTTAAAAAAAAGTTCGAATTAATTACAAAAAGTGCCATTATCAAATAGTGCTAGTAAATATTTTTACAAGTATAGGAGGTTGGCTGCCGACCAACACTCAAACAACATGTTGAACAACTTCCTAGACTAAATACTCCATACTTTCAATCAAGCATCAAGCATGGAGCATTGGGGCATTTGTTGTATGTAAAAATTACTCTCCTATATGAACCAATGAATAATGAACACTTGTCCTCCTATATGGCAGTCTACTTGATCGGCTTCAGAGATACTTAGTCGGCTAGAAGGCCGACAAACTCTAGAAGGCCAACCAACAGGAATATCAATAGTTACTTGAATGGGATGCCAATTAGCATTGAATTTCAAGAGTTTCATTTATTGTAAACAGATGTAAACGCCTGCCAATATAAAGGCACTCCATCTCTAGAGTTTCAGACTCATATAAATACAAATCAATTCTTTAGCTCAAGGGACGACTCGAATCACTCATATGCACACCATAGTGAGCTATTGTAAACCCTACTGAATAAAAATCAACAGTGGACGTAGGTTATTTTACAGCTGAACCACTCTAAAAATCTTGTCTCTTGTGTGTGTGGTTTGAGTTACTTACCTTATTTTTATCTGTGATTATAAACTTGGAGTTAGTCCATTTTAGACATCAACACCATCGGTAACCCAAAATCCAATCCAAATATCCGAATGAAATAGATAACTAAAAATAATTGATTTTGGAATAAAGGGGTAACACGCCCAACTGATAACAAAAATAGAGTCTAGTCTAGAATGCAATAAAGGAAAAGGCTACTTAGAACTCTGTAAGCATCCACATCCGCTGCAGCTACGTATCCCTGGAATGAGTAATCATCTTTAGCGTCCCTATGGCTGGACGCCTAAAAGTTTTTGGAAAATAATTTTACACGGGTCAGAGCCCAAAACCTTTGAAAAATATTTGCAACTAATTAAGATGCAGTAAATAAATATGCAGTAAAACTTTTCATATTTAAGTCGATGTCGCACTCCCATGAGATACCCCTCACCTCTCAACTATAGTGCACACCTAGCGCATACATCTTAACCCGCCTAGTTACACTACCCCGCCTTACTAGTCTTATGGAAAATCTCACTCTTACTCTACTCTGACTGTTCACACTTGATTTCTTAATTAGCTTGCTTGATTGCTTAATTAATTATCTCTTTATTAATTATTCTCTCAACTTTACTCAAGTTATATAATGCACAATCACACGTATTGTAATATGCCCGTATACAATTTACTTCACTATTATATACGTTTGCTTGAAATGTCCCACATATACAATACATATGTATCACTCATAATATATACAACCGCATTCTCGAATGTCTTCCACATTCTGAACGTGAGCTAACTGGCATGCTATCGTGTTCCAGAATGTCCTCCACACTCTGGGTAGCTGGGTCGGGATCTCACCACCGAACCCGAAAATTTCAAACGAACATTGGAGGCGGTCATGGCTTTAAGTTCGTGGCCATAACCATACACATTATTCCACGGAACTCTAACCCTACATCACACGGGCATACACATCACCTATGACTTAACAACAATAACAACGGGTAGAACCAACGAGGCTCTGATACCAATTAATGTAAATGATGCCAAATGGGTAAATAAGAGGAAGATATCTCACAATTCAACCCTCAATCACTAAACTCTCCAAAATATAAAATACCTTAAATGAGGCTACAATAAGGGTATTTATAGGTGAGAAGTAGCTTGTGCTCTAAGCTATTGAATCGATTACAATTATGCCCTTAGATGCCACTTGTCCTTCCCACCTCTAAATACTAAAAAAAGGAAAATACAACCAAATAAAGAAAATAAAATAAAATGACAAAAATGCCATAAAATCCTAAAAATGACGAAATATCCTCATATGTGTATATATATACAGTCCCGCTCTTGTGCGGACTAGTCCGCATTTTAAGAATGCGAACCGAACACGTGTCACCTGGCGGTAAGCTCAAAAAAGAGAGAGAGTGTGCTTATAATTTAGGCAATAATTTCTTGGCGCACCGTTAGGTGACACATGTCCGGTCCGCATTCTTAAAATGCGGACTAGTCCTCACAAGAGCATTATATATATATATATATATAGAAAGTCTCCTGTAAAGACTCCTTTTAGTGCAGACCCTGGTACATACCATTTTTTTAAAATAGTAAAAAAATGAATTTTTTGATGAAACTTAATGAATATGATTTCCATGGTGAGAAGATTATCTCCAATTTTTTTTCGTCGAAAAATTCCATAAAAAAACCGTTGAGATGAAGTGATATGTAAAAAAAATGGTACAAATAAGCATTTCCAACCGTTGAAATGTTGGGTTGGCGCCAGCCGCTTTATTGATTGAATTTTTTGATGAAACTTCATGGAAATGATCTTCTCACTATCGAGATAATATCCATGGAGTTTCATAAAAAAATTCAATCAAAAAGTGGGTGAGATGATGACCAACATTTCAACGGTAAAAAATGCATATTGATACCATTTTTTACATATTACTTCATCTCAATGGTTTTTTTATTGAATTTTTTAATGAAAAAAATTGGGAGATGATCTTTTCACCATGGAGATCATATCCATGAAATTTCATCAAAAAAATCATTTTTTTACTATTCAATAAAGAGTCCTTACAGGAGGGGGCCTCTCTCTCTCTCTCTCTCTCTCTCTCTCTCTCTATATATATATATATATATATATATATATATATATATATATATATATATATATATATATCATTATCATTTCAGCTAACCTAACCTGTGCCTATCGCTCGAAGCACTAGCCTACTTATCCCGAGTCTATACCCCCGACTCTTAATTTATTTTAGTTCTCATCAATTAAACAATTAAAGTAGCGTCACCCTGCTAAAATGCTCGGACTTACTCAACTAGCCCGTACATCAATTGTTTATGAATTTTTTCTCTCACCATTCGTTATCTACGTATATTGATTCCAATGTTCTAAAAGGAGCGTCTAAGCTCCACGTAGGCGTGCCTAGGTTTGAGGCTTGGGAAACCCCCCCCACCTTGAGCCTTTTACGCCTTATTCTTGGTAAAAGGCATAAAAAACACTTTTTTTTTGTAAAAACAAAAACGCTTTAATGAAAAGATATTGCATTTTAAAGACTTTTTAAAAAATAAGAACATTTTTAGACATCAACAATCTCATTCACAATAATCAAAAGACAAATTGTATCCCAACCCAAGCCTCTCTACCTCTCGTCCAAAAAAAAATCCGTGTTTTTTATTTTTTTTCTTAGTATTTAAAAAAGTTAGTATTTTAGCTTGCATATATTCAGACATATTTTAAGGTATGTACCATTTTAGTATTTTTAATAGCATTGTTATAGTTAAAAATGTTAAAATATATTAAAAAAGGCCTAAACACCTTTTCACGTCTAAGGTTTGCCAAGGCTTTCAAGGCTCAAGGCTTAGCCTCCACGCCTGGGTCACGCCCCGCGTTTTTTAGATACTTGATTGTTTCTCTCACAATTTCACATCAAGATTCGATTACCCTATCGTCTCAAGGTAACGTAAACTCCCTAAATCACTCGTGTTAATTATTCTTTAAATCTTATAGATTCCGAACCGGTTTGGCCAGAATGCGAACCGGTTCGTTTTTTGCCCATAAATGTGAACCAGTTAGCTTTCTTCCCAGAAATCCGAACCGGTTCGGCCTGGAATGCGAACCGGTTTGCTGACCCTTAAGGGAATGGATCCTAGATGATTCTTACAATAGACAATCATCCAAACATCAAAGATTATCTAATATCATCAATTAAATTCATCGAAATGGGTTTATCTGAAGAACAACTCTATATAACCCTAGATTTGATCTCAAAATCCCAATTAAACATAGTCAGCCTATAAATCTCTAATAAGGCTCTAATTCCGGCAATTCTAATTCATATTTCATCATCAATTAATCATTTAATACTACACATGGGATCAAATTCACCAAGCCCCCTTTTATCATGTAATCAAAACAGTTTTGTTTTACACTTATCATGATATGAACATGATTCACCTTTATTCAATTTAAAGCAAGTTAATTACTCGCCTTGGGATGATTGTAGAGTCGGATCTACGTCGCGTGTGATGGTTTGATGGTAGAAATCTCTTGAATTTCCTCCCATATTAGCTTTTTCCTTGCTTCCTCCCGTCTTCCTCCTTTCTTACGGTTTAAAACTAATGGTAGGGCTGCCTCACCCACCTAACCCTTATAGTTTAACTCACTAATTCCGAAATTAGGTCATTAGGTTACATTAAAATGACCCAAATATCCCTACATGAGTTCGGGCTAGTCTAAAAAGCCCTCGGAACCCATTTACTACTCCCGGGTACTCAATTCTGACTATTTTGACCCATTCGGGACCAACCGTGAACTTGAAATCGCCATCCGAGTCACTTATACATAAGTTTCCTATCTCAACCTTAAAGTAATTTACTCACAAGCCCCGGTTGAGATACCGTCACAATCCCGTCGTTCTTACCCACAATGACGTACTCATAATTTACCGTATATTATTTATTATTCACACCTGGTAAATTTACCACATAAATATTAATCTTAATCTCTCCCAATTAATATTTAATAAATTCGGAATATTCCATTTTAATTAAATTACTGCACACATGTAATTTAAAAATGCCAAAAATAATTAAATTTCAAATTATTCCAAAATACGGGATGTTACAGATGGGATGGGAGTTAATGTGTGTAATAAATGAAGGAAAAAATGGCGACGCTCAGTTATTGTGCATAACATGCAAGGAATGTCGGAAATTGGTCTTCACCATTTTACTTAATTAGGACTTTGAGACAATTGTTCGCTTTCTTTTGGTGTAACTGCTTTTTTTTTGTTCGTGTGGGTAAGGGGGGTGGGGTGTGTGGTGGGGGTTGTATTAGGATCTGAATCTTATACCTTTTTGTAGGGGTGGAGAAAGGGATCCCACTTGAGCTAGATGTTGTAAAAATAAATATTTTTAAATAGAACAGAGTTATAAAGAAGGGTAACACTCGTGTATCCCATCGATTATGGATGGAAAGAAAACCTCAATGTCTTTATTAAAGCAAACATCCACCCATTTAGCACGAGCTGGCATGGGCCATATCTATACATTAGGACACATGGCGGCTAAATAATTTCATAAATTAAACAAATTATATTTGAACGATGGAAGTTTGGTTGCTGTATTATGATGGGATTCTGCTTCCACCTCGACTAAATTCCCATTTGTGTCTATGCGATATATATTGGGTTTTAGAAGCAATGGAAGATTTTATGTCGCGAATCAAGGTGCCGAAGCATTAAAACACATGAACGCTTGAGTTTTGTCTTACAACCGAAGATACTCCATTCTAAACAATTAATTGACAGTATACTCTAAAAAATGATTATAAAGGGAAACCATAGGCCTTATTTCACTACTAGCTAGGAGAGTTTTAATAGAGAGAAATACTGATTACGAAAGATCTATCCAGATCAAAGATTTGATTGATATCTAGATACACATGGAGACAAAATAAGATGATTAAATTCTGAAATGCATCTGAAAATAAAAGTAGAATAATAAAGAATACCCCAAGTATTGAAATAAGTGGGACCTCTCTCTCTCTCGATGCTTGAACACACAACTCAAGGGGCTACACACGTGTGCTCATTACGTCATTCAGTGTAACTGTGTAATACCCCATTGGGAAAAATCATTTAGGTATTGGTTAATTTGAGTATTATGAGTGTAATTTATTTGTGTGCCATTGACACCATTTACGTCAATTGGTATTTGAGTCTAGGCACTCCACTTGTTGTTGTTGTGTAGAAAATCGAAAACAAAGCAACAACGGCACCCAAAAGGAATACCCAAGTCGAGCGTCACAATGCCGAAAGGGTTGAACTCTTCTTCAACGAACTCCACCAGCCCACCGCCCATCACTCCCACTCTACCATCGTTGCTCATGGATCCACCACCACCCCACATCACTCCCAACCCCTCCTGCCACTAAAACCCAACAACCAACCCACTTGTTGGGATAACCACCCCAACCCAAATTATCCGCATCTCAGCACCACCGGCTTCGAAAATAGCTTGTCGGAGAGCCCTACTATGAGTCCCATCCCCAGCCTTGCACCACCAACATCCTAGCCCTGAACGTCCCCTCCCCTTATCTTCAAAACCCTAGCCGCAATCCCCGCATGGCACAAACCCTAGGTCGAACCCACTTTCTCGACCCTCCATCTCTCTCCCTACCCCATTCCCCCTCATTGCTCACCTACCCACTCAGCTAGTGCGACCCATTTGCGACCCTACCCAAACCATACCGACCCAAATCAGGCCCCACCTCTAGCAATTGTCCAGCAACCCTACCTCCCTCCGAATTAACTCCACTCGTTGCTTAACACCGAATGGGATCCAGGTTCAGCCCTCGAGGATCCCCACAATATGACACGAGAATGCAGACAATGAGTTAAAGTGTGACTCCAACAACCACTCACTTTCCAACCCCAGATCCAATTTTGGCAACTATTTCAAAGACGAGGAATTGTCCCCCCCACATGCCTCACTCTATGAAGATGCACGAGCACTCGTGCCTGAAAAGTGGAGGATGGATTTATCCCCTTTTGACTTTCTTAATCCAAATGTGACCCATTTGTGCTACAAAAAAGGTCACTAAATGGATGATTTAAAGCTGACCCACCTCCCTATGTTGAGATGCCTCGTCTTTATGAGCCCCACCCCCGGCTCCTATACCCATTGCCTGTGTCCGTCCCCCGCTTGATGATTTCGAAGATGAAGATGATGATGCTAGAGATCCGCCACCGGGCAATAACCACCTCACATATGTGGTACAACTATACTCTCTAAGAGCCTAAATGGAGACATTAGGGTGGATATCCCTATGTTTGATGGTCACCTCAACCACGAGGACTTCATTGGTTGGTTGGATGCGATGGAGAAAGTATATGAGCATAAAAGCATATCCGGGAGTAGATTTGTTTAGTTTGCAATGACTGAACTTTAGGTTTTTGCCTGTGTTTGGCGGAATGACTCGATCCAAAGGTGCGCTTTAACTCAGCAATCCCCGATCACCTCTTGAGCTCAGATGAAGGACAAGATGCGCCCATTCTTCGTTCCCTCCACTTACGAGAGAGATCTCTTTACACGGGTTCAGGCCAGGACCGGCCCCGAAGATTTGGGGGCTCAAGGCGAACTTGTAAAATGGGGCCCTTTATATAATATGTATTTTTACAAGTTAACAAGAAACGAACAAAATAGAATACACAACAGCCCAACAATCAATCTAAAAATTTCCGACCACAACAAAATAAAGGAACATTGGAACCTGTTTTGCTGAGTTTGTAAAGCAACTTTGAAAGCCCTTCTTTGCTAAAAAAATGCTGAAGAAACACATAAAAAATGAACATCATTAGAATAAAAAAATTAATAGAAGATTAAAAGGAGCAACAAGATTAATAACGAGAACTTAACAAAAAAAATTAACACTAAGAACTATAATTAAAAAAAAATGATAACAAGAACATATAACTTTCTATTTACTTTTAAACGACATCATTTAAATCTTTAAATATAAATGTTGTTTGTACTAATCTAAGTGTTAAAAATAAAAAAAAAATGACAACAAGAACAGCATTTAAATTCAAAAATATAGAAAACAGCATTTAAAACCAAACATTAACAACAATAATTATAATTAAAAAAATGACAGATTAATAAAAAAAATGGCAACAAGAACTTTACAAAATTACAACAAGAAGAGGTACAAAAATGACAACAAGAAGAGATAACTTTATATACACTTTAAACCTTAGATTAGTAAAATAACAACCTTTAAAAAAATTAATAAAAGGGTTTAACATATTAGTAAAAAAACGACATTTATATTTCTGGATTTAAAAAAAATATGAACAAGAATAACTTAACAAAAAAATTAACATCATTTTACAAGTGTTCAATAAATTAATAAAAAACAACATTTATATTTAACAACAATGAAGATTTCAATCTAAAAAATTAACATGAGATAATGAGAGGGTGAATAAAAAAAAATACAAACCTCTCGAATATTTTTGGGTTGAAAATTGAGAGTATTGTAAGCATTTAAAAGAGGGTTGATTTTTTTGAGATAATGAAAGAGAGTTTAAATGGTTGGAACTTGGATGGAATTTGGAAAGTTGGTCTTGGGTGGGGTGGGAGCCGTTTTTTTCGGTTCTGAAATGAGTGTAATGAATGAGCAAGTGGAGATGAAGGGTTAGTTGTTGGTGGGTGGATTTTAAGTTTATCTTTTGGGCTTAGGACTATTTTTAGAAACTTATATAATACACACCTATACAATATTTGTGGCCTATATTTTTATATCAGATTCGGGGGGCCAAGGCGGTTGCCTCATTGGCCTACCCCTTGGTCCGGCCCTGGTTCAGGCCTCCGACAATGCACATTGTCAAGAAGCAGCTTCACTTGCTATGCGCCTAATCACTTTTGGATGAGAGTGAGGAGCAACGGATTAGCCGTGTCATTCATGGTTTGCAGCTCAACATCCTCCAAAATTTGAGCCTCACAGAGATTTAAACTTTTGTGAAAGCCGTTGAGTAACCATCAAGATGGAAGAGCACCACCGGAGTTCAACCAGCCGTCCTCGTCCTCCGACCATTACTCTTCACGTTGAGCTCTAGATATCCCACCCAACGCTATGAAATGCTTCACATGGGGAGTAGTTGGCCACCGAGCCTCTAAGTGCCCCAAGAGGAAGAAGAGGACCTTCTTTGCGACTTATGAGTTTGAGCTGCTAGATGATGGGGAGGTGGAGCAGCACGAGGCCTTAATTGCTCAGAACATTCCGATCAGCCGTGACTCCGATGGTGTTCTCCTTTGAGTTTGAGGACGAACGTTTTTCTTGGAGGACAGAGCGACGTGTTCTATAATGAGAGGCATTTCTATCATTTCTATTTTTCTCGAGTCCTATTTTGTATTTGTCTCTATTTTTTTTTTATCATTTTTGTAATTTTTCCTTTGTTAGTTGGTGGTAGTTAAAAGAATTAGAGATGGCTAGAATAGGTATTTTATAAACGGAATGTTTTAGTTGTCCATATGACCTAAGCATTCATTACTGCTTCTCTTATCCTTGTAAATAATTAACACTCCATTGGGACAACTCATTCAAGTATTGGTTAATTTGAGTATTCCTACTCTTTGTTTGAGTGCAATTTCTTTGTGTGCCATTGACACTGTTTACGTCAAGTTTCTAAGGCATTATTGTTTTTGTAGTTATCTGTAAATTTTCAGATTTTTTTTGGAATTGATCACAAAGTGTGTTCCTATAATATTTAACTGCAATCATTAGCAGTTCTATTAATGACAGCAAGGATTTATAAACTCATTGGTACCTTGTAAATTTCGATAGAAGAATCTCAGATCTTATTCACGATAAAATGAATTTCCAACATTGTAATTACAATTTTGATCTCTCATATGAAGGTTCAAATCAAACCAAAATGTAGAGGCTGGTAGTCTAAAACTTGTTGGTATAATGGCTAGAAGTTCGGGTTCGCTTCATTTGATTCCTTTTGACATGTGAGTTGATCTTAGGATCATTATATTCATATGCATGCACATGAGATGAGAGTAACTTCTCATATTTTTTGTCTGCTGGTTCCTTGTTTTGGTGTTTTGGCAACTAAACTAACGATGCATGCTGAATATTTTAGGGAAAGTGCAATAACTTCTCTGACCTAAGTATATTTTGTAGTTTTTGCAAGTCACTGACCAAAACTATTATTAATGCAAAACATCTCTCATAAACTATGCATTTTGTTGCAAAGATTCTTTTGAGTTTTTAGTGACTTTTTTAGCAATGCCTTTGTCTTTGCAAAAAAATCAACAATTCCTGGGACCTTTACTCATTAAAAATGGTATTGGGGCTTCTTACACAATCTGCAAGCTTTAGGAGTATTGTTTGCACTTTCCCTGAAGTTTACTAATCTAATGGTGATCAAAGTTAATTGATCATCAGTACCATTTTATGTTAAAAACTTAAAGCATTAATTTCTCTATAGGAGGCTGGCATGTGTGCTGGCTTTAGGATTGTGTCTATCTACTTGGGAACTTCTATTGATGGCGCATAATCTAAATATTAATAGGAAGTTATATCTGTTACTAAATAGTTATATCCAGCTTGTATGTCTATGATCACTTATGAGTATCTTATATGATTTATTCATACCTCATATAAATTTACCTGTTTCCGTCTTTTATGTATGTATTTGATAATATTAATTAGTTTTTTTACTTCAAATACTTTATTATTTTTCGATTTAAGACTTTAATCCCAATTAATCAGTTTATTAAACTTTAGTACGTTTTTTTATCGCTAATCTTTTGTGACATTTAGTGACGGAAATTGTTTGAAAATCTATTAAACTGATTAATTTCGATTAATGTCTAAAATCGAAAATTAGTAATGTATTAAAGTAAAAAGAAAACTATTAATCGTCAAGGACCATTTAATCAAAATACAACTGTTTCTTTTCTGTTCCAACTTCGAAGAATATTATTTTTCTGATTGGATAATGATTTTTCAGGAACAAACAATTAGAATTGAGCCGGAATCTTCTGAAAGCTGCAAGGAGGCTGATCAACCTAGTCCAGTCTCAGTTCTTGAAGTCCCTTCCTTAGAAGATGTATCATCTGGTTCTGAATGCTTTGAGAGAGTCAGTGCTGAGCTTCAAGGTAATTGCGTAACTGTTTACTTCGTTAATTCTGCTAGTTAGTGTTGGAACTTTTCAACATAATTTGATGGCTTAAACCTGTTCTGTGAAAATAAATTATCATGAATTGAGAATAAAGCTACGCTATGAACAAATATAATACAAGTTATCATTTTACAACTAATACATCTTAAAATAATGAGGACTGTGTATGCACTAAAATAATGTCCTTTCGATTTGTATGACAAAGGGTTACTTTTGTTTTGACTTCTTGTGTCGTTAAGAGAATTAATAAATACAAATTATCTTCCTCTAGGATCATTAAAAAATTTGAAGGTGTAATTCGTAAGCCTCGATTTGAAAAATAAAATTCCCCCAATATATAAAAATTCTAATAAGATCATTAAATTAATCTATCACCACATAAAGAATTATAGCCAAAGTCTACAAGAAAATAGCGAGATAGAGAGAAAACAAACATAAAATCACATGAGTATGAAAACCTCCCATACTCCACGCATTTAATAAGTCACGTTAATTATCAGTGCTAGTAGTAATCCATTAATAGTGTCAGTTTTTTCAATCAAATCCATTAGCCAGGACAATATATATATATATATATATATATATATATAGGGTGAAGCTAGGATTACATCTTGAGACGACTGGCAATTAATATACTCCTTACGAAAAAGTTCATGTTGTATTATATTAAAATTATATTGACACTGATTATGATAAAAACACGAGTTATGTACAAGTAATTTTGACAAAGATATGGGAAAAAATAGCCGACAAAACGCTTTTCTTATGTATAACATAACTATGATTTTGGTGAGGTCCACACACATAAGCCGAGGAAGTATTTTATTTATATTCTTTCTCAATAAGATCATTTGTTAATGCATATGAGTAAATTTATCAAATAAAATGAATTAAGATTGTAAGATATTATGTAATTTACCGAAAACCTTACAAATTTAATGTGAGATTGCTCATCATAAATAGAGCTTCACATATGTTGATAGTGATCACCAATTAAATCAAATGAAAAAGTTACAAAATTAATACATGAAAGTTTGTAAAGTGAATAATAGCAATTTTATGGCTTAGTGCTATTAAACTTACTCACTGTTTATTAATTAATTGTGTGAGACTAGGTGTATGTTACTTGTAGTTTACATTTAAGGCTTTTGGAGATGCTATGTTTCTAGAGATAACCTGTTGGAAGTTGGAACCGTGAACACTAGCTGCCGATATAAATTGGGATTTAGACTTTTTAAGGTTTATTAGTTACTTCGTATAGGTTGCATGAAGTTCATGTTTTCATGGGTTCGTCAATATATTGATTGAGATTTCTCACAGGCCACAAGTCAAAAAAAGTAAAACAGTAAAAAAATAAAGTAGGGATTCGGTTCAAAGTCGAGTTGTAGGTTACGAATTAGCGGTTTGAGGCATGCACATTAGCGGTTTGAGGCGTAGGTTACGAATTAGTTCTTTGTGCGGCTTAAGACGCAATTTCAAACATTGCTTAGCGATAAACATATACAAAACAAAGCTATTGAAGGACACGTATAAAGTCCTGTATCACCACCCTGACCCTTATCTTTGTATCAAAAGCAATAATTTATCACCCTACTCTAATTTTCTCCTTTGGCAGACTGCGTATGATATGCAATTAAGTGTTTTTTAAAATAAAAAATAAACGTACAGAAAAATAAAAAATAAAAGTACAGAGAAATAAATTTTATTTTATTGCCATATCCTCACAAGATCCGAACTATAATATCTTTTTAGATTTGTTGTATAACTGAATTTTACCATTTTTCTGTAGCCGTGCTACATAGAACCGATTGTTATGTTTTTTCACTTATTCATTACCTTATGCCTTAAGACTTTGAAATAAACATAAATCACATCACTCCCAACTAATGAAGCTATTAGCCCATAATTGTTCTGTCTTAGCTAAAATATTTGTTCTCTCCTCAATCGCGCTACTTTTTGCGTCTCGTGTTGCATGAATTCAATATAGTTGTTCTAATATCATCCTCATCTTGGGAACGTGTTCTTTTTACCTTCTGTTCTTGCTTGCAACTAATCCATCTAAGCATTCTTGTATTGGAAATACTCATATTGTTGACATCTATTAAGTTACTCTATTTAGAGAAATAGTCTCATTTCAATTTGTTTGGTTTGAGTACGTGGTGCCTTCCTTGAAACTTTGTATATCTAAGGTGAAAAAATAGAAAATGTCGAAAAGATCCTCTTCTATCACAATTTATCCCAAAAAACTTACCTCCAAAAGATTTCCCAAATCGATCAATCTGGAAAATCTTATTCTTTCTACAAATGGTCCTTGCTAGAAGGAAAATGTGCAAGATTTTCCAAACTGATAAAAACTTGTGGATCGATTTCAGAAATCTTGTTGGGGGTGGATTTTTTCTGTTGCTAACATGTTGTAGAAGGATTTTTTCTCATTAGCGCCCCCCCCCCCCCCCCCCCCCCCCCCAAATTAAAAAAAATACAAATAGAGATTGAGCTTGAGGAAAGAAGTCTAATGATTCAAACTCTTGACATGAATAATGAGTTGTGTAGAATGCCACAAAAGCTCTAATCAAAAGAGCTCTACATGTATTAGTTCCTTTCCTTTTTGATCTGGTTCCATATTTTCCATCTCTGCTTAAAATTCTTCCTACTTTTGTGGTTTTGCTAGAGCTAAGAAAGCAACTTCAACTCCTCAAAATGGAGTCAGAATCATGTGGTGAGGCACCCATGCTCACTCCATATGACGAAAGTGGACACGAACCAGTTATAGGATCTCAAGAGAGAGAAATACTTGGACCCGAGAGCTGGAAATCTTATTACTTAGATGACATTTTAATCGAGTCCGGTTTTGACAATATTGACTCTGATAAATTCACAACAAAATGGCATTCTCTAGAATTCCCTTTGGATCCCACATTATTCGAAGATCTCGAGAAGACTTATAATTACGAGACAAACGTGTCGAAGTCCGAAAGGAGGTTGTTGTTTGATCGTGTAAATTCGGCCTTTTGGGAAATTTTTATGGGCCGAGGTTCTAAGTGGTTGAAGCCTGGGGTCCAGGATGAGCTTAATATGTTGCTTGAAAGACAAGAAAAGGAAGCGAGCGAGGACGATTCGGTAAATATGCTCGATAGGGAGATGCACTGGTTAGATTTCTCGGGTGATGATATTATAGGCACGGAAATTGAGAAATCGTTGATGGATGAACTAATAGCAGAAATTGTAGTTGTACATAGCTTTTGAACTATAACTGTTGATGTACTAGTATTATGTGTTATATAGACAAATGAAATAGTGGAATGGGGAGTCTAGAAAAATGAATGTATAAAAATAAAATACTCTAATGTTAAATTACATGAGAATGAGTCCAAGCTTGTGTCTTTAATTTTTTTTTTACCCCCATTTAGCCGATCCCAAATAATTGGTAGAAGGCATTGTTGAGTCGAGTATTTTTTTAAACCCCCCCCCCCCCTCTCTCTTAAATAATGTTGGATTTAGAGATGTCCCGTGCATGTGCGTCAACCCGCCCGTGCCTTGTGCAATACCTGTTGCGTGTTTCATGCGGGCAATTTTTAATTATTGAATTGTAGGGATATCTCAATATACAACATTATATGCCTGACGTGCTTATGTTGTTTTCCCCCTATTTTATTATTTTATATATATACTCGTTTCTCTAGAAAGTTAGATGAAGCATATGGTTATTTGTTCATCTTTGGGTATATTTGGATATCATAACATATGGAGGTAAAAGGGAAGAGGAAGATATTAGAAGCTGTAATTTTTATTTATTTATTACGTCCATTTTCTTTATGTTTTCTTTCGTAAATTTGTTATATTTGCCCCTAACAATGGTTGCAATCCACCATTTTAACCTTTTTCTTGAGGTCCCGTTTGGTACCTGATAAAGTTGGGTGAAATTTGATTCATTTCGAATAATTCTAAGAAAGTGCAAGATTAATGAGTTTGGTAAGAGGTAAAGTTGCATTGGATTGTAGGTTCTAATGAAATCAGATTTTTACCTCGGTAGGAAAGTGGGTAGCATCAAAATCCATTCAATATAGGTGAGATTCTTATTTTCTCATGAAAATTCTTACAAATAATTTTTGTGAAAATAAAATCGTCCATAGAAAATATTTAATTATAAAATTATCCGTAAAATCTAAATATTCATTTTGTGAAGACAATTCAAATATACTGGCTTGTATTAGATTTAGACTTGTATAAATTTTATTTACGCATTTTTTTCTACTCATATAATAAATTGATTAACCTACCCTACAATACACGTCTACAATAAACTCCAATATTTATTAAATATTCAAAAGTTTTTTTACAAAATAAAAAAAATATGTTTGGGTTCAAACATTTATAAATAGTGAATTGTATAATTGTGTTTTTATAAATGTCCAAAATAAATCAATTTAATATATATATATATATATAGAGCCAGGCTTCCGTGCAGGAGTCCAAACGTGCGGGATATTTTTTAGAAAAAAAAATGTTTTTTTTTTGATTTTTTTTGTGTGCGTTATAAACATTTCAATGCACCCATGTAAAAAAAAATCAGTTCAAAATAACCTTTTTTGGTATTTAAAAAAATGGGTCAAATTTTGACAGTATTTTAAGTGCTTAAGTAGTGTCAAAATTTGACCCATTTTTTTAAAATACCAAAAAATGTTATTTTGAACTGATTTTTTTTACATGGGTGCATTGAAATGTTTATAACTCACACAAAAAAAAATAAAAAAAAAAAACATTTTTTTTTTCTAAAAAATATCCCTTAGGGGTCCCTCATTTTGGGCTCCAGCACGGGAGCCTGACTGTATACATATATGTATAGGCATTATTGGTATATATTATACATTTTAATATCACTTTTCATGTATGAACCAAACACGAAATTTTAGCTTTTAAAAGAAATTCATTGGTTAACCAAACATGGCGAAAAAATTTCAAAATCATAGTAAAAAATTTCCACATTCTATCTAAAATATTACCGCGTACCAAATCGGGCTTAAGAGTTTTCTTGCCCTTATTTATGAAGCAACCTATATGTGTGTAGGTGTGTAAAGACCTCTCTCACGGACACAAAAGTTTATAAACACGCTTAGCAAACCATAGTTGTAACCATAACCAACTAAGGTTTGTCTTTCAATGGCCAAAAATGGGTAAAAGTTACCATAACTTATCATTTAAACATGATGTACAACACTATGACATTGAGGAGTAATTTTGTAGCGCACTTAGATCATCTGCGGATAATTGTGGCAGTTTGTCCAATCAGAATGCCAAATGTTATATTACTCGACCAAAAAACAAGTTCAACTCATGAGCATTAAGCGTGCGTATGTATTATATTTTTGCTCAACCAAAAAACAAATGCTATCAACATAACATGCGGGTGTGTGTATTGTATTTGAATTGAGGCGGAATAATATAGTAACTTCTTAGAGCATCCACAATGGGGGATGCTTAAGAACAGGAACAATATGTTTACATAAGGGTATTTCTAAGGGCACCGCATTTTGTGCTTTAAATTACCACAACATTATTTTTACTTAAAAATACCACTTAATTATAATAGTTGCTTTCAAATACCACATTTGGGCCATCATATATTTAAAGTTGTAAAAGTCATTTACACACTCTTCCTCCATCTCTCTACCCATTCAAACCTTCAAACCTGTCATCTTCAACTTCCAAACCTTTCATCTTCAAATTCATTCTCTTTCAACTGAAGACTAAATATCAGGTTGGTACATTGAATACCAAAACTTTTAAACTATGCTTTTGAACATATATATATATATATATAAACCCATTCACGAACTAACTGGAGATTCTCTTATTTGCACATATATATAATTCCCTTCACGAAATTCATTCACGAACTAATATGATGAACATATATTTTGAATACCAACTGTAGATTCTCTCATTTGCACAGGTCGGGCAAGAAATTCATTCACGAACTGGATTCTTGAACTTGATTTTTACACAAAACCTTGATCAACTGGATTTTCGGACTAACTGGATTCTTGACTTCCCATTTCTACCATTTTAGACGAATAGTTATTTACCCATTGCAAGGTCGTGTCATTTCTACACTTAGACGAACCAACGTTATATGTTTTTTTTATCAGATGAGCTGGATTGTTGAAAAAGGATACGAACTAGAGTTTCATTCGTTATAAACATACCGAATGAATTCTATTGATTCGATATGTTTATAACGAATCATTTTTTTAGAATCTAGGGTTTCATTCGTTATATGTAATACCCCATACTTTTGGCTATATTTATTTTGAGGATTAATTAATTAAATGCGTATTAATTGGAAATTAATCCGGGTTATAAATACTAATGAGATGCGAATTGGTATTTGATTATGTGCATATATGATTATATATATGTACTTGGTATTATAAAATTTGTCGTGAGATTTATATACGGCATTTTAGAAATTTTGTTGAGACGCGTGGGACCGCCGCGTCACGATATATTATTTTGATGATAAAAAAAAGTGAATTTAAAATTTATAATCCGTATGGTCGTTTTGAGTGCGCCAACGCGTCCGGAAGGGTCGAGATAGTCAGAAAACACTAGCCGGGGGTATAGTTTGGGTCCCGGGGTATTTTTAGGCCATGCCGGCAACTTAAAGGGTATTTTGGTAATTTTACATTTTTAGGAATTAAAAGTGACGAAAATTGGGTAATTAAATCTGATGTGGATATTGACCCACTAAGCCCATAACCAACCCATATTAACCCTTTAAGCTACGGAGGCTAACATTAGGTTTACAATCTTCCCCAAAATCAAACCCTAGCCACCTTGAGCCACCATTGGAGAAGGAACTTAGAGAGAGAGGAAACTCTGCAGAATCTTCACCAAACCTACACCAAATCAGAAATCAAACCAAGGCAAGTGGTTTAATTATGTTTAATTTCAGCAAATGTTCTTTCCATGTTAGAAAATTCGGATTTATGGTTTGTTCTTGATAAATATGACAACCCATGTAGTTTAGATCATAGAACTTGAGAAATTGTGAAGAGAATTGCATGTAGAATAGTTTGGAGACAATTAATCTGATGTTAATACATGATTGGGTGAAAGAAAAACGAATTAAATTCTGGAATTTGATGTTGATATATATCTAGGGTTCATGTTCTTGATAATATTGGGGAAAATTATAAAATCTTGGGATTTAATGATGTTTAGGATGCCTTATTGCCTTAAAAGACGTTAGTTTATGACCTAAGCATGTTTTAGTATGATTAGAGGACTTAAATCATTGTTAGAACGAACTTTGGAGAAGGATTGAAGTGCTAAAAATGGTGAAAAACGAGATGGGAAAAATCTGGGCCGAAACTGGTAGCTCGTTAGAAGCAGCCCCCAGGTCGTTCGAACGAACTCGTTCAAACGAGCTTCTAACGAGTTGACCAGTCGTTACTAACGAGAAGGGATCTCGTTCGATATCTCGTTCGAACGAGATATCGTTAGAAGGAACAGTTCGTTCGAACGAACTGGGATCTCGTTCGAACAACCTCGTTCGAACGAGACTTCTAACGAGTTGATAGAAGGATCTCGTTCGAACCTCCTCGTTCGAACGAAACTTCTAACGAGTTGACAGTTTGGTCCTTTTAGAACTGTTTTGACTTTTGGAGTCCCGGAAACTGGTTCAAGGGTAGAGTTAGCATTCCTTTGATGATATAGTGATAGAATTGGGACTTTTGGGCAATTATGAGAAGTAAATTATATGCGAGAGTTGTATTACATGGACGGTTTGGGATGAGACGTGAGTGCCTATTACGACGTGAGAAATTATAGCGCGTATAATCACAAATCGGATTAGTATAAATTATTATAATTATAGTTAGTACGAGAATGCGATATGTACTATGATTAAAATACGGTATTACTAAGATGTGTTTACTTAGTATTAGTATATGGATTGTGTGTATGACATACCTACCATACTTGCTATCACGGGAGGTTGCGTTCGCTTAGGACCCTCTAATCCTTGTGTGCCTACGGGGGGGATATAGACTGGTACCTCGATGAACATAGGTCATAGAAAGACTTATTGCGATATTAATAAGTCCGCTGACCGTGGGAGCGTAGGTATGTGCGTGACCCACGTGATGGTGACTGTGTTCGCCTCCACTATTTGTGATTTGTGTTATCTGAACTATTCCTGAGAGATTCGGAATGTGTGATCCTTATGTACGTGATGTACCGGGATGGATAGCAGAGTATGTGTGCACCATAGCTTAGATTGCGGGGTGCTTGTATTGTATATTTATGATATGAATAATATACATTAAATTAATGGGAATCCTCATGTTAATGTTGTAAAAATATTACGGTACTGTTTCGAGATATATAATGAGTTAACTGATAGTTATATCAATGGCATATTTAGTAACTGAGTTTACGTTAAACCTCTATTTAATTACGAGCGTTGTTATGTTAAATGGAACCGAGTAATATGGGTAGAACCTTTGGCAGTCTAGCTAGTTATGTTGTCAGTTAGCTAGTAGTACGGGTCGTTATAGATGGGTACTTACGTTAGGAGTGCACAGTTAGACGAGAGGTGAGAATATCATGCGAGTGTACGTCCTAACATGTACTTTGCATTTAATGTTTTAAATGTTTTTAAAGCACTTGCAGGTTTTTAAAATATAACTCCACATTCGGGCTCTGACCCGTTTGCTTTTCAAATCTCTTTTTCTTTGTAAAACCATTTTAGGTGCCCAGCCACAAGGATACCAGGCATAGGATACTCATTCAGGTGACGAGCTGTAGCTGCTTGTGGAAGCTACAGGGATTTGCATGTAGACGCTTCTATCTTTTGGATTCCAGAGTCACCATCTATCAGTTGTAGGGCATGTTGCCCATTTCTTTAGAGACATCTTTTACATTTCAGTTTTCAGACTTTAGCATGTATTGTTTCAGTTTATTTATTTCAGTTATGGGATTGTAGTGAGGAGTTTTCCTCCAGACTTTATTTACTCTATTGTGATGGTTATTCATTTTACTTCAGTATGGTGAATGGTGTTATTTATTTCTTCATTACATTTGTTGCATGTTAATCAGACTTAAATTAAAATTTGGCAACGTGCTTTTTTAAATACTAGGTGGTTAGTAATATTAAAATGTTTTCGACAGTGATGCTATTAACTGAGCCAACTTGGCATTTTGAATTAATTTAATAAAGGAGTAGCTACCCGGTATTTAATTAGTCGGGGTGCCACAGGTGGTATCAGAGCATCAGGTTCTAGTGTCCTTTAGGATCTGTACGGCTATTATGTTTCCGCTACGTTTCTTTGATATAGAGCCCTATATTTTAGGACTGTTGTGCTCTTTTTGTGTATGCTTCGTTCTTCAGTTATATTAAGTTTATAACCGTGAACTTATAAACTTTGTTCTTATTTCAGATGCCTCCACGACGTGTACGACGAGTTCCCAGGAATGCAAGGCCCGAACCCCAGCCCGCTGCAGTTCAGGGCCTGATGAACGCCGCTGAGGTTGCTGCTATAGTAGCCCAAGCGGTAAATGCCGCGATTGCCGTGATTCAGCAGGCACCGCCTCAGGCGCCGGTTGCCGCGCCAGCACAGGTTAATGCATTCCCGTCTGCTTGGGAGCGTGTACGAGACGCTTTTCAGAAAGCGCATCCGCCAGAGTTTGCAGGTAGCTCAGACGTAGTAGTCTCGAGCCAATGGAGGAAGGACATACAGAGGCATTTGAGGATGCATGAGTGCACTTATGTTCAGAAACAGGTGCTAGCTACTTTCAAGCTAGTGGGATCTGCACTACAGTGGTGGGAGTCTATTACCACCGCGGAGGAGAGGGATACCCTCACGATTCAGGAGTTCTGGGTGCGGTTCGACCGCAAGTACTTTCCGTCCGCAGTTCATACAGAGATGAGGAGGAAGCTGATGAGTTTGAAGCAGGAGGGCAAGACAGTGGCCGAGTATGAGGCCGAGTTCACTAACCTGTTGAATATCGTTCCAGACGAGATTCCAACAGAGAAGAAGAAGATAGAGAAGTTCACCGACGGGTTGAATTGGAGGATCCGTCAGCATCTGCTAGGGAACCTATCGTTGGCCACGTATTCTGATGTGGTTAACGCAGCATTATTGCACTACCAGGACCACCGTTTTCATATGGCCGAGGGCAAGCGGTTGGGGGAGTCTAGCCATCAGGGCAGGACTGGAGGACATGGTGCCAGCGGGGCACAAATCGGTCAGGGGAAGAGACAGAATGAGCAGGGTACCCAGCAGGGGGATAATAAGAGGTTCCGGTCAGGGAACTACAGGCAGGGTCAGGGAGGTTTCCGGCAGGGCCATCAGGGTCCAAACGGCCATCAGGGCCAACAGGGGCAGAATGGGCAGTAGTTTCATCAGGGCCAACAATGCCAAGGGAGGAACGGTAACGGCCACCAGGGCCGGGGACAGCAGGGGCAGAGGGGAGGGAACTTCCCAGGGAAGTGCTTTACTTGTGGCAAGACTGGCCATAAGAAGCAGGATTGTCCGGATAGGGGCAGGGCCCCACAGCAGCAGCAACAGGGTGCTCGCCAGGAACCACAGAGACCTATGTTTCCCGCCGCTCTTCCTGCACCGCCACAGATGGCAGCTTTGCCACCCATTCCAGCAGTCCCAGCTCAGCAGGGGCAGCTACAGTATGGACGTGTCTACAACGTTCACCAGGCTGCAGTTCCACAGGCACCGCCCGCGATCGAGGGTACGTTTCCTATCCATGGCACTATGGGTCGGGTGTTATTTGATACGGGTGCTACACACTGTTTTATAGCTACACACTTCGCAAAAGCTTTAGGATTGTTAGCTACGGCAGAGAGCACAGTGACGTGTGTCGACTCACCATTAGGGAGTGGGTCACTTATTTTCGTTATATGCCGGGGAGTGGGGGTAGAGATTGGTGGTTTGGTATTGCCTGCAGACATGTTAGTGTTAGATATGCATGTTCACGATGTGATCATCGGTATGGATTGGCTCGTAGCATATTAGGCCATGATTGATTGCTTCAGCGGGAGCATTGTTTTTGCCATTCCGGGGCAAGAGATGTTTATAGTGGCGATGCCTTGCCCAGAGGGAGGATCGACCGCTCATCTGTATTACATAGAGGAGGATACCTCTAAGGAGGTTGTGATTCCTTTGGATTCGATCCCGGTCGTCAGGGAGTATTCAGATGTGTTTCAGGAGATACCAGGCTTACCACCCAGTCGAGAGATAGACTTCGTTATAGATTTACTACCGGGTACGAGACCTATAGCACGTGCACCGTACCGTATGGCTCCAGCGGAGATGCGAGAGCTACGGGATCAGATAGAGCAGCTGTTAGGGCAGGGCTTTATTCGCAGGAGTACCTCACCTTGGGGCGCTCCAGTTTTGTTTGTGAAGAAGAGGGATGGTTCACTGAGATTGTGTGTGGACTACCGAGAGTTGAATAAGGTCACGATACGGAATAAGTATCCGTTGCCTCGAATCGATGACTTGTTCGACCAGTTAAGAGGAGCTTCTTTCTTCTCGAAGATTGACTTGAGGTCAGGATACCATCAGTTGCGTATCAGGGAGGAGGATGTCTCGAAGACCGCGTTCTTGTCGAGATATGGTTCTTATGAGTTTCGGGTTATGCCTTTCGGCGTGACCAACGCTCCAGCAGTGTTTATGGACTTGATGAACAGAGTGTTCAGGGATTTCCTAGACCAGTTTGTCACTGTCTTCATTGATGATATTCTGGTTTACTCTCAAACAGAGGAGGAGCACGCCGAGCATTTGAGGCAGGTTTTGCAGACACTTCGTCAGAACGAGCTGTATGCAAAATATGAGAAGTGCGGGTTTTGGCTGAAGGAAGTCCAGTTCTTGGGTCACATTATTTCCGACCAGGGAATATCTGTCGATCCGGGGAAGGTGTCAGTGGTGAGGGAGTGGGGACAGCCCACGACACCAACGGAGATTCGTAGTTTCTTGGGTTTAGCAGGATACTACAGGAGGTTTATTCGGGGTTTCTCAGAGATAGCAGGTCCTTTGACACATCTTACTCGTAAAGGTGTGCCGTTCATTTGGAGTGATGCCTGTCAATTGGCGTTCGATGAATTGAAGGACAAGTTGACCTCAGCACCTGTGTTAGCATTGCCGAGACCGGGAGTTGAGTATTTGGTTTACACCGACGCGTCTTTGCAAGGGCTTGGAGGTGTATTGCAGCAGGAGAGACAGGCCATAGCTTATGCTTCCCGCAAGCTTAAGCCTCATGAGAAGAATTACCCCACACATGATTTGGAGTTGGCAGCAGTAGTATTTGCCTTACGGATTTGGAGGCACTATCTTTTGGGGGAGAAGTTTCAGCTGTTCACGGACCACAAGTCACTACAATATCTGTTCACGCAGAAGGAATTGAATATGCGGCAGCGTAGGTGGCTTGAATTTGTGAAGGACTACCAGTTCGACATCCAGTACCACCCGGGTAAGGCTAACGTGGTAGCAGACGCGTTGAGCCGCAGACCAGCAGATGAGGTGGCAGAGGTGTGGAAAGCTAAGTGGAAAGAATTGGGACACCAGGATGCAGTGGCCCGATCTTTCATGTCTGTGATGACCGTTACACCGCAGATTGTCACGAAAGTAGTACGGGCACAGGCTAATGACTCGTTCTGTCAGGAGCAGATAGTTCGATTACTTGCAGAGGGAGCCGAGTCCTATACCGTTAGCTCAGACGGGGGATTACGCTTCAATGGGAGATTGGTAGTTACGGAAGGGGAAGAATTGCGGCACGATGTGATGGCAGAGTCGCACGGCTCACGGTTCGCGGTATATCCCGGAGGGGACAAAATGTACCAAGACATGAGACGACAGTATTGGTGGAGCGGTATGAAGAGAGATATCGCTGAGTTTGTCTCGAAATGCGCCACTTGTCAGCTTGTAAAAGTGGATCATCAGAGACCAGCAGGATTGCTACAGCCGTTGGAGGTTCCGGTGTGGATGTGGGAGAGCATATCCATGGACTTTATCACGGGGTTGCCTACGTCGCAGAGGGGTCACGACTCCGTTTGGGTAATTGTGGACAGGTTGTCCAAGGTCGCTCACTTCTTACCCGTAAGGACTGACTACACTACGGGACAGTATGCCCAGCTCTTCATTTCAGAGATTGTGAGACTTCACGGTGTGCCCCTAAATATCGTGTCTGACAGAGACAAGATATTTGTTTCGAGGTTTTGGGAGAGTTTCCAGGAGGCAATGGGCACGGAATTGCGGTTGAGTACGGCTTATCATCCGCAGACCGATGGGCAGACAAAGCGCACCAATCAGATGTTGGAGGACATGCTACGCATGTGCATTATTGACTTCGGGGGTGGATGGGAGCAGTACCTTCCACTGGTGGAGTTTGCTTACAACAACTCCTATCAGTTCACGATTGGCATGGCTCCTTTTGAGGCATTGTACGGTAGACCTTGTCGCTCCCCAGCATGTTGGTTGGAGGTGGGGGATAACAAACTACTTGGGCCGGAAGTGATTCAGGATACTTCGGCAAGGATTGAGATGATTCGGAGTCGCATTCGGGTAGCTCAAGACAGGCAGAAGAGTTATGCTGATGCGAAGAGGTTTTTCAGGGTGTTCCAAGTGGGGGACCAGGTTTTGCTCAGGGTTTCTCCGATGAAGGGGATTATGCGATTCGGGAAGAAGGGGAAGTTGGCACCGAGGTATGTGGGGCCGTTTCCTATTATTGAGCGGATCGGACCGGTTGCGTATAGACTTGGACTACCGGAGCACTTGCATCGGATTCACGACGTGTTCCATATTTCCTCGCTGAGGAAATACCTTAGAGATAATTTGGCTCATTCTCACATTGCTGTGGAGGACATCGATCTCCAGCCGGATAGCTCCTACGAGGAGGGGCTAATTGCTATTTTGGACCGAAGCGAGAGGAAACTGCGGTCAAAGATAGTCCCGTTAGTGCGTGTTCAATGGCGACATCACAATGTCGAGGAGTCCACATGGGAGCGCGAGGATGAGATGCGCGAACATTATCCAGAGCTATTTTCAGCAGGTACTTTCTTGTTTCGAATTTCGGGAAGAAATTCAGTTATTAGGGGGGAAGTATGTAATACCCCGTACTTTTGGCTATATTTATTTTGAGGATTAATTAATTAAATGCGTATTAATTGGAAATTAATCCGGGTTATAAATACTAATGAGATGCGAATTGGTATTTGATTATGTGCATATATGATTATATATATGTACTTGGTATTATAAAATTTGTCGTGAGATTTATATACGGCATTTTAGAAATTTTGTTGAGACGCGTGGGACCGCCGCGTCACGATATATTATTTTGATGATAAAAAAAAGTGAATTTAAAATCTATAATCCGTATGGTCGTTTTGAGTGCGCCAACGCGTCCGGAAGGGTCGAGATAGTCAGAAAACACTAGCCGGGGGTATAGTTTGGGTCCCGGGGTATTTTTAGGCCATGCCGGCAACTTAAAGGGTATTTTGGTAATTTTACATTTTTAGGAATTAAAAGTGACGAAAATTGGGTAATTAAATCTGATGTGGATATTGACCCACTAAGCCCATAACCAACCCATATTAACCCTTTAAGCTACGGAGGCTAACATTAGGTTTACAATCTTCCCCAAAATCAAACCCTAGCCACCTTGAGCCACCATTAGAGAAGGAACTTAGAGAGAGAGGAAACTCTGCAGAATCTTCACCAAACCTACACCAAATCAGAAATCAAACCAAGGCAAGTGGTTTAATTATGTTTAATTTCAGCAAATGTTCTTTCCATGTTAGAAAATTCGGATTTATGGTTTGTTCTTGATAAATATGAAAACCCATGTAGTTTAGATCATAGAACTTGAGAAATTGTGAAGAGAATTGCATGTAGAATAGTTTGGAGACAATTAATCTGATGTTAATACATGATTGGGTGAAAGAAAAACGAATTAAATTCTGGAATTTGATGTTGATATATATCTAGGGTTCATGTTCTTGATAATATTGGGGAAAAGTATAAAATCTTGGGATTTAATGATGTTTAGGATGCCTTATTGCCTTAAAAGACGTTAGTTTATGACCTAAGCATGTTTTAGTATGATTAGAGGACTTAAATCATTGTTAGAACGAACTTTGGAGAAGGATTGAAGTGATAAAAATGGTGAAAAACGAGATGGGAAAAATCTGGACCGAAACTGGTAGCTCGTTAGAAGCAGCCCCCAGGTCGTTCGAACGAACTCGTTCGAACGAGCTTCTAACGAGTTGACCAGTCGTTACTAACGAGAAGGGATCTCGTTCGATATCTCGTTCGAACGAGATATCGTTAGAAGGAACAGTTCGTTCGAACGAACTGGGATCTCGTTCGAACAGCCTCGTTCGAACGAGACTTCTAACGAGTTGACAGAAGGATCTCGTTCGAACCTCCTCGTTCGAACGAAACTTCTAACGAGTTGACAGTTTGGTCCTTTTAGAACTGTTTTGACTTTTGGAGTCCCGGAAACTGGTTCAAGGGTAGAGTTAGCATTCCTTTGACGATATAGTGATAGAATTGGGACTTTTGGGCAATTATGAGAAGTAAATTATATGCGAGAGTTGTATTACATGGACGGTTTGGGATGAGACGTGAGTGCCTATTACGACGTGAGAAATTATAGCGCGTATAATCACAAATCGGATTAGTATAAATTATTATAATTATAGTTAGTACGAGAATGCGATATGTACTACGATTAAAATACGGTATTACTAAGATGTGTTTACTTAGTATTAGTATATGGACTGTGTGTATGACATACCTACCATACTTGCTATCACGGGAGGTTGCGTTCGCTTAGGACCCTCTAATCCTTGTGTGCCTACGGGGGGGATATAGACTGGTACCTCGATGAACATAGGTCATAGAAAGACTTATTGCGATATTAATAAGTCCGCTGACCGTGGGAGCGTAGGTATGTGCGTGACCCACGTGATGGTGACTGTGTTCGCCTCCACTATTTGTGATTTGTGTTATCTGAACTATTCCTGAGAGATTCGGAATGTGTGATCCTTATGTACGTGATGTACCGGGATGGATAGCAGAGTATGTGTGCACCATAGCATAGATTGCGGGGTGCTTGTATTGTATATTTATGATATGAATAATATACATTAAATTAATGGGAATCCTCATGTTAATGTTGTAAAAATATTACGGTACTGTTTCGAGATATATAATGAGTTAACTGATAGTTAGATCAATGGCATATTTAGTAACTGAGTTTACGTTAAACCTCTATTTAATTACGAGCGTTGTTATGTTAAATGGAACCGAGTAATATGGGTAGAACCTTTGGCAGTCTAGCTAGTTATGTTGTCAGTTAGCTAGTAGTACGGGTCGTTATAGATGGGTACTTACGTTAGGAGTGCACAGTTAGACGAGAGGTGAGAATATCATGCGAGTGTACGCCCTAACATGTACTTTGCATTTAATGTTTTAAATGTTTTTAAAGCACTTGCAGGTTTTTAAAATATAACTCCACATTCGGGCTCTGACCCGTTTGCTTTTCAAATCTCTTTTTCTTTGTAAAACCATTTTAGGTGCCCAGCCACAAGGACACCAGGCATAGGATACTCATTCAGGTGACGAGCTGTAGCTGCTTGTGGAAGCTACAGGGATTTGCATGTAGACGCTTCTATCTTTTGGATTCCAGAGTCACCATCTATCAGTTGTAGGGCATGTTGCCCATTTCTTTAGAGACATCTTTTACATTTCAGTTTTCAGACTTTAGCATGTATTGTTTTAGTTTATTTATTTCAGTTATGGGATTGTAGTGAGGAGTTTTCCTCCAGACTTTATTTACTCTATTGTGATGGTTATTCATTTTACTTCAGTATGGTGAATGGTGTTATTTATTTCTTCATTACATTTGTTGCATGTTAATCAGACTTAAATTAAAATTTGGCAACTTGCTTTTTTAAATACTAGGTGGTTAGTAATATTAAAATGTTTTCGACAGTGATGCTATTAACTGAGCCAACTTGGCATTTTGAATTAATTTAATAAAGGAGTAGCTACCCGGTATTTAATTAGTCGGGGTGCCACATTATATTCATGCCGAATGATATATTATTTTTCGACACATATATACCGAATGGAACTAGGTATTAACTAGGTTCCATTCGCTATGTTCACCTCGACATAATGTTTTTATCTCGGTGTATTTATGCCGAATGAACTAACTAATTTTGACATATTTATGCCGAATGACTTTGGTTATGTTTATGTGTTGACATTGGGATCCATAAATTCATGAGATTTCCTAGATAGGGAAGAATGTAATACCTGCATATTTTCTTATGTTAATATATGAATTCATGAGTTATGTATTTACGAAACCTATATAAGTGTATTGTTCATACATACATGACTTATGTTAAAGACATATGTTTACAACAATACACGACTTATGTTTACAACAATACGTTAGTTATGTTTGTGACTTAAGGAATTATTTATAGCACAATACATTAGTTATGTTATATTTCATTATACTCATCAGTGTGTTAATTGTTTTAATGCAGGTCTACCATGGATAACCTAGTATCCTACTCTCGCAAGAACCGAAAGCCGTTGATTGCCTCAGAGAGGAAGCGTCGAGTAGAGATTTATGCTCTGTTCTCCTACAACAATAGTTACCAGGCTAGCATTGATATGGCTCCGTTTGAAGCTTTATATGGAGGGCCATGCTCTTCTCCCGTATGTTGGGCAGAGGTTGGCGAGAGTTCTGATATGATTCAGGTGATGACAGACAAGGTTCAGTTGATTCGATAAAGACTTGCCACGGCTCAGGATAGACAAAAGAATTGTGCCGATAATCGACGTATACCTTTGGAGTTTTCAGTAGGTGACCATGTGTTGTTGAAAGTTCGGGCACGGATCGAAAGCCAAAGATTTGGGTAGAAGGGTAAACTCGACCCACGTTTCATTGGTCCTTTTGAGATTCCAGAATGAATTGGGAACGTCTCCTATCGTTTAGCATTACCTCCACAGTTAGCTTGTGTTCATAATGTATTCCATGTTTCGATGCTGAAGAAGTATCTTCACGATCCACGACATGTCATCCACTGGAATAACATCGAGCTGGAAGAAGATATCACTTTCTTGACATCCCGTTGGTAAAAGTCCTTTGGGAATCCCATGGTGTCGAAGGAGAAACTTGGGAACGAGAAGCCGAAATGCGAGCAAAATATCCTTATCTTTTTGAATAATTTGGTTTTGTTTTGGGGACGAAATCTCCTAAGGAGGGAGAATGTAATACCCGCCCCTTTTATTTTGTACTCATCATCGTGTTGTAATAATATTATTCGGTAATATTAATTCGTTGCGCTCTATTTTCACGTTGTACGAGTTCGTATGATTATTTATTCGTATCCCCCGTATTATTCTAGAACTACTAGAATTGTCTGAACGAATATTGGTTAGATGTAACATAAGTTGTAGAATTGTGACCCGAATAGTGCCGACGCGTAAACTACAACTTGCGCGATTTTTGTAGAACGTTTTATTGGGGTTAAAACTACTTTGACCATATTTAGGGGATACTAAAAATAGGCCTAAGAGTGCCATGGAGGTCAAAAGTCAAAAAAAGAATCAATAAATAAAATAATATTATTTTTTGTCAAAAATAAAAGTGCTCAGAAAATTTTGACAAATTTTAAATCGACTTAAAATTTAATTTTGAGCAACTTTCTCTTCTTTGACAACTCCAAAAAACGTCATTTAGACTTATTTTAGAGCTATTTTCTGTTGTAAAAATAAAATAAGAAAAAAGATGTTTCCACTTCACTTTGCCTTTGTTCCTTTATTCCCACAAGATCCACTTTTGATCTGGGGTGAGATGGCCATCCTTGTAATTTTATGAAGAGTGGAAAATATCTTTTGGGTTATCATTAAGGGTGTGAGTTGTGGTGTGATTATAAGAGAGAGGTGAGGGATGCCATAACTAAATTCAACTCAACAGATTTTTCTCTAAGTTTCACTACCTCCTACACACACCCTCTTCACCCATACAAGATTTCAAACCCTTAAACCACTTCTCTACCCTCCATAAAACCACCCAAAAACTTCATTTTGGGCATATAAATACATTAGAACAACCACATAAGGGTGAAAAAGCTTGAAGAAATCTTTTTCGACAAGTTTTTGGAGCTTAGTATTGGAAGTTTGGAGCTTACTTTGGAGTTATTTTTGGAGCATATTCTTGAACTTCTTTCTTGATTATCTTCACCATCCATATTATCCAAGTAGGGTTCTCCTCTAAACTCTTTTTAAAATATTAAAATCATGTGTAGAAGTAAAGAAATTCATGCTAAAATGATGAAGCATTTTGCTTACTTTGCTTTGTTGAAAATAATGATTCATGCTAGAAACTAGTCTTGAAATTGAAATAATTATAATTGATTCTATTAAGTTTATGATGAATCATTATGGCATGAAATGTTAAGAAAATAATTATGATAAAAGACTACTTAATTATGAGCATGTTAGTGGCATTTTTGGAGGATTTCTTAGGTAGAAATCCATAATACTTGTGTAGAATGTTATAGCATTCAATGGGTTTACTAATTAAAATTCTTAAAAGTGAAATATATTGTTTTCAACATGTTTTAAGAAAAATGGAAATTTCAGCCCCTATTTTATAAATTTCAGAAATAAAACTAAGGCTTAAAAATGGGTATTCTAGTTATTTAAATGGAAATAAAGTCTATTTATGAAATCTGGAATTAATTATGAAAAAAATGTTGGAAATAATGAGAAATATACTTTGAGAAGTTATAAATTGGTTTTTGGTGAATTTAGTGCGTTTAAACCCATTTAAAATGATAACATTTGTGTAAAACAAATAGTAGTGCCATTGTCGTAAATATAGTGAATAATATGCTGTCAAGAATTTATTTTGCAATTAAATGTATTAATTGAGTTTGATAAAAAAGATATTAATGATACATTTTTGCTAAATAATAAAAAATGAGTTTCATAGAGATGATATTTGAATAAGACGACTGAAGACCGACGGTGTGGAGCTTGTGAAGTCCAAGACTGATGGCTAGACTCTAAGGCAAAGATTGATAAATCTTGCGATGAATAATTAAGAATGATAATATTCTTAAGTTAAAGGTACTTGAGTCAATGAATTGTTAATGACTACTGTTTAATTAAATAAGTCTCTAGCATGAGACATGAAATGGTTTAAGTGTGAGTTTGGGCACCTAGCCCGAGTGCATTGCATATAGTTGCATTCAATTGCATAAATTGTTTTCTTGAAATATTAAAAGATACTGAATAAGTATAGTATTTTAGTACAAAATTATTACTTAGTATCTCCCACTCTACTCGGCATTTCGCTCATACCTACTTTCCAAACCTCACAGGTGCTTCAAGTAAGGACGCGACTGTTCGTATCGGTAAGTGTGACACCCCGCTTATTAAAATAAGAGGTGGCCAGCCCGTTACTCCAATAAAAATAGGAATCATAAATAGTCCATTCTTAGCATCACTGTCGCATAATAATAGTACGAGACAACCACCAAGTATTTTAGAAAACGGATGTCATAAAATTTTACGAGTTTGATAAAAATAATTTCGATAAACCAATTTATTACAGAAGGTGGATATATAAAGACATGTAATAGTTAAATAAAAATTCTATAAAATATAACCGAATAAGCTGTCGGTTAACAGACTAATACAAAAAGTTACACCAAGTATTACAGTAGATATGAATAATAACTGGGGCAATACGCCTGAATATACAGATCAGTCATAACTAGATTGTCCAAAAGATTGATGCGTCTACTATAAAAATTCTACAACATCCGTAAATGCTGTAGCTCCTTGACACTGAGAAGGAAAGATCAAAGCGGGAGCCCTTACGGCGGAGCACCTGAATATAATTAAGAACCACACAAGAAGGAAAATATAAACGGGTCATTTGATATGATATACGTGTGAATAAAATGCATGACAATTATGAATGTTAACATCATAAAAAAGCTAGGTTCGCTCTTCATTATAAAATCACCCTCACCTCTCATCTAAGTGCACATCCTAGCGCTATACCATTTTATTAAATTAAACTACCCATCGAATTAAGAGTAATAACTTAACTCTACTTAACATGCTTAATTTTCCAATTCATAAAATATCTTCACAAGTCAATGTATCATTGGGGATCATATAACATAAAGTTGATTTGTAGATTCATTAACTTATTCATATGAAATGCCATATTCATGAGAATAATTAAAATCATAATATAACGGTTCTAAGACCATCCTTATGGGAGTCATCCCATTGGATGCGCCCTTAAATTCTATCATCTTACAGGGCCTATAATCAAGACCACCCGGGTACCCTAAATCGCGACGCATGGGAAGCGTCCATATACCTTCGACAGTGAGTCATAACCATACCCAGAATTACCCCACTTAGAATAAAACAATCATACAATATAACCACCGATCCTATGGCCCGAGGACTATATTCTCCCAGCATCATTAGCCAGGGGATTTACCTCATTCACGTAACTTCCCTTATGTAGCATTTAGAGAGGTATGTATATGCATGCCATAATCACAAGATATTCCAATTAAAATGTACATTTCTTATTTCCAAAACCATATGTGCATAACGATATAGGTTACAAATTATAATTACCTTCCTACTAGGCCCCCAAAATCCAAAACGATACTACCCAACTCTACTCTAGTCCTAGACTCGTTTACTAGATGAAATAAGACATTAAGTTCTACTAAATAGTTCTCAAAATAAGCCCGAATGCCCCCTTACTAACCTAGGGTATTAGTACCCCTCGTGTAAGACCCCAATACTCTTTATTACTTCATATGAGAAGGTTCCTAAGCCTCAAACCTAAAAGAAAAGGAGTAGAAACCAAGTTGGAAAAATATCATAAAACAACAGGATTTTGAATTGATTCGCTTATGGCCGAATCGATTCGCCCCCTGAAAGAGAATCGATTCACTTAAAAAGCGAATCGATTCAGCTGAGAAAACCAACCTTTTGTTTAAGTCCGAATCGATTCGGCCTTAACCCGAATCGATTCGGTTCCTCAGACCTGCAGTCACCATTTTAGCGAATCGATTCGCTGAGGAGGGCGAATCTTTTTACCTGGGTTGAGAGACCCAATTTTGGCTACTGGTTGACATAAACCCTAAATCCCCCAAATCTCTTTCTTCCACTACACCCAATATCATCCATTACTAACTTCACCAAATCATTCCTACACAATAACCCACCAATACATCCAACTCTAATCATGTCTAAATCAAATACCTAAGGGTTTAAACACCAAAATCATCTATGACCATTTTTGGTTCAATCTCAAGAACACAAACCATAAAAATATAAATTATTCACACTCAATCATACATTTATGCAAGTTAGAAACTTGCCTCAAGATTGTAGCCTCGGATTATCTTCTCGTTGCAATGATTCCAAGCCCAAATCACCAAACTCTCTATTTTCTCTTCTTTCTCTCAAGCTCTCACTTCTCTCTAACTCTATAGGTTTAGAAATACACAAATGAGAGATAAATGCTCTTGCAAGACTAAAATACCCAAAGCATCCAAAATACATTAAGTCCAACATTAAATGCTACTACATACTTAAAATGACTCGTAATGTCATAATTAAGTTATAACATGTCAAAAGTATCCCGGAACCCAAAAACACAACTGACACTTATTTTGACTATCTCAACCATTTTCGAACTAATCGTGCCCTCTAAACTGGCATTCGGGATATCATTCATTATTTCATGTTCCAACGTCATATTAACTCCTTAATAATAACTCGATTGGAATATAAATCATAACCGTCTCTTAAAGCACAACGACGTAACAAAACATAATGTTACACTATTTGCATTCGCTAAACGGTAAATATGCAAAACTGAGTAAATATTATTTCTTAAATCACTTAAAGTAATATTTACTTCAACTTCCTTTATTTTATATAATTAACTCACAAGGCAATTTAATAGAAAAATAATTACTCATAAATAAGGGGTATTACAGTAAGATTCCCGAGAGTTTCGAACGTTGTTAGAGCTTTGATGACCTCTTATTCCTTAGCGGCGACATTTGATATTCGAGATTTAATTATGTATCAGTTGCACTATTTAAATTTGGACTTTGAACTTTGAACCTTGGTTTATAATAATACAGGGCATTTTATATTAATTGTGGTTGAATGATATTTTAGTTGGACTCTTTTGCAAAATAATTAAATGAGATTTCTTCAAATTGATGGACTAAAATTATTGTTGAATAATTGGATAATTAATGGTTTTTCTTTAATAAATGGCAAATTTTAATAAATGAATTTTTAAATAAATCAAACTAATTTCCTCCTCCCCCTGACCCTTGGACTTGGATGCCAGTTAAGTCCAAGTTGTGACTTATATATATATATATATATATACACACACACACACACACACACACAAACAGAGGGAGAGGGGGGGGGGGGGGGAGAGAGAGAGAGAGAGAGAGGCTCAAGTGCGGGAAAGGCAGATGCATGAACTTTATTTATGGTGGGAAATGTGTAATATTAACATTTTCCCTAATATTACGGTGGACAATATATTAAAATGTATAAATTTGGATAATTTTTTTGCACCAAATGATATTGCCAATCCTAATCCTGTGACAAGGGCTTCGTATTCAGCCTCATTGTTGGAGGACTCAAAGCTGAACCTGAGGGCATAGTCGACATCTACATCGTTAGGCATGTTGATGATTAGACTTGCTCAACTATTATTGGCACACGTTGAAACATTTACAAACATTTTCCACACAATAGGCTCTTTTTCAAAATTTCCCTTAATTAAATATCCCTCCTTGAACAACTTTTTCATCCGCCCTAAGTCATGATCTTTTTCTTTCTGCCAAGTTGATGACTATGGACTGCCACTGATATGCTCGGTTGAGTTTTCTGCTGAGTTCTCTTTCGTAAAAGTTTGCTCATTTTTTTTGTTATTGAGATCTCTTAGATCTCGATTGCTCTCTCTTCCTTATAAGTAAATTCTTCTACGAAATTGGCTACTTCCTGAACCTTAATCATCATTTTGGACTCATATAATATGTCATACTCTGTTTGTTCTACAAGACAATCCATTAAATTGACTGGTTTCTCAGGTTTGTGAATAGTTTATTGTAGATGAATAAGGGATATTTGTATGTTCTTGAATTACAGATTCATTCTTTGAGAAGCTTGAATCAAAGACAATGCTAACTTCTTTAGCATAGGCTATCGAATTTCATCTCCACTATTTGCCTTACTAATATAGTATACGGGCTTTTGTACTCCATTTCGTTGTTGAACTAGTGTCAAGCTGATTCCTGATTTCGATACCGTTGGGTATAAGTAAAGCTTATTACTTAGGACTGGACTTAACAACAAAGGCATAAATCTTAAGTACTTCTTCAACTCTAGGAAAGTTATTTCATAGTTATCATAAAACTTATAGGTCTTTCTGAGATCCTAGAAGAATGGAAGAAATATATCAGTTGCCCTTGAAACAAATCGCTTCAGAGAATCTCCTCATCCCTTTAGGATTTATGTCTCCCTATTATTCTTAGGAGGCTACATATTGATTAACGCCTGCATCTTGCGAGGCTGGCCTCTATTCCCATATCATTGATGATGAAGCTAGGGAATTTTCCTTCTCGAACTCTGAAAACAAACTTGGTTGGATTCAACTTAATTTATGTAATACCCCGTATTTTTATGCTATATTTAATTTGGGGATTTATTAAATTTAATGTGATGATTTATTTAATAAAAATCCGGAAATTAATTATGTTATAATTATTAACGTGACTAGAGTTAGTAATTATGGGAAACTTGTTGAATATTACTAATGAGCATAGTAATATATATATTATATTGGTTATATTGAATGTCATAAGTGAATTAAATGACTATTTCGGAAATTTAAGTCGGGACGTGCCCGTGTCACGTCGGGACTAATTATGTTAATTAAAAAGTGAATATTTTATAAGTTTTCCGTATGTTCGTTTTGAGTGCGCCAACGCGTCCGGAAGGGTCGAGATAGTCAGAAAAGTGTACCCGGGGGTTTAGTTCGGGCCTCAGGGTGTTTTTAGGCCTAATTAGTGACCCAGGAGGGCATTTCGGTCATTTTACAAATTAGGGTAAGTAAACCTACGAATTTTAGCAGCCTTTATCAGCTGGTTAGGTTAGCCATTTAGGGTTAGAACATTCAGAACCCTAAGACGGCCATTGGAGAAGAGAGGAGAGACCTTTCAAGGTGATTCAAGGCCAAAACACCTCCGTTTGCACCACCGTCACCACCACCGCGTAAATCGCAAGGAGGAGAACACAACCACACCAAAATCAACAGGAAATCAGACTTCTGAAAACCCCAGGCAAGTGTTTAACTTGCGTATTTTCGTTGGTGCAATATTCATATTAGTATAGGAATGATTAGGAGTATAATCCATGGAAGAAAACCCCAAATCTTGATAGGAAATTGCATGTAGAGAAGATTAAAACCTTATGCTGGAAACTTTTGATGATATAGATATGTTACCCACGAATTTTTGATGTATATTAGGAAGATATTCTGGAGAAAAACTGAATTGAATCATAGTTATGAAAACTTTAGGGTTCTTGATGTTTAGATGAGATTTTGGATTATTTAACCATGATTAATGATTTATACACGCATGCTGAACGTTATAAACATCTGGAATTATGTTAGTATGTTAGTAGTAGACTTTTTGGGTCGATTAGTGTTGGAAAATATGGTTATTGATGAAGAACTTTGATGAATCCCGTCACTGCAATTTCTGCAGAATTTTTGCCCAGACCTGCTTGATCGATCGATCGAGCATAGAGCTTCGATCGATCGAGCCCCAAGATTTGATCGATCGACCCCTCCTGGCAGACTCCTATTTCTCTTGTTTAATTAGTTAAATTAAGTTTATCGTGAGATAATTTTGGGCTTTCTTAATAAAATAATTTGGGAAACATTGAGGACCAGTAGGGTATATGAATAGATGTTGAGATCTTTAATATTCGACGAGGATGGTATTATGGGGTAATTACCTTAGGGTGGATAAACTATTGTTTTAAAAAGAAAGTTACATAAGAGAGTTACGATGGAACATAAGAAGGACACCTACTGAATTTTATATTTGGGAAGAGAGAGAGAGTCCATGTGAGTTACGTAATAAGATGGAAGAATACTTCGAATTAAGGTTAGAGACGAACCCTTATACATGATACTAATAATATAATATTATGGAAATGTCGAATTTTATGGGAATTGAGAATTTACCTAATATTGATATGGTAATATTAGTATAGTTATATGATTGTGTATGCATATGCTATCTATGTGTGAAAATCATGCCCATGCTACTTACTATCCCTGAGGTTACCGCGCTGGGGCAAGTCTTATCTCGATGGGACCTTTATGGGGGATATTGACTTGTACCCTAGAAGATAGATGTCCTTGGTACAGGCTATAGACGTGATAGTTCAGACGGTCCTAAGAGACGCAGGCATGTGCCATCCTCTTAGAGACTTGGAATCTATTCTTTGCCTCAATATTGTTTGTGTATGTATGTTAATACATTTCGAGAGTGATTCCGAATGTATGCCCCTTAATATGAGTGATATGGGGCTTTGGATAGTAGAGTATGCCCGCACCATAATTTAGTTGGGGGTGCTATTATAATTATATATTATACGAGTAGTTACTATATAGATATGAAATTCTGAAATTGAAACTACCTACCGTGAATTGATATGTAGGACATGGTTGATGACTAAAAATTGTAAATACTTGTTTTGATAAAGCTGAGTATGCCTACACCATAGTTTATATGTTGGTGCTGTTAGAATACATATATATAAATTATACGAGTGCTTTATATATATATCTGGATTGAGGGATTTAAACTATTGGTGTAACGTAGTAAGTGAAGGATAATTCTGGACTAAGTTATGAATACCTGTTTTGAGAAAATATAATACTTCACTGGAAAACTTTATTAATTTTATAAAGTTAAAATAGAGAACGTTGGTTTCAGATTGTAGCATCCTTTTTAAAAATGGATTCGTGAATTGAAAATTTTACGAGTAATCTAAGATGAGTTAAATCTTTTAGAAGGACTAGTGCGTTAATTGATAAAACGAAACCGTTGGAAAGGTTAGTGCGATAGTTGTGCACATTAGAAGAGAGGTGAGTATTTCTCAAGAGAGTGACGCACTAATATGTTATTGCATTGGCCTGTATCAATTTAAATACTTGCTAAACGCATTTAAAATCAAACACACTTTCGGGCTCTGACCCGTTTCTTTTTCTCTCTCTCTTGTATATATATGTATATTTTCAGGTGCCCAGCCACAGGGGCGTCTTGCTTAGGATCCCTTGAGAGAAACGTGCTGCAGCTTAGGTGGGAGTTGCAGGTCACTTGAGTAGATGGCTTCATTTATTGACTCTACTTCTAGCACTCTCATTTCTTGGGCACGTGTCGCCCTTTCCATTATTTATTTGTTATTGGGACATTTATATTTCAGTCATTTCCAGTATTGTTCTTTGGGATTTATACAGTATGTACTTGTGATTTTAGTTTTCAGATGTTGACATTCGATTGACGAATGTATTATATTATTTGGTTTATCGTGGTGTGATTCTTAATTATAGAAATGTTGTTTTAAATAAATAAATCTTTTCTTTAATTAAAATTCGAAAAGTTTGCATAAAAATGTTTTTGACACTTAGCTTAATTATTTAGGGTGTTAAATTGGAAAATTTAGTTTTATCGACAGTGATGCTGAGAATGAACCAACTGTTAACCTTGATTTAATTTAATAAAGGAGTGATCGCCCGGTATTTAATTAGGCGGGGTGTCACAATTTGATACTACTCGAGCTGGTCAAATGTTTGATTGAGGTAGCTGATGTGATCGGATGACTTCCTTCTATTCGTCAGCATATCATCCACATGTATTTCCATGGTCATTTTGATTTATTCTTCCAAGATTTTATTAACCAACCTTTGTTACGTTGCTCCAGTGTTTTTGAGGCCGAAGAATAAAATATTATTGAATTATGTACCTCGGCTACTAATAAATGAGCTCTTCTCTATAATTTCAGGTTTCATCATGATTTAGTTATACCCTGAGTAGGCATTCGTAAATCTAAGTTACTCATGACTAAGAGTGGAATCAACTAATTGATCAATTAGGGGAAGAGGATAGTTGTCTTTAGGTCAATCCTTGTTAAGGTCGATAAAGTCGACGCACATGCGCCACTTGTCATTCTTCTACTAAACCATAACGATGTTTGAGATCCATTCTAATTACTCAATATCCTCAATTATTTCTTAATTTTAAACTAATCAACCTCCTCTTAGATGGCCATGTTCTTCTCCTGAGTGAACACACGATGTTTTTATTTAATGGGTTTTGCGCCCTTTATAATACTGAGCTAATGACAAAAAAAACTGGAGCAATCCCTAGTATGTCCTCATGACTCCAAGTAAACATGCTCCTCATATGCCTTTGAAAATCAACCAATTCCTTCTTAAGGGAAGGATCAAATGATGAGTCGACCTGAGCTCTCTCTCTGGGTGCTTGTAATCCTGAATTACTGTTTTAACCTACTTCATAACCTTACTCGTGGAAAACTTATCTTCATCCTGAGGATATAAAATCTTGATTTGATAAGTAGCGGTCAATTTCTTATGTTCTTCTTTCTCTACTGACGTGTAATAGCACTCCTGAGATTCTAGTTGATTTCCTTTTAACACACTAATTATATAATTAATAGGGAATTTCATGAATTGATTGATAGTGGAAGGCATAACTTCAAACTTCTTTAGGATGGACCTTCCAAAGATAATATTGTAGACCGAGTGTACATTCTCATTTAAGATAAAGAAATGTATTACCTCTATTCAGTAGGTAGGCCACGTGCTGACGGTGACCTCTAACTCAATAGTTCCCAAGGGGTACACCTTCTCCCTCTAAAAGCTAAGGATATCCCTGTGATAGCCCTTGAGCCTCCTATCTTTTAACCTCAATTTCTTAAAACAACTGTAGAATAAAAAACATGCAGATCTACCAATATCTAGCATAATTCTCGCTACTTTACTTTCGTTCATCATCATGGTGATGACCAAAGCATAGTCATTTGGATAAAGAACACCATAAAAATCATATTTTGAAAAACCTACAATGATACTATCTTTATATACCTTATGAGGGTAAGTCTCCACAACATCAACTAGATGATCTCCCTGACTTGAGAACAATCCTTCGTGTCATTAAGGTAGGTTTTCTTCTCTCCTGGTCCATCGCCATCACTAGTGTCGCCTCCAGGTATAAAGTGAAAGCTGGAAGAAATCATTCCAACTTTGTGTACTGCCTCCTTAGGCTTTTTGGGAAAATTTGGATCACTTCCATTACACGAGTCCTCATTTCGGCCCAATTTATTCCCATTTGAATTTTTTCATGGAGACTTGGATCATGTCTTAGTTTTTTTCTCAATCCTTTTATCTAATCATTTACCTCTATCAACATCCATCTCTAGGTTCATCTTCTGATTGGGGCCTTAAATTTTTCTTCAAGGCTAAGAAACTATCGATGTTGTGGCAATGATCCTTATAGAATTCAAAATACTTGCTTTTATCCCTATGATTTTATGGAGCTTTCAATTTACCCGCCAATTTAGGTCACTCCTTCCTCGAATCTCTTCCAGGATGTTGTGCACACCTATGGTAAGTGGGGTGTGCTCATCATACTTTTTCAACTCGTCAGACACTTTAGCGTACTTAGATTTTCGTTCTTTTTTGAGCTCATGTCATCATTGGACATATGATGGCTTAATTCCTTCGCTGTCATCGCCTCCTTGGCATTCATAATATTTCCCGCCTTGGCTTGGAGCTCAGCCATCGTGCTCGGTGGATCTTTAGATAGAGCTTAGCATAGCTTCCCACGTAGTAAACCACTCATTATTACCATAATCAGTATCTTCTCATTATAATCAACCACCTCTATCTTCTCGATATTAAATGCGATGAACCCCCTTATTATTTCATCCTCCAATTAATGGACTCTTAACAAATGACCCACCCTTTTGTCCCTCTTTGTACCGAAATAAAAATTACTTACAAAGAGGCCGACCAACTGCTTAAAACTTGAGATTTGACCTCTTGGCAAGTTATTACAGCAAATTTGAGCCAACCTAGTGATAGTACTAAAGAAATATCTGCAACACATTTCATCTGGGATAAAAGAGATATTTGAAGTAGTTTGGACTGTTCACATGCAACATAGGATCCAATTTCCTATCGTATTTGGGAGTGATAACAGGGGACTTGAATTTTGCGGGTGTTAAATTATCCATTACTGCCAGTTATGAATGGTGATCCTTGAACAATTTTTTTTTATAATATTACCCCGATGATCTTTCACGCATTGATAGACCCTTTTCGTGGTTATTATTCTTTCTCAACTTTCATTATGATAGTCTTTCCTACTCGGAGTCGTCTTTCAACTGATCTCTCTTCTTGAGAAATCTTCTCGACTTTAGGCGATCCTTATACACTCGATTTTGACATGGCTGAGCATTCAACTCTCCTATAGTTATTCTGGATTCTTTTATATATTCCTTCATCTCCATATGATCTCTAGATTTGTGGGTCCTTACATCTCTTGGACCTAGCCAATCAAAGGTATATACTCCATTGAGATTTTTTAAAAAACCTAGACATTCGTTTGTCATCATATCTAGCGTATCTGATGGTAGATGTTTCCCCACGATGGTAGGACCCTTCATCACATCATGACCCAGTGTATTTAGACGTGCTACCTTAACCTTTTGGCCCCAATTCCCACGATCTTGGGTTTTTTAGATCTCAATTGTGGTGCACCTTCTTCTTATCCCTGTATAGGGAAGGATGTGCCATCTCTGGCCTTGTATCATAATTTTTACCCCTTATCTGGATAATTGGTTTCATCTCAGATTTATTATGCGTTGCCAAAATACTCAAGTAAGCTTCTTGACGCTCTCTTGCATGGCATCTTGGCCTCTAGCCAAGCTCTCTAACATCTTTGTAGGTCAGCTATACCCATAGGTGTAGAAGGTGGAACCCTCTTCCATGCAACTATTTACTGGGTGTTTAATAGTTTTTATAGGATTTGTAAAAAAATAGAGTACCATAATACCCAAAATAGATTCTGATAATTATGATAGCATAAATTGTTGGAAAAATGGATTTAAATAAGAAGAAACTAAATTCGATGGTGGATTTGAGGAAGCAATGAGAATTGAAAAGAAATTTCAGATTAACAGCCTCAAACCCAATTAAACACAGATGAATCGAATTGCGATTCACTATTTTCTTAGAACTATTTATCCTCGAGTTTCAAAAATCAGTAATGGTGGAAAGCAACAAATGGTGTGTTATATTCTATAGACAATGCCAATTTGTTATCATCTAAAACTAGTATACCGATTTAGTCTTAGAAAGAGTATCCTAGATTTAAACAATAGTAGATAAAGAGATAAGAATTACAAAAATGCTAATCTAGAGCAAACTATAGACATAGGTGAGAGAAAGAGGATGAAACTAAATTTACGTGGTTCATCCTAAGGAGATTTCCGCGTACGTAGGTTCAAGTGTAGATTGTATTAATTCATTGGTCTGAAGCCATGGATGAATGTTGAATACAAGATCTCAAATTCACTATAGACTTGGACAACATAAAGGTAAGGTAAAAATATCTCGAAACCTATAAAGTGAGAGTGTGTGAGTTATTTATGGGTTGTTAGAAGAGAGGGAACATTGAGTGACATGTGTCATGCCTTTATAAGTTAGGCAGATAGAAACTTTACATGGAAGTAAGAGAATAATCACAAAGTTTATTATAGGCACATGGGATCATATTTATATATCTCCCCAACATGGGTTATAGTTCTGACATAATTCAATTACATAGTACATGCTTGCTCAGACAGAGTTATGAATAGTATTAACTTGCTATGAGATAATTAGGCTAAACTAACTGACTGTGACGCTGGAGCCGACCAAATTGGTAATGGTGCTGACCCCATTTTTTATGAGTGATTAGTCTAATTGTCATCTTATTATTGTTCCATGAGCCATACCATATTTATGGTATACCAATCGCTAATATATGGAGGACTCTATTTCATCACAATATATATAAAAATGAGAACAGTCCGCCTATTACAACCATCTATATATTTCTCACTGGTCTGGAGGACTTGGCCATGGGTAATAACAAGGGAGCATATTTATAATTCCTTCACCTAAGTATCTATGTTTATATTTTGTCATTTCGTATGTTATCAAGCTTTAACTTCTTATTAGAAAATTTTCTTTTGAATTTTGGACATGAAATTAGGTTTTTACTTTAACTTAGTGTTTGAAGTAACTTGAGTATAAATATTTGTGTCTCCAAATATATTTTATGTTTTATATTATTCTTATCCTTTTCATTTCAACCATTGAAGGTCCCATAGTAATTTAATGGTACGTCTTTTACCATACTTTTTACATTCAACAGAGTATTGATTTGCTGATACGTATTTTACCACACTATTTAGTTTCACTTTGTGAGAATGCAGGTTCAGACGGATAGTCCATAAATTAGGCTCCTCAGACACAAATTCAAATTTTAATCAATATTTATCTTGATTATCAATTAAGTGTACATGTGATGATAAAGTCCAAATCAATTACTAATTAATTACACATCAAAACATGCATGCAAAGAAGTAAGGAAAAATCTTTTTTGGGCAAAACCTTTTATTCAACACCGTAAAGAATTTGACATACACAGTCGACTTAAAAAAAAAGGTCTTAAAATCTTCTACAATACACAATATAGACTAACATCGTCTACAAAAAATGGTATTTGCACGGTATTCACCAACTAGACTTCTTCTTCTTTAGTAGTAGAGTCTTGACTCTGCAAGTCAGCCATAGAGTTGGACTCTACAAGGTTTTATGCAAGGTGTATGGAAACTAGGGTTTCAAAAACTCACAAATCATACAAAGCGATGCATGATTTGGAAAACAAAAAGGTGTTCTGAAAAACCAAAATGAGAACTTTTGGAACATGTATTGGAAAATTGTTTTTCGCCAAAAATCTTGAGAAATTTTGAACAAAATAGGATTTTATAGAGAAAACACGAATTCTGAGGCAGCGGGGTCGTTGGAATGAAAATAGATCTCATATGAATGAAAACTATATGTTCGTTCGAATAAAATATTGTCTCGTTCTAACGAAACGACCTTTTCGTTTGAATTGCCTTCTAACGAGCTTTGAACGAGAATTCTCTGTCAAAACAAATATGCCTCATTTGAATATCGTTTTGTAGATGGTTAAAATGAGAACATACATCACATTCGAATGAGATCCCATCTCGTTTTAATGAGACTTAAAAAAATTCTTTTTGAAATCCTTTTATAAAAAGACTCAATTTTAAAATAAAACGTTCGAGAATATGATTCATATTAATACATGAAAACCACAACTTTTATACCTCTATACAGTGTTGGTGATGATCATGAATCTAGAAACGGTGCTTGGTTACTAACGTATGTTCGAATGAAGTTAGAGATAATGCAGATGTAGAGTTCGGTTTAATATGCTGGTTTGTAACGGGATATGCCAAAACTATCATAAATACTAGACTATGAGCAATTATAAAACCTTACTCTTTCAAATCTCTCCCTTTGGCTATTACGGTACGTACGCAAATTTAAAAACCAAATTATAATAAAGCCTTCTAAGATAATGAATCCTAAAGTCCTCCCAAGCCCCAAAACGGAACAACATTTGAAACTTTATTTTTAACTAAACTTATTCTCCCATTGGCAAGATTTGTCTTCATATGGTGTAGTCCACGAAATCATCGTCAAATTAGAAGATACCTACATACATGAAACAAAGAAATACTGTGACGTGTACGAGTTTTCAATAAAAATAAAACTCCCTCTCAATTTTTTCTCTCCCTTTTTATTCATAATAGATAAAGGAGTGGAATCTAAACATGAATATTAAGCATCACGAGAGGAAGCAAATATATAATTGCAAAGATTGACAATAAGCACAAGTAATGATAATCCAAAAGGCACCTGAAAAATATTTTTGAAACTTTTAATTTTTTCAAGATAAGGTATACAAAGTACATATAGGTACAAAACACATAGTCACCATGGAATAAAACTAAAATATCAGAATCGTGAAAACGGAATGAGATTCTGTGAACATTTTCCATAGGCAAATCAACATAAACATTCATATCATAGGGTAGCAATCATACTTGCATTCATATATAGATTTTTATTTCAAACCCAAATCCTTCAAGCTCTTCTTCATGGTAGGATAATTGTCTGGTTACGTGTTCTCTTTTGGGAGAATCTCTTTAACCCACTTAAGAATTTCGATTAGGCTGTTCCCAGATCAGCCGAATTGACTTTTCAAATTATGCAAACCAATCATTACATATAATATCGAATGGTCTTCATCCCAATCTTTATAGAACGGTCTATCCGCATCAACTTTCAACCGTATGTATTCCCGATCCCCTGGATGTTCAACATCCAAATTTTCATTTAGTTGGACATAATGCACATCATCCGTATACATAGATTTATGGTTTTGATAGTTGTGGAGTCCATAATCATAATCAATTAAGTTTGTCAATGGACGATGTGTTGGTGAATCATATACCATTTCCACTCGTTGGTGTTCTGTTACGCGGTCGGGTAGCGACGATTCTTTCGGAACATAAGGTATATATTTTTTTCACCATGGTATGTCTATATTTTAAAGTCTTGACAAATTACCCACTTTATTAAATGCAATTCAACATATTCCAATGACTTATATTTTTGTTCATTCATCGGGTGCATGGACACGAAATCTTGTCACTTTGAAGATTTTCAAAAGCGTATTTAACAAATTCTTGAACGCCATTTACATGATTATTTGAAATTCGTTTGTCTCTCCCATCCACTCTTTGTATAGTGAAAAATCCTTGTAATGATCTTCAAATTTCATCCCTATGGTAATAGGTAATTTTTTTTATTAGAACTGAAACAAAAGAAATATTCTTACAACTGAAGCAATAAAAAAATATTATTAAAACTAGAACAAAACCAATATTCTTAAACTGAAATAATTTTTTTTTATTTCGACTAAAAAAAGAAAATATTATTAGATATTTTGCAACAAATAATCTGGCCAAGCAATGAAAGAGTTTGCATAATACCTCAATTCTAGCTCTTCCTGCTGTCAATGTGCATAGGTACATCTCCTCAATTGTTGTATATTTCATCGACCAATATTTGAGCCTCACTCATCTCTAAAAGACGGTTGTGTACTGGAGTTTAAGCAACCCAAAGATAAGTATGCACACCCCAATAACTCTCTTATTGCTCAGGTATTTGAAATAGTACTTTTCACCATAGTCATCGTGAGTTGTTAATGATGATCCAAGTCCTGTGACAGGCGAAGGCACGAGGAATGGGAATATTTAAGGAGTTGATATTTACGAGGGTAATATTGTATGAGGTGACATTTGGGAGGGTAATGTTGTATAAGGCGGCATTTGGGAAGGGAAACTTGAAGGGGGAGGATAGGGAAAACCTTGAAGAGAAGGGTAAGGGTAACCTTGAGAAGGAGGCATTGGGACCCCATAAGTTTGAAAAAGGGACACAAGTTACCCAATTTGATTCATCAACATTCCCAGGTTATTTTTGATATCCTGGACATCCCTATCAGTCTTGAACTGTCGTTCCTCATTGGACGAGAAACGATCCTTGATCGAATAAATCTCATCCACGAGAGGTGCGGTCTGTTGAAATGTTATTTTTGGCATATGTGAGGCAACACCTCCCGTCCTCCCCCTTTTACTCTTTCCAAAGGTCCGGGTCAGGGCATCATTTTCAAGGTCAAAGTCATCATTAGGGTTTGAACCTAACTGACTGCTGATGGTCTCTGCGTCTCAGCTAAGTGCGGTGGTAATTTATTATCTTTCTCCCATCGAGCATGAACAAATAAGTTGTACCGATTTGTTTTTTTACCCGAATCTGGGCTATCTTTTGTCCTACTCCCCCATTTATTCTTCAAATTCTCATATGATTTGGATCCTAGCATGTGGATATCAGTTTTTATGCCCTATTTTTTCATTTTTCTCCCTTTGGACTAAATTTTTCTCCGTCGCCTCATTTTCCAAAAACTTATTCCAGTGCTCCACCCGAATTTCAACATTGGGAGGCACTCTCTGTTTCAAAGACAAAATCTCGGAGCTTGATGCCTGTTTTGGGAAATGTTTCTTCCTAAGGTTTCTCCTATATGTCCTCAATGATTCAGTAACCTGAGATAAAACCTTATTCTTGGAATGATCGGGAAATGAGAACTACTTATATAGTTGATCGTATGTGTCATCTTTGATGGCTTGATCAGCCAGGTTCCAGTTGTCTGGTCCACCAACCCTCACGTTCCTTTTTCCTAATGCCAAACACCTAGATTTAAAGTTCATCACATCATTCCTATCACCAGTTAGGTTATTCCCATGAAGGGAGAACCCAATGGGCTTTTTTGGATTTAGCGGTAGCCGTTGACAGCATTGGATGGGGGCGATTGAGCAACGAGAGTGCTGGACAAGGGCGCTGAAGCAGCTGCAGTTGGACTTGGAAATGAGGGAATCATTGGTGGATTTGTGTATTGCTTACCCACTGGTGTTGAGAATTCAGGTTCTGAACGAGATGGTGAACCTCATTGCGGTGTCCCCTCGGCACTTGGTACCCTTGGGTTGTTTTTTCCCGACATTATATATAAAAATGAAAAACCATAAGTGACTAAATAATTATAGTATGAAATTACAATTAATTAATCAAGCTTATGACTATATATATATATATATATATATATATATATACACCTTTTTAAAGTAAGACTTTAGAGTATGTTCAAGGTGTTTGATCTCCATCCATTCGGTGTTAGTTTTTAAAAACCTATGAATTTTTGCACGTGGCTAAGTAGGAGGAAGGGTATCTATGAATTACGTGTAGATATCTGTGATATAAACTTGGAATACCATTTTTTTTAACTTGTTATCAAGATTCAATTTATCTTGCATATGGCACGAGACATCATAGTCTATGTCAATGCTTTCTGTACACAGTTGTGCCCATAAAGGGTGGATTTTTTTTTGTCTTCTCCAATAACTTAACAAAGGTCAGGGCTACGTTGGGATTATGTGTGTGAAATTTATTTTGTATAACATCATCCCAGTTTTTTTGTAGGGAAAATAGAATACGATTGAACAGGTAATCTTTCTGGAGATTAACTCCACGATTTATAAGGTAATTAAATTATTCGATCTTTTTATTTCCATACCTATAAATAGGAGTACCCTATATATGACTCTCACTAATAAAAGATTACATGTGCCGTCCGATTAAAACCTTTCCAACTCTCGTTGCCAGTGATAATCACCGAGCCTCATTTTTCCTGAGAAAAATATATGAGGGCGTGAATATGAGTCCTACGGTTAAGGTACAAGGGTATATTAGTTTGATTAAGGTTTTGAGAATTGAAAGGTTTTGAGTTAGTAGGTGGAGAACCTAAAATACTAAATTAAATTCAAACTCTAAATAAATACCAAGCCCTAAATGACAATACCCTTAAATAATGCCATTTATTTTAATCCCTAAGTAACCACATTCAGTCAATACTAATAATACTCCATCAATTTCAAACTCTAAATAAATTTCAATCCATAAATGACAATACCCTTAAATATTGCAATTTATTTTAATCCCTAAGTAACCACATCCAGTCAATACTAATAATGACAATACCATTAAATAATGCAATTGATTTCATAATCTAAATAACAATTCCTAATCAATGTTAACAATACGCAATACATTTTAATCCCTAAATATAACATACCGAATCAAAATATGAAATTATAAAACATCCCATTTTCTTGAAAAAAAAGTATACACTTGTACACACACATACACACACATGTACACACACATACACATGTACACAAAAATACACACAGATTCACACACACATACACACACTTATACACACGTACACACACATATATTGAAATACACACACATTCACACACATATACATCAGGGTTTAAATCAGAAATACCAAAAATAGTGTTTGCCTTTGAGATTGAGAGAGAGATTTGGGTTGAAATTAGGGTTTGAGAGAGGGAGAATGCAAATCATCGAAATCACATAGAGAAAGAGAGAGAGAGAGAGAGAGAGAGAAATTGATGCGGGAAGAAATGAAATGGAGGCAGAATGTTTTTAGTATAAGGACACAGGTCACAACCTAGAGCCGTGACCCATTACCATGGCCCTTATTTTTTTTCACATCAGCGTGTAGGCAACATGTGGTCATGGCCCTTAGTCGTGACCCACGCGCGTGAATAAATTGAGATAGTCACGGCCCAAAGTCGTGACCTAGTGGGTGTGCATTGTGGCCTTGGGGACGAACCTTGTGTGACACCCCGACTAATTAAATACCGGGTAGCTACTCCTTTATTAAATTAATTCAAAATGCCAAGTTGGTCCAGTTAATAGCATCACTGTCGAAAACATTTGAATGATTACTAACCACCTAGTATTTAAAAAGTAAGTTGCCAAATTTTAATTTAAGTCTGATTAACATGCAACAAGTGTAATGAAGAATAATAACACCATTCACCATAAAGAAGTAAATAGAATAACCATCACATAATGTAAATAAAGTCTGGAGGAAAACTCCTCACTACAAAACCACAACTGAAATAACTAACTGAAATACTGAAACAATACATGCCAAAGTCTGAAAAACAACTGTAATGGAAAGAAGTCTCTAATAGAATTGGGCAACATGCCCTACAACTGATAGAATACTGAATAAGGAATCCAAATGATAGAAGCGTCTAAAAGCAATTCCCTGTAGCTTCCACAAACAGCTACAGCTCGTCACCTGAATGAGTATCCTATGCATGGTGTCCTTGTGGCTGGGCACCTAAAATGGTTTTACAAGAAAATAGATTTGAAAGCAAACGGGTCAGAGCCCGAATGTGGAGATATTTAAAAAAAAACCTGCAAGTGCTTTAAAAACATTTAAAACATTAAATGCAAAGTACATGTTAGGACGTGCACTCACATGATATTCTCACCTCTCGTCTAACTGTGCACTCCTAACGTAAGTACTCATCCAAAACGATACAAACCACTAGCTAAGTAACATCATCTATAGCTAGACTGTCATAGGTCCTACCCTTATTACTCGGTTCCATTAACATTATAACGATCTCAGTTTAAATAGGTGCTTAACGTAAATTCAGGTTCTCATACAAGAGTAATACAGCTCGTTATAATTTACCCTCTATGTTATTCCATAGTTACACACAATACTATATAAAAGTTCCCAATTCATTAAGCGTATATTTCCACAACATAAATATACAATATAAGCACCCCGAGACTAAGCTGCGGTGCACACATACTCTGCTATCCATCCCGGTACATCACGTACATAAGGATCACATATTCCGAATCTCTCAGGAATAGTTCAGATAACACAAATCACAAATAGTGGAGGCGAACACAGTCACATCACATGGGTCACGCACATACCTACGCTCCCACGATCAGCGGACTTATTAACATCCCAATAAGTCTTTCTCTGACCTATGTTCATCGAGGTAACCAGTCTAAATCCGGGCAACACAAGGATTAGAGGGCCCTAAGCGAACGCAAACCTCCCGTGATAGCAAGTATGGTAGGTATGTCATACACACAATCATATACCAATACTAAGTAAACACACGTCTTAGTAATCACCGTAATTAATTGTAGTACATAACGCATTCTCGTACCAACTTAATATATATATAACTTATATAATCCCGGTCCATAATTACACGCGCCATAATTTATTCTCACGTCGTGGTAAACACTCACGTCTCAATCCCAAATATCTATTTGATTTAATCCACACTTATGTAATTTACTCCTCATAATGTACCAAATGTCCCAAGTATACTAATACACCATTAAAGGAATTTTATCTCTATCCTCGAACAAGTTTATGGGACTCCCAAAATCAAAACAGGCCAAAAAGGCCTAAACTGCCGGCTCGTTAGAAGTCTCGTTCGAACGAGGCTGTTCGAACGAGATTCTAGTTCGTTCGAACGAACTGTACCTTCTAACGAGATCTCGTTCGAACGAAGTTCCCTTTCATTAGAAGCGACTGGTCAACTCGTTAGAAGCTCGTTCGAACGAGCTCGTTCGAACGACCTGGGAAGGTCTTCTAACGAGGGACCAGTTTTGGCCCAAATTTTTCCCAATCTCGTTTTTCACCATTTCTACTCCTCAAATCTCCTCTAACATTATTCCCAATGATGTTTTAAGGTCTACAATCAATCCTAAACATATTATAGTCACATCCTAACACGTTTTAAAGGATTAATTCATCCCAACATCAATCAATTTACAAATCTTTACACTTTTTCCCCAATTTTTCAAGAACATGAACCCTAAACTTTTAAGTTCTTAATTAGTCCATTCTAAATCCGTTTTTCTTACATCCAACGTATATTAATACCAGAATAATCATCTATATATGATTCTACATGCAATTTGTCCTCAATATTCAAGTTCTAAGTCCAAACAACATGGGTTTTCATTTATCTTCCAAGAACAATTGTAAATCTTCAAATTATCTAACATGGAAGAAACATTCTCCGAATTAAAAGCAATTAGATCACTTGCCTCGATTGTCTTTGAATTTGGTGTTGATTTTGTAAAGATTTTCTGCAGAATTCCTTCTCCTTCTCTCCCTCTCTAAGCTTCCTCTCCAATGGCTATGGTGGCTAGGGTTTTCTTATGAAAAGTAATAGAAACCCAATTCTAATAACCTACGTAACTTAATGGGTTAACATGGGTTGGTTAGTGGCTTAGTGGGTCAAACCCACATCAGATTTACTTCTCTAATTTTCGTCATTTTTAATTCCTAAAAATACGGAATTACCAAAATACCCTTTTATATTGCCGGTATGGCCTAAAAATACCCCGGGACCCAAACTACACCCCCGGCTAGTGTTTTCTGACTATCTCAACTCTTCCGGAAGCGTTGGTGCACTCAAAATGACCATACGGTTAATAGATTTTAAATTCACTTTTACAAATAAAATAATTATATGCTGACGCATCTATCATCCGCGTCCCAATAAAATGACCAAATTGCCGTATATCAATCTCACGACAAATTTCATAATTCAATATTCATATAACATCATATAAACTCAATATAGTCAAATACCAACTCACAACTCCTTAGTATTTTATCCGGATTAATTTCCAATTAATTCACAATTAATTAATTAATCCCAAAAATAAATATAGCCAAAAATACGGGGTATTACATACTTCCCCCCTAATAACTGAATTTCGTCCCGAAATTCAGAATTAGAAAGTACCTGCTAAAAACAACTCTGGATAACGTTCGCGCATCTCATCTTCGCGCTCCCATGTGGACTCCTCGACATTGTGATGTCGCCACTGAACACGCACTAACGGAACTATTTTTGGTCGCAGTTTCCTCTCACTTCGGTCCAAAATAGCAATCGGCCCCTCCTCGTAGGAGCTATCCGGCTGGAGATCGATGTCCTCCATAACAATGTGAGAATGATCCAAATTATCTCTAAGGTATTTCCTTAGCGAGGAAATATGAAACACATCGTGAATCCGATGCAAATGCTCCGGTAACCCAAGTCTATACGCAACCGGTTCGATCCGCTCAATAATAGGAAACGACCCCACATATCTCGGTGCCAACTTCCCCTTCTTCCCGAAACGAATAATCCCCTTCATAGGAGATACTCTGAGCAAAACCTGGTCCCCCACTTGGAACTCTCTGAAAAACCTCTTCGCATCAGCATAACTCTTCTGCCTGTCTTGTGCTACCCGAATGCGACTCCGAATCAACTCAATCCTTGCCGAAGTATCCTGAATCACTTCCGGCCCAAGTAGTTTGTTGTCCCCCACCTCTAACCAACATGCTGGGGAACGATAAGGCCTACCGTACAACGCCTCAAACGGAGCCATGCCAATAGTGAACTGATAGGAGTTGTTGTAAGCAAACTCCACCAGTGGAAGGTACTGCTTCCATCCACCTCCAAAGTCAATAATGCACATGCGCAGCATATCCTCCAACATCTGATTTGTGCGCTCTGTCTGTCCATCAGTCTGCGGATGATAAGCCATACTCAACCGCAATTCTGTGCCCATGGCCTCCTGGAAACTCTCCCAAAACCTCGAAACAAATATCTTGTCTCTTTCAGACACGATATTCAGGGGCACACCGTGAAGTCTCACAATCTCTGAAATGAAGAGCTGGGCATACTGTCCCGTAGTGGAGTCAGTCCTTACGGGTAAAAAGTGAGCGACTTTGGACAATCTATCCATAATTCCCCAAACGGAGTCGTGACCCCTCTGCGACGTAGGTAACCCCGTGATAAAGTCCATGGATATGCTCTCCCACATCCACACCGGGACCTCCAACGGCTGTAGCAGACCTGCTGGTCTCTGATGATCCACTTTTATAAGCTGACAAGTGGCGCATTTCGAAACAAACTCAGCGATATCTCTCTTCATACCGCTCCACCAATACTGGCATCTCATGTCTTGGTACATTTTGTCCCCTTCGGGATGTACCGCGAACCGTGAGCCGTGCGACTCTGCCATCACTTCGTGTCGCAATTTCTCCCCTTCCAGAACTACCAATCTCCCATTGAAGCGTAATCCCCCGTCTGAGCTAACGGTATAGGACTCGGCTCCCTCCATTAGTAATCGAACTATCTGCTCCTGACAGAACGAGTCATTAGCCTGTGCCCGTACTACCTTCGTGACAATCTGCGGTGTAACAGTCATCACAGACATGAAAGATCGGGCCACTACATCCTGGTGTCCCAATTCCTTCCACTTTGCCTTCCACACCTCTGCCACCTCATCTGCTGGCCTACGGCTCAACGCGTCTGCTACCACGTTAGCCTTGCCTGGGTGATACTGGATATCGAACTGGTAGTCTTTCACAAACTCAAGCCACCTACGCTGCCACATATTCAACTCTTTTTGCGTGAACAGGTATTGTAGGGACTTGTGGTCCGTGAACAGTTGGAACTTCTACCCCTAAAGATAGTGCCTCCAAATCCGTAGGGCAAATACCACTGCCGCCAACTCCAAATCATTTGTGGGGTAATTCTTCTCATGAGTCTTAAGCTTACGGGAAGCATAACCTATGGTCTGTCTCTCCTGCTGTAATACACCTCCAAGCCCTTGCAAAGACGCATCGGTGTAAACCAAATACTCAACTCCCGGTCTCGGCAATGCTAACACAGGTGCTGAGGTCAATTTGTCCTTCAACTCATCGAATGCCAACTGACAGGCATCACTCCAGATGAATGGCACACCCTTACGAGTCAGATGTGTCAAAGGTCCTGCTATCTCAGAGAAACCCCGAATAAACCTCCTGTAGTATCCTGCTAGACCCAAGAAACTACGAATCTCCGTAGGTGTCGTGGGCTGTCCCCACTCCCTCACCGCGGATACCTTCCCCGGATCAACAGATATCCCCGGTCGGAAATAATGTGTCCCCAAAACTGGACCTCCTTCAGCCAAAACCTGCATTTCTCATATTTTTCATACAACTCGTTCTGACGTAGTGTCTGTAAAACCTGCCTCAAATGCTCGGCGTGCTCCTCCTCTGTCTGGGAGTAAACCAGAATATCATCAATGAAGACAATGACAAACTGATCTAGGAAATCCCTGAACACTCTGTTCATGAAGTCCATAAACACTGCTGGAGCATTGGTTAAACCAAAAGGCATAACCCGAAACTCGTAAGAACCATATCTCGATAAGAACGCAGTCTTTAAGACATCCTCCTCCCTGATACGCAACTGATGGTATCCTGATCTCAAGTCAATCTTCGAGAAGAAAGAAGCTCCTCTCAACTGGTCGAATAGGTCATCGATTCGAGGCAACGGATACTTATTCCGTATCGTGACCTTATTCAACTCTCGGTAGTCCACACACAATCTCAGTGAACCGTCCCTCTTCTTCACAAACAAAACTGGAGTGCCCCAAGGTGAGGTACTCTTACGAATAAAGCCCTGACCTAACAGCTGCTCTATCTGATCTCGTAGCTCTCGCATCTCTGCCGGAGCCATACGGTACGGTGCGCGTGCTATAGGCCTCGTACCTGGCAATAGGTCTATAACAAAGTCTATCTCTCGACCGGGGGGTAGGCCTGGTATCTCCTGAAACACATCCGAATACTCCCTAACTACTGGGATAGAATCTAAAGGAATCACTACCTCCTTAGAGGTATCCTCCTCAATGTTATACAGATGAGCGGTCGATCCTCCCTCTGGGCGAGGCATCGCCACTACAAACATCTCTTGCCCCGGAATGGTAAAAACAATGCTCCCGCTGAAGTAATCAATCATGGCCCTATAAGCTACGAGCCAATCCATACCGATAATCACATCGTGAACATGCATATCTAATACCAACATGTTTGCAGGTAATACCAAACCACCAATCTCTACCCCCACTCCCCGGCATATAAAGAAAATAAGTGACCCACTCCCCAATGGTGAGTCGACAAACGTCACTGTGCTATCTGCCGTAGCTAACAATCCTAAGGCTTTCGCGAAGTGTGTAGCTATAAAACAATGTGTAGCCCCCGTATCAAACAATACCCGACCCATAGTGCCATGGATAGGAAACGTACCCTCAATCGCGGGCGGTACCTGTGGAACTGCAGCCTGGTGGACGTTATAGACACGCCCATAATGTAGCTGCCCCTGCTGAGCTGGGACTGCTGGAATAGGTGGCAATGCTGCCATCTATGGCGGTGCGGGGAGAGCGATGGGAAACATAGGCCTCTGTGGCTCCTGGCGAGCACCCTGCTGATGCTGCTGTGGGGCCCTGCCCCTATCAGGACAATCCTGTCGCTTATGGCCAGTCTTGCCACAAACAAAACACTTCCCTGGGAAGTTCCCTCCTCTCTGCCCCTGAGGTCCCCGGCCCTGGTGGCCGTTACCGTTCCTCCCTTGGCCCTGCTGGCCCTGGTGAAACTGCTGCCCATTCTTCCCCTGTTGGCCCTGATGGCCGTTTGGACCCTGGTGGCCCTGACGGAAACCTCCCTGTCCTTGTCTGTAGTTCCCTGATCGGAACCTCTTCTGATCCCCCTGCTGGGTACCCTGCTCACCCTGTCTCTGCCCCTGAACAGATTGTGCCCCACCGGCACCATGTCCTCCAGTCCTGCTCTGATGGCTAGACTCTCCCGACCTCTTACCCTCAGCCATATAAAAGCGGTGGTCCTAGCAGTGTAACAAAGCAGCGTTAACCACATCAGAATACGTGGCCAATGAAAGGTTCCCTAACAGATGCTGACGGATCCTCCATGTCAACCCGTCCGTGAACTTCTAAATCTTCTTCTTCTCTGTTGGTATCTCATCCGGAACGATATTTAACAGATTTGTGAACTCGGCCTCATACTCGGCCACAGTCTTACCCTCCTGCTTCAAACTCATCAGTTTCCTTCTCATTTTCGTGTGAACAGTCGACGGAAAGTAGTTGCGGTCAAACCGCACCCAAAAGTCCTGAATAGTGAGAGTATCCCTCTCCTCCATGGTGGTAATAGACTCCCACCACTGCAGTGCAGATCCAACTAGCTTGAAAGTAGCTAGCACCTGCTTCTGAACATCCGTGCAGTCTTACATCCTCAAGTGCCTCTGCATATCCTTCCTCCATTGGCTCGAGACTACCACATCTGAGCTATTTGCAAACTCTGGCGGATGTGTTTTCTGAAAAGCGTCACGTACACGCTCCCAAGCAGACGGGAATGCATTTCCCTGAACTGGCGCGGAAACCGGCGCCTGAGGTGGTGCCTGCTGGACTACGGCAATAGCGGTATTTACCGCTTAGGCTACTATAGCTGCAACCTCAACAGCGTTCATCATGCCCTGAACTGGAGCGGGCTGGGGTTCGAGCGTTGCATCCTTGGGAACTCGTCGTGCACATTGTGGAGGCATCTGAAATAAGAACAAAGTTTATAAGTTCACTGTTATAAACTTAAAATAGCTGAAGAACGAAGCATACACAAAAGAGTACAACAGTCCTAAAATATAGGGCTCTATATCAAAGAAAACTTTGCGGAAACATAATAAGCCGTCAGATCCTAAAGGACACTAGAACCTGATGCTCTGATACCACCTGTGACACCCCGACTAATTAAATACCGGGTAGCTACTCCTTTATTAAATTAATTCAAAATGCCAAGTTGGTCCAGTTAATAGCATCACTGTCGAAAACATTTTAATGATTACTAACCACCTAGTATTTAAAGAGTAAGTTGCCAAATTTTAATTTAAGTCTGATTAACATGCCATAAGTGTAATGAAGAATAATAACACCATTCACCATAAAGAAGTAAATAGAATAACCATCACATAATGTAAATAAAGTCTGGAGGAAAACTCCTCACTACAAAACCACAACTGAAATAACTAACTGAAATACTGAAACAATACATGCCAAAGTCTGAAAAACAACTGTAATGGAAAGAAGTCTCTAATAGAATTGGGCAACATGCCCTACAACTGATAGAATACTGAATAAGGAATCCAAATGATAGAAGCGTCTAAAAGCAATTCCCTGTAGCTTCCACAAACAGCTACAGCTCGTCACCTGAATGAGTATCCTATGCATGGTGTCCTTGTGGCTGGGCACCTAAAATGGTTTTACAAGAAAATAGATTTGAAAGCAAACGGGTCAGAGCCCGAATGTGGAGATATTTAAAAAAAAACCTGCAAGTGCTTTAAAAACATTTAAAACATTAAATGCAAAGTACATGTTAGGACGTGCACTCACATGATATTCTCACCTCTCGTCTAACTGTGCACTCCTAACGTAAGTACTCATCCAAAACGATACAAACCACTAGCTAAGTAACATCATCTCTAGCTAGACTGTCATAGGTCCTACCCTTATTACTCGGTTCCATTAACATTATAACGATCTCAGTTTAAATAGGTGCTTAACGTAAATTCAGGTTCTCATACAAGAGTAATACAGCTCGTTATAATTTACCCTCTATGTTATTCCATAGTTACACACAATACTATATAAAAGTTCCCAATTCATTAAGCGTATATTTCCACAACATAAATATACAATATAAGCACCCCGAGACTAAGCTGCGGTGCACACATACTCTGCTATCCATCCCGGTACATCACGTACATAAGGATCACATATTCCGAATCTCTCAGGAATAGTTCAGATAACACAAATCACAAATAGTGGAGGCGAACACAGTCACATCACATGGGTCACGCACATACCTACGCTCCCACGATCAGCGGACTTATTAACATCCCAATAAGTCTTTCTCTGACCTATGTTCATCGAGGTAACCAGTCTAAATCCGGGCAACACAAGGATTAGAGGGCCCTAAGCGAACGCAAACCTCCCGTGATAGCAAGTATGGTAGGTATGTCATACACACAATCATATACCAATACTAAGTAAACACACGTCTTAGTAATCACCGTAATTAATTGTAGTACATAACGCATTCTCGTACCAACTTAATATATATATAACTTATATAATCCCGGTCCATAATTACACGCGCCATAATTTATTCTCACGTCGTGGTAAACACTCACGTCTCAATCCCAAATATCTATTTGATTTAATCCACACTTATGTAATTTACTCCTCATAATGTACCAAATGTCCCAAGTATACTAATACACCATTAAAGGAATGTTATCTCTATCCTCGAACAAGTTTATGGGACTCCCAAAATCAAAACAGGCCAAAAAGGCCTAAACTGCCGGCTCGTTAGAAGTCTCGTTCGAACGAGGCTGTTCCAACGAGATTCCAGTTCGTTCGAACAAACTGTACCTTCTAACGAGATCTCGTTCGAATGAAGTTATCGAACGAAGTTCCCTTTCGTTAGAAGCGACTGGTCAACTCATTAGAAGCTCGTTCGAACGAGCTCGTTCGAACGACCTGGGAAGGTCTTCTAACGAGGGACCAATTTTGGCCCAGATTTTTCCCAATCTCGTTTTTCACCATTTCTACTCCTCAAATCTCCTCTAAGATTAGTCCCAACGATGTTTTAAGGTCTACAATCAATCCTAAACATATTATAGTCACATCCTAACACGTTTTAAAGGATTAATTCATCCCAACATCAATCAATTTACAAATCTTTACACTTTTTCCCCAATTTTTCAAGAACATGAACCCTAAACTTTTAAGTTCTTAATTAGTCCATTCTAAATCCGTTTTTCTTACATCCAACGTATATTAATACAAGAATAATCATCTCTATATGATTCTACATGCAATTTGTCCTCAATATTCAAGTTCTAAGTCCAAACAACATGGGTTTTCATTTATCTTCCAAGAACAATTGTAAATCTTCAAATTATCTAACATGGAAGAAACATTCTCTGAATTAAAATCAATTAAATCACTTGCATTGATTGTCTCTGAATTTGGTGTTGATTTTGTAAAGATTTTCTGCAGAATTCCTTCTCCTTCTCTCCCTCTCTAAGCTTCCTCTCCAATGGCTATGGTGGCTAGGGTTTTCTTATGAAAAGTAATAGAAACCCAATTCTAATAACCTACGTAACTTAATGGGTTAACATGGGTTGGTTAGTGGCTTAGTGGGTCAAACCCACATCAGATTTACTTCTCTAATTTTCGTCATTTTTAATTCCTAAAAATACGAAATTACCAAAATACCCTTTTATATTGCCGGTATGGCCTAAAAATACCCCGGGACCCAAACTACACCCCCGCCTAGTGTTTTCTGACTATATCGACCCTTCCGGACGCGTTGGCGAACTCAAAACGACCATACGGTTAATAGATTTTAAATTCACTTTTACAAATAAAATAATTATATGCTGACGCATCTATCATCCGCGTCCCAATAAAATGACCAAATTGCTGTATATCAATCTCACGAAAAATTTCATAATTCAATATTCATATAACATCATATAAACTCAATATAGTCACATACCAACTCACAACTCGCTAGTATTTTATCCGGATTAATTTCCAATTAATTCACAATTAATTAATTAATCCCAAAAATAAATATAGCCAAAAATACGGGGTATTACACCTTGTTCGTGACCCAACCGTGACCAAACTTGGAGGGAACTTTGGCGCCAATTTGGCGCCATGATGGTCACGAACTGGTCAGGAATTTGGTCCATGACCACTTCCTCGAGCATTCATGGCCATGATGGGTCATGGATAAGGTCACGCTGGATTTAATGTGATCAATGCTTTGGGCCGTGACCCCCTGGGGGTGACTATTTGTAGGATTTGGTATATTTAATATCTTATTCTAGATAAAGTACTACAACTTAATCAATGGTGCAAATACGTGAAGACTTCATAAAATCCTCGAATAAAGGGTTTGTAAAAATATCGACTAATTGACGTTCAGTGCTCTTAAAGCAAAAGGACATGACCTTATTCTCACTCAGATATCCTTATGTGGTTTGTGAAAAAATGTTAGAACCCGATTTTGGGATATATGGATCGCACTTGTATTATCATAAAAAATAGTCATTACACCTTGCAAATGTTAGAAAAGTATACTAAAATCATGCTTTATGTAATAGTTTTAGTTATGGATTTATTATTAAAATAAAATCAATATTTCCTATTTTAATGAGAATCATCTATGGATATAATGTTTGCATTATTTTATCTATTGTCGATGTCTTTTATTTTGCCTAGTAGGTGTTCTAGTGTGTAAAGTATGACTTACACACAGAGGATCAGATCACCAGTTCTTGTGGAATATAAATTTTATCCTTCATAGTCTTAGATGGAACTGGACACACCATCAGTAGGACTATAACACAATATTTTAGTTGGTCTATCTTAATTACAGAAAACTATATAGTTTCAACTTATTATGCTAGTACACTCTGTGTGTTGAACGCGACCAATTTGAGGTCATTATTTTTATATTGATTTTATAAGACAATGTAAACCTCATGATTATTAGGTTTACTTAAGGCTCTTAATCTGGGTATGATTGACGGACACATGCACTAGTTATTTATTGCTTTGACCTTTTGAGTGAGATTCATTATCACATCAATAATCTTGATAGACACGTATCGATATAGAGACTGGTGATACCCCCTTGAGCTGCTTATCAGTTTTGTATGTGTCAAACCCTGTAGGTGGATTATGTTAATCCGACACTAGAAATAAGTTAAGTTATTCGCTCAGGGACTTATAGAAGTTAATCAAATAAATTATCAGTAATTTATTTTATTAAAGGGTATCCGTAACCTTAATGTGGGGTGAATTAAGTAATTAATAATGAAGAGCTCTAACTGTAATTTTGAGTTTAGGAGTGGAGTTACAATTATAACTATTTAGTGGTTTTAAATATAATTAAGGGATTGGGATTAGGAACCAGAATTGATTACGTTTTCTCAGGCCCATTAGGAGCCACATCCTTATCTCTCCTTAGGGTCCCTACTGTAGCCTATATATATTCACCTATGGCTTATTCTTTCTTAACCTAGCCTTAACTCTTTGATCTTCAAAAGGCCCAAATTCAGACTTGTGAGAAAGAGAGGCAACAAAGAGGAAGGAGGACAAAAGAAGGTGATCATAAAATAAGAGCCCACCGTCTACTCGTGACTGTTCATATCAGGAATAAAGCAAAAGACCATGAGGTGCATCGAGCCCGCGTTCTTGATCAACTATCATCACATATGCTGTTTGTATAAAAACGAGATCAAATCAAATAGATCTCAAAAGGTAAATCTTAATTCTTCCTGGTAGGATTTCATGTATGTGTAATGTTTTGTGGTTCAATCCATATGCATTTTCAATAGACCCTTGGACTTCCACTCCAATAGCGAAATCCCGTAATCTTCCAATATTTTCTTCATCCATAAGAGTTGTGTGTAATAACTCCCAATGGAAATATACTCAACCTCCATTGTGGACAAAGATACGGAGTTTGACTTCTTTATCATCCAAGAGACAAGATCACTCCCAAGTAATAGCACCTAACCGAGGTGCTCCTACAACCATCAACATCCCCGGCCCAATCAACATCTGAATAGATAGAGAAACGGTAATTAGAATTAAAAGAATAATAAGTACCATAGAAAAGAGTGCCACTTACTTTTTTTATGATACATTTAAGTGCGAGTAAGTATGAGTCTTTTGGGGACACCTCGTATTACGCACATTCTCCAATGTTAAAGGCAATGTTGGGACAACTAGAGATAAAGTAGAGAAGACAACCTATCATGCTCCTATCAAGGGTTTGGTCTACATCCTTACCTAAAGTATCTTTTTTAAGCTTAGTTGATGTACTCATAGGGGTGCGTTAGTTCTTAGAGGAGTCTAAACCAAAATTCTTCACTAGTTCCCCAGCATATTTGATTGAGATATGAATATCCCATCTTTTATCTAATGCACTTGGAGACCTAAGAAGAACATAAGTTCACTAGCCATGATCATCTCAAAATCACTCTTCATCTCCTCCTCAAAAGTGTGAGCATGTCGTGAGCACGTGGATTCAAATACTATGTCGTCCACATAAACTTAGGCAATTAAGATAACACCACACACTCTATTCACAAATAACATGTTATCCACTCCCTCTCTCTTGAATCCACGATAGTTATCCATTCGTACCAATTACGGGGTGCTTGCTTCAAATCATACATAGCCTTATTAAGATAAAAGATGTGTCCCAGGTTCCTTGAGTCTTCAAATCCCTTTGGTAGTTCCAAGTAAAGTTCCTCCTATAGAATGCTATTAAGGAAGTCACTCTTGACATCCATCTGATATAAATTTAAGCAGAGATGACATGCTATAGCGAGTAGTAAGAGGGCGGACTTAATCTTAGTAATAGGAGAAATTGTCTCCTCAAATTTTACACCCTCAATCTGTGCATAGCCTTGAGCGATCAATCTAGTCTTCTTATGAACTATGGTACCATTCTTATCCACCTTATTCTTATAAATCCAATTGGTACCTATCACAATAATCTTAATAGGTCGGGGTAGTAACTCCCAAACATCATTCTTTCAAAACTAAAGAAACTCTTTTTGCATAACAGATATCCAATGCTCATCCATGAGTGATTCCTTCACTTTTTTAGGCTCAACTAAGGAGGTGAAGTAAAGGGAGATAACCACATTATCAATTTAAGCACACAAGTCTTAACACCTATTATGGGATCACCAAATATAGCGAAAGGTTCATGACTCTTTCGAACCCAAGTGGGTGGATCCTCTAAATCAAGTAGTGGGCCCACTTGGGTAGTAAGAGGAAGGATGGGATTATCACTAGGGGTGCATCATCCTCACACTGGGGGATAGGGTAATAACTGTCAATGGCACGTCATCTCTAATTGTGATGTTTATTGAATCCATAACCATAGATCTTGCAAGGTTAAACACCCTATAATCCTTACTCATCGATGAAAAACCTAAAATTATCCCCTCATCACTCCGAGAGTCAAAATTTCCTTGGTTCTCTATATCTCTCAAATGTAGCAAGCACTCCCAAAGACATGTAAATGTAATAGGTTGGGTTTCTTACCTATCCACAATTGATAAGGTGTGCGTACAGTGTGTGGATGAAGATATCCCCTATTCATCGTATGGCATGCGGTACTCAACTCCTCAACCCAAAAACATCTAGGCACGTTTCTCCCGTTAAGCATGCATCTAGCCATATCTTGTATCATCTGGTTCTTCATCTCAAATATTCTATTTTGTTGAGTACGAACGGTCAAAAACTTGTGTTTCATGCCCTCTCCATCGCAATAGGTATCCACTCCAGTTTATTTAAATTCAGTATCATTGTCACCATGCATCCGATTAATAGTGACATCATGTTGGTTTTGTAGGACATGGTACATAGTTGTAAGGAACTAAATCGCATCAGACTATTATTTAAGAAATCCCACAATAGAGTTTCTAGAAAAGTCATCGACCATCCCGAGAATGCTTCTCTTACAATCTAAGCTCTTCGGGTGAGTAAAACTTATAAGATTCATTTGAATTAACTCCAAAACACGTGTGGTGGTAATGGTATTCAACTTTCAATGGGGACTTTGAATTTTTTACCTTATTGGCAAGGTACACAAATCGAGGAATTTGGTTTCCCAAGTGATAGTAAGCCATGAACTAGGTCTTTTTCACTAGTATCTAGAGATCTGTAAAGTTCACATGACCTTGTTGTTGATTCCAAAGGTCCATGGAGGAGACTGTGGCATTATTTCACACAAAGGAGGACTTGGGAATGATCCTATATCAATTACCTTTGATCCTCACTCCTTTTAGTAAAAGTTCGTCGAATTGATCATAAATATTACATCCGAACCGGTAAAACTTCATCACAAAGTTTGCGTCGCATAGTTGGCTTATGCTAATAAATTTTCTTTCAACCCTTTTATGTACAACACATTGTCTAGTTTGGGGAAACCGGGTATCTTAACACATACTTGCCCTAAAATACTAGACCTACTCCAATATTCAAAAGTGACTTTACCTTCCTTGTGATCTTGAAGGTGGGTAAAAAATGAAATATCATAAGTCATGTGCCTAGATCACCCACTATCAAAATACCATTGGGAAGTATTTTTAACGTCGAGAGCAACATGAACAATAAGGGCTTTGATGTCTTGATCAGTTACCTAAGTGGAGCTAACCTTTTTTTTTCCCGTATAGTTGTTGGCTCTAGTCATAGTAATAAAAGCATTTTCAAACGGATTAGACATCCATTGAAGTTCTTCTAATAAGCTTTGTGAAGTCACGACTAGGAACTCAACTTGCTTTCCAAGACTAGAAAAGTTACTATATCAGTGCACGAAAGTATGTGTATGTCCAGTTCTTCCTAACTTGTAGTAAAAATCTCTAAGGTGACCTATGTTTTTGCAAGACGTGCAAACATAGACTTGTTTGGATGTTCCCACTAAGCGTGGCTTTGAAGGAAATTTTGCATTTTCCTTGTCTCTTTAATCGTGCTGTACCCTTGTGAGATTTATGAACCTTTACCTCGCACTCATAACATCTATTTTCATCTTTCTTAGGATAATCTTTTCTTTCTTTTTCAAAATTTTTCTTTCTTGATTTATATCTTTTATCTTTCTCAAAACTCTTATTTTCTTTGAAATTATTTTCTTTTCTAAGTTTGAGATTTTTTTTGAACAAAGGGCTTCATCATCCAAATAAAAATCATACTCAGGGTCAGATGACACTTACTCTTTCCTTTTAGATTGAAATTTAAATTCAATTATCTTTTCCTTAGGTTCAACAGTTTTGGAAAACATGTCGATCTCATAAGTCTGAAGGTCTCTTACGAGTTCTTCTAACCTAAGCGTATCTAATATCCCAAAGACTTAAGAGCGATAACCTTAGGAATGAAACATGATGGGAGTGGTATCAAAATCAATTTTACTAAATGCATCTTAGGAATTTTCTCATCTTAATTAAAACTAAAGTTTACAATATCTGGTAATCATGCATAAAATTCATCAAAAGACTCAAACTCTAGCATGGTAATAGTCTTAAACTAAGTGGTGAGATTTTTAAGCTTAGAATCGTTCACAACATTGATACCCTTGTGAGTGAGCTGGATTATATCCCAAGCTTCTTTAGATATGGTGAACATTATGATGCGTCGGCACTCATATAGGGTGACGGCTCCAGAGATGGAAAACAATGCACGTGAGTTAAAATCTCTCCATATAAAGTTATCTCCTATCCAAGAAAAGACATGTTTTGGATTTATGACACCTCCATTAGTTACTATGGGTGGTGTACACCCTCTTTCACAAATAAACCAGACTCTTTCATTATTTAATTTTAAAACTAATCTCATCCTAGCTTTCCAGTATGCATAATTCGACCCATAAAAAATACGTACATTATTATACAAATTATCCATTTGAGCCCGAAATTTACGGATCACACAAAAACTTACTGCAACTGGCTCTCACACCAATTTGAGAATGTAGGTTCGTATGGATAGTCCGTATATTAGGTTCCACACACACAAATTTAAATTTTAATCAAATTTTATCTTGATTAGAAACTATTTGTACATGCGATGATAAAGTCCAAATCAATTACTAATCAATCACAGAATCAAAACATGTATGCAAATAAGTAAGGAAAAATCTCTATCGGGCAAAAAATCTTATTCAACGCTGTAAAGAATTTGACAAACAGGGTCGACTTACAACTACTTAGCAAAAAAATTAAAACGCATAGAGGTTTTCGAATTTTCTATAGAATATAACACAGTCCTGCGCCATTCATAGGAATCGGTGTTCCCTCGATATCAAATAATTAGCCTTTTTCTTCATCAACAACAGAGCCTCAACTCCACAAGTCAGCAGTAGAGATGGACTCTACAAGGGTTTATGCAAGGTGTATGGAAACTAGTTTTTCATAAACTCACAAATCATATAAAGTGATGTATGATTTGGAAAACAAAAAGGTGTTTAGGAAAACTAAGGATGAGAACTTTTGGAACATGTATTTGGAAATCATTTTCGCTAAAGTCATAACTGAACAAAATAGTTTTTTATAGATAAAACACGAATTTCAATGAGGTGGAGTCATATGAACAAAAATAGATCACTTTCAAATGTAAACTATATGTTCGTTAGAGTGACATCTTATCTCGTTCTAATGAAACCTCCTTTTCGTTCGAACTTCCTTCTAACTAGCTTCGAACGAGAATTCTATGTCAAGGCATATATGCCTCATTTTAATGTCATTAAAAGTTGGTTCAAATTAGAACACATATCTCGTTTGAACGAGAACCCATATCGCTTGAACGAGACTTAAAAAAAATTCTTTTTAAAATATTTTTATAAAAAGACTCAATTTTAAATTAAAACATCCTAGAATATGATTAATATTAAGACATGAAAACCACAAGTTTTATACCTACATGAAGTGTTGTTGATGGTGATGAATCCATAAACGGTGCTCAGTCACTAACCTATCTTCGAATGAACATGGAGATAATGTAGATGTAGAGTTCATTTTAAGATGCCGGCTTGTGACGGGATATGCCAATACTATCATAAAGCCTAAGATATGAGCAATTATAATAAATTTCTCTTGAAAGTTTGAAGAGAATATTGTGTACTTCTTTCAAAAGGATTTTGTATATGATTGCTTGTTTGTTTGACTAATGGTTGATATGGTGTTTATAAATTATTGTGTTGATTTATACGTAAAGAGATCCTTAATTGTGATGATTTGTACACATATTTCCACTTTAATTTGAGTACAAAATTGTATCAAAGATGGTGAATAAAAACTTTTTGTGAAAATTTTGTTGTCGAAAACTTTCAAAGAAAGGCAAGAAAAATTTTGGTATGAATTGGATATAATGTATCAAAAAATAAATATTTGATTAATATTGTCTCATTAGTTAAATTAATGAGTATTGTTTTTAAAGGGTGTAGGTATGAAATCTTTCCACCCTAACACACATCCAAAGAATAAAGATGATCTACACACACAAAGTGGGAGTATCCCTCCCCGTTGAAACATGCCCCCAAGGGGGAGATGAAAATGCCTCAGGGGATCTTTCAAGAGGGTTCGAACCCAACACCTCTTGATTGATAGAGTACTTTTATACCATTAGACTAAAGGTCTGTTGATGTGTACTTTTCTAATACTATCATATAAATTTCTCTAAATATCAACTATTCTTTTGTATGCACATAATTTTTTTCTCAGACCTTCAATCTCTTTCTCTCATCATCACTACTTCCTTTACTCGATTTATGTTTTACATGTATGGACAAAGATATTTTCCCATTATTTTAATATCCCCCTCTTATCATAATTAATTATATTATTATACAAAGCTTTATGTCTCCTTATATTTCGTACTGACGTTATGGATTCTCACATTTTTTTATCAATCATTTCACCGTATTTTCCTACTTCTGCTAGACCAGACGACTTAACTATTTTTAAATGTCCCATAAAATTATAATTAATGAATATAATAAACCCTTTTGTTTGATTATATTTATGTGAGGAACATAAACGGAATCAATATATACTTTATTACAATCCCTTGTATGAGGATCATATTTTCATATGTAGGTGCTCGACATAGGTACTATAGCCCACGTGCGCCTAAAATTAATGAAGAGTCCAAGTCAAAGAAGCCTCTTTCTAATCAATCACTTGTAAAGGATACTTATAATAATATATGGGTCCAAATTCTTAGGGATAGATATTAACGAAGCTCGGGACTCTCTTAAGATGACTTGTAAATATAAACCCGACCCACTTGAGAGGGACATGTGATATTGTAACACCAATCAATACTATGACTTTGACAACTAGTTCTCTTACGTAATAAAAGAACAAACCCTATCACTCATGTACATAGGCACATTAACAAACCACGTACATCCTATGTTTTTGTGTGTGTGATTGCATCTTATTCTCTTTCGTTTAATTCTGTTTCTCTCTCTTTCTCCTAACACATCATGTTATATAACATTAATGCTTTATTTCTCAGCCTTGATGTTATCTTAAGGTTTTAATATTATATTCATGTTTATAGATCAATTTGTTTTAGATATCATGTGAAGGATTTAATCCAAAATGCATCCATTGATGTATGTTATTATGGGATGCACCTCTGCCAAACATGTTTGGAGTCACTTAGAAGACCAATACCTTTAAGTTACCATGGACAAATAATTTATGTTGAAGGATTTAATCCAATATGCATCCATTGATGGCAAAACTCTAGATGAGTACATCAAAGAATTAAAGGGATTATGTGATAACTTATCTTCCATGAACAAGCTATTAGATGAGGCGATAAGGTGATTGCTTTTGTCAAAGGTTTTGGGTACAAATACCAAACTTTTTGTATAATGATGTTTGATTAACCTTTGTAAAAGACACCTTGGTAGGGTTTTTCTAACAATTATTTATGCCATTATAAAGGGATCCCTTTATCTTTAAAAAAATGCTCGGTAAACCTCCATACCCAACTGTGGATCAATTAATTTCTTCACTTGGGAGTTTTGATATCAAAGCGAATCTCCTAGAAATAAAAACAATCCATTTATCATCTTTTGGCCCAAGCATGGCCTTTACTGCCTATAGGGGCTCCAACTTGAATAACAAAAGAGGTTACAATAACCAAGGGAGAGGAGGCTACTATAATAATGGATTTTTTTAAAGGAAAGGCCTACGACCCAAAGTTTATTATATTAAGGAGAAAGAGACTCTCCTAAGTGGCATTAAAAATATAGAGAAAGCTTAAGATAAATATAAAGACAATAATGATTTTAAATTTCTTATACTAGGGAAGCTAAGACTATCTAAATTAACTATGCCTTTGATCATATGCGGAAGATCTTTGAACAATAGTGGAAGTCAAGGGGAAATTATAATGGAAATCAAGGTGGAAACTATTAGAAATTAAATCAAGACGATAACTATAATAATGGAGGTTATAATCCTGGAAACTAATAGTACTAAAACTATCGCTCGAGAAATCTTAACTACCCCATTCTATAAGATCCTCCAACTAATACCAAGTCCAACATGCCTTAATATTATAACTTTAAAAATTCTAATACTAGTGCTTGTCAAATTTGTGGAGGCAACAAACATACTGCAATAAGTTGCATTTGTAGGTGGGATTTTTCTTATCAAACCAATGCTCAGACATTTTACGCAAATACGACCATTTAAAAAAAAGATTGATAACACCGTTTATGCGGACTTGGGGGCCAATGCCCATATGACTCACAATTTAAGTAGTCTTGATAACTTAAAGCCTTACCATGGTGACGATTGTATTATCGTTGGTCATGGGTCAAAACTTGATATAAGTCATGTTGGTGTCAAGCATATATAACCCGATTTGGAATTAAAAAATGTTTTAGTTGTCCCAAATCTAAAAAAATGGTTTTTGTTAGAAAACTTACCATCGATAATGAATGTGATTTACATTTCACTAATAATTATTTTATGGTCAAGGAAAGAAGGCCACAAAAAATCCTAGACAAGGAAACTAAAGACAAATGATTGTATGCCTTCTATGAAGATAGATTAAAGGCATTCACCTCTCTACAATTATGCCATGCTCTAGTCTTTATTTGACACCAACGGTTAGGGCATCCTTACTAAAAAATATTGCAGTCTTTGAATTCCAATAACTATCATAACATTAATCAATGGAATAAAAGAAGAAAAGTTTGCGTGAGCCGTCAGTTGGGCGAAAAATGTAAAATTCCCTTTCAAATGAATGACAAAGTTTTCTTGAGTCCACTTGATAAAATTCACTATGATTGATGGGGTCCATCACTTATAATGTCTTTACAACATTTTAGATTCCACGTGATTTTTAATGGTCATCATACTTGATTTACATGGTTATATCCTCTCAAATTAAAGTCTAATTTTTATCCCACATATGTTAAGTTTGTCAACATGGTTAAAACTCAATTCCCAAAATCAATACAAATATTCCAATGCGATGGTGGAGGAGAATTTTCAAATGGCATCTTCTTTAAGTTTTTGGATAAAAATGGAACCTTAGTGCACATTTCATGCCTGGATACACCTCAACAAAATGGTGTGGAGGGAAGAATGATGTTTCATGCAAAAATTCCCTTACTCTTATGGGTGAAAGCTTTTATGGTAGCCATATTCTTAATTAACCGACTGCCGACAAAGAAACTTGATATGAATTTACCATTTTCAAACTATACAACACACATCCTGATTATGCTTCTCTTAAGATTTTTGGTTGCAAGTGTTTTTAACACATGAAGGCCAAAACTCAAAATAAGTTTGTACCAAAAACTTTGCCTTGTATCCTTATTATCTACAACAATCTTTATAAGGGGTACGAATTCTTTGACCCACACAGAAGAAAAATATTCATTTCTAGACATGCTATCTTTGATGAGAATACTCTCTCACACCTCAAGACATCAATATGAAAAACAAAAGATATGGTACATATGTCCACTTACAAAGACTTTTTTTGAAATACCAACAATTGAACTGTGGCATGTGATCAACTTTCAGTCTCACCATTATACAATTACTGAGACTAACCTTACTCTTTCTATAGTCCAAAGTACATTAGGTAAACATAATCCTACTATAATCCCAAGCATATTAAACCATCACAGTAATTTGCCACATTTTTCATCATCCTTCTGAGCATCCTCTCCTCATAATCCAATAACCGATCCTTCCTTACCTCTAATATCTTTAAATCTAATACTTATATCATCTAATGACCCATCACCTTCACCCGTAACTTCCTATCCAAACTTATAAATGGTCAACTAATCTCCAACATCACCACCACATGACATGTCATTGTCAGGCTCTTCTCTTACAAACCTAATTACACTATAGTCACCAATGTCATCTCACATACCCATTTTGAGCTCTCCTCAACTTGTTCCATCGTCCCTTCGTGGTATAACAAGAATACCACTAAGTTAACGTAAACATCTCACTACCTCCAGGACCCTCTCATTACTCACATCACATGCTCACCTGGCCCAAAACTCAAAAGCCCACAACCTCTCTTGTCACAGCTATTGTCTCTACCATTGATTAAAAATAATTAACTAATAGATCAAACACCCTTATTATATTAAAGAAATGAATGAAGAACTCTATTCTCTACATCAAAACTCCACAAGGAGCCTTGTTTCCCAATATCCCTCCATGCATGTGATCGGCTCAAAGTGGGTATTTCGAATCAAACTCAAAGTTGATAGCTCTCTGGACAAGAAAAATTCTAGACTCATAGCAAATGTTTTCTATCAAATTGAAGGGATTGATTTCCTTGACACTTTCATACCTATAGTCAAGCATGACCATTCGTGTCATGTTCTCCATGGCAGTTACTACTCACTAGCCTCTCCTATAACACTTTAAAAATGAATATTTATACTAAGTTCTTGATGATTTTTTTTTACATGAATTAGCCCCTAGGTTCCAACACCTTTAGTTTCCTCACCATGTTTTTATTATCCACAAAGAAACATATGGACTCAAATAAGCTCTAAGAACTTATTTTTATCGCTTTAGCTCGTACTTCCTTCACATTGGCTTTATATGCAGTAGAGAAGATTCCTCTCTATTTACTCTGCTTCTGATGTTATTTTGTTTTGAGTCTATGTGGATGATATTATTACCAATGGTAGCAATACTCAGCTTACGACTCATCTCATATCGTAGTTGTCATATGAGTTTGATCTTAAGAACATGAGTACTCGCAGTTACTTTCTTCTAATTTCTATCATTCTATTTTCTGGAGGAATTATTCCGAGTCAAGATTATATGCTCAAAACTATTGGAACACATAAACATGATAGATGAAAATGCAATTAATACACCCAAGATAATCAAGCCATTCACTACCAATAATTCTCTCTGAATCAACCCAACCAACCAAATTGAGCTCAATTATTAGTGCTTTATAATATCTCACTCTCACCAATCCTGATATCACAAACACTTTCTTATGGTTAAGCTATTACTTTGTTATATAAAAAGGACTATACACTATGGCATTCATTTTCAGCTCTATCATCCCAGTCTTTATACGCCCTCTCCGATGTTTATTAGGTAGGATGTACTACTACTCATTGTTCCATATATGGATTTGTCTTTATCTTTATGAAAATTGCATGGCATTGTCATCCAAACTATAACCTATTTGGCTTCCTCAAGTCATGAAAAAGAATATCGGGCCTTGGCCTCCACTACCATCTAGTTAATTTGGGTCTCCTACTTCCTAAAAGATATTGGATTTAAATTTCCCTAACCACCTAATCTCTTTTATGATAATTTAAGCTTAGTTTACATATCCATTAATCCAGTTCTTCATGCGCGTACCAAAGATATCTAACCAGACTATTACCTTTTTCGAGAACAGGTTGCCAAAGGTTCTATAATCACATAATTTATTCCTTCTCAATCAAAGATAGAAGATATTCTTACCAAGACGCTTTCCAACTCCAAATCTTCTTATTTATAGTTTAATATTGGTGTCGTTCCGCACTTCACTCTTCCCTTAATGGGGAGTGCTAGAGGCCCATTCATATAGCTACTCAAATATTATGACCCACTCAAATATTCCACCTTTTAATTATTCCCATCATATCTCCTTGTATTATCATCATATCTCCTTTTTATCAAGACAAAGAGAATGTTTCTACTCTCCTCTTATATTCAACAAGTAGCTGTAAAGTAGAGCAATAAATAATTATCAAGCTTATAAATCAGATCGATCAACAACTCAGAAACTTTATATATTCTCCTCATACATTTCATATACAATATGAAATTCAAAAATGTAAGAGTAAAACTAATAATTGCTCATTTTATTTTTATTTGAAATATCTCGTTTGACCCCAATGCACCTTCATGACCACTTTCAAGTATTCGAAGAGAAGAAGTTGGTGAAGTTTGGAAGATTGAAGATCATTTGTCACAACATCATTCAAAAAGAGTTATGAAGTGGTTTGGTAAAGCCTTAAAGTTTCAGGGATTGTTTTCAAAAGAGCTTTAATTTAAAAGTTTTCAATATATTTTTTAATGAATTTTTGAAAACCTCACTAACTCGTTCAAACGAGTTGTGTAGAGTCATCATAACGAGTTTCCCACGTTCGAACAAGATATGTAAAGTTGCCTTTTTATTATGCTTTAGAATATCGTTTAAAATTTTGTTAGAATCTATTCGAACGAGATCGGGTACATCATTCGGACAAGGTGGTAGTTCGTTTGAACGAGTATGCATGTTTTTGATTTTTAATTAAATCTTTTAACTTTCCCTATAAATATAGATGTGGGATTATATTTTCAACAAGCTATTTTAGAGTTCTTTTTGTGATCAAACTCTATAATTTTTTCATCCAAATCCCTTAGATTTTTGAGGATCACTTTTCCAGACTAAGAAGAACACATTTCAAAGTTCTAAACTCTTGTAAAGAAAATCTTTGTTGTTGATTTTTAGAGTCAAGACTCTATGGCTGAAGAAACAAGGAATCACAATTCTTGAGGCTGATCGATGGATATCGAGGCAACATCTGTATATTATGGGTGGTGCTGGATTACATCATTTTATAATGAACTTTTGAAGACATCTCCGCTATTTAGTGTGCCTCTAAGTAGTCTATAAGTTGTTAAGTGTCCGTCAAATTCTTTTGAACTGTATTTAATTAAAGGTTTTGCCTAAAAGAGATTTTTCCCCTTTCTTCTTTCCATTATGCGTGGTTTGGAATTTGACTTCAAAATTTATTTTGCAAGTTCACTTTAATTTAAATTAAGATAAAATTTGGTAAAAATTGAATTTATGTGGTTGGACTAATATACAAGTAAATTCGTATAAGCCCCTGAACACTTTCTCAAATTGATATTAGAGTAGGTTACACTAATTTATGGTTTGATATTTAATTTTGGGAGTATATGTATAATTGTATAAAAGGCAACCTATTTTTTATGGGTCAAATTATTCTAATCGAAAAGATTGATTGAGATTGTCACTGAAGTCAATTGATGAGAGAATCTATCTTATTTGTAAAAGATGGTGTACACCACCCACTATGACTAACAACAATGTGGAGAGTCTTAAACCTATCACTGATTGGATAGAGAATGATTTTAAATTGAGTAATTTCAACTTTCGTGGCTTGAGCATATTTTCTGGTGCAGTCACTCTCGATGAGTTTCGTCGAATTATGACGTGAACCATGTCTAAAGAAGAATGGGATACTCACCAACTCATTCACTAGGGTACCAATGCTGTAAAATCTTCTACGCTATAAAATATCATCACACAGTTTGAGACCATAACTATGCCTGAATAGGGGACACTAGATGAATATTATGCACGATTATCTGATATTGTCAATTCTAGTTTTAATTTGGGTCAGACAATTCCTAAGACGAGAAATGTGAAAAAATATTTTGATATCACCGTCACCCCGCTTTATCGCTAAAGTCACGGTCCTTAATTAGTTGGGAATTATAGATACGCTTAAGTTAAAAGAACTCGTAGGAGATCTTTAAACTTATGAAATCGATATGTTCCCTAAAATTTAAAAGTCAAAAGAAAAAGGGATTGCTTTGAAAGATCAATCTAAAAGGAAAGAGGCGGTCTCTCTTGATGATCTTTCCCTTTTTGTGAAAAAGTTTAAAAAATTTCTAAAACTAAGAAAAGAAAATTCTTCCAACGAAAATAAAAATTTTGAGAAAAATAAAGATTTTAGATTGGTCAAGAATTTTTTTGAAAAGAGAGTGGAGAATACCCTAAGAGAGGTGAGGATAGATGATATAAGTGCGAGGTTAAGGGTCACAAATACCACAAGTGTGCTAAGAGGCTAAAGAGATAGGGAAAAGGCAAAGCCGCCTACAATGCCACTCTTAGCAATAATAATGGAGATCTGGTGGATTTCGGGGATGAATCAATGCATGGGAGTAACTTCACCATGTTTATGAATAATCATATTGCTACATAAAGTATGCCTCATTATGATGAGGACCTTTCAAAACATGAAGATAAAATTAAGTCTAATCATTCTGGAGATAGCGAGGGAGATGACGCCTTGAGTGAGGTAAAAAGTGACCTTCAACATGCTTACATGGAGATTTATGTCGAGTCCTTTAAAATGAAAAAGCAAAATAAAAATTTATCACTTAGGGTGTTAGGTTTAGTGAAGGGGTTGATAGATTCAAGAGAGAGCGAGTCCCTAGTGAGAGTTTCTTTAGTAGAGAGAGTTGTTTTAGTGGAGATGGAAATTAGTGACTTGTACAACAAAATAACTAGTCCTATGAGAGATTTTCAAGCTTTATTGGAGACTTGTGAGAAACCTAAAGACCTTTTATCTTAACTCAAGAAAGATCTCGAATGTTCGCTGGAGGTCAAGGTTACTATAGAGAATACAGTAAAGAAGGCTAAAAAGATGTTCAGCGATCCCGCTTTAAGTTTTAGGGAGAAACAAGAAATAGGTTATGACAATGCATCCACTTTCCATGTCGCACCTGAATTGCTTACTAAAATTTTTAGGGGATACTTACAGGACTTGACCTAAACCACTAAAAAGAGTTTAACCAAAATGATCTAACCAAGGTAGACGCAAACAAGTTTATGTTTGTGCGTTTTGCAAGAGTAGAGGTCACCTTAGGGAATTTTTCTACAAGTTAGGAAGAACTCAATGTACACATACTCCCACGCATCGCTATATTGACTTTGCCAGTCCTAGTTTAGACTTCGCAAATCTTAATGGAGGAATTTCAAAGGATGTCTATTCCTTTTGACACCGCTTCCAATTCTATGATCAGAGTCAATAACGATAAGGGAAAACAAAACGTTACCTCCACGTGGTTACTTAAGTGAGATGACAAAGACCTTGTTATTAACGTTGCTATAATACCCTATACTTTTATAATTATTTAATTTACGTGCGCTTATAATTATTAATTTAATCGGGGGAATTAAATTGGGTTTCGATAAATATTAATTAGTGAGATAAATGATTAATATTTAATATTATTATTATTATTTACTTGTCTGTGATAAGTAAATAGATATGAACACTCACCTGTTCTCCACCTTTCTCAGAGCTCTCCTCTTGGCGATTCTAGGGATATTTATTCCCTAGGGTTTACATGGCTTCCACCCCCGTTCCTGTAATTCTTCCCCCATCTCCCAAGCCCCCAAATCCATCTAACCCATGGAAGAGATCCTTTGCGAGTCTTCTCACCTCATCAAATCCATCTGAAACCTCCTTCAACCTTTAAAGGAGAACATGTTGTAATATTTTCCCATGAAGATATCAAAACTTTGGCTGAACCTTTTTAATATGCCATAGTAGGTAAGTTCTCTCACGGTAGACCCTCTATGGAGTTTATTCATAAAATTTTTCTTTCTTTCTCGTTGAAAACAACATACAACATAGGTTTGGTGGATTCAAAACATGTCCTTATCTGTATAAATAGTGAGGAGAACTTTGTTCGTTTATGGTCTAAAGATCAAGGGAGCTTGACAAATAAGTCATATTTACACAAGACATTTCCTAATAGGTCCTATCATAATATTTTTTCCCAATTGGTCCTATTTATACATATAGTGAATATTCACTATATGTTTACATATATAACCTATTGGACAAAATATTTTTTTCACGGGACCTGTTTGGAGGAAAATAAAGATGGTAGGACCTATTAAATTACATACTTAGTAAATGGTACTAATTGGTAAAAACCCAAAAGATCAATGGTACATAGGTAAATTCCCTATGAGAACCTTCTAGTGGACTCCTTCAATCAGATCTGATGTTGAAAGCCCTATCACTCATATGTGGATTAATTTTCTAAACCTCCTAGTACACTTCTTTACAAAGTCTCCCCTATATTCCATTTCCTAGTTAATTGGTAAATCTCTAAAACTTGATGCTTCAACTATGTCAGTGACCAGACCTAGTCTTGCTCGTGTTTTTATGGAATGGGACCTTACCAAAGAGATGTCTGATCGAATTTGGATTGGTACAAGTAATAATGAATTTTGACAAGAATTTTTTTATGAAGATTTCTCAAGTTATTGTTCTTACTACTCAAAGAAAGGCCATTATATTGAAGATTGCATTTTGAAGAATCCCTCCAAGAAGAAAATCAAAAAAGATCCCCCTCCAACTAAAGCTACTGAATCTTTGATAATCAAAGATTGAGAAGCTTGAATCTCATCCATCCCCTACACCTTCTCAAGACCATCAAGACCAATTTAACAATGACCAAATATTAAATGTTCAAAGCTAATTTCAAGGAGTTAAAGAACAACCAGAGAAGATATCCCTTACTTTCTTGCAGTTTCATAGTCAAGATATAGCATCCCCTATTAAAAGAGTTAAAAATTGTGAAGTTTTTTTTATGAAGAAGTTATTATTGTGGAAAAATCAAACGTATCTGATAGGGGCACTAATATGCCTGATTATGATATTCATCCAGCCTATGATAAAGATTATGCTTCTGATTTTGAACGAAGATAAAAAATTTCAGTCCCTCTATAAGAAGAGTTTACTTTGTTTGCCCAACCTCTAAATCATAAATGGAAGTCTTACGTAGAGGCCAAATCTAGAAGAATAAGAAGGTTGTCAATTTGAAGAATCATCCACCTTCCTTAAAAATTTCAGGTATTCATATCCCAATAAAGATTAAGACCATTCAAGATCCAATGTTCAAGAGAATTACCAGGTCTGCTAAGAAGCTAAACACATCAAGTTTGTACCCTCTCTCTAATTGATTAATTTTCCATGCTGGAATATTAGAGGTGTCTCAAATATACCTTCTATTAAAAGGATGAAATAGCTGATCAAATTGCATAATTTTCCTGCCTTTTCTTTACTTAAGCCTAAGCAAGATTCATCTAGTATTTAAAGTTTCATATTTAAATGGAATATTGAAGGTTGTATTTCAAATATCTCTTCGAAAATATAGTTTTTCTGGAAATTCGGTTTATCCATAAAGATAGTTTATAATGAAGAGAAGTCCTTTACTTTCAAAATTGAAGATCAGTTATTTTATCTCCAATTTTCATTACTATTGTCTATGATAAATGCTCTAGAACTAAAAGATATGATCTATGGGATTCTTTGGAGAATATTTCTTCCAAATTGTGGAATCATCCTCATGTAATTTTAGGTGACTTTAATGTGGTGGCTTCAAAAGTTGAAAAATGAGGGGGCAACTAAATTGATTTTCATTCAACTAAATATTTTAATGACACTATTTCCTCTTGTGGTATGTATGACCTTGGTTTTAATGGATCAAAATTTACCTGGTGCAACAATAGAGATGATGATTGTTTGATTTTGACTAGGTTGGACAGGGCCTTAGCTAATAAAAAATGGCAAGAAGTCTTCCCTTCAACTTTTGTTCAATATCTCAATCAAAATTATTCTGATCATTCTCTAATTTTGTTTTCTATCAAATCTATTGTGGACTCTTCTCCAAAGACTTTTACATTTAAGAAGATGTGGTGTACTCATTAAAATTTTAAGGATATGGTTTTTTGATTCTTGGAATTCTCCTATTCAGGCTACTCCTATGAGACGTTTTCTATAAAATTAAAGAGACATAAAGGTTCTATTCATTTTTGGAATAAGGAAACCTTTAAGGACATTTTTTAAAATGTGAAGAACCTTGAAGATACTCTTGTTACGAATGAAATTGGTCCTGAGAAATCTCACACATTAGTTAATATAATGGATATGCAAGCTACAAAGGCAAAGCTTAACCATGCCCTCAAATTTTAAGAAATATACTGGCAGCAGAAGTCCAATATTAAATGGATCAAAGACTGTGATCTTAATACTAAGTTCTTTTACTCCACAGTTAAGTCTAGGAGAAAAATATTAGGTATTCAAATAATTCTTTGTGCAGCCATCAGTGGATAACATCTCAACAAGATATTGAGAAGGGATTTGTTTCTCATTTAGATAATCTTCTATCTTATGAACCTAACCATTCCTTATCATTTCTTCTTGATGTCATTCCTAAAATTATTTTAGCTGAGTTTAATGAGTCCCTTACTTCTTATCCTTCAAAGCAGAGATATTTGATGCTATTAAAAGCTCAAACGCTGATGTAGTCCCAGGTTCATATGGTTTTGATACGAATTTTTATCTTACTTATTGGGATGTCATTGAATGTGATCTCATAAAAGACATTATTATTTCTTTGCTGGTGCTCAAATCCCATTGAGTTGGTCTTCTAACTCTATTGCCCTAATTCCAAAATCCAACAATCCTTCTTCTTGTACCAACTTTATACCTATTATCTTATCCAATTTCTCTTTCAAAATCATCTCCAAAATTTTTAATTTTAGACTTGTCCTAATCCTCCTAACCATTATATCTCCCAATCAATGTGGCTTCATTAGAGGTAAAAGTATTACTAAAAACATTCTTTTGGCCTAAGAGCTTACTGCTGATCATGATAAATGTCTCATGGTTCTAATATAATTATTAAACTTTGTATGGAAAAGGCTTATGGTAGAGTCTAATGGTTGTTTTTACTCTGTTTTGAGAAGGTTTGGCTTTAATGAATGTTTTATTGATATGATTTGGAGGCTTATATCAAATAATTAGTTCTTAATTATTGTGAATGGTCATGATGTTAAAATTTTCAAATCTTCTAGGGGACTTAAACAAGGGGATCCTATTTCCTTTAGTCTCTTCATTATAGTTTTTGAAGTTTTTTTCTAGAGGTTTAGATAAGCTTATTAAAGACAACACCATCAAGACTTATAAACATCCTTTTGTCTCTTTTATTATTTCCCACTTATCATATGCGGATGATATTATCATTTTTACAAATGGGAGTAAAAGAACTACTAAAAAATTGATGGATATTTTCCATGATTATGAAGATTTCACTGGCCAGAAGATTAATATGCAAAAATGTTCTTTTACTACTGGTCACAAAACTCTCATAGATAGAAGGAATGTTATTTCCTCAAATTTTGGCCTTCAATTTAAGCCCTTTCCTTGGGAATATCCTGGAGTTCCTCGTTACAAGGGTAGATTGAAGTTTTGTTATTTCACTGATTTGATTGAAAAAATCAGTTATAAAGTGGAAGGATGAAAGTTGAAATACTTATCTCCTTGAGGTAGGCTCATATTGATTAACCATATTCTCTCATCTATTCCTATACATTCTTTAGCTTCTCTTCATCCTCCTAAAACAATTGTTAGAAGAATTGAATCCATTTTTGCTAATTTCTTTTGGGGTTCCTCTCAATAAGAGAAAAATAAATATCATTGGACTGCTTGGAATGAGATATGCCAACCTTTTAATCAAGGTGGTTTGAATATTAGAAGTCTGAATGGAATTATAAAAGCTGCAAGTCTAAAGTTGTGCTAGTATTTATTTCATTCTCAAAGTCTCAGGGCTTCTTTCATGAGACATAAATAAAAATCATCATTGCTTTTTGGATCTCAAGTCTCCCATGTCCTCAAAAGGATAAGATCTGTTCATAGCTGTTTTAAGGATATTACTATTCAAGATGGATATTCTTTTATCTGGTCCATTACTACTGAGGGATGTTTCTCTTTCAAATTTGCCTATGACTTCAACATTTCTCATAGTCCATTGTCTTTGGTGTGGAAATCCTTATGATTGTCTTCTTGTCCTATTAAATTATCCATCTTCTCTTAGAAATTGTTGCATCAAGATATTCATCTAGATTCTCAGATCCAGAAACTAAATATTCACTTGGCTTCCATATGTAAATGCTACTATCCTCATAAAGAAAATATTTTCCATACTTTTATAAATGGTACTATTGCTCATCAAGTGTGGAGTTCATTTAGAAACTTGCTTGGATTAAATCTTGATTTCCACTCTTGCCAGTATATGTTTATATCTTAGTGGATCCAAAAGTACCGTGCTCATATTCAGTCTCTTATTCATCACCTCCCTATTATCTTTTTTTGGAAGATTTGGATTGCAAGGAACATAAGCTTCTTTGATGGCATTCAAATGTACCATGAGCTTATTATTTATAATGTTGTTTCTCTCATAAGTTATTTGGTTACAGGTTCTAAGTTTAATATATCTTTCAAGTAGGAAGATCTCCATGTTATCTATTTATTTTGCATGAAAATTTATAAGAAGACATCTTCATTCTTAGCTATCTCCTGGACCAAGCCTCATATAAATGTCTTTAATATAAATGTGAATAACTCTTCTAAAGGTAATTCTGGTGCTCGTGGTTGTGGTGATATTATAAAAGATCATAAAAGGGATTTGATTTATGCTTTCTCTCAATTTATAGGGACTCAATCAAGTTTGTTTGATGAAGTTGAAGCCTTAAGAATAGGTCTTGATCTTTGATTATAGTATAATATCAAAGAACTTATCATAGAAACAAAATCAAACTCCCTCTTTAATATGGTGATTAACAAATGGAATTCTCTATGGAAACTGAAAAAGTTAATAGCTTATTATTCTATGATTATCTCATCTAATCTTTTCCAGATTCAATATATTTTTAGACAAGGAAATTGTGTTGTAGATAGCCTTGCTAATGTGGCCTATTTTTCTTCAAGCTCTTCCTTTTATACCTCATTCAATCAACTCCCAAGAATTACAATGGGTTATTTGAAGATTGATAAGATTGATCTTCCTGCAATTAAATTATTTTCCTAGTCTTATGTCTTACTTTTCATTGGCATTTTCTTTGTAAGGGGAATTCATATAAATTCCCTCATTTGTGCTTTTCTAGTTCTTCTCATTGGTCTTTCAAATATCTTCTCTGTTCATGATTTTTCAGAATATTTATGCCATCTTGGAGAGGCTATTTCTCCTATATCAAAAAAGTCTATGGGTTACTCCTCAAAAAATAAGTAAATAGACATGTGATTTACTATATGTCGCATATGAGTGAAAGCACTAATTTATTATTACATATCAATAGTGTGTTACATCAGCAGATCAGTATATTTTATGGGTGATGTGTATGGTACAAACTTCTTGGACCCGGTTAATGAAATGTTAGCATATTTGGAGTTAGGTGACTCTGATGATCTTTTTGAGGGCACCAATGATCCAGGAAGGGTTGAAATAGTCCAAAATAGGTACCCAGGTGTTATGATTGAGTTTTGGGGGACGTTTTAAACATAATAGGACCTGTATAAGGGTAGGGTGGTCTTTTTACACTTAGGATATAGTGGAAAAAAGGTATTGGGATCATTAAGGGAGTATTTTAAAGGTTAAGAAGGTGGATGGAAGCCCACTTTTGATATTCTGCACAAGAAAAATTGAGAGAGAGAGTTCATGAGAAGAGAAATGAGGAAGAAGGAAAAGAAAGGACATGAAGAATAATAAAAAGAATCTATATCTGGATTACCATCAGATCTTAATCCCCCAAGGCAACTAGTCACTTGTTGTAAGTTGCAATTATGTGTAGTTAATTACTTTTATGATTAGGGATAAGAATCTGGGAATTAAAATTACAAACATTGAAACTTTGATTAATAAATGTAGAGATTGAGATGATAAGGGATGTGTGATTAAAATTGATTATTAGTTGGGATTAATCATATTAGAATTTTGAATCAATTCTGGAATTAAATTAATGAGCATATAGAACTTTGATAAGAAGATTGAACTTTTTAAAATCAAATTAGGAAAAATTATGAGTTGAATTAAATTGATGTTTAATTTGTAATACTAGGTTTTAAGATATGATTCATGGTTAATTATGTGTTATAACATTTGTGGAACATTAGTATATGGTTGTATAAGGTCAATTCCATGTTTGGGGTGGTTGGGACCTCTATTGGAGGGTTTGGAAGAGAAAAACCTGAGAAAGAAGATGATAGGCATCCAAGCAAACTGATCGGGTTCACTAGGGGAGCAAATCTATTATCTCAATCAAAATGGTTCGGTCTGCGAGTGAACTGGTTTGATTTGTTGGCTTGCCTAATTATTGTTCATGTGTTTTTTTGACCCTTTAGGGTTGAGGGAATAGCCATATGATCTTCTAGGGTACTATGGGATTACTAGGGAATAATTTTAAGGATTTGGTACTTATGATAGGACAATGAATAAATGGGTTCGAGTGAGGAGAATCAGAAATTCAAGTGGGTGAACATTTGAATACTTAATCTAGAAGTTGTTTTCAAACTTTGGGATCGGGCGAACAGTGTACTGCAGGATAGGCGTAGAAGCATGGTACTTTATATATACATATTAGAGTGACACGTATATGTATATATGTATGTGTTTATGCTACTTGTTTGTATCGAAAATACCTACTCGGTAGTGCTATTATATAAGGTTGCGCATCATGGGCAGTCCACCCTGGCGTTGACCAAGATGTGTTGGATTGATTCCCTAGGTCATAGGACTGTTGTATGGACACTATCCATTTGTGAGGATGGGATTTAGTTTAGAGATCGATTGGGTGAGATGTGGTATGGTTTCAACCCTCAGACGTATGTCTATGATCGCTTGCATTATGTATGTTTACGTTTGGGTTTAGTGGTGAGATTCTGACACGGTGGCTCAGTGTGATGTATGATGCTTGGTGCCGAATATCACACGAGGGATGTATCCGTGAGGTCCACGCTCCGAGGGTATGAGTGTAACTATATGTATATACTTATAGCATGAGCTTAACTATATTATTATTATTGTGTGAAATATTTATCTATAGCTAGTCTATCTCTATGATGTTTTTTAGAAACAGATACCTAGTGAGGGTAGTTATACTTGGATAAGATGGAGTATTAGCAAGATTGGGCTTAGAATAATTATATATCCCAGTTAGACTGGGTAGTTTAATTATGATAATAAATGCACACGTTAAGTGCGTACTATAGTTAAGAGATAAGGTTTTATCTCACGTGAGTGCGATCAATAAATTATGAAAGTAATACACTACACTTTTAATCAATTCAAATCAATTATCTCCTTGCAAAATATTTTCTACTTTTCGGGCTTTGACCAAAACTCAATTACTTTTCCTTATTTTTCTTTTAACCCTAAGTGTGCAACAACAACAACCAGGACTTTAGGGGCAGATCCATTCATACCGTTGCAGTAGTTATGGACGCTACATGACCTGATTTAGATGCCTCAGTACATTCAAACTAGATATAATCTTTTCATTCCTGTTTTCAGTTTGGGTAGGTCGCCTGTCGAATGGATAGGATTTTATATTATTATCAGATATTTTTATTTCAGTACTTATATGTTACTCAGTCTTATTCAGTTGGATGTTTTTGTGATGATCGATGGTTTATTCGGTTCACTTTCATTATTTCATATGCATGAGGATTATTCTATTGATTTTTTCATATGGTTTGATGCATATTATTTATATTGCTTGTTGCGACTGTGAAGATGAAAATGATGCCATAAAGCGATTCTAATTTTAGTTTAGTAGAGGATTGGACACTTGATATTAGAATATGCAGATTATCATAATTGATATTAGAGCCAGGTGTAGTGTCCTTAGGATTTGTGCGGACTTATTACGTTGTCAGATTTTCATTTCTTTGATATAGATCCCTATATTTAGGATTGCTATTTCATGTTGTGCATTTATGTTCTTCTGCTATTATTTATGATTGAAGTTAATCTCTTACAATTTTGGTTTGGTTTCAGATGCCAAATGCTAGGAGAGGTAGACCAGGATGTGCCGTTAGGAGGGTCACAAAGGAAGAGGCTTAGTCGAAGCCACATGCCACTCTAGGGACTGTGATTGCAGCATAGGTTGCAGCTATTGTCATAAAAGAGGTTAATGGCACAATGACCACCCTAGCACAACATTTACCCCTAAAAAAACTATAGCAACCAGTGGCAGTAGCAGTCCTGACTCATCCAGTGCCATCAGTTTGGGAGAGAGTTAGAGAGGCCTTTCAGAAGGGTCATCTGCCACAGTTCAGGGGAGGGCAGATGTAATTGCAACTAGTCAATGTAAGAAGGATATACAGAGGCATTTGTTTATGATTGATTGAAGAAATATTTAAAAGTAGATACTGTCTACATTCAAGCTAGTAGGGGTAACACTTTAATTGTGGGAGTCGTTCACCACAGTAGAGAAGAGAGATACTATGATTATATATGAGTTTTGGATCCAGTTTGACCGTAAGTTCTTTCTATTAGCAGTTCAAACGGAGATGAGGAGGAGGTTACTTAATCTATCATTGGAGGGGTCGAAGTGTTTTCGATTAAGGGGATAAGTTCACCTGCCTGGTGAACTTCATATGGGATGAGGTGAACACTGAAGAGAAAAGGGTTTAAGTTTATAGATGAACTTACTTGGAGGATTTTCTATCACTTTCTTGGGAACCCATCATTGCAAACTTACACTCAGGTCGTTAATACCGTGTTGCTCCACTGTCAGGATCATCACTTCTATCTGAGGGGAGAAAATAAAATTAGAGAGTCTATCCAACAGGTGAAGACTAGGGGCAGCGATGCCAGTAGGGCACCACAATAGCAACAGAGGCATCATGAGTGGGGTTTCCATCAAGGGGACTCTGCTAAGAGATTCAGGCCGGGTAAAGACAATTCAGGCAGGGCCATCTGGGCCAATAACATATCCCTCAGGGCCAGAGGCAGGGTCAGCCTCGTCAGGGCCAGTAGGGTCAGAGACAGACACATTTTACAAGGAGGTGTTTGATATGTGGGGGTGGGGACACGTGAAACGTGCATTCCCAAACAGGTCTAGGGGTCAAGAGCAGGGTTCCCATCTGGGGCAACAGTTATAGTAGCTTTCATCCCTATTGACAACTCTAGCATTTACCACCTCCGTAAAGGCAGGGTTTGGGGCAGTTTGGGTGTGTGTATCTTATCTGAGGACTAGTGTTACTGCCAGCACTTCCAGTACTTGACGGTATGTTTTCTATCCATGGTCACAAGGTTTGGGTTTTGTTTGACACATAAGCATCCCACTCATTTGTTAGCATTAGATTCTCACGTGCGATATATTTAGTGGATTTAGGCTCAAACATCATTATGACCTTAGATTCACCGTTGGCTGGTGGGAATCTCATTCATTCCATATGCAAGGGGGATGTGTGAACATGGGTAGGTTGTGCTTAGTAGTGGATCTGCTTATTTTAGATTTGGACAAGTATGATGTTATTTTAGGTATGGACTGAATAGTGATGTATAGAGCGATGGTGGATTATTACAGTAGAACTATCGTGTTCTCTATTCCAGAGTATGGCATGCTTTTTATGGAGATGCCTCGTCCGGAGGGAGAGTCGAGCATGAATTTATATTATACTGAGGAGGAGAATCCTGAGGTTATAGTTATCTCCCTAGATTCTATCCCTATTGTTAGGGACTATACTTATGTTTTTCAGGATATACTGGGGTTATCATCGAGTCGAGAGATTAAGCTTTTAATCGACTTAGTGCTAGGGACTATGTTGATAGCTCGGGAGTTGTATCGTATGGCTCCTTTGTAAGGTCATAAATATCCAATTGAGTCCCTATATTATTTTAACTTAATTTCGTGAACAAAACTGTGTTTGTAATATGTCATAGGGAGATTTTTATTTTATCACGATCCCACTTGGTCTATGACGTATGGAAGAAAATTAAAGGCGTTGCGAAAAATCTTCAAAGATTTAATCATGCTGAAGTTTAATTAGTGCAAGTTTACTCGTCTTCAAAGTTAATTTCATTCCGAGACCACTCAGGTATGAATTCATATAATTAATGGTGCTCATAATTGTTTTTATAAAAGATACGGATGTATTTTTATAAAGAAAAATATTTTAAAATGTTTTTAAAAGTGTTTTAAAGGTTTACACTTAGTTTTATTTTGATATACTCGAAATAGAGTATGAATTATTTGGATCTCCTTTAAAAGAGATGTTTTAAACAAAAAGTCAAAAAGTCAAACTGCCACGTCAGCTCGCTCAAACGACTTAGGGATCTCGTTCGAACGAGATGCCTATCTCACACGAACGACATGGAATTGTCGTTCGAACGACCGTATTTTGAGGTGGCGCTAAATTGTTATTTAAAGCGTGTTTCTATTAGAGTTTCGTAAGTGTGCAACTAGAAAAAACATAATACATTCCAGTACGTTGTTTGCGCATGTTTTCTAAGGTTTACAAAGTATAAACACATCCTTAGAGTTTTCGAAGATTCGAGTTATCATTCTTATATGTTTACGTGATCTTGCTGAACCAAAGTTATTTATTATACATATTGAACATAAGGTTTTTGCGGTGAAGAAAAGAGAAGGACTTCTTGTTCGACATCGTAGAAGAATTAAAGCCATTCGGTGGACACCGAGTACGTGGACGCATGTGTTTTGGATATGTATCGTGGAAGATTGAATTTTCGCATGGGCACTATTAAAGAGCGGTAGAAGATCATAAGGAGCATCAAGAACCGTGGGGATCGAGTCATTGAGTAAGGCTAATCTGTCTTTGTAAAACCATTATTCATAGTGATTGTCTCGCTTGGGCCGTCCAAGGTTGTTTTCCCGTTTTGGGTTTTTTCCTCGTACATCCGGCATTATGAGTATTCTTTACTTTATTTTACTTGCTTTAATCGCTAGATACATGTTTAGGATTAATCAAGATAAAATTGGTTTAAAGTTAGAATTGGGTTTTCACAACTTGGTTTGGTGCATAATTAAAAGTTGGATAATTTTCGGAGAAAAAATGGTTTTGTTTAAAACACACTTATTGGGCACTCTTCAAATTGGTATCAGAGCTAGAAAACATATCTTATTTGTTTTGTGATCCGGTGTGTTTTCAAAGATGAATTTTGGATTTCATGAACTTTCTCGAACTCCTATTTTTGATGGCACTAATTACACTTATTGGAAAATGAGAATAAGAAGTGCATTAAAATCAATTGATGAGCGTGTGTGGCTAGCTGTTGAGAAAGGTTGAATACCCCCTATCACTATTGTAGGTGAGGTCACTAGTTTAAAGCCTGTCGAGTCATGGACCGAAACTAAGCATAGACTTTCATAATATAATTCTAAGGGTTTGCACGTTATTCGTCACATGTCACACCGAAAGAATATAATAGAATTATGACTTGTGAAGCATCAAAAGAGGCTTGGGATATTTTGTCACTCTCACGAGGGCATTAGCACGGTTAGGGTTTCAAAAATTCAAAATCTCACTACACAGTTTGAGATCATTAGGATGTTCGAGAGTGAGACTTTTGATGAGTTTTATGCTAGGTTGTCCAATATTGTCAACTCGTCGTTTAACCTAGGTGAGAAAATTCATGACAACCGTGTCATTAATAAAATTCTTAGGTCATTGCCTAGTAGGTTTGATGTGAAAGTGACTATTTTAAACTCATTGGGTAGGTTAGAGTCGACGAAACTAGAAGAGATTCTAGGTGACTTACAAACCTATGAAATTGACATGATTACCTCCAAGAAAGTGTCTAAGAAAGAAAAGGGTATTGCTTTGAAAACTCGAAAGGAGGAAATTAAAGTTTCGAATTCCGATTTTGATTCCTATTTTTAGGATGTTGCTTTGTTGGCAAAGAAATTTAAAATTTTTATTAAGTTTCAAAAGCATTTGAAAGATGACAAGAAATTTGAAAAATTCAAGAACAACAAAGTAGATTCCACCTCTAGGGATAAGTTTGAGAAACCTAAGAGAGATGAGTCAGATAAGTGTTTTGGGTGTGAGGGGTATGGTCACAAAGTTAAAGTGTGTCCCAATAGACTTAAAAAATAGGGCAAGCAACCCATTGTCTATAATGCCACCTTAAGTGATAGTGATTTAGAAGAGGGAGAGAGTTCCCCCATTGATCGTAACTTTGCTGCATTCATGGCATGTCATGTGAGCGACGATGATTCTCACATGCATGACACTTCTGAGGAGGTTTTGAGTGAATCCCGTGTTAGTTAGGGTGAAGAGAGTGACGAGGAGGAGGTAGATGTGAAAGAGTTGCAAAATGCGTTTAATGAGTTGTATGCCGAAACTGTGAAGGTGAAAAAGGCTACCTCAAAATTGCGAGCTAAGTTGAATGAGCGTGCCATAGAAAATAATGATAGTTTGATTGAGGATCTTAGGGCACGTGATAATAAGTTTAGGGAAAAACTAGAGTTTGTGGAGAAAGAGAGAGATAATCTCCGTGGTTTAATGGAGTCCTTGAAAAGGGAGATTTTAGAGTTTGAGGAGTCTAGGCGTTTGCTCAAGTATAGGATTCCCGAGTTGGATGAGAGATTGAGAGACTCGTCTAGAGTCAAGTTTGATTTAAAGGCTAGGTCGGAGAAGTTAGATAAGATCCTAGACACCGTCCAAATTAAGGGAGATAGGGGAGGTATAGGTTTTAATGGGAGAGTTGTTCCCATTCCCCCCGTACGTGTGAGAAACACTAGGAAGGTTAGAAAACGTCCACATATAGGTAATCATTGCCACCACCACTTCACTTGCACATTTTGTGGTAGGAAAGGTCACCTTAGGCTTTGTTGTTACGACCTTAGACAAGCTCGTATGAAGTTTAGGAATAAAGTTGCCCCGGTTCCCAAAACCCCCATGCATCGTTTTACACCTACTTGGGTTAGGAAATTGGATTTAATGGATTTAGGAATTAAACTTCATGATTCGCGTTTGGGTTGACTTGATTCTTCCCATGCTAAATCTAAAGGATGATAGTGTTGCCATATTTGTCATATGCTAGTTTGCTTCATAATTTATTCATTGCTAGTATAATGACATGTGTATCATTTTGTATTATAGTTTTCATTTGTTTGAGTCTTATTGAAAAATACAAAAAGATTTTATTTTTTAGAAATTTTTTGAAAAATCCAAAAAGATTTTATTTTTGAGAAAACTTTTGAAAACCCAAAAAGATTTTTCTTTTATTTGAGTAAAATTATGAAAAGCCAAAAAGATTTTTTATTTTTATTTTTGAGTTTACATGTTTGATGTGGCATATTGGTGTGCTTGGACCCCCCATCGTTTCATTATCCATGTGCCTAGGACATTTGGTCATTATTATTGATGCTTGGAATAATCTTAACCATTATTTATCTAGGGTTGTTCGGAAGTTGATACGCATTTGGATTCGACTTTGTATATATGCCAACATTGCACACATGCACGAGTTTATGCGGATGTTTGACTTCTCTTGCATATTTGAATTTGGTGAGGCGTTCTTATCTGAATCTTGTCATCTATGCATAAGTAGACTTAAAGAGAAGTGTTCATGTAAGAACCGTATACTGTGAGGATTTAAATTGGTAAAAATAATGAGTGATTCACGGGAAAGGGCTGCGAGAGTTCAAAATAACTCATCGTGAAAGCCACCATTTAAAAGAGCCCAAAAGAAAATGCAATTTGTTAAGAAAAAGGCCAAATAATTTTAGTTCATTCCAAAGAAAATATGATATTAGTGAGGGAGTTTGGATGGATTAAAATTTAAACGGGTTTGCACATCTAATGCTAATGTTGAAACATTACAATTTGACGCTATTATTTGTAGAATCATCAAAATTATGGATTTGTGTGCATGTAGTATGTTTAGTTTATTAAGCTCACACTTTTATTGTCATAAGGCTATGATAAAGTTTGATGATTTATCGCTATCAATTAGAGCTTCTTGATCATTTCGATGTATTGGAATTGTGACTCATTTGTTCTTAGTTTCACACCTATACATTCCATATCCATGTTTAAGCACATCAGTACTATGTTTGCATGTAACTCGCATTTTTAGTTTTTATGAGTGTTTGCGTTTTGTGTTAAAAGCCTACTGTTTTAACACTGTTTTGTTTCTGTCAGGCTCTTCCTGGAATTTTTTTGTTGATAATTTTTCACTGGGAAATATTATATAATATTTCTGGGAATCTGGGAAATTCTGACAGGTCGCGAGAAGTCATTCAAGTGACATATCCATCTCGCGCGAACAACAATTGTACTTCGTTCGAGCAATTTCCTCAACTCGTTTGAGCAACATCCCTGGCTTGTTCGAACGACTGACTGATCTCTTACTTCTGAGTGGTTTGTAGTCCTCTGGTTTAATTTGGTATATTTTTGGTTTTGCTGGAAGCGTTTCTGGACTGACTGGTGTATATGCAAGTTATATTGGTTCTAAATTGGTCTTTTTGCATATGAGTTCGTTTATCACACCTGATTAGATTGCTATATTCTTTATGTTATTTATTGGTTTACTAGCTACCGATTTGTCATTACTTGATCATATTTAGCTGGTTGTTTTCATGATTATCTAGCGATTTCACATTTATTCAAATTGATTTATATTCTCATGCTAGATACTTTGATTGGTTTATCTTTTCACCGAATTGTCTATTCGAGACAAAAAGGGGGACAGATATATGTGATGTAGGGGGATTTTTGTTGAGCATTTCTATTGATATCTGGATTTAAAAATTGGTTGATTATATTTCTTTCAAATTGGTATCAAATAATTGCTCACATGTTTCAAATGATTTGTTCTTATTAGAAATATAAATTGGTATCATTTGTTTCTCCATACTTCACTGGGTATTTGTTTTTCTGTTTCATGTGTGTAGGTATGCTTCAGTGATTCAATATTTCAAGACTACATCACATTCAGACAGTTTCTGCTCGCCTAAGCTACATATACTAGTCCGTGTCCTGTATTTTTGTTTTTGAGTTTATGGGATGGGATTTAGGCACCATACGGCTTGATGTCCCGGCTTAGGCATTTCACTGGTTTAGTTTTATCCCGGAATAGTCAAAAGGGGAGATTTGTAAGGACGTAAATTTCCAATTGAGTCCCTGTATTGTTTTGAATTAATTCCGTGAACAAAACTGTGTTTGTTATATGTCATAGGGAGATTTTTATTTTGTCATGATCCCACTTGGTCTATGACGTATTGAAGAAAATTGAAGACGTTGCGGCAAAGTTTCAAAGATTTAATCATGCCTAAGTTTAATTGGTGCAAGTTTACTCGTCTTTAAAGTTAATTTCATTTCGAGATCACTCAGGTATGAATGCGTATAATTAACGAGGCTCAGAATTATTTTTATAAAAGATAAGGATATATTTTTATAAAGAAAACTATTTAAAAAAGTTTTAAGAATGTTTTAAAGGTTTACACTACGTTTTATTCTTATATACTCGAAATAGAGTTAAACTTATTTGGATCTCCTTTAAAAGAGACGTTTTGAACAAAAATTCAAAAAGTCAAACTACCACGTCAGCTCGTTCAAACGACTTAGGGATCTCGCTCGAACGAGATGATTATGTCGTTCGAGCGACATAACATTGTCGTTCGAATGACATGTATTTAGAGGTGGCATTAAATTTTTATTTAAAGCATGTTTCTATAAGAGTTTCGTAAGTGTGCAATTGGAAAAATAGAATACATTACAGTACGTTGTTTGTACATGTTTTCTAAGGTTTACAAAGTATAAACACATCCTTAAAGTTTGCAAAGATCCGAGTTATCATTTTTATATGTTTACGTGATCTTGCTGCTCCAAAGTTGTTTGTTCTACACATTAAACATAAGAGTTTTGTGGTGAAGAAAAGAGAAGGACTTCTTGTTCGACATCGTAGACGAATCAAAGCCATTCGGTGAACACCGAGTCATACGTGGACGCGTGTGTTGTGGACAGGTATCGTGGAAGACGGAATTTTTGCGTGGTCACTATTGAAGAACTGTAAAAGAATCAGAAGGAAAGTCAAGACCCGTGGGGATTGAGTCATTGAGTAAGGCTAATCATTCTATGTAAAACCATTGTTCATAGAGATTGTCTGGCTTGGTCCGCCCGAGGTTATTTTCCCTTTTTGGGTTTTTTCCTCGTACATCCGGCGTTGTGAGTATTCTTTACTTTATTTTACTTGCTTTAATCACTAGATGCATGTTTAGGATTAATCAAGATAAGATTGGTTTAAAGTAAGAATTGGGTTTTCACAACTTGGTTTGGTGCATAATTAAAAGTTGGATAATTTTCGAAGAAAAAATGGTTTTGTTTAAAACACACATATTGGGCACTCTTCATCCCTTTTAGATGGGAGAGTTGAGGGATCAGATTAAGCAGCTACTGGGGTAAGGTTTTATCCACAGTACTACTTCTATTTGGGCTGGCCCCATTCTTATTTTGAAGAAGCAAGATGTGTCGTTGGGATTGTGTATTAAATACCGGGAGCTAACAAGGTCACAATACAGAACAAGTATCCATTTCTGTGTATTTATGACTTGTTCAGTCAGCCTTAAGGAGCATCGTACTTCTGTAAGATTGATTTTAGGTAGGGACACCATCAGTTACGTATCAGGGAGAAGAATATCCTAAGATCTCATTCTTGACGAGACACGAGTCTTATGAGTTTAGGGTTATATTGTTCGGGCTAGTCAATGTCCCTCCCGACAGTTTTCATGACTCTCATGAATATGGTGTTTAGGGGTTTCTTGAATCAGTTTATCATTGTTCAAAGATGACATCTGAATTTATTCTTTGACAAAGGGTGAGAACATATAGCATTTGCGTATGGTTCTTTATACTTTGTAGAACAACCAGTTGTATGCCAAGTTTGAGAAATATATATATTCTGGTTACGAGAGGTGAAGTTATTAGATCACATTATCTTCGAGATATAAATTTCTATAGATTTGAGTAAGGTGTCAGCAGCGAGGGGGTGGGGCCAACCCACGACACTAATGGAGGTGTGTAGTTTTCTAGTGTTAGCAAGGTACTACCGTCGATTTATAAATGGATTTTCGAAGATTACGGGTCTCTTAATGAATTTGAACCGTAAGGGAGTGCCATTTGAGCTAATGAACAAACTGACTTCAACACCAGTATTCGAATTGCCTAGGGGAGGAGTGGAGTACATTATTTTTACCTATGCATATTTATAGGGACTTGGGGGAGTTCTTCAACAGGAGGAATGGGCTATAGCTTATGCATACCTCAAGCTTAACCCCTACGAGAAGAACTATTCCACTCACGACTCGGAGCTAGCAGCAACCCTTTTTGCCTTAGGAATTTGGAGGCACTATCTTCAGGGTGAGAAGTTTTGGTTGTTCATGGACCATAAGTCACTGCAGTATCTCTTCATGGAGAAGGAGATGAACATGAGACAATGTAGGTGACATGAGTTCATAAAGGATTATTAGTTTGACATCCAGTATGATCCAGGGAAGGCTAACATAATAGTAAATGCATTGACAGGTATGCTGACATTTCATTTGGGAGCAGTGTGGAAGGCAAAGTGGGAAGAGCTTCATCAGGAATATGAGGTAGTCAGGGCATACATAGCAGTGATGACCGTCACACCTAGGATAATTTTGAGGGTTTTGAATGGATAAGAAGGGGATACATTTTGTCATGAGAGGATCAAGAAATTATTGGCAAGTGGAGCAAAGTCTTAATCAATCAGTTTTGAGGGTGGCTTACGCTTCAATAGGAGGTTAATTATCCCAGATAATAAGGGCTTATGATACACAGTTATGGAGGAGGCACAATGGGCATGGTTTTTAGTAGATCCCAAAGGGAATAAGATGTACTAGGATATGAGGAGGTAGTATTGGTGGCTCAATATAAAGCAAGACATAAAAGAGTTTATCTCTAGGTACACCACTTGTCAGATGGTTAAGGTTGATCATCAAAGACCTGCCAAGGTTCCACAACCATTAGATATTTTGGTGTTAAAATGGGAGATATTTTGAAGGACTTCATCACAGAATTGCCGACATAGTAGAGGGGCTATGATTCCATTTAGGCTATTTTGTTTCTGTTGACAAGTGTAGACCATTTATTTCCAGTTCAGATGGATTACATGATGGGAAAATATGCACCGCTTTTCATAGCCGAGATACTGAGATTGCATGGGGTGTCTCTCAACATTATTTCAGATCAAGATATGATCTTTGTGCCCTAATTATGGAAATTCTTCCAGAAGGGCATGCAGAAGGAGTTGTGTTTGAATACAGATTATCACCCACAGACCAATGGGAAGACGGAGAGGGTGAATCATATTTTGGAGAATAGATTACAGATGTGTATTCTGGACTTAGGGTAGCTGGGAGAAGTATTAGCTGTTGGTAATGTGGCCATTCGAGTCAGATTCCTCCAGTGTGTGGGGCTCTTAGGGGCCTCAAATATCCGGACTATGGGGAGGAAGAAGGACAAAAAATTCCCTCCCTCTCTCTGTCTCTTCCCTTTTTGCGGTCCGGCCTCAGATATAAAATTAGTCCTCATCAAATGGGGATAACACGAAGAGATAGAGTCACCAACCTATTTTTCCTTCGCCTCTAGAAAACGACATCAAGGTCAAACTGATGCATGCGAAATAAAATAATTCCAAGGTTTGAGGACTAAGTTACGGAATGGGAAGGTATTAGGCACCCATTTCGCCCTTTCGGTATCTCATGGGATAATGTTAATCTTCTCCTTTTTTGTCCATGATGTGTGTGTACATGTGTATAATATAAATAACTAGATAATGGAATTATCCAACTCTCGCCATGGAATGGACAGAGTGGACTTATCCGTAGGAGTGTACTCTAAAATAATAATAAAAAATATGATAAAAGTGTGCGTTGAGTCACAAGTCGCTATGAAAGAGAGAATGTGCATGTCGGACGAGAATAAATATGTAGGACTTTAAAACACACAAAATAGATATAAAAAAATATAAAAGATATAGAAATAAAAAGGGAGGAATCAAATCTTAGGATTGGCCTAAGATACTTACGTAGCCCAAGGGGCATCAATGTCCACATAGTTCGAAAATAGCATAGGGGTGGGGTCAACCCATAAATCCAAATGTAAGACTCCTATTATGTGTTTTTGAGGAAAAATGTGTTGTAAGAGTGAAAATGTAAAAATGAAAGTATCACTTTTGGAATTTACAGATGAACCCTACTTTTTTCCTTTTTGAGGGTTTTATGAAAACAAGTTATGCGCAATACTATTAATAAAGAGTGAAGATTAATTGATGTGAGATAATGAAACAAAATCACAAAAATGATTATATGAATGATGAATAGTACTAAAATGAATAAACTAGAAAGAGGGGTTGAGAAACAAACCCCCTTATGGATTTTTGTTGCTGGATTTGAAATGCAAGTGTTGATGCAAAAAACTGAACCGAATCCCATTTTTATGATCACAGATAAATAGATGAAAGCAATCCAATCAAGCACATGAGAAACAAAGATTTTTAAAGTGGTTTGGCTATGAATAAAGCCTACGTCCACTGTTATTTTATTCCCAGGGGTTTACAATAGCACAATGTGGTGTAGAGAGAGAAAAAGGTATGGATCTTGTGTATTGTGTCTCTCGGTTCTTGGATCTCTTGGATCTCTCCCCATAGTTGTCCCTTTTGGCTAAGGGAATACATATATTTATAGTAATGGGAGATAAATAGATTCATTGTATGTAGACGTTTATACATTATGTCTACATTCAACGAATCTAATTGCTTGGTATGCTATGTGTTGTCATCTATAATATAAATGTACATTAATGATCATTAAATGCGTAGTTATCCTTTGATATTCCTGGTTGGTATGCCGACCAACTCTCCTCGGGTGCCAACTAATACTCCTCGGGTGTCGACCAACTCTCCTCAGGTGCCAACTAACACTCCTCGGGTGCCGACCAATACTCCTCGGGTGCCGACCAACTCTCCTCGAGTGCCGACTAACACTCCTCGGGTGCTGAATATTGCCACGTAGGATGACACGTGTCCTTTTCTGATTGGTCCTCGTAGATGGAGAATTTTTGCGTTAACAGAAGCCCCCAATGCTCCATGCTTGATGGTTTACTTGAAAGGATGGAGTATTTATTCTGCAGTGTTGCTCGGTGCTCGTGAAATTCCTGATCTACCTTCTTGATTTGTTCAACATAAAGTGCATTATCTCCTGGACGACATATGATGCAGGCTGATCGATGGTTGCTAATCTTTCTTTTGAGGAACTCCGTGTGCTATGTATCACCCCTGGGAATTTGGATGCAGCCATGCCCTAGTATGCAGCTTGTAGCTTGTCATAATCTTCAAGTATGTTGATTGGTTTGCCAGCCGACCAACTGCTTCCTGTGTCGAGCAACTGAGTGCTAACTTCACGTGCTTGATTTTTCTGATTTATGCTCCTCTGAATAATTTGTCGAGTAACATATTAGCTTTTGAACCCAACTCTTCAATCTGATTAGTACCAAGCTAGTGGTGGACTTCGAAACATTTTCACATAAATTCTTCTTCATTATTGGTCGAGACAGTATTAGCAAAGATCTCAGTGCTGTAGATGCTGATTTTGACTTTTACCTCTGCTCGGGGACGAGCAAGAGTTTCTCGGGGATGAATAAGTGATTCTTAGGGATGAGCAAGTGCTTCTCAGGAATGAGCTAATGCTTCTCGGACAAATAATCTGTGATGAATATCAGAATGTTGAAAGATCTTAACTTCATAAACTCCCCTTATATTTTAGATGATCCTCCTGCTGGCGAGGAACCTGTTTCAAAAGTAGAAGGAAAAGAAACCAATAGAATAGGAATCTCAATGTAATAGTTAGTATACATTTTCATTCTCAATGTATTTTGTTTTTTGGATTTAATGAAAGACTTTCATTTTTATTCGCAATCTTAATTGCTATTGTCTTGTAAAATACTTTACATCTGTGCATATGTAAAAGATAACAATATTGTGTTGTTCATCGACCAACTTAGTAATAAAAAGTTACAAGTATCAGTAATGTTGCTCGATCACTTAATAAAAAAGTAATGAGTATAAAAATGTTTAAATTTTTTTTCAACCAACCAAGGTTGTTAAATTGTGCTCGTCGACCAATTATCGTTAGTGAGAGTTTTATCCCCGACTAACCATACTTGGTAGAGTTTTGTTTTTTTCATAAAATGTGTCCGACCAACCAAGGTCGATAAATTCTCCTCGTCGACCAACTACAATTAGTGGGTTTTTATCCCCGACCAACCATACTTGGTTCAGTTTGGAATATTTTGTTCTTCGAGGAACTTTTGTAATAATCTTACCTCCCGACCAACATAAGTTGTAATGTGAGAGTATATTTTTATCTTACCAACCGTAATTGATCATGCTGGTGTACACCTCTTAACCAAAGGAGTAGTAGTGGTTCTTTCGAACTATATGTCCACTAAATATCTTACCAACTGTAGTTGGTCACACTAGTGTACGCCTCCTAACCAAAGGAGTATTTTTTTGGTTCTTTCGAACTATCCACTAGATATCTTACCAACCGTAGTTGGTCACACTAGTGTCACCTCCTAACCAAAGGAGTATTTTTTTGGTTCTTTCGAACTGTCCACTAGATATCTTACCAACCGTAGTTGGTCACACTAGTGTCACCTCCTAACCAAAGGAGTATTTTTTGGTTCTTTCGAACTGTCCACTAGATATCTTACCAACCGTAGTTGGTCACACTAGTGTCACCTCCTAACCAAAGGAGTATATTTTTTGATTTTTTCGAACTGTCCACTAGATATCTTACCAACCGTAGTTGGTCACACTAGTGTCACCTCCTAACCAAAGGAGTATTTTTTGGTTCTTTCGAACTGTCCACTAGATATCTTACCAACCGTAGTTGCTCACACTAGTGTCACCTCCTAACCAAAGGAGTATATTTTTTGGTTCTTTCGAACTATCTGGTCCATTAGCTCTGAGGATATCCTGGCGCTGAATGAACCTTCAAAATGTCTGACTGATGATAATAGGCAGCAAACTCCTCATTATCAAATTGTGTTCCATGGTCTGTGATGAAGGCATGAGGGAGACCATATCGGCAGATGATGTTCTTCCAAACAAACTGGTACACCTTCCTTCTCGTATGTCATGTCAATAAGTGGCTCATCTTCTATCCACTTAGTAAAATAATTTACTGCGATGACGAGGTATTTGAATCTTCCTCGAGTCGTCGGCAATGGTCCAACCAAATCAATCCCCCATATGGCAAATGGCCAAGGGGAAGTTATGGGTGTCAACAATGCTTATGGAGTTCTTCGGATGGAGGAAAAGCGTTGGCACTTGTCACATTTCTTGGCATAGGCTTATATAGTTAGCTTTCATCGTCGACCAGTAGTATCCCTGCGTCATCACCTTTTGCAAAAGTGTCCGACCTGCTACATGGGCTCCACAGGACCCTTCATGTATCTCTTTAATCAATTCTTTCACCTCGGAGGGATGTACACATCTTTGCAAACCTGCCATAATTCCTCGTCTATACAAAATACCATTAATTAGTACATACCGAGCAGCTTTAAACTTCCATTTCTTGGCAGCGAGCTTATCCTCCGGTAATTGTTCCTCCGGTAATTGTTCCTCCTCAATATATGCTCCGGTGGGATCCATCCAAGATGGTCCTAAATCAAGGGTAACAATATTAATCGTCAGGTCTTCATCTATGCTCCGACTTTCTATAATTCAATTGGTATCGTTCTTCGCAGCTCGGTACGAGTAGCTGATGCTAATCGGGCCAAGGCGTATGCTCTCACATTCTCCATTCTTGATATTCTTACCAGTTGAACAGCAACAAACTCTGATACTAACTCCATCACCTTTGCTTGATACTTGATCATCAATTCTCCTTTGGCTGCAAATATTCCCAACATTTGGTTTACGATCAATTGAGAATCACTGAAGACAATAACTTGCTGTGCCTCCATAGTATTTGACAAATTAAGACCTGCAATCATGGCCTCATACTCAACCTCATTATTAGAAGCTTTGAATTAGAAACGTAGGGCGTATTCCATGTCGACCTCGTCTGGGCTGTTCAAAACGATCCCAGCCCCACAACCTGTAGTGCAAGATGAGCCATCTACATATAGCCTCCATATAGGCAACTTGTCTTCTAATTTCTGGTCTGACAGAGTTCCTCGGTGGAATACTTATCGCTTTCTTTCATCATGTCCTGATACTTATGAATACACCTCTTGAATTTCAATATACCTCCTGAACTTCAATATTCCTCCCGAACTTCAATATACCTCCTGAACTTCAATATCAAAAGTAATTCCTGAGCAAGAAAAACAACTCCTGAATGATGATTAGTCGGGGCCCCGAGCGTGTGAGTTTGTGGAGTTGAATTTGATGCTCGGCTGCATGATGTTATAAGAATGTGCCACCAAATGAACAAATATATCTGTAATAGAAGCCCCCAACTGTGGAATGTGAACTTTGAATGAGATTTATCGACCAATACCAACCGGAGTTGGATTTTATCTACCAACTGGAGTTGGATTTTGTCTACCAATCGGAGTTAGTGGTAATTGATAATAAATGATGAAGACTTCCTCGGAGTTGACCAACGGATTGTTGGGAATAAGATAATATAAATGCTAGAGACCTCCTCGGCGCTGACCAACAGATTTGTTGGGAATAAGATAATATAAATGCTAGAGACCTCCTCGGCGCTGACCAATAGATTTGTTGGGAATAAGATAATATAAATGCAGGATACCTCCTCGGCGATGACCAACAGATTGTTGGGAATAAGATATAATAAATGCTGGAGACATCCTTGGAGCTGAATAAGATATAATAAATGCTGGAGACATCCTTTGAGCTGAATAAGATATAATAAATGCTGGAGACCTCCTCAACAGATTGTTGGGAATAAGATAATATAAATGCAGGATACCTCCTCGATGATGACCAACAGATTGTTGGGAATAACATATAATAAGTGCTGGAGACCTCCTCAACAGATTGTTGGGAATAAGATAATATAAATGTTGGAGATATCCTTGGAGCTGAATATATGATTATAAATATTTGTCGAGCTCCATGCTGAAATGAGAATAGAATATGCATCCAAATAGATATAAAGAATAATTAAAAATAATAAAGTGCCTCGCCGATCAGTCGAGGTAGAATCATATAATGCCGAACAAGAATAAGATTTTTCAGAACATAAGAATATGGCCGAGAACGTTGTCAGGCCAGAATATAAATAAGAATTATCCGAACGAATGTTGTAATTCTCCTTAAAGCTGAATAAGTATCTTGTCGAGGCATAATTGCAGAATGCCGAATAAGAATAATATTTTCCAGAACATAAGAATATGGCCGAGAACTTTGCCGGGCCTGCATATAAATAAGAATTACCCCGACCAACTATCCGTTGGGGGTGAAATATAATAAATGTTATTGTTCTCCTCAGAGCTGAATATGATAATAAGTATCTCGCCGTGCTCCATGTTGAGATGAATATAGAATATGAATCCCAATGGATATATAGAATCATTTGTGCTGGAGCAGATATCTGGGCCTGAATATAAATAAGAATTACCCCGACCAACTATCCGTTGGGGGTGAAATATAATAACTGTTGTAGCTTTTCCTCGGAGCCGAATATATATAGAGAGAAGAAATTTTTCGAGCTCCATGCTGAGATAAATATAAAATATGAATCCGAACGGATATAGAATAATTTGTGCTTCAGCATTCGTCGGCATTGAATCTTGTGCCTGTAAAAATTAATAATTTGCTCTACCATATGTGTAGGCTGAATTGATTAGTCATGAGAATAATTTACTCATCCAATCAATATATGATATGTATCAGCATAAAAATTTCAAAATATGAAATAATATTTTTGTGCCACACGTGTGTGAGATGTACAAAATTTTATTAGATATGCGCCATAAATAAGACGTAGAGTTTTTTGTAAAGTTATTTAATCTCCAACAACCAATCAGGCATAGTTTGCTGTTTGAAAATACCCCAAGATTCTACTTCTACCGATAAACAACATGGATGTTGCCGACCAACATTTAAGGATATCTCAAATTATTGAATATATGGTTGGATGACCAGAATATCTTGAATCTTTAGATAAAAAAATAACATTCAATGTAAAATTTAAGCCTTAAGAATGTTAATTAAATGAATAAATATATAACCCACTAGATCGTGTGATTTAGACAAAGAAACCTTGTGATGTGATGAACGAGGGGCCAACATATCAAATTTGTGCCCACAGTCTTGATATGGTCATGATTTGTTTTACTGATCCTCTTTTACAAGAGGTGGGTAATGATTTTTCAGGTGAGAGAAAATTATTTTTTATATTGATCCCTTCCTATTCCCAATTTGGAGAGATAAAAATATGGTGAATGATTAAAGTTATTACCAAATTTATATAAAAAATCAATCAATTTGACTTTATTGACATTGATGGAAGATGAACCAAATTAAGTATATAGTTCATAAAAATGAATACAAAGAGACTCAAACTTGAAGAGAGAGAAAATAGATCTGGGTCATGATTTCCATGAGAAGACTTTTTATTGTCTTTAACCTTTTCCCATTCTCTGATTAAAAATATGATGGGAATTTGAATAGACATCAAAGATCTTACAAAATTTATTTCAAAATCAACAATGAAAATGATTAAATCTTATCATCGTCGTATATATTGGTATATGTAATCATTTAAAATATTTAATCCATGATATAAAGTTGAAACTTGAGAATCAAGCAAAAATTTATGATTTATGAAATCCATTATTTTTCAGATATCTAAATAAGACTAAATCTAGCAGTTATGATTTAAAAATCATGATATGCAACATTTTGCAGATAAAAATTGGACAATTAATTTATGTATATAAACATAAAAATCATGATTGAATCAAAAGATATATGTATAATATATAATTGATTATACATAGAGAAAATAAAAAACTTAGCTTTTGATGGAGAACAATGCTTGTAACACGTTCCCACAGACGGCGTCAATCTGTTGATGCAAAAAACTGAACCGAATCCCATTTTTATGATCACAGATAAATAGATGAAAGCAATCCAATCAAGCACATGAGAAACAAAGATTTTTAAAGTGGTTTGGCTATGAATAAAGCCTACGTCCACTGTTATTTTATTCCCAGGGGTTTACAATAGCACAATGTGGTGTAGAGAGAGAAAAAGGTATGGATCTTGTGTATTGTGTCTCTCGGTTCTTGGATCTCTTGGATCTCTCCCCATAGTTGTCCCTTTTGGCTAAGGGAATACATGTATTTATAGTAATGGGAGATAAATAGATTCATTGTATGTAGATATTTATACATTATGTCTACATTCAACGAATCTAATTGCTTGGTATGCTATGTGTTGTCATCTACAATATAAATGTACATTAATGATCATTAAATGCGTAGTTATCCTTTGATATTCCTGGTTGGTATGCCGACCAACTCTCCTCGGGTGCCAACTAATACTCCTCGGGTGCCGACCAACTCTCCTCAGGTGCCGACTAACACTCCTCGGGTGCCGACCAATACTCCTCGGGTGCCGACCAACTCTCCTCGGGTGCCGACTAACACTCCTCGGGTGCTGAATATTGCCACGTAGGATGACACGTGTCCTTTTCTGATTGGTCCTCGTAGATGGAGAATTTTTGCGTTAACAGCAAGTGTGCTGATTTTGAAGTGGTATGAAGATGATATGGTAGACTGATATAGATAACCAAAAGTGAGGTAAGATAATTTTGGAAAATGGGTATTTTGGGAAAGTAAAAGGCTATGATTACTAGGAAAATGCTTTCTAATTTTTTAAGAGGGGTACTTTCCAATGGTGAGATCATGGCCCTTTTTAGTGGGATTTGGTCTAAGTGGGTGCCGATCGACATGGTGCTTAGCTTACCTATTGGCATGATTCTTGCCTTGTTAGGCAAGTAAAATGACACCCTGCCAATAGGTAGGGTTCCTGAGGTGCCTATTAGCAGTCCGAAAGTGTCTTTCGAAAAAATGGGCATAAAATGCAAACCATAAGTCAGAATCACGCATGGGGTGGACATTTTGAAAGGAAATTCAGAAACCTTTAAGAATTCATTAATCCACTCCCGAGTTCGTGAATTGATCGAAGTTAAACGGGGTTCGAAAGTGCTCGATGGTCTCTAAACGGGAGGTTTTAGGAGGAAAACGGATCATTTATCCGAATTGTAAGGTCAATTCGTGCATGAAGCTGACTATTGGAAAAGGAATTAAGTGCCCTTTTAGATTTCATTCAGCTACACTCAATTCAAAGAGTTGACTAAGGGCAAACAGGGCCTAAGGGCACCTGGTGGCCTCCAGATCAATACTCCAAGTGAAACAGATCATTCGTTTGAACCAGGGGGCTGATTCACATATGGGATGGACCATTGAAAAGGGAATTCAAATCCCTTCAAATATTCATTGTGCTTTGATCAGGTTAGAGAGTTGATCAGAGTCAAATGGGGCCTGAAAGTGCCCTGTGGCCTCCAGACCAGTACTTGGAGTGTAACCTAGGATTTATGGTTATGGTTCAGTGCTAGGACCTGAGAAGGTGCTTAGGGGATCCTAGGATGGGGTGTGTATACAACCCCTTGATGTGTGAGCTTGGAATAAGGGAAGGCCATAAAAAGATAGACACCAAATCAACATTGGAGAAGAGGATTCAAATCAATTTTACAAACCTAGGGGCAGACAAATGACCTATTCAAAGGCTAAGGATAGTTTTGAGGACCTAAGGAGAGTTGGGGTCAATTCTGAAGATCTATGGTTTAGGTGACCAATTCTACGAATCAAGGTCAATTCTGCTGACCTAAGAGGTTTAACGACTGATTCTGCGAGTCTAGGGATATAACGGCTGATTCTACAGGTCGAGGTCAATTCTAGGTACCTAAAGTTTGGGGGGACTAATTCTGCATGTTGAGGGGTGTAACGATCGATTCTGGGGGTCGAGGTTAATTCTGAGGACCTATGGAGAGTTGAAGTCGATTCTGCAAACATAAGGGAGAAAAATGATTTATTCAGAGGGTCGGGGTTAGTTCTGAGGACCTAAGTTAGAGAGACCAATTTTCCAGTCGAGGTTAATTTTGAGGACCTAAAGTTGGGGTGATTGATTATGCGGGTTAAGGGATGTAATGATTGATTCTGTGGGTCGAGGTCAATTCTGAGGACCTAAAGTTTGGGAGAACAATTTTTTGAGTCGAGGGCTGAGTCCAATTCTGAGGACCTTTAGAGGGATGACCAATTCTCCGGGATGAGGCTAATTTTGATGACCTTATGAGTGATGACCAATTCTATGAGTTGAGGTAAATTTTTAGGACCTTAAGATGTATTTTGTGGGAAGTATCTCCTCTGGGGAAAGCATAAGGGGTTTTGGTGCATGCACACCTTTGGTTCTGCTAGGGAATGCATTGACTTACGATTCCTATTGGGGAAGGCGTAGAGAATTATGGTGTTGGTGAACAGTTGGTTTCGCTGGGGAATACGTTGACTTAAAGTTCCTGCTGGAGAAGGCATAGAGGGTTCTGGTGTGGGTGCACTATTAGTTCTGCTGGGGAAGGCATAAAGTGTTATAGTGCGGGTGCACTGTTGGTTCCCCTAAGGAAGGCATAGACGATTCTGATGCGGATGCCCCATTGATTTTGGTGGGGAATATATTGACAATAAGAGTGATTTATTGATATAACCGGGGATTTGAGAGTTTTAAGGGGTTTAGTGATCCAAAAGGGGATTTACTGGAGAAAATTATGTTCAATGTTCTATGGAATTTTTCAGGGAATTTTTTGGTCAATTTTTGATTTTTTTTGCATTTTTAGGATGAAATTTGGAGGGGACTGCCAATAAGTAGGTGTGGGGAGATTCCTATTAGCATAGGGAGCAAACTCCTGGGCTTCTCAGGAAAGGGGAAAGGTTACTGCCGACAGACGTCTTTTCCGTGGCTTCAGAATTTTGCTTTTTGGTAGATTATTGACTATTTGTTGGGGATGTAGGTTACCTTCAACCTTTGGAGTTTCTCTGTGATGTGCAATGGGTAAGAGGTCTTCAAGTGTAGATGAAGAGGCTACTAATGCACGAATTCAGGTATGTCTAGTTCTTGGAGAAAGTGTGGTGTGATAGATCATGGAGGGTAAGGTAACATCCATCTTTCAGGATTATCTTCTAGATTGGAGGAACAAGCATTGACCATGTTATATGCTTGATGTAGAGATTTCTTTGTACCTCAAAAGAGTGATTGGAGAAGGCAAACATGATGCATCTTTTGTATAATTATGTTAATTTTGTGGCTTAATCTACGTGCACTTTAATTTTTTGCTGAGGCTTTGTTTTGAGAAAAAGGTAGGAAAGATGTATTTTATGTAATTTTTTAATATGTTTCTGACATATTTGGATAGAGCAGGGCCTTGGGGGCTTGGCTGTGAAGAGCTTTCGTTTTAAAATGATTTATTTTTTAAATGGAGAGAAAAATGAGGGTTTCCTAAAATAGGGTGTGACCGACATATCCTTGGCTGGTTCTTTCGCTTATTGGTGTATGGAAGAAGTGTTGCCCTTCAGGTAGCGCTGAATTCAGTGTGTCGGAAGGATTTTTTGATGCTAATTTTACTAGAGCTGTAGCCTTGTGCCTGACCGTAAGGCTTTTATTGGTGAAATATGACTTGATGGCTGACCCTCAGGTAGCCATGATAGTGGAGTGGATGTCTTATTGATGTAGTCCTACGACGGTGGTGTTGGTGGAGACCTTGAACGACATGGATGCATGGAAATGGGGTCATTCTTACTTTTTGGTGGGGGAGCCCTGTTATGTTGCTCCTGTGGCTTTCTGAGAGATTTTGCCTGGTGGCCCCATCTGAGTATCCCCAATTTCTTTACTAGGCCCTTCTTTAGTGTTGGCCCTTTGATGGAGAACTGGGTTAATTTGTTCGTGGAACATAAGGCTAGGTTTCTTCGTTGGTCTATACCACTTGGATTCCATATTACTATTAGGGTAAGATCGATATGTGTGGCTTGTCGTCCTTTTCCATACTTCCATCTATTTTTCTTAGAGGCTTCTGTGCTAAGTGGGGTGGGAGTAGATAGGTCATCTTCGTATAACCAATTTCTTCCCGGGAGAGGACTTGACTGAGTCCTTGAGGATGATTCTAGGGACCTTATGGCAGTGTTGTCGGTCGTTTACCCGTCCATCACAATCTATTAGAGGGGCTTAATATGTCTTTGGGGATTATCTGAAATGGTTGTGAAAGCAGGTGATTGGGAAGATTTGGAGGGGGAGACTGGGTAACTGTGGCTTGTTGATTTCGATACCATAAATGAAGGTATGAGGTTTCATCAAATATTGTCAAGACATAATGCTGCATTGAGTTTACTCGGAACACCAATCAGGAGTGGGAGACATGGGAACCTTTGGAAGCGGGCAATAATGATGAGGCAGGGTCGTATGGTAGTTTAGGGCAGGTTTTGTGAAGCTGGGGTATTTATATTTTGGGTAATTTGTATAAGTTTTTTGGTATGTTTTTGGAATTTATTGTGAGGTTGGATTGGTAGGTTGTAAGGTTGATTATTAAAGGAGCGATTTGTCTGACTCTTGTTAATGATATTTCACGTAACGTACATGTTCCTTGATTTGAAATAAAAGTAATTTTGATAATATTTTATTATGTCATTGATGAATTTTGAATTTTAACTATCTATATCAATCACTAATACATACATAATCCTTTTTTTCATTTTAGTGACCAGATGTACCTCCGTTCTTGGGGTTTAGAAAAGAATAAAATTTTGTGAAAAAGAAAGGATCATGCCCACATATGTCATATTGGATGCCTATGTACCTCTATGGGTTTTGAAAATCTGTGATCTTTATTTTGAAACGAGTGTTATGAGAGGATTAAGTCCCACTTAGTTCTGGGTAGGGGAAATGAAAAGATTTTTTAAGAATAGAAGGGGGATGAGAAGAGTCGTAGCATAGTAAGAGTTCTAATTAAGGGTCTAATTTCTTGAGACGGTCCAGATTGATTGGACACCCCATATCTTCTTCCTCGAGATTTGTGAGCATATTAGCTCTGCCTGACAGGATTTTTTTCACCATGTAGGTATCTCTCTAATTAGGTTTGAACTTCCCTCTAGGATCCCGAATGGGTTCTATAATTTCTTTTAGGGAAATATGTCATTTTCAAACACCACGGTCCTTGACTTTCCTGTTGAATGATCGCGTTATCCGGTGATGGCACCCCTGTATGTGGTATAGATCTTTGAGCCTCTTTTCATCTAAGAGTGAGAGTTTGTCCCAACGACTCTGATGCCAGTCTTCTTCATTAACTCTGCTTTTGAGATTGATACTTAGAGAAGGTACCTCCAGCTCAATGGGGAGAACTTCTTATATGTCGTATACCAGAGAATAGGGGTGGCCCCAGTAGGTGTCCTGATAGAGGTACGACAACCTAAGAGGGTGTACCGAATTCGATGGGCCCAGTCTCTACAACTTTTGGTCATCTTGGTGATGATGGTTTTGAGGCTTTTATTGGAGACTTCGACACAATCGTTCATTTGGGTTCAGTAAGGTGAAGACTTGTGCCTCTGAATTTCGTACTCTTTGACAAATTCTATGTTCTTGGATTTGAAGTGGAATCTATTGTCTGATACCGACTCATGGGAAATCGATAAATAATATTATTTATGATAAACTTGGCCACTTTCTTTGCATTCAACACTACGTAGGATGGATTTTACCTATTTTGTGAAGTAGTCAATGGCGACCAGGATGAACTTGTGCCCGTTTGAAGCTTTAGGAGTTACTTTTCCTATGATATCTATGTCCCAGGTGAAGGTATGCGGATAGGGCATATTGTACAACTTTTGGGGATGCAAGTGTTGTAGATTGGCAAGATGTTGGCATTTGAGGCATCTTCAAGCATATGCAATGAATTTTTGAACCATGGGAGTCTAATAGTACCCTTGACAATATATTTGATTGACAAAAACATGACCATTGTGGGGCATGTAGTCCTCGTCGTGGCTCTTCGACATCATTCCTTCAACATCAGCCCCCGCTATGCAGTGCAAATGGGTTCCATCAAAGCTTCTCTTGAAAAGTTCTTTATTGCAGATGATGTATTGGGAATCCAGTTTGCGAAGCGTTGCATGATCTTTCTTATCTTCTTCTTTATGATTCCAATCATGTTTGAGAAGGTGTCATACCATAATTCGGTCATGTCAGGATCTTCTTTGGTGATGAGCTTGATGTGGTAACAGTGGGTGGACGCAACCTATATCTGAACCAGGAAAAGGGCCACTGTTATTACCTCGGGTATATCGACCATGAATTCCAGGGTTGGTAGGGCATTGTCTAATCTATTCTTCTTGGGAGGAAGGTGACATCTTTGAAATGGAAGGCAAGGTCTTCTAGGTGGGCATGGAAGGTAGGGTTTCTCATCTTTGAGTTTTCATCTTCTGAGGATTTATTCGATAATAAAGGTAGAGTTCCCATAGACGTTTAGGTGCTTGATACCTTTCTCAAGGTATATATTTAGGCCTATGGTGCATTCCTCATATTCAGTCATGTTGTTGGTGCAAGGGAAGTCTATTTTGATGGCAATGAGGGTATGTGAGTCATCAAGGGCGATCAGGAGTATCCCAATGTCATACCCTTTCTTATTGGAAGCTCCGTTAAAGAACATCTGCCATGTGAGATCCTTATGAGAGGTGAAGAGCATGTTTTCATTTGGGAATTTGGAGACCCAAACTTTGGTTCTTTCTATGGGATGATCGACAAGGTAGTCGGAGATGGCCCTCCCCTTCATGGATTTTTACGTGATGTACATAATGTCAAACTCGACTCAAAAATATCAACCAACAGGCCATTTGACTCAACAGATCGGGTTTCTCTAGTTGGTACTTTATGAAATCCATTCGGGATATTAGTCTGATGAGAAAAGCATGCATGTAATGCCGTAACTTCTACGTGGTAGGGACTAGGGCTGCACACTTTCTCTCGGGCAGTGTAGTTAACTTCGCACCCGACCAGCTTTTGACTAGCATATTAGATGGATCCTTTATTATGAGATTCTTTAATGTATTGGGCTAGCAAAGCCTTTGTTGTGTTATTAGTGACGATCAAGTATAGGAGGGGGGACCTGGTTACGGAGGCATGAGCACCAAAGGTCGGGTGAGGTATCGTATGATTTGGTTAAAGGCTTCTTTGTAGGACTTGTTCCAGACTTTGGTTGAATACTTTTGAAGAAGTTTGAAAATGGGTTCGTAGATAGAGGTTTGTTAGCTGATGAAACGCGAACTGTATTTTAGTTTACCCAAGAATCCTTGTACTTCCTTCTTCGCTCGGGACGATGGCATTTTAAGTATGGCTTTCAGTTTGATAAGGTCTTCTTCAATTTCTTTCTCACTGACCACGAAACCAAGGAGTTTCCATTTGGTGACTCCAAAAATTTACTTCTATGGGTTTAGGCGCATCTGGTACTGTCACAGTCATTCAAAGAATTTTCGAAGGGTGGGAACGTGACCTTCCCGAGTCTTGGACTTGATGATCATGTTGACAACATAGACCTCAACTTATTTATGAATAAGGTCATGCATGATGGATGTGGTAGGCCTTTGGTAGGTAGACCCAGCATTTTTGATCCCAAATGGTAAGACGGTGTAGCATAAGGTCCCCCAAAGGGTGATGATGGCAGTTTTCTCCTAGTGGCCAGGGTGCATTTTGTTCTGGTTGTAACCGATAAATTCGTCGACAAATGATTTAAGGGCGTGGCTGGCCATGATGTCCATAATCATGTCGATGTTTGGCAATGGGTAATCATCTTTTGTGGATGGTTTGTTCAAATTTTGGTAGTCGACATACATGCGAACTTGAACGGGGACAATGTTGGTAAGCCATGTAGGCTTTTCGATAATGCAAATGAAACCCCATGTTCAGCTGTTTAACTACCTCTTCTTAAACCTTAAGGGACCATTCTGTTCGAAGCTTCCTCAAATTCTGCTCGATCGGTTTATATTACGAGAATGTCGTGATGAGACATTTCTGGGCCATGTCATCGTTGGACCATATGAATACATCAATGAACTCTTTTAACAGCTCTTCAAATTGCGCCTGCTCATGTTTGTTAAGGGTGGACCCTATCCTAATCTTGTGCAAATGGCTACTAGAACTGAGGTTAATAAGAAAAGTCTCATCATAATTAGTTTGGACACGGTTATATTGTTTGTTATTCTCCTTATTGAGATTAGTTAAGAATAGTTCATTTAAAAAATCATCATCATTAAGAGCATGGTTAGAATCAATGCAATTAATGTAAGACATAAAAAGATACTTAAAATCTTCATTTATTTCATTATCAAAGAATACAACATTGAGAACCTCATCAAAAGATACCTCTGCTACATTGACATTAGGAAAAGGAGAAAATAAAAAAGTGTAGAGGTTTCTTGGATGGGATAAATAGTAGGGTTTAAGTGGGCTTAAGAAGGCTGGACCAGAATGACTTACTAGTTTAGTAATGGTACTTTAGTAGTTATGATCTCAATGAACGGGTCCAATGATGAAACTTCTTGGTGGATCATGCAGAGTCTCAGACCCAGTGTCTGCAGGTCAAAAGATTCCTCAGAGTATTTACCCTCAGAGTTCCAAGGGATTGCCATGTTTTCCTCGATCAGAGGTTTCACCTCATGTTTCCATTCTTCACCCCAGGTACGGTCATATCAGAAGAAGATATCTAGGCCTGATTTTACCTTTTTCTCAGCGGTGTCATACCATGGCTCAGAGAATACGCAAAAGGGGAAGTATTTTCCCTCTTTGATAAATCTTCCATTCAGAGAGTCTCTTGAAATAATCTTTTTATCATCCAGGCTTCTTTTCTGTCATGGTCGACGAAGTTATTTTTGGCTAGTGAAGGTTAGTAACCCAAGGAACATGGGGGAAAGGCTTCCTTAGGACAATTGGCTCAAGTATCCCTTGCTGGCATCATCTTAACCCTATTTTGGTTACGAGCTGCATATGTATAAACATCTGGATTACATTAAAGTTTCCATGAAGGTTGTTATCTGGACAAACTCGATCTTTAAAATTATCCCCCGCTGGGACAGGGAATGGGTAGATTCTAAAGTCGAAGAGGAACATATCATTGGTCCAATGTTGAATCTTAAATATTGGGTTATGGGTGTTGGCACTGTCTAGAGTGTCATCATCCCTAAGGATGGTAACGGCCCGACCATTAGCGAAGAACTTCAATTTTTGATAAAGAGAAGAAGATACTCCTCGGATACTGTGGAGCCATGGATGGATGTAGAGTAGATTGAAATAGGTAGGTATATCGATGACTTGGAACTCGATCAAAGGGTTAATAGGGCCAGTCCCTAGTGTAAGATTTATAGTTACCATCACTTCTGGATGGGTGTTGTCATAGGTGTGTATGGTGGCAGATGTAGGAGTGAGATCACTAAATTTCAATACCAAGCAGTTGAGGGTTCTGAGTGGACATACATTGAGAGCAGATCCATCATCAATAAGTGATCATAGGACTGTCTTACCTAAAGCGTCGATGAAGATGTTGAGAGCATAATTGTGATCGGGACCAAATTTTGGGATTTCTTTTTCGGAGAAAAATAAGAGTCTAGTAGAGGTTAAGGATCCAACCATATTCACGGCTTCTTCGGGATTAGCATAGGGAAAAATTATGGGCCCTTTAAGGAGCCTTATCAGGGAATTTTGATGCAAATATTATAACATGAATAGTCTCCATAAGATGATATTGGCTTGGGTTTCTTGAGTTGATCGAGAACTTTGCTTTCTTTCACGGTCATTTCTAGCATTGGGAGATCTTCAATAACTACTTTTCCTTTATCTGTTCTGGATGAATGGGGCATTAGGTCTTTATAATATCACTTGGATTGAGTCATGTGGTTAACAAAGGCAGGAAAGAATAAGAATACCGTGGCTTCCTCTACTTTGAGTTGAATGGACACTTTGTTGATATCCCCCAACAAATCTTCGAAAGAGATCATTCCACATAATTCGATAACTGAACTAGATTCTCCATGATTCGGCTCATCATTTGAGCTAAAGTAATCCCCCATACAGTGGTGACGATGTCCTTTTCTAAGAGTAATTAATGCATTCGATAACTTCCACGACCTCATCAAATGGGTCTTCCAACTCAGTGGGGAAGTGCAAAAGTGAAATGACCAGATGCCCCTAAATTTTAAAGGCTATGAGCAACTCAAGGATGCTGTATATTTTCTTTTATGGTGAAACTTATTGGATGTGATCTATATAACATCATCTAGGCTAATTTCTTTTACGGGTTCTACTAATTCGTCTAATTATCGAGGTTACCTCTGGGCTTCCATGAATAAGTCACTAAATCTTTAGGAGTTGATGGACATTTTTGCTTGGAGTTTCATCCCAAAGCTTTGGAGTTGATCTAATACTGTAGTCAGTTCCATGACCCCCCTCCGATTGGGTACGAACGGTAATAAAGGCTCGCATTAGGAGCGGCAAAGCTTGGTCAACAAAGCTTGCGGGATGCAAGAAAAAGGATGGGTAAACTTTGAGAGGTTTGGGTGAGACTGTAAAGGTGTCAGGTATTTTGAGAGGCATAATTTGGGCAGAAGAGTCAAATTCGGGATTATCACTCTTGGTATTGTACGGATGTAGGATGGTCATCAGATCCAGCTGAACATTTGATGATTCATCGACGTTCTCCATGAATAGCTTGTGGAGGTAGATTCCAAATTTTATTAAAGTAGAAAAGGAATATGTGGAGGTTCGGGTGGTTTTACGGAAGACCAAAGCCAATAGGGAGACAGGTCAAAGTTGGGTATGCGATTGACCTGAAAGGGAAAAATGATTTTGGTTTATTTTTTAAGAAAAAATAGAGTATTTTTGGTATTTTGGAAAGGGGGGAACATGTTTTTGGCATTTTTATTTTTTAAAAAGAGTGAAAAGGGAGAATCCTCAGCATGATTATTATTATTAGGTTCTACTTGTTGTATTATGTTTACCTAAATTCAAGACAAATGTCAGACGGGACCTGAACCAGGGAAAAAATAGGGTTTAAAATATAAAACACAGTTTAACTTGTTTCCAGGCTCACGAAAAGGGTCATGTTCTAAAAAATAAGCGAAATAGCGAGAAAATTAGGACAGTATGGTGGCCCAAAATTTTGGCAGATTTTCGCATGGTAATCAACAAACTAATTATGAGTGCCCTAAAGTTGATGCCTATATGATGTTTATTCATTTGGTGGTTTAATGGAAGGGTTCCCCCTATATCATGACTTCCATGGTATAACTCTTGCCCATAAGGAAAATCGTTTATCGGTACGTGTGAGTAAGCCATTTGATATACCTGAGTGTACGTGGATTTCCTCATAATATACCTCGTGGGGATGGTACGTGTGAGAGAAAATTTGATACACTTGACGTATGTGAATGAGTTCCGTGCTATATACCTCTCGTCGTGAGTTTGGTCAAGTAGTACGATAAGGGGGAACTGTTCGATATACATAAAAGGTACAAGGCCAATGGAAGGTGAGAATCATATCTCTTAGGTTAATCGCTCCCCAGCGAAGCTAGCACCCATCATGAAGTGACCCCCAGTACGGGAAAAAAGTTTGGTCAATATTGCCATGCTCTGGTGACATAATGTGGAAAAATGCTTGAGTTTTGATTAGTATCTTATGGAAAGATTTTTCTATTTTCATGCTAAGCAAGGGGAGTACTTCCATTATGAGGTAGAATATAAAAGTGGCATGAAATGAAAAGAGAAGCTAGCTTGGAGCATGAAGAACATACTAAGCATGTGAACATATACAAGTGGGTGAGTGTGTACAAGGTGAGAGAGTTACATGGGAATAGTTTAAGAGAAAAAGCATGTGAATATATACAAGTGAAAGTGTGTGCTAGAGAGACTAGGCATGGATAATATACAAGCGTTGTGTGAGATATGTAAGTGAGCATGAAGATATATACAAGTAAGAAAATTGAAGATGTGTGCTAGGGAAGCAAGGAATGGATAATTTTTTTTCTTTTTCTTTTTTTTTAACCAAAGAGGGACGGAACCCCCACATATTTTATAAATATAAGATGGAGAAAAAGGCTCTCCGAAGCTTACAAACCCAAGCAAACTTAAAATCTAGAGGTTGGGCCCAATACTCTAGAAAGAAAGCGATAAATATGGGATTTTATTATAACCCCATTACATAGAGAAAACTTGAAAGAAAATATAGGGATTTATCTTATCCCCATTTACGTCTTATTAACTCTATGTCTTATTTGAGGAGTATGCAGTCTATCCAGCTTAAGTAAACCTTTAACCAACCTAGGGAGAGAGCTTTGAGTCCAATACTTAGAATCCGTGTTGACAATAGAAGCCCGCAAGGCTAAATGATCAGCAACTGAGTTTGATTGTCTCCATATATGATTAAAAATCACATCATCAGAGCATTGGAAATCTTGAAGCATCTTTCTAGATTTCCAAGGAGGTTTATCCTTTTTCAATATCACATCTATCAAGAGCTTGCAATCAGATTCCACTATAACTTTTTGAATATTTAATTGAGAAACCAATTTCATTCCTTCAATCAAGGCCAAACTTTCAGCAAAAAATGAGGATTGTACTCCTATAGATTTTTTAAACCCTACAATGAAATTCCCGTTGGAGTCTCTAATCACCCCTCCAATACCACTATTTCCAGGATTACCTTTAGAAGCTCCATCAATGTTTAATTTAAAAACTCCACTTGGGGGATTAGACCAAAAACATTTTATAATCTGTACAACTTTAGGTCTTATGTGAACTTGAAATTGGTTAATGATTTGAAAATCTTCATAGCTAGGAGTATCATAGATTTTTAAATTTTGGAGAGTGGAAGAAGCTAAAAAGATAATTTGATTAATTATATAATTAACAGAAGATTTAGAGTTTTCAAAGACCAATATATTTCTAGCCTTCCATCATTCCCAAAAAATAATTTTTGGAATTATGAAAAAAAGGATCTTAAGAAAATCTTTGTTATTTTTAATCATCCACCAAGATAATAACATAGCCTTGCAAGAAATATTTTTAGGAATAACTTTGAAAAGATGACAAAAGTATTTCCATACTTCTTTACCTAGATTGCAGTCAAGCAAAACATGTTTGTCGCTATCTTCATTAGCTAGACATTCCCTGCAAACCGGAGCAAGTCTTATACCAATTTTTTGAATTTCAGTCTCAAAAGGCACAGAATTATTCAATAATTTCCAAATGAAATTAGAAATTTTAATGGGACAATCTTTAGACCAGTTTATTTTCCAAGTGAGAGAAGTTGGATTATTTTTTCTACATATTTGGAATGCTTCTTTCAAAGAGAAATCACTAGAATAGGATGGAATCCATATTTGATTCTCAAAGTCAATATGATCATCAACTATGCTAAATATCGCTTTAATTCTTCTAAATATTGATGATCCAGAATTAGAAAGCATTCTACTATGATATTTAGATCTCATAAAAGAGGCCCAAATACCATTATCAAGTAAAAATTTCCAATACAATTTCATGCTAGAAGCATTAATGATATCTTCCATACTTCTAAAATTTAATCCTCCTTCTTCAAACGAAAAACACATATCATGCCACTTAGACCATTGGTAAGGTTTGTCTTTATTAACACTACCCCAATAAAATTTAGAAAAAAATATTATGCAATCTTTTAATAATAATTTTTTTTTTTTGGAGGGGGAGGGGGGCTAATAACAGAAATAATGTGAATAGGGACGGATAAAAGTACACTTCTAATCAGAGTGGCCCTACTAGCTTGAGAAATTAACTTAGACGACCAAGAATTTAGATTCTCTCTAATAAAGTTCATAAGATCAGAAAATTGAGACAACTTATTTCTCCCTTTATTAATATTGCAACCTAAATATTTCATAGGCAAAGTTTTAATAGATAAACTAGAATTGGTTTCAATATTAGTTCTTATAGACGGGGAAAGATTTTTATCAACAAAAATAGAGCTTTTAGAGATGTTTATAGACTGACCGAAGGTTTTTTCATAGGTTTTAAGCAATTTAGTAATAGCTAATAAACTTTTCTTATTCCCATTAGAAAAGATTATAATATCATCAGCATAAGCCAAGTGAGATATCAATTTACAATTCCTTGGATGGGAAAAAGGAGTAGCTTTATCATTTGTGAACAAATTGTCAATATTCCTACTTAAACATTCAACAACTATAATAAACAAGCTAGGAGACAGGGGGTCTCCTTGCCTAAGCCCTCTAAAAGATTGAAAAAAACCTTTACTTTGCCCATTTATGGATATAGAGAACCAATTATTAGAAATTAATCTCCAAATCATGTCTATGAACATTTCATTAAACCCAAATTTTCTCAAAACTTGACATAGAAAAGACCAGTACACTTTATCATATGCCTTTTCCATGTCTAATTTAATAATAACATTATGACCACGAACTTTTTTTCCTATAGTTTGAGCTAATTCATGAGCAAGCAGAATGCTATCATTTAAACTTCTCCCTTTGACAAAACCAGATTGATTAGGGGATATAATACTAGGGAGAACAAATGCTAATCTCTCATTAAGAATCTTAGAGATAATTTTATTAGAGAAGTTACATAAACTTATAGGTCTGAATTGCGAGCAATTTATAGGAATATCTACTTTGGGAATAAGAGCTATGGTAATAGCTGACCAACTTTTGGGGATTTCAGCTCCAGTAAAGAAGGAGTGCATAGCCTTTATTAATTCATGTTTGATGATGTCCCAGAACTTATGATAGAATTATCTCCCATAACCATCAGGGCCAGGAGAACTAGAAGGATCCATATTTTTTATGGCATTAGAAATCTCTTCTTCAGATGGGAATTCCGTTAGATTTTTATTGTTCTCTTCAGTAATAGATTTATCAATAACATTTAAGAAAGAATTATTAATGTTAATAAGATCAGATTTCCAGATGTTTTGAAAGTGGGATACAAACAAACTATCAATTTCCTTTTGTTTGTCAATCCAGTTATTTTGGGAATCTTTGATCTTAGTTATATTCAACCTTCTATGAATGATCTTAACAGAAGCATGGAAAATCTTGGTATTCAGATCCCCTTGTTTGAGCCATTTTTTATTACTTTTTTAAAACCAAAAGCTTTCCTCCCTTTTTAAAGAGATATTTAATTTTGCCCTGGCTTGAAATAACTTAGTTCTAGAAGATTCAGAAGGGTTATGTTCAAAAGACTGCTCCTTAATCAAGACTTCATCTTCTAGATTACTGACAGATTGAAATAAAATTTTAAACTCTTCTTTATTCCGAACTTTAAGTTTAGCTTTAAGCATTTTAAGTTTAATAGAAATTTTTTTCATAGGGGGGCATGAATATCACAGTTCCAAGATTGCTGAATGATATCTTTCACATTTGATTGAATACACCACATTGATAAGAATTTGAAAGGTTTAGGCAGGTCATCAAAATTACTTTTGATAGACAGAAGAAGAGGACTATGGTCAGAGCATGTCTTATGTAAATGAGAAATGGTAGATGATGGAAATTTATTGAGCCAATGCATATTGACTAGGCCGCTGTCTAGTTTACAAAATATAGTACCATGAATTCTATTATTGGACCAAGTAAACCTTGAACCTGTGTAACCAAGATCAGTCAGAGAGCATGTAGTAATCATATCATTAAAATCCTCCATAGAATGAAACTCTATTTCAGTTCTATTTTTTCACCCTATTTTGAAACAACATTAAAATCTCCTATGATAAGCCAAGGTATATCAGTGTTTTGGGATGTTAACTGACCAAGATCATACCATAGACTTTTCCTTTTAAGAGCAGTGCATTTGGCATATATTAAAACCAAGAATATGGTGGAGTTTAAGTACTCAAAATTTACTTTGAGAAAAAGTAATTGATCAGTGTTATAGGTTATTGTAACTTTTAAGTCATTTTGCCAAAGGAACCAAATTTTATTAGATATATTAGAAGCACTATAAGGGAAATTCCACTTAAGTTTGTATTTAGTTATCTTCTCAATACCAACTTTAGGTTCTAATAGAGCAATAGCGGGTAACTTGTATTTTTTGATAAGATTTTTCAGTCTTCTATTAGTTGCTTTATTATCAACACCCCTAATGTTCCAGCAAATGAAGTTCAACATTTAGATAGTAGAATCATAGTTTAAGGAAGAGGACTTACCTGAAGCTCTGTTGATTCTTCTGAATAGAGGGTCATAAAGAGCTTGTTTAATAGGAATGCCTTGTTTAGAAGTCTTGGCAGGAGCTTTGGATATATCTGGACCTTTCTTGACTTTTTCCTTTTCTTCTTTAGCTTTCTGAATATCCTTCCATTTTTCATCAAACCAGTTAGCAAACCTTTGTAACTCCTCAATCTTAGGAGTCTTTTTTAAGGAGACTTCAGTATCTGATAAGTTATCCTTCATATAAGCTAGATGTTTCTCTACTGGAGGTAATTTTGAGGCTTTAGGAGAAAGGTTAATTTGGTTAACAATGAAAGTCTCTTCTGTGTTGAAATTTTGAGATGACAGCAGCCCCTCCTGAGCAATCTTTTCCCCATTACTTAAAGAGATGTTTTAATAATCTTGGTTCTCTTCTTCTGGATTTGAAATACAATCATCTTGAAGGATTTCAAACCTATTGGATAGCCTAACAGGTTGAGAGTCTTCCTTTCTTGAATAGATAATAATAAGATTCACCTTATCTGCAATACTAGGCAGATTAACCTCTGATTGAGTTGCTGTAGTATCTTTGGAATGATCATTTTCAGCAGGGATCTTTTTATTTTCCTTGGACTCTTTTTGAATTCCCTCTTTCTTGGAAAGATTTTTGATATTTCTTTCTTTGGCTTTAATTGGGGAAATTTGATCATGCATTTGCTTTCAGAATGGTCTTGTTTCTTAAAGAATTCACAAAATGAAGGAAGTTTTTCATATACAATATGCTTCCAGAAACCAGAATTTCCACTACCTATCCAAATCATGTTGATTCTTTCTCTCAAAATGTATAATTCCACACAAATTCTTGCCAAACTTGGTCTGGATATGGAAGCTGTTGATGCATCTAATTTGAGAGGTTTCCCCACAAGTTGGGCAGTAGAGTATAAAGATGATTTCATATAGAAGTGTAATGGAAGGTTGGGTAGATTGATACACACTGGAACTATAGGGATTTCTTCATCAGGTTTGAAGTCAATTAACCACTTAAAAGTTCTCATTGGGTACTTCCCAATGTACCAGAGGTCTCTAAGCCAAAGTCTAACATAATCTTCCTCACAATTTAATCTTATAAGAATGTGTTTGGAGTCAAGAAGACCAATAGAGTATGCAGATTTCAGGGAAAAGGTTTGAAAGATTTTTCGAATATAATCAATTGGGGGTCTTCCATGAGAGAATTCCCCACAATTAAGTGTTTAAATGGTTCAGCTAGGGTTCAATGTTTTCTTGAGAGAATATGACAACAGGTTTTCCCTTAAACGTGGTTGGGATCTTCAATGCCAGTTCTTTTGGTTGTTGATTCATGAGGATACTAGCGAAGGATTTGGCCCATACAGAGTCAGGTGGTTTAGGAGGAATTGTTGTTTCATTTGCAAGTTGTGCCATTGTTACGAAAGAAGGAGAAAGAGAATTCTCCCTAATTTCTTGGAGGATTCTTGGAGAGAGTTCTCTTCATTTTCTGAATTAGACTTAACTTGGTTTGTCTTTTTTGAATGGATAATCTACAAGTGGTGTGTGGAGCATATAAGTAGAGGTGAAACTATATAAGAGTGTAAATGTGTGAAGTAAGCATGGAGAATATATACAAGTGTGTGAAGTGAATATGTCAAGGTGAGTGAAGTGTGATATAGACATGAGAAGAGAGCATGATGAATATAGGCATGAGATAAATATACGAAAAGTAAACAAATGAGTAAATGGAACATACAAGCGAGAGCATATGTATACATGTAGAAAAGTAGGAGAACAAACAATAATACCCATGTAGAAATTGAGTCTAGTCCTCTAAGAAGATCCCCACCAGATTCTCCTTTTCGCCCTTTCGGTCGCTCATGGGCTAATGTTAATCTTCTCCTTTTTCTCTATGATGTGTGTGTATATGATTATAATATAAATAACGAGAGAATGGAAATATACAACTTTCATCTTGGAATGGACGGAGTGGACTCATTCGTAGGAATGTACCTGAAAATGATGATAAAAAATATGATATAAGTGTGCAGCGAGTCACATATAGCAATGAAAGAGAAAATGTACATGTCGGATGAGACACAAGTATGTAAAAGTCTAAAACTCACAAAATAGATAAAAGATATAGAAATTAAAAAAGGAGGAATCAAATCTCATGATTGGCCAAAGACACCTACGTAGCTCAAGGGGCATCAAAGTCCTTATAGTTCAAAAATAGCATATGGATGGGCTTCAACCCCTAAATCACAATGTAAGACTCCTCTTATTTGTTTCTGACTAAAAATGTGCTTTAAGAGTGAAAATGTAAAAATGGAATTCTCACATTTAGAATTTAAAGATAAACCTTCCTTTTGTCTTTTCTTAAGTTTTTATGAGAATAGGTTATTTGCAATACTACTAATAAAGAGTGAAGATTAGTTGATGTGAGATAATGAAGCAAAAGAACAAAAATGAGAATATGATGAATAATACTAGAATGATTAAACTAGAAAAAGGGGTTGAGAAATAGACCTCCTTATGGATGCTTGTTGCTGGATTTGGAATGAAAGTGTGCTGATTTTGAAGTGGTATGAAGATGATGTGGTACGGTGAGATGGAAAATCGAGTGAGGTAAGGAGGGGGGTAAGATAATTTTGGATAATTGGCCTTTTGGGAAAGGGAATGGCACTGATTATGAGGAGAATGTTTTCTTTTTCTTGAAAGGAGTCCTTTCCAATGGTAAGGTCATGGCCCTTTTGTAGTGGGATTTGGGATAAGGGGGTGCCGATCAACATAGTTCTTAGTTTGCCTATCAGTATGGTGCTTGCCTTTTTAGGAAAGGAAAAGGAAACCCTACCGATTGGCAGGGTTACTAAGGTGCCTATACGTAGCCGAAATGCTTTTTTCGAAAAATAGGCCTAAATTGCAAACCATAAGTTCGAATTGTGCTCTGGGTGAACTGTTAGAAAGGGAATTCAAAGCCATTTAAGAATCCAGTATGCCACTCATGGGTCCATGAATTGACCAAAATCAAATGGGGCTCAGAAGAGCCCGATGGTCTTTGAACATGAGGTTTTCAAAGGAAAACGGATCATTCGATCAAACCGTAAGGTTGATTTGAACGCATGGCGTACTTTTGGAAAAGGAATTTAGTGCCCTCTAAAATTTCATTGAGATTATCTTAGTTAGAAGAGCCAGCCAAGGTCAAACAAGGCCTGGGGGCACCCGATGGCATGCAAATCTGTACTCAGAGTGAAATGAATATTTATCTAAATCATGAGGCCAATTCGTGCATGGGATATACCATTGGAAAGGGAATTCAGAGCCCTTCAAGGATTCTGTAATACCCCGTATTTTCATGGCTTTTAAATTTAAGGATTTATTAAATTTAATTGAGATAAATTAATTTAAGTTTAATCCGGAATGTTGTTTTAAATATTTACTAGCGTGACGAGAGTTAGCAATTATTGAAAATTTGTTATTTGTTGAATATTACTGGATGATTATAGTAATATATGATATTTATTTTTATAATATTGTCACGTGTGAATAAAATGACAATTGTGGAAATTTAAGTCAGGACGCGCTTGTGTCGTGTCGGGACTAAATGTGGATTAATAAAAGTGAATATTTGATAAGTTGTTCGTATGGTCATTTTGAGCGCGCCAACGTATCCGGAAGGGTCGAGAGAGTCATAAAAGTGTACCCGGGGGTTTAGTTTGGGTCTCGGGGCGTTTTTAGGCCTAATTAGTACCCCGGGAGGGAGTTTTGGACATTTCGTAATTATGGGTAATTAAACCCACGAATTTTATAGGGTTATATCAGATGGAAAATGTCATCTTTTAGGGTTAACACAACCTAATACTAATGACGGCCATTGGAGAGGAAGAGGAGAAGCTCTCAAAGGAATTCTAGGCCAAGAACACCTCCGATTGCACCGCCGTCACCACCAACGCGTAGATCGCGCGACGGGGAACACAACCACATCAAAATCTTTCGCAAATCAGAACTGAGATTTTCTAGGAAAGTATCTATCTTGCTTTTATCAAGTTAATGCATCCTTTTATATTAGTCTTAGGTTGGTTAGATTAGTATTCTTGAAGAAAAACATAAATTGGAGACACAAATTGCATGTTATAATGTTAGAGATCATATTTCTGAAAACCCATTTCACATATAGAGGATGAGCCACAAAATTCCATGATATTAGAGATAGAAAATCTGGAAAAAGAATGAAAGAGATTGAGTTAAAGAAAAGATTAGGGTTCATAAGAATTATGTAGAATTTGCCCCTTTTTAACCCATAATTCTTGAAGAAAATTCGCATGTGATACGTAGGAAATTGTTTAAATGGATATACAACACTTATAGTATAATTGATTGGGAGCTTGGGACTGTAACATGATGATTTGGAGGAGTTTGGGGTGAGAATCCCGTAACTGGGTTGGCTGCATAATCAGCATAACCGCTTGATCGATCGATCGAGCCCAGAGCATCGATCGATCAAAGGTTCAATCGATCGACCCCTTTCATCGATCGATCGACCCTCCTGGGAAAACTACATTTTTGCTCGTGTTAGCTTAATCCGATTTTATGCGTAGTAAACCTTGGTTAGGGTTGCTAGAATATAATGGAACATAAAGAGGACCAGTAGGGTCAAGAGAAATCCCATAAAGTGGAACTTTAATGTGTGGAAGTAAAGGGTAAACGGGGAGACTTTCAGACTAAAAAAAAAAATCATACGTGTGGTGATTAAATAATCGGAACATCTATTAAGTTGGATTAGAAGGCAAGAGAGGGCCTACTGAAATTGCACTTAGATAAAGAAAATACTTCGAGAGACGAGAAGTGAGTTAAAAATGACTTAATTACGAGAATAAAGAAGAATGAGGCCGTTATACGATATAATTGAGTAAAACGTGTAATAAGGGATAATGATAATTTTGGGTCGTGAGAGTACCTAATTTAATAATGTGGATGTGAATACATATTTATATATGACGGTGTGATTGTGCATATATATTATTTCTGTGTAAAAATCGTACCCGCGCTACTTGCTATCCCTGAGGTTACCGCGCTGGGACAGTCTTTTTTCGATGTGACCTTTATGGGGGATATTAACTCGTACCCTAGAAGATAGACATCCTTGGTACATGCTATCGAATCGATAGTTCAGACGGTCCTAAGAGACGTGAGGGTATGTACTGACCTCTTAGAGACTTGGAATCTATGCTTCGCCTCAATGTTGTTTGTGTTTGTGTTAATACAGTTCGAGAGTGATTTCGAACTAGTATTTCCCTTAGTTTGTGTGATACGGGGACTTGATAGCAGAGTATGCCAGCACCATAGATTTTATGTGGGGTGCCGTTAGTATATATATAATTTATGAGTGATTGGTATATATATACTTAGATATGGAAGTCTAGAACCATAGATTTTATGTGGGGTGCTGTTTGTATATATATTATACGAGTAATTAATATATATACGTGTAACTATATGAGAACTTTCTACTGAGTAAAATAGTAGTTAAGGAAAGTACGAAATTTAATCAGCTTCATTATAAGAATTCGGAAACGTTATAATAATACGGAATTATTCTAAATAACTTAAGAAATCTTGAAGAGTTAGATTTTCTAAATGTGAATAGCATAACCTAAATTCCATGTGTTAAAACATATGGAGAATAAGTTAGAGAGAGAGATGGGGTTCATTAGTACGATAGATGTGCACACTAGATGAGAGGTGAGAATTCTTAAGAGAGGGTCGCATACTAATATGACTGTTGCATTAGCCGGTAGTATTTTAAATACTTGCTAAACTATTTTCAAACTGCTTCACATTCGGTCTCTGACCAGTTTGTTGTAACCTCTTCTCTTTTGTGTGCATATATATATATGTATTACAGGTGCCTAGCCACATGGGCGTCTTACTTGGAATTCTTGGGATGGAACGCGCTGTAGCTTTTGTGGGAGTTGCAGGCCATTGATTAGACGACCTCATTATTGACTCCACTTCTAGTTCGGTTTTATCCAGCAGTGGCATGTGTCGCCCTCTTTCTATTATTTAGTTGGTATTGTCAGAGACTGTAATTCTTTTTACTTCCAGCTTCTTTATTTCGGGATTTATTACTGTCAGGATGTTTTCCTTTAGTGTTTTAAATGTTGGGATTATTTATTGATGGTTCAATTCTGGAATGTTTATTACTATTCTCATTATTAATGTGTGACTCTTAAAAATGTAAATGGTTAAAGGTTTTATAATTGGATTTAATAGAATGGGAATAAGGTTTTAAATGGTTGTAATACCCCGTACTTTTGACTATAATTATTTTTTGGGATTAATTAATTAAATTGCGTATTAATTGGAAATTAATCCGGGTTATAAATACTAATGAGATGCGAATTGGTATTTGATTATGTGCATATATGATTATATATGTATTTGGTATTATTAAAATTTGTCGTGGGATTTATATACGGCATTTTAGAAATTTTGTTGAGACGCGTGGGACCGCCGCGTCACGGTATGTTATTTTGTTAGTAAAAGAGAATTTAAAATCTATAATCCGTATGGTCGTTTTGAGTGCGCCAACGCGTCCGGAAGGGTCGAGATAGTCAGAAAACACTAGCCGGGGGTATAGTTTGGGTCCCGGGGCATTTTAGGCCATACCGGTAACTTAAAGGGTATTTTAGTAATTTGGTATTTTTGGGTAATTAAAAGTGACGAAAATTGAGAGTTGTAATCTGATAAGGAATTGACCCAACCAACCCTTTATTAACCCCATAAGCTACGTAGGTTATCATTTAGTCTTCCAACTCTCCCAAAGGAAACCCTAGCCACCATAGCCATCTTTGGAAGAAGAAAAGCTTAGAGAGGAAGGGAAAGAGGAGGAATTCTGCAGAAAATCTGCAGAAAGAGATTACAAATCAACACCAAATCCGAAATCAAACCAAGGCAAGTGATTTATTCCATTTAAATTTCAGAGAATGCTTCTTCCATGTTAGATTATTCATAAATTTTGTATGTTCTTGGAAGATAATGAAAAACCCATAAGATTGGAGTTATTAGTTTAAATTTTGGGATATAGGTTGCATGTAGAATGTTACTGGAAGATTATATTAAGAGAATTATCGACTTTTGTTATACCCAAAACGGATTTAAGATGAAGTTTATGAATGTTCTTGAGATAAAATCTGGAAATTAGGTTTTTGATGAAGTTTGATCCATATGTAGCCTTTAGTTGTTGAAATATTGATTTGTGGACGTTAGTAGCATTGTAGGATGGTTATATGACATTACTATAACGTTATATTTGAGAATCATACGTTAGAAATAAGTTTTGGGACGTTTTCAAATCTGCAGAAAGAAGCAGTCCGTAGCCATACCTGTTCGATCGATCGATCGACATTCATCAGTCGATCTATCGACTAGATCGATCGATCGATATTCATAGGTCGATCGATCGACCTTCCCAGAATGAGTAAAATTTTCCTTAATTTGATTTTAATGGCGGAAACCCTCGGAAAATATGTTTGGAGACTTTGTAAATACCCTTAGCTTTAAGGAAGACCAATAGGCATGATTATGGGACTTTAATCAGAATGTAATTTGAGGAATTATTCTAAATAAATGAAATTCGTTATGTGAGATAATATTTGGGTTAATAGTACAAATTTGAATAAGTTGATGAAATAAGGTTTGGGGCAGAAGCAAAGACCTTAGGTATAAAGATATCATATGTGAGAATTGTGGGAACTTAGTAGTCTATTCGAGATAGGTTTTAAGTTTAAGGAATTACGACGTGAGACGTGTCGACTATTTAAATTATATATTAACGGATTACTTGAAAAATATGGATTCGGAATAACGTTATAAGGATGTAGAGTATAACTTTATTAATATTGAGATATCTAAGATGTGTGATTGCTTAGCATAAAATCTTATGTGTATGACATACCTACCATACTTGCTATCACGGGAGGTTTACGTTCGCTTAGGACCCTCTAATCCTTGTGTGCCTACGGGGGGGATATAGACTGGTACCTTGATGAACATAGGTCATAGAAGGACTTATTGTGATATTAATAAGTCTGCATGATCATGGGAGCGTAGGTATGTGCGTGACCCATGTGATGGTGACTGTGTTCGCCTCCACTATTTGTGATTTGTGTTATCTAAACTATTCCTGAGAGATTCGGAATATGTGATCCTTATGTACGTGATGTACCGGGATGGATAGCAGAGTATGTGTGCACTACAGCTTAGATTGCGGGGTGCTTGTATTGTATATTTATTATGTGAATAATATACATTATATTAATGGAAATCCTCATGTTAATGTTGTAAAAATAATACGGTATTGTTTCGAGATATATAACGAGTAAACTGATAGTTATATCAATGGCATATTTAGTATATGAGTTTACGTTAAACCTCTATTAAATTACGAGCGTTGTTATGTTAGATTAACCGAGTAATATGGGTAGAACCTTTGGTAGTCTAGCTAGTTACGTTGTCACTTAGCTAGTGGAAAGGGTAGTTATAGATGGGTACTTACGTTAGGAGTGCACAGTTAGTCGAGAGGTGAGAATTTAATGTGAGTGCACGTCCTAACATGTACTTTGCATTTAATGTTTTAAATGTTTTTAAAGCACTTGCAGGTTTTTAAAATGATTTCCACTTTCGGGCTCTGACCCATTTGCTTTCAAATCTCTTTTTTTTTTGTAAAACCTTTTTAGGTGCCCAGCCACAAGGACACCAAGCATAGGATTCTCATTCAGGTGACGAGCTGTAGCTGTTTGTGGAAGCTACAGGGATTTGCATGTAGACGCTTCTCTCATTTGGATTCCAGTCTCAACATCTATCAGTTGTAGGGCATGTTGCCCAATTCTATTAGACATTTTTACGTTTCAGTTTTCAGACTCTAGCATGTATTTCTCAGTTCAGTTTTAGTTATTTATTCAGCTTACTTATCAGTTGTGGGATTTGTATTGAGGAGTTTTTCCTCCAGAGTTTATTTACATTTTGTGATGGTTATTCGTTTCATTTCATTATGGTGAATGGTGTTATTTAGTTATTCATTACTCTTGTTGCATGTTAATCAGATTTAATAAAATTTGGCACTTACTTTTTTAAATACTAGGTGGTTAGTAATAATAAAACGTTTTCGACAGTGATGCTATTAACTGAGCCAACTTGGCATTTTGAATTAATTTTATAAAGGAGTAGCTACCCGGTGTTTAATTAGTCGGGGTGTCACAATGGTTTTGACACTTAGCTTAATTATTTAGGGTGTTTAAATTGGAAAAGTATTTTAACGACAGTGATGCTAAGAATGAACCAACTGTTCACCTTGATTTTAATTTAATAAAGGAGTGATCGCCCGGTATTTAATTAGGCGGGGTGTCACTGGTGGTATCAGAGCATCAGGTTCTAGTGTCCTTAGGATCTGTACGACTTATTATGCTTTCAGCATTGCTTTGTATGTTATAGAGCCCTATGTTTAGGATTATCGATTCCTTTGACGAGATTTCTTTCTCCTACTATAATGTGTATACACTAGTAAATTCTAATTTCGTTCGGATGTGTGCGTGTGCCGAGCGATGACGGATGTCCGAAGAGGACCGTTAAGCGTACATCAGGATGCAGGGCTCAGTTGAGATTATGAAATATATCCGAGGATGATGACCATAGTCGAGGTCACCTCCTTTATGGCACGAGAAGCCACGACCAGAAAGGCGACTAAGGTGCAACAATGATTTTCAAATGCTGTTATAGTCAAATGAGGTGCGAGGGTAAACTTACCCAACGTATTATAAAAACGTGTAGAGACTGTCAGTGGGAAATTTTAGAAACGCCAAAATTGTATGTGTTTAACAAATTCAGTAAAGTATCCAAAGGCTTAAATATAGGACGGAGTGTGGCAAACTGAAAGTGAAAATTTAGAGAAAATTTTCTTGGCTTTCGGGACGAAGTTATAATGGTTGGAGTCAACCATCAATTTTGTAAATGGAATGCTATGCCTATAGGAAAACCTTAGGTACAGTGATGACCATATGTTCCTTCCTTAATTGTTCAGGATTAGAAGCAAATGTGGTTCTGAACTCATCGAGAGAGGGCATGTCAGGGGTCCATTCGTGAATATTAATCTTAACCATTAGCCAATTTTGTATCGAAAGATGTAGTTACAAGTGGGGGAAACGACTCTAAGTGGGAGACCAACTTGTAATAATAGTTGATAATACTGGAGGAAATTCTGATGGACGATCGATTCAGAGGTTGACAATGTCATATTTTGTCAATATAGATGATAATACTTCTTTGTGGGGGAAGTTAAAGGAATCGAAGAATTTAGTTGAGGATAATACTTAATACAACGGTGGTGGTATAACACCACAAAAGGATGTGGATACACATCAGGAAAACCATTTATATGCTTCAGATAGTTAAAATTCTTACCAAGTGATGGTAAATTCAGTAAGTACTATTATAAATAGTAACATGATCTTTATGGCCTAAAAAGCTAAGGGAACAACCTGGATGGCTAACAGGAATCGGGTTTACTAAAGTCTGAGAGAAGGACAATCCTAACCTGGTTAGTAGGACAGGTGGTAAGTGGATTATGTGTTGAGGTATTTTGTGCGGAGTGAGATCGCTCGCGATAATATGTTCCAAAGTGAGAAAAAGGACAAGAATACGGTTCCTAATAAAAGGCAACGATTAAAACAATTCTATTTTGGTTTGGGCAGACGTGTTACATCCGAAAATCATTTGTGCAGTCAAGACGATTGCCAGGATGGAAGTATAAGTTGTATCCTTAGAGGATGCGGCGTGTTTGTGTGACACGAGCGAGTCACCATATTTTGTTCATTGCTAGATTAGCATGTGAGACGAGCTTAATGCATATAATTATAAATGTTACCATTATGTGAATATTTTTCCCTAGTGTAGCGGGATTTTTCTTTAGTGCTATCCGCGGAGGATGAATGAGTATATTAACAGTGTTTTATACTTTATTGAGGTTACTCGTTGTAGTGATGCGATACACGAGTCTGATATTATCTTTGTTAAAATGTTATAGAAATGGGTAGTATGATAGTGGGCATTTATTGCAAGGCTATTGGAGTAGTTGCATTGGTGCAACATGTTTTATGTTTGTTTTGGCGAGGCTTTACCTGTAAGAAGGTTGGACTTGCACTTATATTATCTACCCAAGAGACTTCGGAGGAGATAGTGGGCTCGAGATATTCGATGCCAATGTATGTATAGACTTTGTCAGTATGATTCGGTATGTATCGGGACTTACCGTCGAGCGAAAAGATTTGACGCAGTATTATGTTTGGCACTCCGGACTTAGTGATAGGAAGAGTGCATTGTTATATTTATCCTTTAGAGATGTGGGAGTTAATAGTTATACCCCTATTATTAGGGAAGGGAATTTCGAGAATTCCGATCGTATGTATCCGAAGTTTATAGAATGTAATTACCATCAACCAATACGGTAGTGAAATTGGTGAAACGTTCTTTATTAAGCATAATTACGAGAGAAATTGTAACTTTTCTGTCAAGAGACAGAATAAAGGAGTACATACCACGGACGGAGGACCTAACGGATTTCGATGACCGACAAAGCTAGGTAGTAGTGTATCAGGGGGGTTTCTTATTTGGATTTCGCTCTGCGAGACATCCCACGCATGAAACTTAGCGTAAGGTTGGATATAGGGAGACGTTTGGTCACTATTCCATGAGTTCGGTACCCTGGTCAAAATGGGATCAAGTAATTATGTATGTAAGTTGGAAGTTGAATTTTGTTTTAAGGTCATTGGAGCCGAATTTTTGTGGTAGGAAAGCATTGAAAGTTATCCCCACGAGTTGAGGGGTGGAACGATGATAAGGAGAATTTAAGAATTTTGATTTCTAGGGTGACTGAGAGTACCCAAATGTCGTAATCGCGTTCAGAACACGAGGCGAATAAAGAGTTGGAATGATTTTTAGCACGAATTATCTGGAAAGAACTGTATTATACAAAAGAGAGGACCTGTAATTATTTTGATGAATAGAGCGTTAGTGATTTATTTTGGTTGTTGTACCTATTTGGGAAATTGTTGTACTTGTCTGAGGAAGGTTGAGAATTATTATTCCTCTTTTATTGTCATGGAATTTGAATGCCCTACTCCTTCTATTTCGTTGAATTTAGTTTGTCCTACATAAGAGTAGCCGCCGTTCGCTCTCCCAGGGCGGTCGGGGTGTTGCAAAAATGTGGGCATCTGGGTTAGCTGCAGTTAAAATAGTCTGAGTCGAAGGGACGTGGTAATAGACGTGTGAAATATATATTTGTGGGACTAGTATAACGAAGTGGAAGTGATAGAGTGTATTAAACGTCACATGAGGGGCGATAATCCATACATAAGTGTGCAATTAGAATGGCACGCCCTAACTTGATTGGAAGGCTGTGGGAAGCCATTCAAGAATTGATATTCCTTGAATAGAGTAGAATTTAATTGTTATGAAGAACACTCGGAGCGGAGTTATTTGTAGTCAAGTGTGAGAGCGACTTGCGCATATAAAGAGTAATGATGTTAGTATAGTATAAGATATCCAGAAGTGCGCTTCGTGGAGAGAAGAGCACGGGTCGGAACTTTCGGCATACTCCAAGGAAGGAAGGGGAGTATTACGTGTCACTCAGTGTGAGACATTTCAAGGGAAGATTCGATGTTTAGCGAGATGTAGTGAGTAGTCTCTACATGCACTGCCCATAGGTAAGGTTTGGTTGAAAGAGGAGAATCAACCAAAGAATTTTGTGTTTATCGAGAATTCCTGAAATTTGAAAGAGGTTGGTAAAGTCGATAAAGTTCTTGGATGAGTTGCCATCCTCAAAACAAGATCAAGGGTTTATCCCGAACATGTGAATTAAGTCGCCGGGAAGGAAGTGATTGATATTACTATGGGCTGGCTTATAATATTAACTAGTATGCCCCATACTTCCTTTGAAAGGAAGGATCGCGCCAGTGCATGGTCCGACGCAGTATAAATTTATGAATCAGGATGAGATTGGTGAATCCCACCTTTGATATGGGATTTCAGGAACCATCGGAGAAAATATTTCATTTCGAGTAGGATGTATCACCCTTAGCCAGGGAATAAGCACATGGTGATTAAATATTAGTGGAGCCATGTGAAGGAAATTTTGGAATCTTGGTACGATGATTTCAAGTATGCTCTGTAGAAGCACTCGTACCTGTTTGTCGCGTACGAGGTACTTATTAAGGTTTTGTTATGGAAGAACCTCGCCTATTCTCCTTCTGTATGTTTAGAGGAGAGTAGATAATAAGAATTTTTGATCGGTCGAGAAAATATCCGATATCTATGGTGGAATTCCACGACTATTTTAGGCAGTCAGGAGTGGTCAAATGTTCGTATGATCTTTTCAGAATGGGATTTTTGTGTATGAATAAATACGAGTAGTTTTCCATGTAGTGAGGTGCGGCCTCGTAATGATAGTGAGATAAGAAAATTATAACGTATAGGCATGACCTATGCGAATGTTGTCGGGTGGGAGCACAATGTGAAGTGTCTCCAATGAGAATGTAAAACAATGTTGCTGTGAGGAAAAAGCTATAGTGATTGAGCGCCATACTATGTAGATAGTTTGCGTACTAACAAGGATATCCAGAATTGTGCTACCTGGTAGGCCTTATTTTCCGAATTTCGGGATGAAATTCCGTTATTAAGGGGGAAGTATGTAATACCCCGTATTTTCATGGCTTTTAAATTTAAGGATTTATTAAATTTAATTAAGATAAATTAATTTAATTTTAATCCGGAATGTTATTTTAAATATTTACTAGCGTGACGTGAGTTAGTAATTATTGGAAATTTGTTATTTGTTGAATATTACTGGATGAGTATAGTAATATATGAGATTTATTTTTATAATATTGTCACGTGTGAATAAAATGACAATTGTGGAAATTTAAGTCGGGACGTGCCTATGTCGTGTCGGGACTAAATGTGGATTAATAAAAGTGAATATTTTATAAGATCTTCGTATGGTCGTTTTGAGTGCTCCAACGCATCCGAAAGGGTCGAGATAGTCAGAAAAGTGTAACCGGGGGTTTAGTTTGGGTCTCGGGGTTTTTTTAGGCCAAATTAGTACCCCGAGAGGGCGTTTTGGACATTTCGTAATTATGGGTAATTAAACCCACGAATTTTATAGGGTTATATCAGATGGAAAATGTCATCTTTTAGGGTTAACACAACCTAATACTAATAATGGCCATTGGAGAGGAAGAGGAGAAGCTCTCCAAGGAATTCTAGGCCAAGAACACCTCCGATTGCACCGCCGTCACCACCAACGCGTAGATCGCGCGACGGGGAACACAACCACATCAAAATCTTCCGCAAATCAGAACTGAGATTTTCCAGGCAAGTATCTATCTTTCTTTTATCAAGTTAATGCATCCTTTTATATTAGTCTTAGGTTGATTAGATTAGTATTCTTGAAGAAAAACATAAATTGGAGACACAAATTGCATGTTATAATGTTAGAGATAATATTTCTGGAAACCCATTTCACATATAGAGGATGAGCCACAAAATTTCATGATATTAGAGATAGAAAATCTGGAAAAAGAATGAAAGAGATTAAGTTAAAGGAAAGATTAGGGTTCATAAGAATTATGTAGAATTTGCCCCTTTTTAACCCATGATTCTTGAAGAAAATTCGCATGTGATACGTAGGAAATTGTTTAAATGGGTATACAACACTTATAGTATAATTGATTGGGAGCTTGGGACTGTAACATGATGATTTGGAGGAGTTTGGGGTGAGAATCCCGTAACTGGGTTGGCTGCATAATCAGCATAACTGCTTGATCGATCGATCGAACCCAGAGCATCGATCGATCAAAGGTTCAATCGATCGACCCCTTTCATCGATCGATCGACCCTCCTGGGAAAACTACATTTTTGCTCGTGTTAGCTTAATCCGATTTTATGCGTAGTAAACCTTGGTTAGGGTTGCTAGAATATAATGGAACATAAAGAGGACCAGTAGGGTCAAGAGAAATCCCATAAAGTGGAACTTTCATGTGTGGAAGTAAAGGGTAAACGGGGAGACTTTCAGTCTAAAAAAAAAAATCATACGTGTGGTGATTAAATAATCGAAACATCTATTAAGTTGGATTAGAAGGAAAGAGAGGGCCTACTGAAATTGCACTTAGATAAAGAAAATACTTCGAGAGACGAGAAGTGAGTTAAAAATGAATTAATAACGAGAATAAAGAAGAATGAGGCCGTTATACGATATAATTGAGTAAAACGTGTAATAAGGGATAATGATAATTTTGGGTCGTGAGAGTACCTAATTTAATAATGTGGATGTGAATACATATTTATATATGACGGTGTGATTGTGCATATATATTATTTCTGTGTAAAAATCGTACCCGCGCTACTTGCTATCCCTGAGGTTACCGCGCTGGGACAGTCTTATCTCGATGTGACCTTTATGGGGGATATTAACTCGTACCCTAGAAGATAGACATCCTTGGTACAAGATATCGAATCGATAGTTCAGATGGCCCTAAGAGACGTGAGGGTATGTACTGACCTCTTAGAGACTTGGAATCTATGCTTCACCTCAATGTTGTTTGTGTTTGTGTTAATACAGTTCGAGAGTGATTTCGAACTAGTATTTCCCTTAGTTTGTGTGATACGGGGACTTGATAGCAGAGTATGCTAGCACCATAGATTTTATGTGGGGTGCCGTTAGTATATATATAATTTATGAGTGATTGGTATATATATACTTAGATATGGAAGTCTAGCACCATAGATTTTATGTGGGGTGCTGTTTGTATATATATTATACGAGTAATTAATATATATACGTGTAACTATATGAGAACTTTCTACTGAGTAAAATAGTAGTTAAGGAAAGTACGAAATTTAATCAGCTTCATTATAAGAATTCGGAAACGTTATAATAATACAGAATTATTCTAAATAACTTAAGAAATCTTGAAGAGTTAGATTTTCTAAATGTGAATAGCATAACCTAAATTCCACGTGTTAAAACTTATGGAGAATAAGTTAGAGAGAGAGATGGGGTTCATTAGTACGATAGATGTGCACACTAGATGAGAGGTGAGAATTCTCAAGAGAGGTTCGCATACTAATATGACTGTTGCATTAGCCGGTAGTATTTTAAATACTTGCTAAACTATTTTCAAACTTCTTCACATTCGGGCTCTGACCCGTTTGTTGTAACCTCTTCTCTTTTCTGTGTATATATATATATATATATATATGTATTACAGGTGCCCAGCCACATGGGCTTCTTACTTGGAATTCTTGGGATGGAACGCGCTGTAGCTTTTGTGGGAGTTGCAGGCCATTGATTAGACGACCTCATTATTGACTCTACTCCTAGTTCGGTTTTATCCAGCAGTGGCATGTGTCGCCCTCTTTCTATTATTTAGTTGGTATTGTCAGAGACTGTAATTATTTTTACTTCCAGCTTCTTTATTTCGGGATTTATTACTGTCAGGATGTTTTCCTTTAGTGTTTTAAATGTTGGGATTATTTATTGATGGTTCAATTCTGGAATGTTTATTACTATTCTCATTATTAACGTGTGACTCTTAAAAATGTAATGGTTAAAGGTTTTATAATTGGATTTAATAGAATGTGAATAAGGTTTTAAATGGTTTTGACACTTAGCTTAATTATTTAGGGTGTTTAAATTGGAAAAGTATTTTAACGACAGTGATGCTAAGAATGAACCAATTGTTCACCTTGATTTTAATTTAGTAAAGGAGTGATCGCCCGGTATTTAATTAGGCGGGGTCTCACAGATTCATTGAGCTTCGCTAAAACTAGAAACTTGATCGGAGTCAAACGGGGCCTGAGAGCACTCGATGGCCTCAAGATAAGTACTTGGAGTATGATCAAGAGTTTATGGTAAATGGATGGGTGATAAGACCTAAAGAGGTACTCAGGGGGATCCTAGAATATGGTTCTGCTAGTAGATTTTATGTATAATAACTTATACCAGTTCATGATTGGCGCGACACCCTTTAAGGCTTTGAATGGGATACCTTATTATTTTCTCTCTTATTAGTTAGAGGTGGGGGAAAATAACCTTCTCAAACCATATTTAATTCAGGAGACTTCTGTAAATATCGACTTGATTAAGAGTCGCATTTGGGGAGCTCAAGACCGACAAAAGAGTTACGCTGATGCAACCCGGAGATTTTTGGTGTTTAGTGTGGGTGATCAGGTGTTACTGGGGGTATCTCCCATGAAGGCAGTGATGTGGTTTGGGAAGAAGAAAAAGTTGGCACCGAGGTATGTGGGGCCTTTTTTAATTATCTAGAGGGTAGGGTCAATTGCGTATTGGTTCACATTGCCTGAGCATTTGCAACGGATGCACGACATGTTCCATGTGTTGTCATTGAGGAGGTATCTCAGGGATGGAATGACTTACTGGCATATACCATTAGATGAGATTGACTTGCTGTCAGATATTTCATTTGAGGATTTTGGGTTGTACGAGTGAAAGATTCTATCAAAGGTGAGTTATTAGTGCCTGTTCAGTAAGGACACCATAATATTATTGAGTCGACGTGGGAGAATGAGGATTACATACATGAAAAGTAATTGGAGTTCTTCGTGGCAGGTACATTCGAATTTTGAGGACAAATTCCATTTTCAGTTTGGAAGAATATAATACTCTGTACTTTTATAATTATTTAATTTCCGTGTGCTTATAATCATTCATTTAATTGGGGGAAATTAATTTGTCTTTTTGATAAACATTAATTATCAAGATAAATAATTAATATTTATTATTATAATTATTCACTTGCATGTGATAAGTAAATATATATGTGATTTATTATATGTCGCATATAAGTGAAAGCGGCGATTTATTATTATTATTATTATTATTATTATTATTATTATTATTATTATTATTATTATTATTATTATTATTATTATTATTATTATTATTATTATTATTATTATTATTATTATTATTATTATTATTATTATTATTATTATATATCAATAATGTGTTACTTTAGCGGATCGGTATATTTTATAAGCGACGTGTACGGTACACATGTGTCAGGCCCAATTAATGCGATGTTAGCATATTTGGAGTCGGGTGACTTGGATGATCTTTTCGAGTGCACCTGTAATCCGAGAAAGGGATAGTCCAGAATAAGTACCCGAGTGTTATGATTGGGTTTCGAGGGACTTGTTAGATGTAACAGGACCCACATAAGGGTAGGAAGGTCTTTTTACACTCAAGATTAAGTGAAAAAATGGGATTAAGGGAGTATTTAAAAGGTTGGAAAGGTGGATGGCAACCCATCATTGATATTCTGCATAAGAGAGATTGAGAGAGAGTTCAAGAGAAGAGAAAATTAGAAGAAAGAAGAGAAGGGGCTTGGAGAAGAGAAAGAGAAGATATCTATGAATTACAACCCGTCATTAAATGTATAGAACGTTAATTCTTAATCCACTAAGGCAAGTAGTCACTTGATTTAAGTTGCTATTATGTGTAGTTAACTACCTTCATGATTAGGGATAAGAATCTAGAAATTAAAATTATAAAGATTTAAAATTTGGTTGATTAATGTAGAGATTGAGATGAAAAGGGATATCTGATTTAAATCTATAATTAGTTGGCGTTAATCATTTTAGAGTTTTGAAATTAATTCTAGAATTAAATTGAGGAGCATGTAGAACTTTGATAGGAAGGTTTAACTTTTGAAAATCAAATTGGGGAAAATTTTGAGTTGAATTAAATTAATGTTTAATTTGTTATCCTAGGTTTTTAAATAGGATTCATGATTGGTTATGTGTTATAACGCTTCTTAGAATATTTATATATGGTTGTATAAGATCAATTCCATGTTTGGGGTGGTTGGGACCTCCGTTAAAGTGTTTGGAATAGAAAAACTGAAGGAAAAAACGATAGGCTGCCTAACAAACTGACCGGTTCGCTGGGGGAGAAAATCGATTCGGTCTACTAAAGACCCATTCGGTTTACTGGCCTGTCGGATTTTTATTCGTGTTTTGTTTTGACCCATTATGTCTTGGGGAATGACTGTAGGGGATTCCAGGTACTGTGGGATTACTAGGGAATACTTTCCAGGGTTTGATTAATGTGATAGGCCAACCAATATATGGGTTCGAGTGAGGAGAACCGAAAATAAAAGTGAGTGAATGTCTGAATATTTAATCGGGAAGTTGGTCTCAAACTTCGGGATTGGGTGAACCATACGTTGTGGGATATGAATACGAATATGGTACTTTATATATACGCATTGCCTACTCGGTAGTGCTATCATAGGAGATTGTACGTGACGTTGAGCAACAGATGTTGGATTGATTCCCTAAGTCATAGGTTTGTTCCATGGCCACTTTTAATATGTGAGCATATATATTGGTTTGGAGAATGGTTGGGTGCGATGTAGTATGGTTGCAATCCACGGATGTATGTCTATGACTGTCTCCATTATATGTGCTTACGTTTGAGATCGGTGGTGAGATTTCTACTCGGTGGCTCAGTGTGATGCATGATGCATAGAGACGGATAACATATGAGGTATGTATCCGTGAGGTGCAGGCTTTAGGGATATGATTATATGTATATAGTGATAGATATATATATATGTTTATATGATGTAGTGTATGTATCCACTTATAGCACGAGCGTAGTATGTTATTATTATTATGTGAAATATTTATCTATAGCCAATGTGTATCGACAATGTTGTTTATAAAAGAATACCTAGTGAGGGTAGTTGTACTTAGCTAATGGGAGTATTAGTGGGATTGGTCTTAGGTAACGGTTATACGTCCTAGTTAGACTAAGTAGTTGAATTTGGAGTGCGCACTTTAGTTGAGAGGTGAGTTTAATCTCATGTGAGTGCGATTGATTAATTATGAAAGTAATATACTCTAGTTTTAATCGATTTAAAATAATTATCTACTTACAAAATATTTTTTAATTTTCAGGCTTTGACCTGTAGGCAATTATTTTTCCTTATTTTTGTTTTGACCCTAGGTGTGCATCAGCAGCAGCAGTCAAGACTACTTGGGTAGATCCATTCATTCTATTGCAATAATTGTGGACATTGCAGGACTTGATTTAGACGCCTTAGCTTATTCCATCTAGATATTACCTTTTCATTCTAGCTTTCAGTTTGGGCGTGTCACCCGTAGATGGATATTATATTATTGTGAAATATTTAATTTCAGTACTCAGATGTTACTCAGTTTTATTTAATTCGATTTTTTTGGTGATCGATGTATTGTTCGGTTCACTTTCTTTATTTATCTATTCATGAGGATTATTCTATTCATTTTGTTTTATGGTTTTATGCATATTATTTATGTTTCTTGTTGCGACGGTGATGCTGAGAATGAAACCATAATGAGATTAATGTTTTATGTTAGAAGATGATTAGCCACCCGGTATTAGAATAGATAGGGTGTCACAGTTGCTCTCAAGGTTCAAGATCCTTCCCAATGGTATTTTGATTTTGGGTGGTCTAGGGACATGACCGGTGACAAATCATATTTTACCAACCTTGTGGATCACAAGGAAGGCAAAGTCACATTTGGAGATAGGATTAGGTATAGAATTTTTGGTCATGGTTGTGTTTAGATACCCAGATTTCCTAAGATAAAAAATATGTTGTAGGTAGAAGAAAAAAAGTGTACTTATTTAGCATAAGCCAACCGTGCGACAAGAATTTTGTGGTAAGGTTTGACCGATCTGAGTGTAACGTATATGATCAATCCAGTGAACTATTTCAACAAGGAGTGAGGACTCATGATAATTTCTACGGGATCATTCCCAAGTCCTTATTTTTGTGAAACATTGCCATAATCTACTCCACAAACCTTTGGCATCAACGACTAAGTCATGTGAAATGTAGAGATCTTGAGAAATTAGTGAAGAAAGATGTAGTTCGTAGCTTATCATTTCTTGGGAAACCAACTTCCTCGGTTATGGTCCTTGCCAATAAGGAAAAGAATTTGAAGTCCTCATCAACAGTTGAATACCATTACCATCTCCCACGTGTCAGAGTTGATACACATGGATCTTAGGGGTCCTTCTCGTACAGAGAGAATTAGTGTTAAGAGATACATTCTCATGATGGTCGATAACTTTTCGAGATACTCTATCGTGGGGTTTTGTAGAGTAAAATCTTTAGCGGTTGATTTTCTAATGACCAAGTGACGTGTCCTACAAAACCAACACGGTGTCACTATTAATCAAATGCATAGTGATAACGACTTTGAATTTAAATAAGTCAAAAGCTATTATGATGAAGTGGGAATTAAACACAAGTTTTTTTTATCCATTTTTGCTCCTTAATAAAATGGTATTGTTGAAAGGAAGAATCGGACGATTCAAGAAATACATAGATCCATGTTTCTTAGGGAAACGTGCATAGATGTTTTTAGGAAAAAGAGGTTGATACCGTATGACATATGGTGAATAGGGTATATCTTCGATCACACATGTTACACATGCTATATGAGTTATGGAATGGGAAGAAACCCAACCTAGTCCTTGCTACATTTTGAGAGATAGAGAGCACTTAGGAAAGTTTTAATCTTAAAGCGATGAGGGGAAATTTTTAGGTTATTCATTATTGAGTAAGACTTATAGGGTGTTTAACCTTATAAGCTCTAAGGTTATGTAGTCATTAAATGTCATGATTAGAGAATACAAGCAGCTGAAGTTTGTTGACCCTGACCTTGAGTGTGAGAATGATGCACCCTCCGGTGATGATCCAATTGTTCCTCACACTACCTCGGTGGACCCCACTATTGATTTAGAGGATCCAACCTCTTGGGTTTGCAAGAATTATAGTCCTTCTTCTATACTTGGTAATCCAAGACTAGGTGTACTCGCGCTTAACTTGATAATGCGGTTAACTACTTTTGCTACAACTCCTTAGTTGAGCTCCACAATGTGAAAGAAGCACCTAAGGATGAGCATTAGATTTCCGCTATATAAGATGAGTTGATTCAATTTTGCAAGAATTATGTCTACTAGTTAGTCCCCCAACATAGCGAGACCAATGTGATCGGTACCGATTGTATTAACGAGAATAAAATGCATGCGAATGGTACCATAGTTTACAGTAAGTCTAGGTTTATCGATTGATGCTACACACATATTGAGGGTTTAGATTTTGACGAGACATTCACTCTTATTGCTAGGCTTCATTATCTCCTCTTACTACTTGCCATATCATGTCATTTATGGCTTAAACTATACAAATGGATGTCAAGAGTGCCTTCCTTAATGGCATTCTATCAGAGGAAATGTACACGAAACAACCAAAATGGTTTGAAGACCCAAAGCACTCGGGACGCATCTTTTATCTTAACAAGTTCTTGTATGGTTTGAAGCAAGCACCACGTTCTTGGTACAAAAGGCTCACTTCTTATCTTTTATCTCGTGGCTTCAAGAGAGGGGGAATGAATAAGATGTTGTTTTTGAGGAGAAAGTGGTCCTATATTAGTTGCCCAAGTCTATGTGGACGACATAATATTTGGATCCATGTGTTCTAAGCATGCATACATGTTTGAGGAGGAGATGAAGAGAGAGTTTGAGATGATCTTGATTAGTGAGCTTAGATTCTTCTCAGGTTTCCAACTGTGCCAACTCGAGGATGGGATATTCATATCATAATCCAAATATATTAGGGATCTAGTGAAGTAGTTTGGTTTAGACTCCGCTAAGAACTCACACACACTTATGAGTACATCAACTAAGCTTATCAAAGACACTTTAGGCAATGACTTAGACCAAACCCTTTATAGGAGAATGATTGGTAGTCTTCTCTACTTGACCGCTAGTCATCCCGACATTACCTTAATCATTGGATTTTCTTCACATTACTAACCATACCTAGAAGAGTCTTACATGCTCGTACTTAAATGTATTATCAAATACATAAGTGTCACTATTTCATATTGTATTTGGTATTCCTTTGATACCAATGACCATTTGTCCGCCTATTTGGATTTTCCAAGGAACAATGACTATTTTATGTGATAATACGAGTGCAGTTCATATATCTCAAAATTCGATCGAATATTACCGACAAAGCACATCAGGATACATGAGAATTTCATTTGTGATCTCGTTGAGTATAAGGTCGTATCCTTGACCTTTGTGAGCATCGAACGCTAATTAGACTATATTTTCACGAAACCTTTAGACGCACTTAGATTCAAGAATCTTAGGAAATCTTTGGGTATTTGTTCCATTGATTGAGTTTGGGCACTTTATCTAGTGTAGGGTTATTATCACGTTCATATCATTTGCCTCTATTGCTATATTGTATATCTATGCTTATACATGCTTATGCTTTTTGATATATTTTGAAAATTGAAAAAAAAAAATTGGTTCTTAAGAAAAAGTTGTAAAATTTTGAAAAGATTTTATTTTTAATAAATTTTTTGAAAAAAATAAAAAGATTTTTGTATTTATTTTAACCGTATATAAATGTGCATTTAAGATATTCGGATCACCCCTACATTCCATTCATTCATGTGACTTTGTCATGGTGTTTTGATATATGACTTCATTCCTTTAGTTTGTTTAATAATGCATGGCTAGAATTTCATTATTCATTGATGATTATTTTGTTCATGATAGAATTTTATAACCTTTATTACACACATGAACATATATTTTGAATATTATACTTGCTTATCACGTGTCGAATACAGTGTTCTCATTTCAATATTATTTATAAACTAACCATATGTACTAGAGAAAAGTTGTGCTTGTAAGAACCATTGCTCAAATTTTATTTCCCAAAATTTTTTGTTATATGTTAAGCAATGGAAAGGGGCTACAAAGGAGAAAAATCTCTTTGCATTAAAATCTACCATTTACAAAAAGAGACTAAAAGATTAATGCCACACAAGAACATAAGTGCGAAGGCCATTTTTATTTCATTGACGCTTCGCTACAAATGAGTATTATGATTTCTTCAAATTTTTGGGAGTGAATTCTTATATTTATGAGATTTTGAGGGTGTTATAAAGTAGAAGATCAATGGATTTGCACAACGAAAGCATTAGATAGTTTGAAGTTTTTGATTCAAGAAGCATTTATAAATGTATCATGTTGCATAAGTTGAGTCAATTTCATTTAAGTTCAACATACTTACATATAAGGTTGAAATTAAGTTCTTTCTTTAGAATTATTTTATTGACTTCGTTCCCCTGTATCATGAATGCCTATATTGATTTGCCCATGGAAGACAATTACATTCCACTTTCATGATCGGGGGTTTTTCGTGATATTCCATGGGGTAATGTATTTTGTACCTGTATGTACTTTAGTACTTGAGAAAATTAATTTTTTTAAAATCATTATTGGGATGCTTCATCAAAATCTCATCGCATGTACTTAGTTTCTTATCTTTGTGACATTTGAAATATTGAAGATCGTTAGTCACATAATCATTTAAGAAGTGTTATTAAGTGATTTGGTAAATCCTTAAAGTTCAGGGTCGGTTTTTAAAAGAGTTTTCATTTAAAAGTTTTTAATATAATATTTAAATAATTTTTGAAAAACTCGCTAACTCGTTAGATAGAGTTTGACATGTCGTTGGAACGAGTTGTGTAGGGTCATTAGAATGAGATTCCCGCGTTCAAATAAGATCTGAAAAGTCACCTTTTGGTTACGCTTTGGAATGTCGTTCGAAGTTTCATTGGAATCCGTTCGAACGAGATCAGGTACATGATTTAAAAGAGGTGGCAATTCGTTCGAACGAGTACTTGTATTTTTATTGTTAATTAAATCTTTAATAATTATCTCTTTGCAACAACTTTCCCAATAAATAGAGATGCAGGATTAGACTTTCTAACAAACCTTTTTCGAGTTTTTTTTGTATGATCAAACTCTACAATATTTTCATCCAGATCATTTTTCCAAATCAAGAACACATTTCAAAGTTCTAAACACTCGTAGAGAAAATCTATACTGATAAATTTGGATTCGAGGCTCTATGGATTACAAATAAGGAATTGTGATTCCTAAGGGTAATCAATGGATATCGAGGCAAGATCTGCTTGTTGTAGTCAGTGATGGACTAAATCATTTTTTGTTGAAGATTTGAAGACAGTTAGGCATTATACTTAGTGGATCATAAGTAGTCTATAAATTGTCCAGTGTCTGTCAAATTCTTTTAATAACGCTGAATTAATGGTTTTGTCTGAAAGGGATTTTTCCTCTAAATTATTCCCATTCTATTTGGTTTGGAATTTGGCTTCAAAATTTATCTTCCAAGTTCACTTTAATTTAAATCAAGATAAAATTTGGAAAAAAGTGATTTTATGTGTTTGTCCTAAGATACAAGTAAATCCGTATAAGCCCCTACACTCTTTTAAAAAAAGAAATGTATATATTTTTTTGCTAAAATAATTATTTTCTCTTTTAAAAATTATCTCCGCAAATTACATTCACCATTCTTTTTATTGTTTTCCTTAAACATGAGCTTCTTCAGATTTCCGGGTCTTAATATTTTTTATGGTTTTTTGTTTTAAGAATTTACTCAGGGTGATACAAATATTAATTACGGATATTCATATGCGTTTTTAGATTAGATTTTCGAAAAGAAAATTTAGGTTTTCATTTTTTTTAGTCTGGTATAAATGATATTCATATGATTGCTAATAATTAAGGGATGATATTTTTTTACTAGATAGAGCATTTAATAGCTTTTTAAGAACATGCTTTTGTCCCTCCCGCCTTCTTTGTCTTTTTATCAGTTGGAGTCCGATCTTTGGGTTATTGTATGGGGAAAATGGGATTTTTTTAATCTTATGGATCAATCACTATTTGAAGTAATAGATTTTTTCTCGCCTATTCTATTAATCATAGCAAGCTTTTCTTTATTTTTGCGGAAACTTTTCAAGTCAAATATAGGAAATAAATCCTCTTTGTTGGCATCAAAGAGATCGATATGGTCCTTAACATACATGTATTAAAGCTGTTAAACTAAGGTTAGTCTTCAATGTTTCAATCTTTTCTCATTTTTATATTTTAATTTATCACTATGTTAGCTTTTGATTTTTTTTGTCATATTCTTTAATTATAAACACTTAAGAAAAATTGTATTGAAAGTGAAACTGCATATGAATGAAATTTTGATAAATATTGAGATGAAGGAAATAATAGAAGATATTATTAATGGAAGAAAAAGTATTGGTTGCATTCACCAAAAAATTCTCACCCCCGAGAAAACTAAAAGTAAAAAACATCGGCTATGATTCCATAATTATATTTTATTTTCCAAGATATTTGTGCTTATCTTAAGTGTCAATTTCTCCTAAAATATTGAGGAGTTTTGTTACAAATAGTACTAAAATGCACATATCTATTTTTATTAGCAATATATTGGCTCTCTTTATGGAAGCTTCATTGTTTTATGGACCAATATGTTATATGTTTTAGGACTTCAAAGGTGATTAAAGTATTTACTTTACAAATCAATAGATTCCTTCTAGTGCTTGTATATATATTTTACTTTTAATTATCTTTAACGTCTCGTTATTGGGGTATTTGTTAATTGTAAGTACAATTTCAATGGGTAAAATGATGGTTGCTTTTCTATAAATTTTGTAATCTCGAGTTCTTGAAGTTTTGCTATATTTATATTGAATGTGATTTTGATAACCTTTTAAATAATTGTCCATAATTTCCAAGCCTTCAATGAGTAATACGGACCAGATGAGTTAAGATGGTATCTAGAACATTGATATTTGACTTTGGTACAATATTGCCCATTGTTACATACAATGTCAAATTCTACATGAAATTTATATTTATTGGTGACTTGGTCTGTACTAAACTACATGAGAGTATATTGATTGGAGATTTGGATTGTACAAACACAATTTTGAAAAGATGTTTACTGAATTAATAGTTGTGATATAAAACACAATTATTTGATAGGTATTAGGTGTAGGAACACAAATAAGGCATAAATTTGAAGTAAAGAATTACTCTTTTTTCATATATTTTCCTTAGAGCCGAGCACATATATATATACTACACATTAGTTATCTAGTTTGTTACAACGAATTTATACGAGATTTGAATTTACACTTTAAATATACATCGAATAATTTCTATTAATGACTTTGTCTAATATGCCCCCTCAAGCTAATAAGGAGCTAGAGATAACCATCAGCTTATCGAGAAGAAATTTAAATCGTGTTGAAGGCAACCTTTTGTCATGATGTCGGTAATTAGGTCTTTTGTTGAAATAAATTTGACATGAAGTTGATTGCGAGATATGTTTTCCGGTAAAAAATGGAAATCAATAGACACGTGTTTAGTACGAAAATGAAAAACTGGATTTGCCTCAAGGTAAATAGCGCCAATGTTATCATACCAAAATGTTAGAGACATGCTAAGGATGATTCCTAGTTCCGTAAAAAGAAATTTTAATCAAGTGAGTTCGACAGTGGCGTCAACAAGAGGCTTGTACTCAGATTCGGTAGATGAGAGAGATATTGTCCGTTGTTTGTGGGTGTAACATCTGATAAGCACCCAAAAGTGTACATTTTATACCCCGAATAGATGCATTTTAGTTGCTAATTCTCGGCAAATTTGGTCCTATGCGCGTAATTATTTATTGTACAGGGTTGATCGTCGTTTGCGAAGTTCAAACGCTTATTTTAGGGAAAACGTGCGATTTATGGAGCTAATTCTCCAGTCCCGTAACCTTAACCAAGCCTAAACTTAGCCCAAACCTTCACCCGAACCCCGTGTGTGTGTTATGTTTGTACTTTTATTTTTCAGATTTTAATTTGATTCGTTTTTATTTTAATATTTATTTAGAATTTTCTAGGATTTATTTTCTATTTTTCTATTTCTTTATTTTGATTTTGATTTTGATTTTTATTAGTTTTTAATTTTTATCTTTATCTTTATTTTATTTTTACTAGGATTAGTTTTTAGAAATTTATTTTCTGGTTAGATTTTTTCTTTCTTTAGTTTTATTATATTAGGATTATATTTTTAGTTTTAATAGATTTTAATTTTAATTTTGTGTCTTTTATATTTTTTATTTAGGATTTTTCTTTTTTTTTTGTTTTATTAGATTTTTAATATTTAATTTTATTTCCTTTTATTTTTAGGATTACTTTTTAGTAGTTTACTAGATTTTTATTTTTATTTTATTTTAGTTTTAATTTTTATTTTACTGTTTTAATTTTATTAGGTTTATTTTCTTATTTTCTTATTTTATTATGGGTACAAACTAATATACACACGCTTACCAACACCTTACTCACACCATAACACACCCTCACCCTCACCAAATTAACCTACACCCTCGTACACACAAACCCCACCAATTCTATCTTCAACCTCCCAACACCCATTTCTCTCTCCTCATCCACCATTAACACACCAAACCATCTAAACCTTACACCCATTTCACAACCATAATCAACTTCTCTCTCCTTTCATCCACCACCACATTAACCAACAATAAAAATTAAACCCATTTTCAAAATACCCATCTCCTACCATACCCGAAAATCCCCATAGTCGGACCCTTTACTCGAAACCCAAATCGAGAAAACCCATAAACAACCCCATACCTGGATGACCTCCATCGTCCAAACCCGCCGGCGTGCCCATCCAAACCTGCTGGCGACCCCCTCCAAAATCGCGACCCTGTTTGTCCCTACACCCACCGATGATCCTAGACCCGAAACTAGCGAAACCCAATAACCAGCGACCCTATGACTATTCAAAACCCGAAACCCGAACCCCTCCGAGCTTATTCCGACCTCACCCCATTTCAACCCAAGCCAAATCGACCCAATTTTTAATCCAAGGCAAAAACCGTGTCCCTACCTGCTAGGGGTGACAATTTTTGACACGACACGATAACCCGACACGAAGTTAGCGGGTTAGGGTTGACGATTTCTTGACACGAACCCGAATATGACACGATCCGCCAACACGAATAATAAACGGGTTGGGTAAGTGTCAAACACGTATAACTCGAAAATGACACGAATAGACCCGTTTAACTCGTATTTTATGGAGAATATTTTAAATAATTTATATATCTTGATAGACATTATATAAAATTCATGGAGAATCGGATGATAAATTATTTATGTGTTGCAAGAAGTTGAAATTAATTAAATTTAAGTTATTGTAGCTCTATGAGTGGTATGATTGGTTAAGAGAGAAGAAAAAAATTATTTTATATTTTACTTAATGGGTTATGCGGGTCAACCCGAACACGACACGATATTAAATAGGTCGGGTTAGTATTTGCTCCTCTGACACGATTAGTTAAATGGTTGACTAATACTTAATACGAACCCGACATGACACGATCCGAATACGACACGACGCACACGAATTGACACCCCTACTACCTGCACAAGACCAACCAAAAACCAAAGCCATCAACTTAAAGCCCCACATGTGTTTAAACCCATTTTACCACACATTCCAAAATTAACCCCAACTAACTCCTTTAACCCCAATACCTAAAATACTCTTTTAACAAATTTGATTTTTTTGTCTCACCCATTACCTCACAAACCACATGCACCTCTCTTGTCCATTATGCCTCTTGCTCTAATGTTCCCATTATAAAATCAAAGCGAAGACCCATTTGGAGGGAGTTATTTTTTTAGAGAGATAGCTAGAGTAGAAAAATACCATAGAGAGAGAAACACCTTGTAAATACTTTTTTTTAGTGATTAGTGACAAATCAAATTGTTGAGAGATTCAATTGAGTGTATGTATTGAATTAAAAATATTTGGATGCTCATATTGAATGGAGATTATTAAAGCTTAATGAAGATTATAGTTCAATTTTTGAAATCAAGGAGACTTGTTTGAAGATTTGTTCTCTTCTCTCTTCTCTCTACTTTTTAATATTTCTTGCTTAGTTTGTTAAAAATATTGCATTTGTGTATTTTATCATCATGTTAGGCTAGAAACCCCTTTCAAGGGGTGTGGTGATTCCATTATCTGATGTTAATCCCATTTTAATTAGATTATTTAAATTAAATGTCCCTTTGATGATTAATTTTGCATCTTACATTTTGATTTACGCCTCGAAAGAGGGCAAATAATTTTCAAGAGAAAATCGAGATTCTAGTCTTAGTTTCCATTTTAGAATCGAACTAGAGATAGGTTTTTCTAAAATGTGAAATTATTTATTTGAATTTCAACTCTAAGCTTATTTTTATTATTTAAACTAATTTAGTAAATCGATCCCAACGGGTGGTTTGTCAAATCATGCTTGGATCTACTTTTTAAGAGTTGTAGGAGTGTTGAATTTAATTTTCTAAAATGTTATTACTAAAATTACATTTGCAATGAGAGTTGACTTGTGATTTTGATACTAACTTGGGACATTTAATTTTAATGAATTAATTAATTTTGAATAACTAGAATATTTGGTGTCATCCTATCCCTTGATGTCGTCACTTTTATTTCCTCACTCATCTCATATTTTACATTTTATTTAGATACATTTCACTTATTTTTCATCACACTTTTAGTTAGCCTTTAGGTCTTTGATTTAAGTTTAGTTATTTCTCCATTCTCAAAAATTGTTTTAATATTGAAAAAGCTAAAAAAAGAGAAAAAGTAAAAAGTTCAAAAAGAAATAAAATAAAAATGAATTACATTTTTCCTCTCTTGCATGTTTCACCCTTAGATTTGTCTTAACACGCTTACTTACCTCTACACTTTAGATTATTATATTTTGTAGGTATTTGAAGGTTTTTTCTAACTTGGCTTGCAACAACGACCATACACAAAAAGCATAGTTATCAAATGGCGCCGTTTTCGGGTTTTTAAGCGTTGTACTTTGCTCAAACTATGGCGATTAACTTTTCACTAAGTTCCGTTGCCGACTTTTCGAGTTGAGGAGTGTTTTAAAAACTTGTACATTTGTATATATATATATTTTTATTTTACATAGATTGTTTGTATTAGGATATTGAGGCCTTGTACATTTATTCGTGGTGCTTTAGACATCAATTATTTGTAATAATTAATCAAAAACAAAAAAAAAAGAAAATGGGAATCCGGACAAGGTAGAGAGAGGGAGTCCAAGGCGAGGAAAAGAAGCCTCTCTACTTTGGGTCGGTAGGACTACCGGGGCCAGATGAGATAGGCGTAGTATCCCCCGATCGACTCAAATTTCTCATTACCCCACGGTGTATATACCGTGGAAGGTAGATTTCTAAACCCTCGCTCCTCTCCTGCCAGCGAGTCAATTTTTGTGTGACTATGTGCTCTTGTGTGAATTTTTTCTCGCATTTATTTACGAATGGTGTGATGAATTAAATTACCAAGACCTACACGTGGTCACAAATGAGAAGGTATTTCATCACCCGACTCACTCGCTTACCAATTGTGTGCTACCCTAGCCATCATTAAATTTAATATCAATCAACTAGGTAGCCTAATAGGAGAACATTTTTGCACATGTGATCACTAAGATAAATTTCGTGATTTTTATCGCCCGCGGACTTAATTAAAATTTTACTACCCTTTCACTAACTTTAAAGATAAAAATTGGCTATGTGCTAGTTAGGAATTCTCCTTAACTTGGGTATATCCAATTCATTTTTCGGTAGTCGATTTTAGTGAGTTCGTCCCAAATTTAAAGAGTCCAAATATTCTTCCCACTCTTTTCTTCCAAAAAAATCAAAAAATATTTTCTTCCTTTATTTTTTAGACAATCCAAAAATATTTTCTTTCTCTCATTTCCAAAAAAATCCAAAACTATTTTATGTCCTTTTGGAAAAATTTAAAAAATCCAAAAAAATATTCCTCTCCACATGGATAAAGAACGTCCTTACAGGACTACTTTGATCATTTTCCATTGACACGCGACACGTGTGAGAGTGATCCCGAGCCGCCTCTTTATGATATACTTAGTGGTCTCAGCTCTCTCACGAGCACCGTTGATATTCTTGCACCATCTATGCACGCACCTCCTATTCCATCACCCTCGGTGTCAAGTGTCGATGTGTCGCATACTTTGTTGTGCACCTATTGTTCTTATGCCGATCACATGTCGCATGAGTGCCCGTACTTTTCATATCCCTAAGAACCCACCATGGAACATTTGTATCCATATGACACTGTTTCGGAACCCACTCCGACCTATTATCATGATATATCCAATCCCGAGTTGTGTGAGGACCTTAGCAATTCGTGGAGGCCTGATCACCCTTTCACGCAATACGAATCCCAACCCAATGTTTTGGATCCTCACACGTTCCAACAATCGTCATGGCTACCTTGTGCACCTTTTCCCGATCAGTTCCCTCACTACGAACCCAACGATTATCAACCATTTGTTTATCACGGAGATGCTTCTCCCGTGTATGACACACTTGACCCCATTCCACATACTTCTTTTGAGTTTTCTCCATATAGTCATGATCGTAGTGAATTGTGTCCACCTTAACCACCGCCACCACCCATCACTCCACCACCATCTTCCACTTCCGCTCTTGAGTCACTCTTGCAACACTTTATCATTGAGCAAGAGTAAGCAACTAAAATTTAAAATCAATCTCTTCAGAGGTTTGAACAAAGGTTAAATGAAATTGAGCGTGAGCGAGAGTCGGACGTAACCCCAAGTCAACCCATTTTTCCCCTACGTGGAGTGATGATGCGTCGTCCCGTGCCACTGATTTTGAGTGTGACCAACCCTCTCACTCCGATAATCTCGAAGTTGAGACCATCCCATGGTTCGGGCCTCAAGTTGATTATTGTGTTGATTTATCCAATGATTGTGAGCCTGATCAAATCCCACCATGTCCACATGAACCCATCCTTACGGTTCATATTCCCATTCCCCACTCATTATATCCAAAAATATGCCCGAGTTTAAACCTGTTGCACCCCTTGAGTGTGTCCTCGATATGACCATTTCTTTTAGATTAGCTCCATCTACGAGTGCTCCCCAACGCACCGAGATTTAATTGGAGATGGTTCCCACCTCCCTTGATGTGGATCCTCTCCAGCGATGTTTGTCTCACTTTAAGTCTAATATTGATGTTGATTTATATATCTCGGATCTTAATGCCTCGTTAAACCCTTTCGCCACCACGGATGGTGACACATTGATGGACAATTTGATATCTCCATCACTTGATACCACACTCCCTCTTCAGGAGGACCTTAAGAATTATTCCAACCCTCAAGATGAGTGTGTATCCCTACTCTTGAGTTAGATCATCTTCCCCCACCCATTGTCCCTTGCCACCCACCTATTGTCCCAGCCGACCCTCCACCATGTTTTGACCTTATAAATTTACAATTTCCACTTATTTATTTAGGTCCTTACTTGCACCCACCTTCCATCTTTGAACTTCATGAGCCATTTTGTGAGTTTTTCCTTCATCCCACCATCCACGAGAGTATATGCGGTGTTTCTTTCAACTTACATGACACCGATCTTGTTACCCTATGCCCTCCACTCTCTTGTGGTGTTGATTTTTTCCATCGACAGCTACCTGGTGTGTCACGGTGCGACCATTATCATCGTCCATTTATAGAACGATCATGCAATTTCTATGAGCCCCACCCCATCACTATTTTTTCACCCTTTCACCTCCCCATCCAAATTGAGTATCTTGCTTATAGGGCCCTTTTCCCCCTCACCTTTCTGCTCAATAAGGCTCGTGATAAATGCCTTTATGCCCTCACCTTTACCCTAATACCCACCCGCCCATGGTCCACCGATGCTTTGCATAGTGTGATGCACTTTGCCATACAAGTGCATTAAGCCTCTTTATCTTTATCTAGCAAGATTGACACTTCAGTTTTATTTGGGGGTGATTCTCATCACCCAATTTTTCTGCCGTCCCTCACTTTCATAGATCATATCTTTAAGGTGAGATCCCTTCGGTCTGGTTGAAGACGTTAAACTTAGCACTACCGGGAGGCAGCCCGTGATTTATCGTATGAGTCTCATCTTGTTTGGTGGTGGTGTTTCACACCACTCAATGCTTTACCATGATTTGTAGACTTGTACACATTTTCTCTTATCATTTATTCATGTTTGTTCTTGGCTACATCTATCAACTTCATTAACTGTTGATTCTTCTCTTTCCTCTCTATGCTCTCAATTAAAAAAAATGATTTTACTTAACATCGAGGATGATGTTCCTTTTTATTTGGTGGTCGGAAATTTTATCAAAATCGTACCTCTTTTTGAATTTTTTTGATTTTTAAACCCGATTTTTAAAATTTTTGTGTAGTTTCTTTCATCTCACTCATTGATGTGAATTTTATATCATCCATCTTTTAAGTCTAGGAATCAAGCTAGAGGATTTTTTTTTATAAATAGATTATGTAATACGTATCAAGGCATTTTGCACTATGAATTTCTAGACTGGAAAAAATTTGTGCACTTATCACGTCACTACGGTTTAGAGTTGAAGATTACTAAAATTATCAAGAGAGACATAAGGATCACTAGTAGAGACTTTATCTTGTGAGATTTGTCCCTTTCACATTTTCAGATTGTTTTATGCAATCTTCGAGTCACAAGTTGATTCAACTTTTTTTTGGTCCGCACTTAAATCGTTGTATGATCTCATTATTTTTCATAAACTTTTGGCTTGATGACTGAGAATGACATCACTTTCAAGTTGTAAGAAACAAGTGTCTTGAAATTTGCCCCAATCACTAGATTTTCACCCATACACTACCCATCCACTTCACCCATTACATTCCCATGCTCTTCCATATTCCCATATATTTCCCCACATGGTCACATATCATCTCCATCCATGTATCATCTTTCATTTTGAGAAAATGAGTGTTGTTCAAAATGTAAAATGTCCTCCATGTTGAGAGTAAAAAAGAAAAAAAAGTATAGAAAAAAAAGAAAATTCGAAAAACAAAGAGAAAAAAAGAGAAAAAAGAAAAAAAAAGAAAGTTTGTAGTTTGTTTTTATGAAATAATGACATTTGTTCTTCATGTATAGAACAATCTTATCGCATCCACCTTTCATCCATCACATCACCATTCTATCACACCTACCTCATCCCATTTTATTTCTCCTCACCCATAAACATTCATATTTTCTCTAGGTGTTCGGGCAAATGAAAGTCAACGTGGTGAATAACTCGCGTTCTCACTATAGTGACTAGCATTCTTTCATGAGATCATTTTTCTTTCGAAATGTTCTTTCTTTCTTTCTTATATGTGTGTGAGACGTTTGAACTTGCTTACATTTACTCACCTCCTCACACACAAGAGCGATACACTAACCCAAATCTCGATAGTTTGTTTGAGAGAGATATATCTAGTGAGATTTTGAAGTTGAAGCATTGATTTCAAAAAGGCAATCTAGGATATACTCTTATGATACTCAACCCGTTTTGACTGATTCACACCACACACGTTGAGTTCTAGGAAGGATGTGCCTAGAGTATACACATAGCTAAACTTATTATACATTCCAGCTTGTATTCCTTAAAGCAAATTTTCTCGTGATGGATAGTACGATTATTCTATGTCTAATAAGAGATTGAATATCACTGCAAATAAAGAATTTTGTGGGTATATTCCCTGTAAAATCTCACGAGACACAACTCGTCATGTAGGGCAACCTATAGGTTTAAAGGCTTATTGCGATTACTAAGTGCAATTGCAAGTGCCCCCGAAAGTGGTACACTTTTGGCTTCTTATCTTTATCTTTCTCTCTATCTTTTTGCTCGATGACTAGCAATGTTCTCTTTGGGGGTGGTGTGATAAGCACCCAAAAGTGTACATTTTATACCATGAATAGACGCATTTTAGTTGCGAATTCTCAGTAAATTGGGTCTTATGCGCGTAATTATTTATTGTGCAAGCTTGATCGCCGTTTGCGGAGTTCAAAAGCTCATTTCAGGGAAAATGTGCGATTTATGGAGCTAATTCTCCAATCCCGTAACCTTAGCCGAGCCTAAACTTAGCCCAAACCTTCACTCGAACCCTGTGTGTGTTGTGTTTGTACTTTTATTTTTTTAGATTTTTATTTGATTCGTTTTTATTTTTAGATTTATTTAGAATTTTCTAGAATTTATTTTCTGTTTTTATATTTCTTTATTTCGATTTTTGATTTTGATTAGTTTTTAATTTTTATCTTTACCTTTATCTTATTTTTATTAGGATTAGTTTTTAGAAATTTATTTTCTAGTTTTATTAGATTTTTTCTTTCTTTAGTTTTATTATATTAGGATTATATTTTTAGTTTTAATAGATTTATATTTATATTTTTATTCTGTGTCTTTTATATTTTTTATTTAGGATTTTAGTTTGTTTTAGTTTTATTAGATTTTTAATGTTAATTTCATTTCTTTTTATTTTTAGGATTAGTCTTTAGTAGTTAACTAGATTTTTATTTTTAGTTTAGTTTAGTTTTTATTTTTATTTTACTTGTTTTTATTTTATTAGGTTTATTTTTATCATTTTATTATGGGTACAAATTAATACACACACACACACACACACACACACTTACCTACACCTTACTCACACCATAACACACACTCACCCTCACCAAACTAACCTACACCCTCGCACACACAAACCCCACCAATTCCATCTTTAACCTCCCAACACCCAGTTCTCTCTCCTCAACCACCATTAACACACCAAACCATCTAAACCTTACATCAATTTCATAACCATAATCATCTTCTCTCTCCTCTCGTCCACCACCACATCAACTAACAACAAAAATTAAACCCATTTCCCAAATACCCATCTCCTACCGTACTTGAAAATCCCCATAACCGGACCCCTTACCCAAAACCCAAATCAAACAGACCCATAAACCACCCCATACCCGAATGACCTCCATCATCCAAACCCGCCGGTGTCCCATCCAAACCTGCCGGCGGCCCCCACCAAAATCTTGACCCTTCTTGTTCGTACCCGCTGACGATCCTAGACCCGAAACCAACAAAACGTAATAACCCACGTCCCTATGACTATCCAAAACTAGGAACCCAAACCCCTCCGAGCTCATTCCGACCTCACCCCATTTCGACCATAGACAAATATATTTCTTCCCAAGACCCATTTTTAACCCAAGGCAAAAATCGCATCCCTACCTGCACAAAATCAACCAAAAACCAAAGCCAACAACTAAAATCCCCACATGTGTTTAAACCCATTTTACCCCACATTCCAAAATTAACCCCAACTAACTCCTTTTACCCCAATACCCAAAATACCCTTTTAATAAATCTGATTTTTTTCTCACTGATTACCTCACAAACCACATGCACATCTCGTCCGTTATGCCCCTTGCCCTAATGTGCTCATTATAAAAGCAAAGAGAAGACCCATTTGAAGGGAGTTGTTTTTTTTAGAGAGATAGTTAGAGTAGAAAAATATCACAGAGAGAGAAACACCTTGAAAATACTTTATTTTTTTTATTTTTTTTAGAGATTAGTGAGAAATCAAATTTTTGAGAGATTCAATTGAGTGTATGTATTGAATTAAAAATATTTGGATGGTCATATTTAATAGAGATTATGTCACACCCCGCTTAATTCTAGCATCGTCCGCCACCCAAACTAAGCCGGGCGTGAGTAAATAAAATACCATCCTTAGCATGAGACAAATATGAGACATCTAAAATTAATCCACAGGATAAATGATCATTAATCCCTAAAGATAAACCCTCCAACTAAGCGATAAAAGATCCATCTCCATGCTAAACTCAAATTAAATCCAATCTCTAGAATATGAAACTGAATATTATCCAAAATATTCCAATGAAATAACTGAATAAAACCCTTACAACTTTGGAACCGAATGGACCAATCACAACCACAGACCGTGTCTCAAGATAAATATGAAGGAATGAAAAACTATACTAAATCAATACACATAAGGTAGAGCAACTCCAACTTCACCTCCAAGAAAATCTCCAAATAATTCTATGCAGCTTCTCCAAATACTATTTCTTGAAAAGCTAGTCAACGCACGAGGTCAGAGGCTCAAACATGAATACACACTACTCCTCTCAAATAGGATCCTTGAATCCAGATAGTAGCATTATACGCAATAAATATCACAATAGTGTATTTTAATTAAACGAGATAATTAAATGCGATAACTATAAATCACTAACTACCCTTGGAATTGACAATAGTGATTTAGATTGGTGAGGGTTTAGAAGAATAAATAACTACCCTTAGACTTATAAATGGCACTATTTCTTGTCATAAATATCACAATAGTGATATTTAAAATAGATTGAGAAAAAAAAAGAGGCAAGAAATCTGGAAAAGAATTAGAAGAATCAATGTTTCATGAAAAATTAGGGTTCTTGATAATTAAGTTAAATTATACCATAAATTCAATGCCTTTGATGAATTTAGACATGTTTCAAGTAAGAAATCATGTATATAGGTATATGTAACTATTAGAAATGTTGTTTGGGAGTTTGAGAATCGATAATGGCATTTCGGAGTAATTTGGAAGATGAAACCCGTAGGTTGAAACTGCAGTTTCTGGGCAAGAACTGCTTGATCGATCGATCGACCAAGAACATCGATCGATATATCGATCGACCCCCTTTCCTCGATCGATCAATTCCTCGTGGAAAACTGCATATTTTTCTCCTTTTTGTTTAATCCCGTTAAAGTACGTAGGAACCCTTAATTATTATTGTTAGAGAATAATGGGTTATAAAGAAGACCAGTAGGGTCTAGGTAGACTCCATTGGGAGAAATTTAATGTGGGATGAAATTGTGGGTTAACGGGGAGTTATTCGCACACGGAAATTGTGCGTATGTGTACTAAAAGATTGAGACTCATAAAGGATTTAGACCCGAAGGTAAGTGAGAGCATACCTACTAAAATTATACTTAGTGAGAGATGAGAAGTAAGTATGAAATAAATTATATATGAGAATAAAAGAGACGAATTCGTTATGCGAGATAATTGAGTAATATGTGCTAAGAACAGATAATTATAATTATGGGTCGTGGGCGCACCTAATTTAGAAAATGTGAATATATATATATGGCTGTGTGATTGTGCAGATATTATGTATCTGTTTAAAAATCATACCCGCGCTACTTGCTATCACGGAGGTTGCCGCACCGGGACAGTCATATCTCGATTGGACCTTTATGGGGGATATTGACTTGTACCCTAGAACATAGGATTCCTGGATACAGGCTATCTGAGTGATAGTCAGATGGTCCTAAGAGACGTGAGGGTATGTGTTAACCTTTTAGTGACTTGGAACTATGGTTCGCCTCCATTTGTATGTGTTTTGTGTTAATAAAGTTCGAGAGTAATTCCGAACTAGTATTTTATTTAGTACGAATGATACGGGGACTTGATAGCCGAGTATTCCAGCACCATAGATTTTATGTGGGGTGCCGTTAGTATATATATTATATGCGTGACTAATATATATACGTATATCTATATGGAAACTTTCTATTGTGCGTATAAGTAGTTAAGAAATTAATAAGTGCTTAAACTTCATTATAATTATTCGGGAACTTTATAACGGTATAGAGTTGTTCTAAATAACGTAAGAAATCTTGAAGAGATTGATTTTCGAAAGTAATAACCTTACTTTTCACGTGATAAAACCTTACGGAGAATAAGTTAGAGAGGCATATGAGATTTATTAGTGCGGTAGGCGTGCACACTAGATGAGAGGTGAGAATTCTCAAGAGAGTGTCGCATACTAACAGGGTTGTTGCATTAGCCGGTAAGCATTTTAGATACTTGTTGAACTATTTTTATAACTATTTTACACTCGAGCTCTGATTCATTTCCTATCTTTTTCTCTCTCTTGTATATATATGTATATGTATTACAGGTGTCCAGCCACAGGGGCGTCATTCATAGGTTCTTTGGATTGGACGTGCTGTATCTTATGTGGGAATTTCAAGCCTTTGTTCTAGACAACCTCTTCATTGATTCAGTTCTTGTCTTAGCTCTTCATAGTTAGGGCATGTGTCGCCTGATTTTCTATTCCGTTTGAATTTGTTAGAGATTTATCTTCTTTATATTTTCCAGTATTTAGTACTCATTGGGAGTTAACTCTTGTCAAGATGATTTCATGTATGGTTATTTGACTTGGTTTGGTTAATCTAGTTGGATTAAATTCTTTTGTGTTGATTGCTATTCGTAGCACTTATGTGATTCTTAGATGGTTGATTATAAAAAAGAGGTTTTCTATTTGGAATTTAAAAATGGAAATAAGAATTTAAATGTCCTCCCACCTCGGGTAATAATTCACCAAAATTTCACACTTCCCCTTGTCAATAGCCAGCCGAATCCGTTTAAACTCTCGATCCCCTGCAATATGACAAGGTTTTAACACAAGACACGACATAAATTGCCCAAGCTGATCCGTTTAAACTGTCGGTCATTAACACATTATGTCGCCACCAATTTTAAGACCCATTTTTATCTTAGGCATTAATTCTAAATTTCTCAGTTTATAAATCATCCCACCCTTTTAATCGATGTGAGATCCTGAAAATATCCCTTAGTCCCTTACCCATGGGTCCCCAAGTTACCAATATGTCCTACCCTACATTTATGATGAATTTCTACATAAACCTCAACCTAGTCTCATGCATAGGCTAGAGTAACGACGATAAAGTATTAAAAATCATCCCTCCCCTAACATAAACAAGTCGTAATAATATACCCTCACTAGTCCCATACCTTGAAGGCGTCCTAAAATATAAGGGGAGCAAATATACCCTATAACTCGTCGTCACAAAGGAAATTTAATAATACCAACAAGTCACACAAACCAGCATAATGAATCATTGTACCAATCCACCCATAATATAATACACCGATATTTCACCATTAAAACATCAAAATTCTAATTTTGTTATCTCTGCATAAACTACGTGAGTTTTACGCCCCCAAATTCATTTATTCTAAAACTAGGGTTTTTCTACATGCAACCTACACCAACAAAACCCAAAATCAATCATGAATCCTACGTACCCATGGGTTATGAATATTATTCATATTAAAAGGTTTCATAAATACAACCCCAAGATTTATGTGTCCACTTTCTCTGATTAGATTTCTAATTGATTTTAAGAAAACATGTAATTTAGGTTTAGGCAACATTTAAAATGCATAGTACTAAAGGAAAGGAATAGAGTATTCATGCTTGAAATTAGTTGAATGAAAATATGAGTAAAAGGTTGAACTCTTCATAAGCAAGCACCAATTCAATTTTTAAAAAATATGAAAAGTAGGGGCTAGGGGTTGAAGATGAGAGAAATATATTTTGGAAAGCTTTCTGGAGAAAGTTTGAGAGAAAAGTGATTTTCGAACTCCCAGCCCCGTTTCTGTTTACTATATAAAGGGTTTAAGAGTTAAAACACAATTATGAGACTCCCATCCAATCACCACATCTGTCGTTCGAATGAGCATGCCTGCCATTCGAATGACAATACGACGTCATTCGAATGATAGGGCATGCCGTTCGAATGAGCCCCACAATTCCCAAAATTAAATCTTTTAAAAATCAAACTTAATCATATGATAAAAAATCATTAGCTGAATAATTACGCACCTGCCAGTTTAAATATTTAAATAAAAACTTTATAACCTTTTTATAAAAGACCCGAGTTAATTCTCGATTGAAAAATTATTCGCAAAACCAAGTAAAATCTTAATTGTTATTAAATCCAAAATTTTATTTTCCTCCAAATCAATTAAAGTCAATTAATTAAAACACGGGGTGTTACAGATTATTCAAGCTCAATGAAGATTAGAGTCCAATTTTGCAAATCAATGAGACTTGTTTGAAGATTTGTTCTCTTATCTCTACTTTTTTTTTTTATTTCTTGCTCAATTTGTTGATAATATTGCATTTGTGTATTTTATGATCATGCTAGGCTAGAAACTCCTTTCAAGGGGTGGGGTGATCCCATTATTTGATGTTAATCCCATTTTAATTAGTTTATTTAAATTAAATGTCCCCTTGATGATTAATTTTGCACTCTTACATTTTGATTTACGCCTCAAGAGAGGGTAAATGATTTTTGAGTAGTCTTAGTTTCCATTTTGGAATCGAACTAGAGATAGGTTTCTTAAATGTGAAATTATTTATTTGGATTTCAACTCTAAACTCATTTTTATGATTTAAACTAATTTATTAAATTGATCCTAGCGGTTGGTTTGTCAAATGATGTTTGGATCTACTTTTCAAGAGTTGTAGGAGTGTTGAATTTAATTTTCTAAAATGTTATTATTAAAATTACATTTGCAATGAGAGTTGACTTGTGATTTTGATACTGACTGTAATAACCCTCGCTTTTGAGAACCTATTTTATATTTACTTACTATGTGAAGTAATTATATATAAAATGTTGGAATATGGAGTAAGTATTAATTTAAGGAAGAACAGTAATATTTACTAAAATATTGCATATTTACCTTATGTGTAGGTGAATATCACCATGTTGTTGATTTATTGTGTCATAAGATTTAAAATGACATTATAGTTTAAAATGAAACCGAAACTTAAAATGAGAAATAAAATTTCCAAATGATAATTTGAAGGGCATAGTTAGTTCCGGGAGGTGCGAGATAGTCGAAATATGTGCCATATTGTATTTTGAGGTTTTGGGCACTTTTGACTGGTTATAGCTTAAATGTGTAGTTGCGAGTTGTTTTTATTGCGGTATTGATCATTTAAGTTTGAATTTTAGACAAAAGGCATGATTTATGTCTTGTAATTCATTTGTTTCTCTTAAGTGCATTTTATGATCTAGAGTGAGAGAGAGAAGAAGAGAACTTGTGGAGAAAGAGAGAGATCGAAGATTTTTAGATTGATCTTGCTTTCATCCTCGTCAAATATGAATTTGCAAGCTTGAGGCAAGTTTTCGACTTGCTATTATGTGATTTAAGTTGAATAATTAGTATTGATAGTTGTGGGTTAATTATGGTTTAACAAAGTTAGGGTTTTATTTGTATTTATGGGTTTTAAATCCTTGGAGATTGATTTGGATGATCATTGATGTTTATGGTAGTAGTTAGGTGTATTTATGATGTATGGGTTGTAGTAAATAACCTTGGTTTGAATGGATTTGAGTTGGGGAAATTTAGGAGTCCAAGACTCCATAGCCAAACTTGGCAAAATGGCAGGGGCGAATCGATTCGGCCCCTGGGCGAATCGATTCACATAGGGTCAGTTTCCAGGTCTGCTTGGACCGAATCGATTCGGCCAAGCCAAATTGATTCGACAGTTTACAGAATCCCAGGTTTTTTTGTCCGAACCAATTCGCTTTTTGGGCGAATCGATTCGTTTTCCTGCTGTTTTTGAGTTAATTTTGTAGCTCAATTTTAGTTCATTTTCTTTAGGTTTAGGAGCTGGGAACCTTCTTGAATGAAGTAAACTTAGAGTCCTAGAGTTTTAGTTGAGTTGAGTCTTCACCCTACGCTAGGAAGGGGTTCAATGGGGCTTGTTCTGGAGGTGTACCCATTTGAGATTTGGGCATTTCTTTCCTTTAGTAGATTGTTAGGAGTCTTAGGGTTGTAGGCCCATGTTTGGAGACTCTAGGGGCTTAATTGAGGTATATAGAACCTTGTGACTTGTATGAGTATTGTGACTACTTGGAGAATAATTCGGGACTTAAAATATGATGAATATTAATGAGAATATTCAAGGATTATGGTTTCAAATAAAATGAAACATATGTATGAAAAATGGAAATAAAAAATGAGATTTAAATGGTAAATATTAATTTACTTAAACACACCTCTCTAAATGCTATCATAAGGGAAGCTCGCACATGAGGTGATGTACCCTGACTAGTGAACGCAGGGAGACTATAGTCCTCGGCCATATGCGGGATTGTTATATGTTTTATTCTGCGCTAGTGAGGTAATTTCGGGTGTGGTTATGACTCACTCGCAGGCATATGGCCACTTCCCGACGTGCATTAGGTGCCCAGGTTGTCTTGTTTGATAGACCCTGGAAGATGATAGTCATTTAGGGCGCGCCCAGTGGGGAACCTCAGAAGGGCGGTCTTAGAATCGTTATATGTATAAGCATATAACCTTTCTAAATCAAGTGGGACTTGATACATGTGAAATGCCATAAGAATATATGATGCTAATTATATTCCTGTTAAGGAGTGAAAATTGAGATGAAATGGTGAATAATGATGTTAATTTATATTCCCTTGCATAATTTAATAAAAGTTATGATCATGTAAATTGCCTTATTATGTTTTGTGATTAGGTTGTTAGATTCTCATATTCATCATTCATGATTAGCTATCCATATCTATTATGCTTCTTATTCATTTGGTAATCATATAAAAACCGAGCCCTGACCCGTTTATTTTTCTTGTTGTGCATGAAACTTGTATCCGCTCAGGTGCTCCTCCGCAAGGGCGCCCATTATGATATTCCTATTCCAATGCTTTTGAGGAGTTGTAAGATTTTGCGGATATTAAAGGATGTGTTGTTAGACGCCCTCATTTTTGTATTCTAGATATGATCGGGTTTTCACTCGGGCGTGTGGCCCAAAACTTTGTAACTGTTTAATGGATGTATTATGTAATTTATTGAACTGGTTGTAATACGTTGTATGTATCTGTTGACCGACAGCATATTCGGTCTTTTTATTGTATGGTTGTTATAGTAGTAATATAAGCTCCTTTGGAATTCCACTTTCTTTTAGAATGGGTTGTTTAAAGTATTTCCTTATCTTGTAATCAAACTAGAATTTTGCAACCCGTATTCTGAATTATTGGGTGGTTTTCCCGTATGCTCTTTATTTTGAGGTTGGTGCTGAGAATGATTTCCATCCATGATTCCATTATTTTGGAGTATCGGGCTGGCCACCCCTTATTTTGGAGAGCGGTTTGTCACAGATGGTATCAGAGCATCAGGTTCTAGAGTCTTTAGGATCTATGCGGGCTTGTCACGTTCTACCGTAGCGTTATTTGATATAGAGCCTACTGTTAGGACTGCTTTGTTGCTTATATTTGCGATCTTCTGCAAGATAGATTATTTTGAATAATATTTTAACTCTATTATTTATCTATCTCAGATGCCGCCTAAGAGAGGTCGCCCTGCGAGACGTAATAGAGTTGTAGATGAGGATGTTGGTCCTCCATCACCGCCACAAGGAACAATTAATGCTGCTGATGTGGAAAACCTTGTGGCTCAAGCGATCAATGCTGCTATGACTGCTGTGGCTCAGCAAATGCCACAAGATCAATAATGAGCGCAGGATGCACAAGCTCCTACGGGACCCTCTCCGTGGGAGAGAGTTAGGGGTCCTTTTTAAAGGGCCAACCCCCAAAATTTGATGGAGGTTCTGATGTTATTAGAGCAAATCAGTGGAAGAAGGATACACAACGCCATCTACATATGGTGGAATGTAGTGAGGAGAAGAAACAAGTCCTTGCTACTTTTAAGCTTGTTGGGGATGCATTGCATTGGTGGGAGTCAATGACTACACCAGATCAGAGAGATACCATGACGATCACTGATTTCTGGGTCTTATTTGACCAAAAGTACTTTCCTCCTGCAGTTCAAAGTGATATGAGAAGGAGGCTCCAAGATATGGTGCAAGGTGAGATATCCGTGGCGGAATATGAAGAAGAGTTCACCCGGTTAGCAAGTTTTGTACTGAATGAGGTGACTCCGGAAGAGAGGAAGGTTTCAAAGTTTATGGGAGGTTCGAACTGGAGGATCCGGCAAAATTTATTGGGTAATCCGGCATTGCAAACTTTCGGTGAGGTAATGAATGCGGCATTGCTACATTTCCAAGAACATAGGTTGTACATGCAGAGTGGCAAGAAAGCTACCGTGGTGGGGCAAGAGGGAAAGCCTGGAGGTAGTGGGAGTGGAGGAGGAGTTTTTCTCTCGTCCCAATCTTTGGGTAATAAGCAGAAAGATAGGGATCCCCCGTAAGGGGACTTGTCAAAAAGGCAACGTTCTGGTGGGTTTTATGTGAGTGGCCATAATAATCGGCACGGTCAGGGTGCCCCGCAACAACAAACAGGTTGGGGTGGTCAAGGAGGTAGAGGCCATCAGGGCCAAGGTGTTAACCAGTTTAGAAATAATCGGGGCCGAAATGAGGAGAATATGGCCGGACGGTGTTTCTAATGTGGAGAGGCGGGTCATTTCAAGAATGAGTGTCCTCAGTTGATTAGGGGTCAGCTTCCTAGATCTCCACAGTAGCCATATGTTCAGTTTCCACCACTAGTACCTAACCCGGTTGCTCCTCCACAACAGGGTCAACTAAAGTATGGTAGAGTTTATCATATTCAGGATGCTATGCTTCCTCCTGCTCCGTCGACGACACCAGCTATTGAGGGTAAGTTCCTTATTCAGGGGCACATGGGTCGCATTTTATTTGATACGAGTGTGACACATTCATTCATTTCTAGGAGTTTCTCTCAGACCACAAAGTTGGTTAAATATCCTGAGAGTACCTTCACTAGTGTCGAGTCCTCTATGGGTGATGGTTCACTCATTTTCCTTGTTTTTAAACAAATAGGAATTTCTCTTGGTAATTTGTGCTTTGAGGCCAATTTACTCGTCCTTGACATGGTCAGATATGATGTGATATTGGGTATGGATTGTCTAGTGAAGTATCATGCGATAATTAATTGTTACGGGAAGAGTATAGTCTCCGCCGTTCGGGACAAGAAATGTTCTTGGTAGTTATGCCTCGTTTAGAAGGAGGTACTAGTACTTATTTGTTGTATTGCGGAGGAGACTTCTCGGGATGTAGTTGTTCCCTTGGATTCTATTCCAGTTGTTAGAGATTTCGGAGATCTTTTTCGGGAAATATCGGGTTTGCCTCCGAGTCGGGAGATTGAGTTTATGATTGATTTAGCACCGGGAATGAGATCGATTACGAGAGCTCCATATCGCATGGCTCCTATGGAAATGAGGGAGTTAAGAGATCAAATCCAACAGTTGTTGGAGCAGGGATTCATTAGGCGTAGTAAGTCGCCGTGGGGTGCTCCGGTGTTGTTTGTAAAGAAAAGGGACGGTTCTCTCTGGTTATGTGTTGACTACAGAGAGTTGAATAAAGTCACCATCCGAAACAAATACCCTTTGCCTCGTATCGATGAATTGTTTGATCAACTTAGGGGAGCGTTGTATTTCTCTAAAATTGATTTGAGGACGGGGTATCACCAGTTGAGGATACGGGAGCAGGATGTATCCAAGATCGCTTTTCTGACGAGATATGGATCCTATTAATTTTTGGTTATGCCCTTCGGACTAACCAATGCCCCCACTGTATTTATGGATCTCATGAATAGGGTATTTCGGGACTTCCTGGACCAATTTGTTATTGTATTCATCGATGACATCTTAGTCTATTCTCTAACGGAATCTGATCATGATATTCATTTGAGGTTGGTCCTACAAAGATTGAGGGATCACCAATTGTATGCTAAATTCGAGAAATATGGCTTTTGGTTGCAGGAGGTACAATTTCTGGGTCATATTGTGACATATCAGGGTATATCGGTGGATCCAAGCAAGGTGGTTACGGTGAGGGAGTGCGGTTATCCCACAACACCTACCGAGATTCATAGTTTTCTGGGTTTGGCGGGTTATTACCGTCGGTTTATCAAGGGTTTCTCTAAAATCGCGAGCCCTTTGATAAATTTGACCCGAAAAGGGGTAAGATTTGTTTAGGATAACTCTTGTCAGGCTTCTTTTGATGAGCTCAAAGATAGATTGACTTCGGCTCCAGTCCTTGCATTGCCAAAGCTGGGATTGGAATATCTAGTCTTCACCGATGCATCTCTACAAGGATTGGGAGGTGTACTTCAACAAGAGCGATGGGCTATTGCTTATGCTTTCCGAAAGCTAAATCCCCATGAGAGGAACTATTCGGTGCATGACTTAGAACTTGCCGCGGTTGTCTCTGCCTTGAAGATTTGGAGGCATTATCTCCTAGGGGAGAAATTTAGTCTCTTCACGGACCATAAATCGCTGCAATATTTATTTTCGTAGAAAGATTTAAATATGCGACAACGCTGATGGTTGGAGTTTGTGAAAGACTATCAATTTGACATCTACTATCATCCAGGCAAGGCGAATGTAGTAGCGGATGCTTTGAGTAGAAAGCCCGAGGGAGAGTTAGCTGATGTATGGAAAGCTAAATGGAAATAGCTCAGTCAGGAGGATGCGGTGGCGAGAGCGTTTATGTCAGTAATGATCGTTAATCCTACCATTGTGGCAAGGGTTGTGGAAGGCCAAGGAAGGGATAAGGGTTGCCAAGACCACATACGCCGATTACTGTCTAAGGGAGCGGATTCCTACTCAATTAGTTCATAGGGTGGATTACGCTTCCATGGAAGACTCATCGTTCCGGAGGAGGGGGATTTGAGATGGGTGGTGATGGTAGAATCTCACGGGTCTAAATTCACAGTACATCCTGGTGGGGACAAGATGTATCAAGACATGCGCCGTTAGTATTGGTGGCCAAGCATGAAGTGGGATATTTTTGAGTTCGTGTCCCAATGTACTACTTGTCAATTGGTCAAGATAGATCATCAGCGACCGACAAGTTTACTACAACTGTTGGAGATTCTGGTGTTTAAATGGGAAAGCATATCGATGGACTTTATTACGGGCTTGCCAAGGTCACAGAGTGGTTGTGATTCTATTTGGGTGATTGTCGACCGCTTGACTAAGTCGGCACACTTCCTGCCTATGCGGACTGATTATGACACTGCTCACTATGCCCGTTTATTCATCGCGGAGGTTGTTAGACTCCATGGGGTGCCTTTAAATATAGTTTCCGATCGAGACAAAATTTTCGTTTCCCACTTTTGGCGAAGCTTCTAAGAGGCTATGGGGATCGAATTGAAGTTAAGCACTTCTTATCATCCTCAAACAGATCGCCAGACTGAAAGAGTAAACCAAATGGTGGAGGATATGCTCCGTAAGTGTATGCTTGATTTCAAGGGTGGTTGGGAACAATACCTCCCATTGGTCGAGTTCGCTTATAACAACTCGTACCAATTTACAATTGGAATGGTGCCCTATGAAGCACTTTATGGCCGGCCTTGTAGATCCCCCGCATGTTGGTTGGAGGTGGGAGATAATAAATTCCTTGGACCTAAAATGATCCAAGATACTTCTTCTAAAATTAAACTCATTTGGAATCTCATTCGGATAGCCCAAGATCGCAAAAAGAGCTATGCCAATGTGGGTAGAAGACACATGGAGTTGGAGATTGGGGATCAAGTTTTGGTGCGAGTGTCACCAATGAAAGGTATAAGGCGTTTCGGAAAGAAAGGAAAGCTTGCGCCACGTTTTGTTGGACCTTTTCTAGTTATTGCCAGGATGGGTCCAGTTGCGTATCAACTTGCCTTACCAGAACCTTTGCAACAAATTCATGATGTATTCCATGTGTCCTGTTTGAAGAAGTATAAGAGTTGTGATGGAGCCCTTTGGCATATTCCTTTTGAGGATATCGATTTGCAACTCGACATCTCTTATGAAGAATAACCGGTTGCTATTTTTGAGCATGGGGAGCGTAGGTTGAGGTCTCGAGTGTTGCCCTTGGTGCGAGTTCTATGGAGTCATCATAACGCCAAGGAATAAACATGGGAACGCGAGGATGATATGCGAGAAAAGTATCCGCATCTCATTATACAAGGTACGCTTGAATTTTGGGGACAAAATTCCCTCATAAAGGGGGGGAGTATGTAATAACCCTCGCTTTTGAGAACCTATTTTATATTTATTTACTATGTGAAGTAATTATATATAAAATGTTGGAATATGGAGTAAGTATTAATTTAAAGAAGAAAAGTTAATATTTACTAAAATGTTTCATATTTACCTTATGTGTAGGTGAATATCACCATGTTGTTGATTTATTGTGTCATAAGATTTAAAATGACATTATAGTTTAATATGAAACCGGAACTTAAAATGAGTTATAAAATTTCCACATGATAATTTGGAGGGGGTAGTTAGTTCCGGGAGGTGCAAGATAGTCAAAATATGTGCCATATTATATTTTGAGGTTTTGGTCACTTTTGACTGGTTATAGATTAAATGTGTAGTTGCGTGTTGTTTTTATCGCGGTACTGATCATTTAAGTTGGAATATTAGACAAAAGGCACGATTTATGTTTTGCAATTCATTTGTTTCTCTTAAGTTTATGATCTAGAGTGAGAGAGAGAAGAAGAGAACTTGTGGAGAAAGGGAGAGATTGAAGATTTGTAGATTGATCTTGCTTTCATCGTCATCAAATCTGAATTTACAAGCTCGAGGCAAGTTTTCTACTTGTTATTATGTGATTTAAGTTGAATAATTAGTATTGATAGTTGTGGGTTAATTATAGTTTAACAAAGTTAGGGTTTTATTTGGATTTATGGGGTTTAAATCCTTGGAGATTGATTTGGATGATCATTGATGTTTATGGTTGTAGTTAGGTGTATTTATGATGTATGGGTTGTAATAAATAACCTTAGTTTGAATGGATTTTAGTTGCGGGAAATTTAGGAGTCCAAGACTCTATAGCCAAACTTGGCAAAATCGCAGGGGCGAATCGATTCGGCCCCTGGGCGAATCGATTCGCATAGGGTCAGTTTCCAAGTCTGCTTGGACCGAATCGATTCGGCCAAGCCGAATCAATTCAGCAGTTTACAGAATCCCAGGTTTTCTTGTCCGAACCGATTCACTTTTTGGGCGAATCGATTCATTTTCCTACTGTTTTTGAGGTAATTTTGTAGCTCAATTTGAGTTCATTTTCTTTAGGTTTAGGACTTAGGAACCTTCTTGAATGAAGTAAACTTAGAGTCCTAGAGTTTTAGTTGAGCTGAGTCTTTACCCTACGTTAGGAAGGGGTTCAATGGGGCTTGTTCTGGAGGTGTACCTATTTGAGATTTGGGCATTTCTTTCCTTTAGTAGATTGTTAGGAGTCTTAGGGTTGTAGGCCCATGTTTGAAGACTCTAGGGGCTTAATTGAGGTATATAAAACCTTGTGACTTGTAGGAGTATTGTGACTACTTGGAGAATAATTCGGGACTTAAAATATGATGAATATTAATGAGAATATTCAAGGATTATGGTTTCAAATAAAATGAAACATATGTATGAAAAATGGAAATGAAAAATGAGATTTAAATGGTAAATGTTAATTTACTTAAACACACCTCTCTAAATGCTATCATAAGGGAAGCTCGCGCATGAGGTGATGTCCCCTAACTAGTGAACGCAGGGAGACTATAGTCCTCGGCCATATGCTGGATTGTTATATGTTTTATTTTGCGCTAGTGAGGTAATTCTGGGTGTGGTTATGACTCACTCGCAGGCATATGGCCACTTCCCGACATGCGTTAGGTTCCCAGGTTGTCTTGTTTGATAGGCCCTGGAAGATGATAGTCATTTAGGGGAGCGCCCAGTGGGGAAACTCGGAGGGGCGGTCTTAGAATCGTTATATGTAAAAGAATAAAACGTTTCTAAATCAAGTGGGACTTGATACATGTGAAATGCCATAAGAATATATGATGCTAATTATATTCCTGTTAAAGAATGAAAATTGAGATGAAATGGTGAATATTGATGTTAATTTATATTCCCTTGCATAATTTAATAAAAGTTATGATCATGTAAATTTCCTTATTATGTTTTCTGATTAGGTTGTTAGATTCTCATCTTCATCATTCATGATTCACTGTCCATATCTATCATGCTTCTTATTCATCTGGTAATCATATAAAAATCGGGCCCTAACCCGTTTATTTGTCTTGTTGTGCATGAAACTTGTATCCGCTCAAGTGCTCCTCCGCAAGGGCGCCCATTGTGATATTCCTATTCCAATGCTTTTGAGGAGCTGTAAGATTTTACGGATATTAAAGGATGTGTTGTTAGACGCCCTCGTTTTTGTATTCTAGATACGATCAGGTCTTTCACTCGGGCGTGTGGCCCAAAACTTTGTAGTTGTTTAATGGATGTATTATGTAATTTATTGAACTGGTTGTAATACGTTGTATGTATCTGTTGACCTATAGCATATTTGGTCCTTTTATTGTATGGTTGTTATAGTAGTAATATAAGCTCCTTTGGAATCCCACTTTCTTTTAGAATGGGTTGTTTAAAGTATTTCCTTAAGTTGTAATCAAACTAGAATTTTGACAACCCATTTTCTGAATTGTTGGGTGGTTTTCCCGTATGCTCTTTACTTTGATGTTGGTGTTGAGAATGATTTCCATCCACGATTCCGTTATTTTGGAGTATCGAGCTGGCCACCCCTTAATTTGGGGAGTGGGTTGTCACACTAACTTGGGATAATTAATTTTATTGAATTAATTAATTTTGATTAACTAGAATATTTGGTGTCATCCTATCCCTTGTTAGTCCTCACTTTTATTTCCTCACTCATCTCATATTTTACATTTTATTTAGATACATTTCACTTTTTTTTTCATCCCACTTTTTAGTTAGTCTTTAGGTCTTTGATTTTAGTTTAGTTATTTCTCCATTCTCAACAATCGTTTTAATATTAAAAAAGCTAAAATAAAATAAAATAAAAAAAACTAAAAAGTCCAAAAAGAAATTATATAAAAATGAATTACATCTTTCCTCTCTTGCATGTTTCACCCTTAGATTTGGATTAACACCGTTATTTACCTCAACGCTTTAGATTATTATATTTTGTAGGTATTTGAAGGTTTTGATTAACTTGGCCTGCAACAACAACCATACAAAAAAAGCATAGTTATCAAATGGCGTGATTGCCGGATTATTAAGCGTTGGACTTTGCTCAAACTTTGGCGATTGACTTTTCACGAAGTGCCGTTGCTGATTTTTCGAGTTGAGGAGCGTTTTGAAGACTTGTACAATTGTTCATTTATATATTTATATTTTTTATTTTACATAGATTGTTTGTATTAGGATATTGAGGACTTGTCGATTTATTCGTGGTGCTTTGGACACCAATTATTTATAATAATTAATAAAAAAAAAGGAAAACCAGACAAGGTAGAGAGAGGGCGTCCAAGGCGAGAAAAATAAGCCTCTCTCTACTTTGGGTCGTTAGGACTCCTAGGGACAACTGAGATAGGCGTAATTTCCCCCCGGTCGACTCAAATTGCTCATCACCCCACTGTGTAAAAATTGTGGGAGGTACATTATTAAACCCTCGCGTCTCTCCTGTAAGTGAGTTAATTTTTGTGTGTGACTATGTGCTCTTGTGTGATTTTATTCTCGCATTTATTTTCGAATGGTGTGATGAATTAAATTACTAAGACCTACACCCGATCACAAATGAGAAGGTATTTCATCAACCTAATCACTCTCTTACCAACTGTGTGCTACCCTAGCCATCATTAAATTGAAAATCAATCAACTAGGTAGCCCAATAGGAGAACATTTTTGCACAGGCGATCACTAAGATAAATTTTGTGATTTTTTTCTCCCGCGGACTTAATTAAAATTTGACTATCCTTTCACTAACTTTAAAGATAAAAATTAGCTATGTGCTAGTTAGGAATTCTCCTTGACTTGTGTGTATCCAATTCATTTTTCAGTAGTCGGTATTAGTGAGTTCGTCCCAAAATCAAAGAATCCAAATATTTTTCCCACTCTTTTCTTCCAAAAAAATCCAAAAATATTTTCTTCCTTTATTTTTCAAAAAAATCCAAAACCATTTTCTTCCTTTATTTTTTAGACAATTCAAAAATATTTTCTTTCTTTCATTTCAAAAAAAATCTAAAAATATTCTCTTTCCTTTTGAAAAAATTAAAAAAAAATATTTCTCTCCACGTGGCCGAAGAACGTTCCTTACGGGACTACTTTGATCATTTGCCATTGTCACGCAACACGTGTGAGAGTGATCCCAAGCCATCTCTTTATGATATACTTAGTGGTCTCAGCTCTCTTATGAGTACCGTTGATATTCTTGCACCATCTATGCACGCAACTCCTATTCCATCACCCTCGGTGTCAGGTGTTGACCCGTCGTATACTTTGTTGTGCACCCATTGTTCTTATGCCGATCATATGTACCATGAGTTCCCATACATTTCATATCCATATGACACCGTTTCGGAACCCACTCTGACCTATTTTCACGATATATCCAATCCTGAGTTGTGTGAGTACCCAAGCTATTTGTGGATGCCTGATAGCCCTTTCACGCAATACGAATCCCAACCCAATGTTGTGGATCCTCACACGTTGCAACAGTCATCATGGTAGCCTTGTGCACCTTATCCCGATCAGTTCCCTCACTACGCACCCAAAGATTATCATCCATTTTTCTCTCACGGAGATGCTTCTCCCTTATATGACACACTTGACCACGTTACACATACTTTCTTTGAGTTTTCCCCATATAGTCATGATCATAGTGAGGTGTGTCCATCTCAACCACCGCCACCACCCATCACTCCACCACCATCTTCCACCTCTTCTCTCGAGGTACTCTTGCAGCACTTTATCACCGAGCAAGAGGAAGCCAAAAAAATTAAATTAAAATGAATTACATCTTTCCTCTCTTGCATATTTCACCCTTAGATTTTGATTAACACCCTTACTTACCTCTACACTTTAGATTATTATATTTTGTAGGTATTGGAAGGTTTTGATTTACTTGGATTGTAACAACGACATCCACACAAAAGTCTAGTTATCAACACCCATGACCAAAATTTTATCCGTTCCCATGAAATTTATAATTATATTGATTTCAACCATCATCTTAGCCTTCGTGCATGTGGATTTGAGGGTTTTACTTAAATAATAAAACTAGACTTTTCCCCTCCCCTTTAACTCCTTGATTAGGTGAGGGTTGACCCAACGGCGACCCAAATACGGGTTGGGACATTAAAAATTATATCAGATAAATAGGATCCTTGAGTGTGACGGAGTGTTTACGCTTCCTTATTATGCCTTCCTTATACGATTTCGTGTAGTTAACGCTTTAGTTACTATTCAAGTAAACCGGTTCCTTTATCACCTTTAATCTGTATCATTATGTATTGAACTCTACTTTATTGTGTAGATGCTTCCATATCATGATGTGGTTGGTAGGTTGGGCAATAGCGAGCTTAGATGCATTGAACAAGCCACGTGCTAGCTCCAAAATTCCTCCTCGCAACAACAGAGGTCCAACCGTAATATAACGGTTGAGAGTACTACCTCTACCTCCATCTTGAAGGAGTTTAGGAGGCTACACCCTCCCACCTTTATTGGGGTAATTGGTCCCAATGAGGCAGAGGGGTGGCTTCATGAAGCCAGTCGAGTCATGGTAATTCTTCACGTGCCAACTGTGCATAAAGTGAAGATAACTACGTTCCAGCTCACGGAGCAAGCACAACACTGGTGGACTGCCTACTCCACTAGTGAGACAAAGGCCATAAACTAGGGTAGCTTCAGTTTTTCCTTCCTTGGCTGGGTACTTTCCCCAGGCATTTAAGGATTCTAAGAAGGACGAGTTCCTTCATCTGATTTAGGGAAAGACTTCCGTGAATGAGTACCTGGTTAAATTCGAGAACTTGTGTAAGTATGTGGACGATGTGCGAAGAGATGAGGATCTTTGTTAAGGGCCTCAACCTGGGAATTCGATGAATCCCGACATGTATGGATTCGCCAAACATCTGGTCAGAAGTGAACAACGCTACCAAGTTAGAGTTAGATGCTAAGGATAAGGCCATCAAGAAAATAAAGAGGGAGCCCAATAGGTCCCATAACGATGCTCATAAGAAATCCAAGGGTGGGGCTCGAGGCTTCTTCGCAAAGAAAAAGGATTCTATGGGGGTTGGTTCTCCATCCGCCATGTGTACCAGCATTCAGGGACCTTTATTATTTTCACATTTTCCCATCAAGTTTGTAACTTCATCATATGACCACTAAATGACGTACCACAAAATTGAAACGAACCTCTTTTCAAGTCCAAAAATCTTTTATTGGTGTTCAGGTCACGGGGCCTGACTTTGGGTTTGATCCAGGGCTTCGATTTTCACTTTCTCTCGATTTCAGACTTTGCACCACCACAATTTCTTCACTTGATCTCAGATTGACACGCCATTTAAACCCCGGTGTCCTTTAATTCAATGCCTACAACTTTTCGGTCATATGAATTTATCATATTGCCTTTGAATATGCATAAGTGGCAGTTTCGAGCCCGAATTATGTTCGGACCTTTTCGCTAGCATTTTAATCCTATCAATACTCAAAATAACCCTTGTACAAGAGATTATCAATGACTATTCAAGGTCATGAGTATAATAAGTGAGCATGGAATCCTCAAAATTGCATTTTTAACCCGATTTCTTCTTAAATTTTCATTTTTCTTTAAATAATAAAATGGATCAAAAAGCTCATTATTTATGATGCAACGACCTAACTAAACCTAGATTTGGGTATAAATAATACAAAATAATGCACTCATCAAAATTTATTATAGCTAGTGGATGAATTAATGAAAGACTAAGTGGATGTAATTCTTAGAGAAAGTGTATGCATCATCATCTAACTTAGGAGAAAATTCCAAATGAATTTTTAGCTTTTGTCTTAGTGGTCTACTAGAGAAATAAACATATATTGAATTTCCCTTTTGTCTTAGTGGTCTAGTGGAGAAATCCACTAAAGTTGTATTGGCTATATATGTAGGCTTTCTTATCTATTTGTCATAAGAAAATAATATATGAATCCAATCGAAGTGAATGGTTAATAAAGTATTCCAAACATTTATCTTTAACTATAAAAAAAAAGCCAATCTTTTTCATTTGTCTTTATGTTTAATAAATTTTGCATAATTACTTTTCCAACCCCAACATCCATCTCTCTTCAAAAGCAATCCGGTTCAATTTATTCATTCACTACCATTTTTTCTTTACTTTTTTTTATTTGTATATATTTAGATTTTTAAATAAATCTATTTCTTCCCATTGCATATTTTAACCATCGATTTATTAACTGCTTTATTATCTTGATTTATTGTTCATTTACGCTGCAGAATTTCATACAAATTATGTATTTTAAGAAAACATATTTTTTTGTCATTTGGGTCTTTTTTTAGGAATGTATGATATTTTTTTTATCTACAAGTATGTTTGTCCTTTTGCTGAGGCCCAAAATGATTTTATGGGTGGCAGGAAAATTCTGGGCCAAGTGATTATGGAAAATGAGTGTGTGGAGGCTCGAATGAGTATTGGCGAGCCAAGAATTATATGAAAGATTGATATTAGGAATGCATACAATTACGTGAATTGGGGGTTCCTATTATATATGTTTAAAAGGATGAGTTTGAGGAGAAATGGTGTCATTGGATCAAAAGTTGCATCTAGTCAGTCAAATTCTCCATGCTTGTGAATGAGGTCCCATAGGGTATCTTTTTGAGTTCTAGAGGGTTTCACCAAGGGGATCTGATGTCACCATTCCTTTCATCAGTTAGAGTTTTTCATCTACTATTTATAAACGACACGATTATTTTATGTGACACAATGGAGGGACAAGTGAGATCACTTAGGTTGTTGCCATTGTGTTTCGAGGCAGTGTTAGGGTTTCAAATCAATATGGAGAAATACGAGATGATTACAGTCGGGGGGGTTAGAGAATGTGGGTCATTTGGCGGTTGTATTAGGATGCAGGTTAGTGCATTTCCCTCTTTATATCTTTGTCTTCTATTAGGATTTAAATTCTAGTCTAAAGATATTTGGAATCCAATTATTGAGAGGATGAGGATGAGGTTAGTAGGGTAAAATAATTACTTTGTCTCCTAGGGAGACTAGCGTTGATTAAAAGTGTGTTACTAAATATGCCAATATATTTCTTGTCAGTCTTACCTCTTCCGAGCTAAGTGCATAAGCTTTTGGATAATATGATAATGCAATTCTTGTGGAGAGTAACTAAGGAGAGTTTTAAGTACTGATTAGTGAGTTGGGAGGAGGTTTACAAAACACTGAAGGACGATAGAGTGAGAATGAAAAAATTGGACTATTTCAATTAAGCCTTGTCGAGTAATTATTTGTGGAGGTTCAATAGATAGGAAAATTGGTTTTGGAATAAGGTTGTGATGTCTAGGAGTGGATCCTCTTGCTATGGGTGAGGCCCAAGCAGGGGGAGATTCGTGTATGGAGTAGGTATGTGGGAAATTATAACTCAGTGGTGGGAGGAATTTTCTCAGTTTACGACTTTCAAGTTAGGGAATGGGAAAAGATTATATTTTAAAGGGACATGTGGGGGAAAGATGGAACACTCAAGGATATTTTCCCCCAAATTTATCATCTTGGAGGGGACAAGGAGGGGATGGGGGCGGATCACGTGTTGAGGGAAGCATATATAGTCGTTTAGAATCCAAAAGTTAAAAGAAGAATGAGTGATTGGGAGTTCGAGGAGAAGAAAGCCTTTTTTGGATGGATGGAAATGGCTCCAGTTCCAGTGGGTTAGGAGGATTTTTTGTAATTGGTTAGTAATAAGACAAGGCTATTCATAGTTAGGGTCTTATATATAGTATTGAAGAGGTAAGGGTGAACTTCTTTCCAATGGAGAGAAGTTTGGAAAGTGAATATCCCCTCCAAAAAATCATCTTCTTTGTGTGGACCATTGCTAGACAGGCTATTTTTATGATAGAAGAGTTGCATAAGATGAAAGACGGATGATCAGTCGATGTTGGCTATGTAAGGTGGGAAAGGAGTTGATGAAAAATGCGTTACTAAAGCCGTTTATTAAAAATAAACTATTTAAGTAACTCCGAGTTGTTTTTTGAAGAAACTCTTTTCTTAAATAAAAAAGTATTAATCACAAGACGTGTTTAATAAAACAGTATGTACGAGATCTTATTCAAGATTTGGGCAACAAGTTTAAAAGATAGTTTAAACAAGTTTTAAACACATCAAAACCAAGAATGAGATGAGAAAATGTAGAAAGATTCTGTTCACAATTTTTTACGTGGTAAAACCTCACCAATTGAGGAAACATCCACGACTCCCTCAACGGAGTAAAATGAACAATCCACTAAAACAAATTTATGAGTTACAAACTATATAACTAACATGCAAACAACTCAGACCTATATAAGTTTAGGAATGTACCCTCTGGTGTCCTTATAACTTCTCTGCAGTTCTGATTGTAGATGTAGTTCTCTCAGTTTGTCAACTTCTGATTTGTTCCAGCACTTTACGTCGACTTACGTTCAAAAGATCTTATTACCAACACTTTTCTTGTTGTAGGGTGTAAGTGTTTGTGGAGGTGCTTTCTAACACATGCAAGCACACACACACACTTATTAAGTACAAACAGTCCTAACAAATTACAGTTATACTATATGCTGTGATCTTTTCTTTTCTTTCTTCTTACAAAACTTTGAACCTTATTTGACCTTTCAACTAATCCCAGAATCCACGGATATCTTGCTTACAAATCAGCCAAGATCTTAATCAATCTCAGTTTTGAAAAGATTTTCGAGATTGAAAACCTCCAAGTGAGATTCCAAACTAGGTCAAAGGTTTAGTTTTACAAGAACAAGAAACAGAAAACATTTATTGTTGATTTCAAAGTAAGAAAACATTTTAGAGAAAATAATCAACAATATATTTCTCAAGATGAGAAATAAAGAATGAAACTAAGTGTAATATAACATGAATAACTCAGATCTGAGATTTCTATGAAATCAGAAACTAGATCTAAGTAAAAGTCTAAGATGGAAACACGATCTCACGAACACAAGGTTACAGCAACAAGAATAACTCAACTCAAACTCTCAAACACTCAAGAACACTCAGAGTAGTGTTTTTAGATATGGTGTTTGGGTTAGGTTTGAAGAGGATTTAGACGAATGAAGTTAGGGTTTCTAACTTTCTTTCTCTCTCTGGTTTCTCTCTTCTCTCTTATCTCTCTACTCTCTCTTCTCTCAGAAATAATGAAATGGCTAAAGTCTTCGAAGTCTGAGAATAGAGGCCTTTTTATAGTGAGAGGAGAAGGTTCGAGACGTTGGTTCAAAATCAAGGGTCAAGATTAAGTCAATTTAAATTGACTTGAATCTAAGGGCTCAACCAAGGCGGTGGTTAAACGAAAGTTGATTAGTTTAGAAGGTTACACAGGGATTCATCAAGACGACATGCAGACCATTGATAAAAAATGATCCAAGGGTTGATAACACACGCGTTGTTATCTCAGTAAAGAAACACACTTCCAACCAATCAGAGGCAGACAGATGTAGGGCAAATACAGGATCTGAAACGCGCGTCTAAAATAATTAAAACCATACCCTCATGTTTATGCCGCTTTCGGTTTCTACCCAAGGTAACATTAGGCCATAATACACAACAAAGTATATTTAGAGTTTGACCCCAAAAACTTATAAATCAAGTTTTAATTAATAAAACATGGTTTAAAAATTGTTTAAAAAATCCCAAAAAATTATTAAAAATCAAACTTAGGGATTTAAACACACTCAAAATATGTACACACATTATTATGCAGTATGCCATGTATGAATTGAATTCTACTGTGTGTGAGAGTTGGCAATAGTCTCTTGATCACTACAAGTAAGAGAGATGAATAGGCAAACCAACTTCTAAGGCTCTTTGGTTTCTAGGATGGACATAATTTTGTCACAATTTCCAAACTAGATGAGCACTTATACAATATAGACTCAAGTGAGTCAAAGGTATAAGGGCTTCAATCTCCCCCTTTGGAAATATGAGACAAAATCTCCTTTGAGTCAACTAGGACTCGTAGGGCAACAAAAATAAGAAAAACTTAGTCTTATCAAAATTCTATCTACCCAAATCCTAGAAATCAAAAAGTACATAACTCAACTATTTACAATTTAATACCCTAATACAACAGTTGAGAACGACAGTACAAAACGGAATACCTGCAATGAATCACTAAGATCAAGTTGTTTAGTATATGTAAGAGATTAGTAGACTCAAATTTCTCCCCCATTTTGTCTCAAATGGACAAAGGGAAAAACTTGGATAAGCAGCAAATGTATTACTCAGCACAAACCATACCAATAGATTTATGTAATGAAATGAATCTATTATTATCTAGAGGTTTGGTAAACATATCTGCGAGTTGTAGATCAGTAGGAAGATAATTGATTTCTAATTCCTTAGATTCAACTAATTCGCGTATAAAATGATGTCTTATTTTTATATGCTTTGTTCGCGAGTGTTGAACAAGGTTTTTAGAAATATTAATCGCACTTTGATTATCACAATAGAGATGCAATTGGTTTTCTTGAATACCATAATCACTTAGCATTTGTTTAAGCCACAATAATTGAGCACAACAGCTACCAGTGGCTATGTATTCAGATTCAGCAGTCGAGAGTGATGTGCAATTTCGTTTTTTACTACTCCATCCTACCAAGTTATTACCAATATAATAACATGCTGCTGAAGTGCTTTTACTATCATCAGTACATCCAGCCCAGTCAGCATCAGTGTACCAATAATAGTGCTTGGTGTGTCATTAGTGTACCAAAGTCCTAGATTCAGAGTGCCTTTAACATATTTAATTATACGTTTAATAGAATTCAAATGGCTCTCTTTAGGGTTGTTTTGATAACGAGCACATACACACACAGCATAAATGATATCAGGACGCGAGGCAGTAAGATAGGGAAGTGTGGCAATCATACTACGATATAGAGTAGGATCTACAGATTTTCCATTTTCATCTTTTGACAATTTTAGCGTAGTACTCATAGGTGTTTTAGCCTCTTTAGCACTCTCGAGGATGAATTTCTTAACGATCTCTAAAGCGTACTTAGATTGCGAAACAAATAGTCCTTCTGGATTTTGTTTAACTTGGAGACCTAGGAAGAACTGCAACTCCTCCATAAGGGACATCTAAAATTCCTTACTCATAATTTCAGAAAAGTATTTTACTTCTGAGGTAGAAGTTGATCCAAATATAATATTGTCTACATATACTTGTGCAATAGTAATGTGTTTGTCAAAATGTTTGACAAATAGAGTTTGGTCATTTCCGCCTCTTTTGAAACCTTTATCCAAAAGAAAACTGGAAAGACGCTCATACCAAGCTCTAGGAGCTTGTTTAAGGCCATATAAAGCCTTTTTCAGACGAAATACATGATTTGGATATATAGGGTCAATGAACCCTTTAGGTTGTTCTACATAGGTTTCCTCAGCCAGTATTCCATTAAGGAACGCAGATTTGACATCCATTTCATATAATGTAAAACGCATGTGACAAGCTATAGCGAAAAGCAGACGAACTGATTCTAAACGAGTAACAAGGGCAAAGGTTTCGTTAAAATCAATTCCTTCTATTTGGGAGTATCCTTGAGCAACTAATCTAGCTTTATTTCTAATTATTATCCCATTTTCATCAGTGTTATTTTTGAAAATCCAACGAGTACCAACAACCTTTTTGTGATTAGGACGTGGAACAAGATACCATACATCATGAATGACAAATTGTAAAAGTTCATCCTGCATAGCAAAAATCCAGTGAGAGTCATTCAATGCCTCATTTACATTCTTTGGTTCCACAAGAGAAACAAAACATGCATAATGTGCATAATTTCTAAGTTGGGATCTTGTACGCACTGGATCACTAGGGTTGCCGACTATGTTGTTTATGGGATGATCTTTAGAAACCCAGTTAGGTACTTCAGGTGTCTCAATAGGTAATGAATTATCTATTTCAGAAGGGTAATTTTCTAAAATATTTGAAGACTCTTCTTCAATAGGTAATTCACCAGTTTTTCTTTCTACAGTAGTGTCACTAACAATTACATTTATGGATTCCATCATGGTTTTAGTGCGAAGATTATACACTCGATAACCTCTACTGTTAGGCGAGTATCCTAGAAATATGGCTTTATCTCCCCTGCTCTCAAATTTAGAAAAGTGTTCCCTATCTTTGCATACATAACAAGTACTGCCAAAGGTTCTAAGATATTTGAGATTAGGATTTTTATTGTACCAAAGTACATAAGGGGTTTGTTTGGAATTCTTTCTAAGATAGACCCTTTTAATGATGTGACACGCAGTACGAATAGATTCTACCCAAAAATATTTAGGTAAATTCTTGGCATGTAACATGACACGTGCCATCTCTTGCAAGGTACGATTCTTTCTCTCGGCGATTCCATTTTGTTGAGGAGTCTTAGGAGAACTGAACTCGTGTTTGTAACCATTATAGTCACAGTATTCTATAATACTTGTGTCTTTGAATTCACTACCTCTATCACTACGGATTCTATTTACTTGAGTGTCCTTTTCATTTTCAATCCTAAGAAGAATTTTTAGGAAGGTTTGAAAAGTGTCAGACTTTTGTTTTAAAAAGGCTACCCAAGTAAATCTGGTGAAGTCATCAACCATAACTAAGATATAACTGTGTCCACAAAGGCTAACAGTTTGGAAAGGACCCATTAGGTCCATATGGATGAGTTCTAAGGGATTAGAGGTAAGAATATCTTTGACTTTCTTATGAGGGGCCTTAAAAATTTTACCTTCTAGACAGGAACCACAAACAATATTATGAATGGGTTTAATTTTTGGAATTCCTCTTACTATGTCGTGAGTAGACAATTTACTAAGATTATCGTAATTTATGTGACCCATTCTGTTATGCCATATCTCGTTGTCATCCATTCTGGCAACATTACAAATTTCAGAATTGTTCTTGACAGTGTAGCAGTTGTCAGGAGTTCTGAATCCAGTAATTATGCATTCACCTTTTTAATTTAAAATCTTACAATTGTTCTTTGAAAAGGTGACAGTATGGTCTGAGTCACAAAATTGCGAAATACTAAGTAAGTTGGCTTTTATACCTTTAACTAGAAGAACATCTTTAAGAATAGGAAGCCCATCTTCTTGGAGAGTTCCTTTGCCTATGATTTGAGATGAAACTCCATCACCAAAAATGACTTTACCACCAGCAAATCTGGTTTTATTTAAAAGTTTAGATTCATCTCCAGTCATGTGCTTAGAACATCCAGAGTCTAAATACTAACCAGATGATGTGTGTTCGGCTTTTAAAGCAGTAACAACAATATTACACTTCATCTGAGGTAATAGATCATCTTTTCTAATCCAAAATGCTCTAGTTTTCATCTTGCGCTTATTAGCTCTCAACTGATAAAATTTGCGAGCATTAGATTTTTGCTGAATTTTTTTTTTGCGCATGATTTTGAATTTTATGAAAGACTTGAGCATTTTGTTTAGGAAAGTGCTTAGGATTCCTTCTAGGAAATGTTCTTTTAGGTTTGGCCTTTCTCTTTCTATAGTTAGAGTTTTTATCTGGCTGTCTAGGAAGTATATAATTGTTTCGACTCCTCCTAGAATAGTTAAAGTTCTGGTAAGTACGAGGATTATAGATAGGTTTAACAAGTCTCCTAGCATAGCAACCATCGAAAGAGTGACCATATATGTCACAGTAGGAGCAATAAAGATTGCTCAAGATGGGGGTCTCTTTAGGAAAGTCTCTAAACAAAGGTTTTGAAAAGTTTCCAATCTGAACTTTATTCCTGGGTAGTAAAGGTTTGAAAGTAGGTTCACTCTTTCTGATAAAAAGGCAGACGTATTTAGCCTTAGGTGAAATTTCTTGCTTAGAGCAATTTGATTCCCCAATGTTAAAGTTTTGATGTTTTAAATCAAACTCAGTTTTTGGGGAATGAAAATCTGGGCATGTTTCAGTAGGTTTTTTGCCTCTTGACACAAACTTGATAGGTTCAAAAGGTTTTATTTTTGTTTTCAAATTGGGACAAAATCCTATACCAGTTCGATCATCAGAATTGGTTTTAGATTCAGCAACAAATTCATCAAAACTGTTAGAATTATTTTCAAATTTTGTAAATTTTTTGAAAACAGTTGCAGTCTTTTCTTTGGTTTGTTCCAATTCCAACAACGTCCCTTTGTACTTTTTCTCCAGAATTTCATTTGTTTCAATCAAATTTTTTAGTTTTTCATCAAAAACTTTAATTTCACTTTCATGAGTTAAACATTGGGTAGTGTACTCTTCAGCATTCAGTTTAACCATCAGGTTTAGATCTTCCAATTTCTTGGTAAGATCTTTAACAGTCTTTTCTAGTCTAGCGCTTTTCTTGAGAGTCTTAATGTAAAGTGTGTGAATGTCTGGGAGGTCTTCATTGTCCGAGTCACTAAGTGTGGTGTGTGAAGTGACCCCTAAGGCTTCATTCTTAGAACTCACACACTCATTAACATCGTCATTATTGCATTCCCTTTGACTCACACACCCCGAGGTAGAACATGCAATATTCTTAGTAATCAAAGCATCTAAACCAGTAATAACCACATTTGAAGTATCAGTTATAGAATTATTTGGTTCATCCTCATTAACAAACATAGGCTTGTCATCATTATAAATAATCTTGGCAAAGAAAGACATGCAAGGATCAAAAGCATCTGATGACTCAGGTTCCTCATTTTCAGAGTAACTTGAATCATCCCAGGTTTTGCAGATGTTAGCTCTAGTGTGTTTGTTTTGAATGTTCAAATTAACTCTACAGTCTTGTGCAATGTGCCCCAGTTTACCACATCTATAGCATTCAGTCTTCTTAAGGTCTCTATTAGGTCTGATATGAGAGTCCTTGTGATTTTTGTCATTATTTTTCTCATGAGGTCTGTGACTAGAGGGAGTTGGATAATTTGACTTGCCTTGTTTATTTGCCACTTTGTTTCTAAACTTAATGATTTTCTTGAACTATTTTGTCATTAAGGCAATCTGATTGTCCAAACTCTCTATATCGCAGTCCTCATCAGATTCATCATTGGAAGTATTAAACTCAGGCTTAATCAATTTAGAAGAGAAGCTTAGATTGGAACTAGTCTGTTTCCTATGGGATTGGGTTAATTGTTTCTTAAATTCCAGTTCCATTTCCACAGTTCTTAATTTACTACTGAGTAATTCAGGAGTGAGATTTATATCACACATTTCCTCAATAGCATATCTTTTGTTATCAAACTTTTGTGGTAATGATCTCAGAATTTTAGATACAATTTCTTGTCTATCATAGGTTATCCCATTAGCATGCAGTTTGGTCACAATATCAGTCAGGTTCATATAGAAGTCATCAAATGATTCAGTCTCAGGCATAATTAATGAGTTATACAGCTGGATAAGCATTTGGGTTTTAGCAGCCTTAACTCTAGTGTCTCCTTCATGAACAGTAACCAAGGTGTCCCAAGCTTCCTTAGAAGTGGTACATGATGAGATTCTTTTGAACTCATGTTCATTTATGGACATAAATATGGCATTATTTCCTTTGTTATTATTTCGAGAAACTTGTTTCTCTTCTTGAGTGAACTCACTTAAAGCTTTCTTAACTCTCTCATTACTTCCTTCGTTGGCTGGTTTAGTAGGAAAAGTATAACCATTTTCAACAATGTCCCAGACATCATCTCCCAAACTTCCTTGAATGAAAGCAATCATCCTTACTTTCCAGTAAGCAAAATTGGTTCCATCAAAGATTGGAGGTCTGGTCAAGTTACCAAATCTTTCATTTTTCTCGTCCATATTTGATTTTCAGAAAACAATTTTAGAAACATAGGATCTCTTAAAAGCAGTTTTACCAAGCTCTGATACCAATTGAAAAATGCGTTACTAAAGCCGTTTATTGAAAATAAACTATTTAAGTAACTCCGAGTTGTTTTTTTGAAGAAACTCTTTTCTTAAATCAAAAAGGATTAATCACAAGAAGTGTTTAATAAAACAGTATGTACGAGATCTTATTCAAGATTTGGGCAACAAGTTTAAAAGATAGTTTAAACAAGTTTTAAACACAGCACAACCAAGAATGAGATGAGAAAATGTAGAAAGATTCTGTTCACAATTTTTTACGTGGTAAAACCTCACCAATTGAGGAAACATCCATGACTCCCTCTACAGAGTAAAATGAAAAATCCACTAAAACAAATTTATGAGTTACAAACTATATAACTAACATGCAAACAACTCAGACCTATATAAGTTTAGGAATGTACCCTCTGGTGTCCTTATAACTTCTATGCAGTTCTGATTGTAGATGTAGTTCTCTCAGTTTGTCAACTTCTGATTTGTTCCAGCACTTTACATCGACTTACGTTCACAAGATTTTATTACCAACACTTTTCGTGTTGTAGGGTGTAAGTGTTTGTGGAGATGCTTTCTAACACATGCATGCACACACACACCCACACTTATTAAGTACAAACAGCCCTAACAAATTACAGTTATACTATATGCTGTGATCTTTTCTTTTCTTTCTTCTTACAAAACTTTGAACCTTATTTGACCTTTCAACTAATCCCAGAATCCACGAATATCTTGCTTAGAAATCAGCCAAGATCTTAATCAATCTCAGTTTTGAAAAGATTTTCGAGATTGAAAACCTCCAAGTGAGATTCCAAACTAGGTCAAAGGTTTAGTTTTACAAGAACAAGAAACATAAAGCATTTATTGTTGATTTCAAAGTAAGAAAACGTTTTAGAGAAAATAATCAACAATATATTTCTCAAGATGAGAAATAAAGAATGAAACTAAGTGTAATGTAACATGAATGATTCAGATATGAGATTTCTATGAAATCAGAAACTAGATCTAAGTAAAAGTCTAAGTTGGAAACAAGATCTCACGAACACAAGGTTATAGCAACAAGAATAACTCAACTCAAACTCTCAAACAGTCAAGAACACTCAGGTAGTGTTTTTGGATATGGTGTTTGGGTTAGGTTTGAAGAGGACTTAGACGAATGAAGTTAGGGTTTCTAACTTTCTTTCTCTCTCTGGTTTCTCTCTTCTCTCTTATCTCTCTACTCTCTCTTCTCTCAGAAATAATGAAATGGCAAAAGTCTTTGAAGTCTGAGAATAGAGGCCTTTTTATAGTGAGAGGAGAAGGTTCGAGACGTTGGTTCAAAATCAAGGGTCAAGATTAAGTCAATTTAAATTGACTTGAATCTAAGGGATCAACCAAGGCGGTGGTTAAACGAAAGCTGATTAGTTTAGAAGGTTACACAGGGATTCATCAAGACGACATGCAGACCATTGATAACAAATGATCCAAGGGTTGATAACACACGCGTTTTTATCTCAGTAAAGAAACACACTTCCAACCAATCAGAGGCAGACAGATGTAGGGCAAATACAGGATCTGAAACGTGCGTCTAAAATAATTAAAACCATACCATCATGTTTATTCCGCTTTCGGTTTCTACCCAAGGTAACATTAGGCCATAATACACAACAAAGTATATTTAGAGTTTGACCCCAAAAACTTATAAATCAAGTTTTAATTAATAAAACATGGTTTAAAAAATGTTTAAAAAATCCCAAAAAATTATTAAATTTCAAACTTAGGGATTTAAACACACTCAACATATGTACACACATTATTATGCAGTATGACATGTATGAATTGAATTCTACCATGTGTGAGAGTTGGCAATAGTCTCTTGATCACTACAAGTAAGAGAGATGACTAGGCCAACCAACTTCTGAGGCTCTTTGGTTTCTAGGATGGACATAATTTTGTCACAATTTCCAAACTAGATGAGCACTTATACAATATAGACTCAAGTGAGTCAAAGGTATAAGGGCTTCAATTGAGTATTCATTTTGATTTGTCCCGAATCATGGCACTTATTACCCTTTATACTTATGTAGTTTAGCCCCCTCATGTACATTAATTCCTATAATTATGCTCGATAACTATACAACCTCCATTTTATATGTTAACATGCTATTTGATGTATTATTGAGCTTTTGTAGTTGTTACGGTGCTTAGTGTGAAGTTTAGTTGCATTCCGGTAAAGCACCGTTGACTATCGCATGTTCAGGGGCAATTTAGTAAATTCATACTTTAGGATTTTGCCCAAAATATTCACAAAAGTCTAGGTCCTCAGAACAGGCTTCGTGTGGATATGAACGGTGCTCGAATCTGTGTTCTATTGAAGATTCTACGGGCCTTTGAGCAGAGGAAGAATTATAAGAAATTCACAAATAACCAAACACGGTCATGGATCAGGTTTTAGTTTAATCCATTGGAGACATTAGTTTTAGCAGAGAAAATTGGAAGGTTTGAGCTGCCACCACCGGTGGACCAGCCTCTCACCGGTGGTCGATCGGATTTTCCATTTTTATCTTACGACGGAGGCATTGGACACAACTAGCATCTGCTCGTCAACTGACCACCACCTCCGATGGATCGGGACTTCCCATTTTTCCTTTGAGCACTAATAGTAGCTGATACCCTTTGCTACCGGTCGACTGACCCTCTGTTTTGGACGGTAAAATTTGTTGCTTCCCTTTTTCTTTTTTCTTTTTTCTTTTCCCATTTTCTTTTATTTATTATTTGTAACTTAGTATAAAAGGGAGACTTTGCTTATTTTGCAATATATATCATTTTACTTAGTTTTAGGTTAGAATTTTGAGAGCTTCTCTCTCCTAGGTTTATCCTCCCTATTTTGGGTGTTTGTAAGTTACTATTCCTCCTTCTCCATTAATGTAAGCTCCAATTTTGTTCTTAGGCTCTGCGCCCTAGTTTACTTGCTTTCTAATTTAGTTTTTCTTGCTTTATTATCTGTTTCCATGCCTAGATAATTGTTGTTATTAATTCAATTCTTGTTTGCTTTAATTAATCAGTTTCTTTAATTTGTGTTTTTCTTCATGGTTAGTGGCTAGCAAAAATTTGGGTGTGATTAATGAAACTCACCTTTGTTTCAATGTGTTGCTTTGCTATTGTGATGGACTTATATGTATTTAATTCTATTGGGTTGTCCTTGATCTTACGCCTAGGATATTTAACGGGGTATATCACGTATGATCCGTATTTACAACCTTGTGCGTGTAATTTTTGGGGTATTTGTTGACGCCAAAATAATATTAGGCTTTTATGTGAATTTAGGGGTTGACAACTCTAGATTTAATTAACTGTTGAAATGAGATTCAATCTTACTAAATTTGTAGTCCCATGTAACCGTTTATAGGTATTAAACCGAGGTGAAGGATATTAGTCCCATCCTATAGTTTTTATTCCACTTTAATTAATCTTAGTCTTAATACCCATGTCTAGTTATCTTTTCCATTGTTTTAACATTACCTTTTACACTTTTATTTGAGAAGTATTATACCAATATAATTCTAACAACTAGTCTTTGTGAATTTTCTATACCGGGACTGGCCACTGCACTGCTTTAAAAGAGTGTAGTCAATAGTCTAGTTTTTTTCATAGCCGTGGGAGCTAAGAATAATGACAGGCATATATATTTATCCACTCACATCGCGGTTTTCTCACATGCTATCTTAATGTCTCCGTTGCCGAGGACTTGTTTGTTTTAGAATTTAATTGATTTACTATTTCATAGTATTTTTTCTTTCGATTTGTATTCTTTGTTAACATTTTTTATAGGACTTCTACATTTGAGCGCCAAGAAATGCTTGAAATTTTCAACCGCACATCACTTTGTGGAATTTTCCATCTCGAACCTTCTTTGGGGTAAGCATGTCTTATCCCATTTTTTTTGGTAATCGTAATGATAATTCTCAAAATACCGCTACATCTATGACTTTTGGTCAATACTTACAAGCCCCAAAATTGATATATCTCAAAGTCTTTGGGTAAGTATTACCAAAGTCAAGTTATGGATAATGGGAATTTCGAGAATGATTAATCCGATATTGGTCCTTAAAGTCCTTATGATAACAATTTTTAAATGAATCGCAATATTTTTAATAATTATTTTAATAATGATTTTGATTGTAGTTCCGACTTTTGGTTAATACTTACAGTGAGGGCTTGCGCCTTCTTGAAAATGAAAATTTTAAAAATCGTTGGGAAGAAAATCGTTGTTTGGATCATGAGTTGAATTTATTATTTGAATCCGATGACTATTTTTCTTTCGAGACTTTCAAAGTCGAGGAGTGTTTTGAACCAAATGAGGATTTTGTCTATACTTTAGAACAAACCATTCTTGACTTGGTCCATGGTATAATAGAGACTGAAATTGAGGAACAAATGGACATAATATCCATTTGTAATGAAATGATTTCTTCTTTGGTCACCAAAGAAGAATATTTCATTGAAAATGATCTTATTTCCTTCAAAACTCAATCTTTAAGTGATGATGAATCATCTTTTTAGTTTCAATTTCTTTCATCCCCATCTTTATTCTATATTTTTGAACCGATGCAAGCACACGATGAATCGGTGCCAAACTTTAAAATGTTTAACCCTTTCACCCATAAGGAATACTTACTCGAGTTGCTTTCCATAAAGGCATCTTTGCCTCCATATACACCACCTCCCATTCCAATTTCAAAATATTTGGGAGGAAATTCTATTTTTTCTTTCCCCCCTTCTGTATTTGTCACAAGTTTTATCCAAATCCCCCATCCTCCAAAAATGTTAATTGGGGATGGTTCATTTCTTCTGCCTTACACATGCCTTCTGTCATTTGAACGAAATTCCTATATTTCAAAAGGTACGAATGAAAATGAGGATCCCCCGTTGACCCTCCAAAGTCAAATCGTATTTTGGGTGGACCCTCAAAAATTTCAACTTTTAGTTTATAGTTAGTTAGAAGTTAAAATTGTAGGTCGCAAATAGTTAGTTTTTATTTGCTTTATTTTTTTTCTTACTCATTGTCTAGTGTAGTTAGTTAAGTTTTTGTTATTTTTTTCCTATGCTTGGCACTAACATGTTTTATAGAATTATTGGACTTGTACTTTTCGGAGATCGCTCCATTTTGGGTAGTATCGCTCTTTTCCACTCTTTAACTTGGTTCTTAATTCACATTGAGGACAATGTCCGGGTTTAAGTTAGGAGGTGTGGGATATTCTTTCCATGCACTAGTAGTTTATTTGATTTGATTATATGTTCTTTCCAAGCACTCTTTTTTCTTATGAAAAATTAAAAATTTCAAAAATATTTTCTTTCTTTTTTCTCCTTTGTTGGGAATTTTGCCTTTGTTTTCGATGATAAATTTTAATAATTGCTCGATCCAATAGACAACTCAATGGTGCATGTTCTCGATTTTATAAGTTATTAGACTTTAGTCCTCAATTTTGGATATTATGAATAACTTCAGAATTAAACTTTAATCCCATGAGCACATGCACTTATTTGACTTTATTGATTTGGTTTAAGATTTTTATAACTCGGTAATCTTTTGTTGCATTGTATATACTTACATAAGTGGAATTTGAGACATACCTTCATTTGTGAGTGCCATACACTACTCTTTCCTCATTGAAAACGTTAATTTCATTGGTAATCTCACTATTCTTTCATTGATCGTTCATTAATTGAGTTCGTACTGAAATGTGTTACTTAAGCATGATTTTCAAAGCTTGTTTTGACTCGATAATTGTGTAAAATTTAAGAAATCATCACAGTCTATCTTTGTTATATCATCCATATTGACTCAACCTCACCTTAAATATTTTACCTCGTCAACCCCTTTGAGCCTTAATACAACCTTTCGTTTCATAACCCCAAATCCCATAACCAACTCCACATTGGAGTTATAAACCATATATATCACCTTTTGTACCTTTTTTTCCAATGATACCTTGGATTCAATGATGTTCGCGTTATGTGGTTGCAATTAAGCATCTGAGAGTGAGAAAAGTAAAGAAAAGAAAGAAGTGAAAAAGAGAAGAAAAAGAGAAGAAAGAAAACAAAATAAATAAAAGAAAAAGAGAGAAAAAGAAGAAAAGACAAGAAAGAGAAATTTGTATATGTTGTGTATAGTGTTCAACAAGATTTGTTCACTCTCTCCGTCGTTATATTCAATGCTTGTTATGGAATTATATTCCAATTTTGACATTGCCCGCATTTTCCATTATCCTGAGTTTTCATCTCCGAATACTTTGGATCCGTACATAGTCCTTTCAGTTCATAACCTTAACCCCAAACCTATATTATAACCCTATAAAGTTCTATGTAATCCTAGTGTGATTCAATTCAAAAGTTTAAATTGTTTTGAGAATCTGTGAAAATACATTTTGCCTCCTTTAATGGAGGTATCTTTCATTGAGATTACATATTTTTTAATTTATATATAGCGTTCTTCATTTCTGACATGTACGCAGCCTTATTTCCATTTCCATTCACTCTTTATGCCCGCATGCCCTGTGTATTACCTCCTATTCATAGTGATTTCATTTTTGAAGCGTAATGCCCGGGGATGATTGACTTATATGCACACTTAAATTTCTATTATTCGGTTTATATAAGTTGTTTCCAAATCATACTTTGCATGTGCTCGCTCCCCTCCCACTTCTAAGGTTTCAATTCTACGAAGTTCATTTTATAATCTTAATCATACGAACTTTTGTGTGAATTCATTCACTTTGCTAACAACGTGTTTGAAATATTTTTCATTATTGTTAGGCTTGTCGCATCTGATTAGGAATACATTTTGAGGAAACCATATGATATTTGTGGGTTTCATCCTTGAAAATCCTCACGATATGACACTCGTCCACTAGGGTAACCTAGGGGTTTAATGACTTATTGCATATGCTAAATGAAATTGTTCGCCCATGAAAGTGTCTTTTATCGCTTTTATATATATCTTATGTCTTATGGTTTTCTTCTAGTTCTTCTTGCTTTGAATTTCATTTATTGGGACTAGCAATGTGTAAGTTAGGGGGTATGATTCATCCCGAATCATGGCACTTATTACCCTATATACTTATGCATTTTAGCCTCCTCGGGTATTTTATTCCTATAATTATGCTCACTAACCAGGCAACCTTCATTTTATATGCTAACATGCTATTTGAGGTATTATTGAGGTTATTTAGGTGTTCGGTGCTTAGTGTGAAGTTTGGTTGCATTTCGGTAAAGCTCCGTCGAATATCGCACGTTTAGGGGAAATTTATTAAATTCACACTTCGGGATTTTTGCCCAAAATCTCAAGGAATTTGATGTCCTCAGAACAAGCTTTGCGTGGCCATGAACGGTGCGTGAATCTGAGTCCTATCGCAGATTTTACGGGCCTTTGAGCGGAGGAAGAATTATAAGAAATTCACAAATACAAATAATTAAATAAATGACCAATGTGTCCTATTTTCTTTTATCACATACATGTATAAATTGAATTGCAGTAGGTGTCTTTGGTGATTGAGATGGTTCTTTCGCCAAACACGGTTATGGCTCAGGTCTTGGTTTAATTCGTAGGAGGCATCAATTTTAGAAGAGAAAATTGGAAGGTTTGAGCTACCACCACCGAACAAGCCGGCCTCTCACCGACGACCGATCGAATTTTACATTTTTGGCTTGCGACGAAGGCAGTGGACATGTGTATCATCTTCCAGTCGATCATCCACCACCCTCAATCAACCAGGTTTTGCCATTTTGCCTTTGAGCTCTGACAGTACCTGATCCCCTTTTCCACTGGTCGACCAACCACCACCCCTGGTCGACCGACCCTTTGTTTTGGCCGGGAAAATTTGTTGCTTCCCTTTTTATATTTTTCTTTTATTTATTATTTGTAACTTAGTATAAAAGTGAGACTGTGTTTATTTGGCAAGATATGTCATTTTATTTAGTTTCAGGTTTGGATTTTGAGAGCTTCTCTCTTATGTTTGTCCTCCCCATTTTGGGTGTTTGTAAGTTATTATTCCTCCTTATCCTTAATGTAAGCTCCATTTTTGTTCTAAATCTTTGTGCCCTAGTTTACTTGCTTTCTAATTTAGGTTTTCTTGCTTTGTTATTTTTTTCCATGCCTAGATAATTGCTGTTGTTAATTTAATTCTTGTTTGCTTTAATTAATTAGTTGTTTTAATTTACGTTTTTCTTCATGCTTAGTGGCTAGCTTAAATGAAGGTGTGATTAATGGAACTCACATTGGTTTCAATGTGTTGCTTTGCTATGGTGATGGAGTTTATGTACTTAATTTGATTGGGTTGTCCTTGATCTCACACCTCGGAGATTTAACGGGGTATATCACATATGCTCCGTATTTACGACTGTAACAACCCTCACTTATGAGAACCTATTTTATATTTACTTACTATGTGAGGTAATTATATATAAAATGTTGTAATATGGAGTAAGTATTAATTTAATGAAGAACAGTTAATATTTACTAACTTGTTGTATATTTACTATATGAGTATGTAAATATCCTCATGTTGAGTTTTATAGTGTCATAAGATTTAAAATGACCCTATGTTTTAAATGGAACCAGAACTTAAAATGAGTTATAAAATATCCAAATGATAATTTGGAGGCCGTAGTTGGTTCCGGAACGTGCGAGATAGTCAAAATATGTGCCATATTGTATTTTGAGGTTTCGGGAACTTTTGACTGGTTATACTTTAAATATGCACTTGCGTGTTATTTTATCGCGGTATTGATCATTTAAGTTGGAATTTTAGACTAAAGGCACGATTTATGTCTTGATTAAGTCATTATTCTCCTAAGTGAAATTGTTGACCTAGAGAGAAAGAGAGAGGAAGAGAAATAGTAGAGAAAGAAGAAGAGATTGAAGATTGAGGTTGGATTCTTGCCACTACACAAGGAAAATATGAATTTGCAAGATTGAGGCAAGTTTTCTACTTGCTATATTGTGGTTTAAGATAAATGATTAGTTGTGATAATTGTGTATTAATCATGGTTTCACTATTTTAGGGTTTTTGTGGATTTGTGGGTTTTAAATCATTAAAGAATGATTTGGGTGATTATTGAGGTTTATTGTAGCAGTTAGTGGTATTTATGATGTATTGGTGACAATAAATGAGTTTGGTTTGAATGGATTTGAGTTGGGAGTAAATTTGGAGTCCAAGACTCCATAGCCAAAATTGGCAAAATTCGCAGGGGCGAATCGATTCGGCCAGGCCGAATCGATTCGCATAGGGACAGTTTCCAGGTCTAAGTGAACCGAATCGATTCGGCTAGTGGGTTTATGCAGAAACCCAATTTTCCTGACCGAATTGATTCAGATGGTCCGAATCGATTCGACATTTATGCAGAACCTCATATTTTCTGGCCGAATCTATTCGGCTAGGCCGAATCGATTCGAAAATCCTGCATTTTTAAATTGTTTTTCTTTTCCAATTTCAACCCTTTTCCTCTAGGCTTAGGACTGAGGAACCTTTTTGTATGAAGTCAACTTAGAGTCCTAGAGTTCTAGGTGAGCTAGTTTACTACCCTAGATTAGAATTGGTATATATGGGAGTTATTTCAAGGGTGCCTGAAGTGATGTTCAGACATTACTTTCTTTTTATAAATTAGTAGGAGTCTAGGAGATTACGAATTTATGGTTGGAGACTTTAGAAGTTAATTTGAGGTATGATGGTTTATTATAAAGCCCAAAAGGAGATTTGGGAAAATAACTTGGGAGTTTAAATATTCATCGAGGTTATTATGTTGTTGCGAAGCACGTATAGTTCCGGATAACCATAATGCATTTGATAAAAATGTAAATGGATAAAGTAAATGATAATTTACTAAATCATGTCATGGTAATTAATAAATGGTTGGAACACACCCTCTCTAAATTCCATCTTAAGGGAAGTTAGTGCGTAAGGTGAAGCCCCCTAGCTAATGAATGCAGGGTGGATATAGTCCTAGTCCATATGAGCGCTTATTGTATATTTTCTGCGATGGGTAGGTAATTCTGGGTGTGGTTATGACTGCCCCGCAGGCATATAGCCGATTCCCGACGTTTCGATAGGATCCCAGGCTGTCTTGATGATAGGCCCTGGAAGATGATGGTCATTTAGGGGCGCGCATAATGGGGAAACCCGGACGGGGGGTCCTAGAATCATTATATATGTATACTTATAACTATTATAACATCAAGTGGGACTTGATGGATATTAATGCCATAAAGAGCATAACGCAATGCCATAAAGAGAAAAATACATGCCACAAAGAGCATACAATTGAGATACGTGCCACATAGAGCACCTAATAAAATTTGTATTCCTGATAAGGAATGGAAAGATAAAATGAAAATGTGAATAATGATAAAGATTCTAGATTAATGATGATTATACATACCCTCTTGCATAATTGAATTTGACTTTATAATCATTTAATTGTCTTAGTTTATTATATGAGGTCACCATGTTAGAATATTATCTTTATCATCCATGATCAACTGTTCATAATTTTCATACTATTTATTTATCTGGTGATCACATAAAATCAGGCCCTGACCCGTTCTTCTTTCTTGTTGTGCATAAATATATTAACCGCTCAGGTGCTCCACCGCAAGGACGCCCGTATTGACCTCCCCATTCCAGTGTCTTTTGAGGAGTCATGACATTTTGCGGATATCAAGGGATATTTTATGTAGACGCCTTCATTGTTGTTTTCTAGTTATGTTTGGGTCTTTATTCGGGCGTGTGGCTCAACTTGTATAATTATATAATGAATGTAATATGTAATTTATTGAACTTGTTGTACATTGTATGAAATTCTGTTGACCGACATTTCATTCGGTCCTCTTATTGTACACCTGTTGTTAGTGTATATTGTTCATGGGGTTTCCACTTTCTTTTTCTATTATGGGTTGTTTAAAATGCTTCCTTTAAATTATAAAAAAAAATTTTTGACAACCCGTTTTCTGAACTATTGAGTGGTTATCCCGTATACTCTTTATGTTGTCAAGATGCTGAGAATGATTCCATCCATGATTCCTGTGTTATTGGAGTATCGGGTTGGCCACCCCTTATTTCGGATCACGGGTTATCACAGATGGTATCAGAGCATCAGGTTCTAGAGTCTATATGATCTATACGGACTTGTCACCTTCTACCGTAGCATTCTTTGATATAGAGCCTAATGTTAGGACTACTTTGTTGCTTATGTTTGCGGTCGTCTGCAAGATAGATTGTTTTATATAGTATCCTAAATCTATTGTTTCTCCATCTCAGATGCCGCCTAAGAGAGGTCTCCCAGCGAGACGTAATAGAGTTTTGGAAGAGGAGGTTGGTCCTCCATCGCCGCCACCGGGGAGTATAAATGGTGCTGATGTAGCGAATATAGTGGCCCAAGCAATCAACGCAGCGATGACTGCCGTGGTACAACAAATGCCACAAGCTCAACCACGGGCGCAAGAGGCACAAGCTCCTACGGGACCTTATCCGTGGGAAAGAGTTAGGGAGTCTTTTCTAAAGGGCCATCCCTCAGAATTTGACGGAGGCTCGGATGTTATAAGGGCAAATCAGTGGAAGAAAGACATGAAACTCCATCTTCGCATGGTATAATGTAGTGAGGAGAAAAAGAAAATCCTTGTTACTTTCTAGCTTGTCGAATCGACATTACATTGGTGGGGGTCGATGACTACACCAATGCAGAGGGGTGCGATGACAATAACTGATTTTTGGTCCTTGTTTGACCGAAAGTACTTTCCTCCCACAGATCAAAGGGAGATGCGAAGGAAGCTTCAAGATGTAGTACAAGGAGAGAGATCTATTGCAGAATATGAAGAAGAGTTCACCCGGTTGGAAAGTTTTGTACTGGATGAGGTGACTCCAGAAGAGAGGAGAATCTCCAAGTCTGTGGGAGGTTTACATTGGCGGATAAAACAACATTTGTTGGGAAATTCGGCTTTACAAACCTTTGGGGATGTGATGAATGAGGCATTACTTCATTTCCAAGAGCATAGATTGTTAGTGCAAAATAGCAAGAAGGCTACCGCGATGGGACAAGTGGGAAAACCCTGAGGTAATGGGATTGGGGGATGAGCATCTCCTTTGTCCCAATCTTCGGGGAGTAAGAAAAGATAGAGGGACCCCCAGCAAGGGGATTTGTATAATCGCCAACGCTTTGGTGGATTTAATGCGGGTGGTAACAATAATAGGCAGGGTCAAGGTGGACCGCCATAACAACAAGCAGGTAGAGGTGGAAATGGTTGTAGAGGCCAGTAGGGCCGAGGTTTTGGGAAGTTTCAAAACAATCAAGGGCGGAACCAGGAGAATGTGACAAACAAATGTTTTCAGTGAGGAGAGATGGGTCATTATAAGAGGTCGTGTCCTCAGTTGATTGGAGGACAGCTTCCTAGGGATCCACAGCAGTCATATGTACAATTTCCTCCCCAAGCACCTAATCCGGTTGTTCCTCCACATCAGGGGCAACTGCAGTATGGACGGGTCTATCACATTCAGGAGGCTATGCTTCCTCCAGCCCCTCCAGCACCGCCAGCGATTGAGGGTAAGTTTCTCATCCAAGGGAATATGGGTCGGGTATTATTTGATACAGGTGATACACACTCTTTCATTTCTACGAGTTTTGCTCAGACCACAAAGTTGATAAAATCTGCTGAGAGTACTTTCACTAGTGTTGAATCTTCTATGGGTGATGGTTCATTGATTTTCTTTGTTTGTAAAAACATAGGAATTAATATTGGTAATTTGTGCTTTGAGGCCTATTTGGTCGTCCTTGACATGGTCGGGTATGCCGCGATTTTGGGCATGGATTGGTTAATGAAATATCATGCGATAGTAAATTGTTACGGGAAGAGTATAGTCTTCACCGTTCTAGGACAAGAAATGTTCCTGGTAGTTATGCCTAGTTTGGAAGGAGGTACGAGTACCTATTTATATTATATTGCGGAGGAGACTTCTAGGGATGTAGTTGATTCCCTGGATTCTATTTCGGTTGTTAGAGATTTTGAAGATGATTTTTGGGAAATACCGGGATTACCTCCGAGTCGAGAGATTGAGTTTGGGGTTGATTTAGCGTCGGGAACTCGACCGATTGTGAGAGCTCCATATCGCATGGCTCATATGGAAAGAGGGAGTTGAGGGATCAAATCCAGCAGTTGTTGGAATAGGGATTTATTAGGCGTAGTACGTCGCCATGGGGTGCTCCAGTGTTGTTTGTAGAGAAAAGAAACGGTTCTCTCCGGTTATGTGTGGACTATAGAGAGTTGAATAAAGTCACCATCCGGAATAAATACCCTTTGCCTCGTATTGATGATTTATTTGACCAACTTAGGGGAGTGTCGTACTTCTCTAAGATCGATTTGAGGACGGGGTATCATCAATTGAGGATACGGGAGCAAGATGTATCAAAGACTGCTTTTCTGACGAGATATGGATCCTATGAATTCTTGGTTATGCCCTTTGGACTAACCAATGCCCCCGCTGTATTTATGGATCTCATGAATAGGGTATTTTGGGACTTCCTTGACCAATTTGTTATTGTATTCATCGATGACATCTTAGTCTATTCTCAGACAGAATCTGACCATGCTACTCACTTACAGTTGGTCCTACAAAGATTAAGGGATCACCAATTGTATGCTAAGTTCGAGAAGTGTGGCTTTTAGTTGAAGGAAGTTCAGTTTTTGGGTCATGTGGTGACATCCCAGGGTATATCGGTGGATCCGAGCAAGGTGGTTGCGGTGAGGGAGTGGGGTCAGCCCACGACACCTACCGAGATTCGTAGTTTTCTGGGTTTGGCGGGTTATTACCGTCGGTTTATCAAGGGCTTATCTAAAATCGCAAGCCCTTTGATATATTTGACCCGAAAAGAGGTGAGATTTGTTTGGGATAACTCTTGCTAGGTTTCTTTTAACGAGCTCAAAGATAGGTTGACTTCGGCTCCAATCCTTGCATTGCCAAAATCGGGATTGGAATATCTAGTCTTCACCGACGCATCTCTTCAAGGATTAGGAGGTGTGCTTCAACAAGAGAGATGGGCTATTGCTTATGCTTCTCGCAAGCTAAAGCCTCATGAAAGTAAATATCCGGTGCATGACTTAGAACTCGTCGCGGTTGTTTTTGCCTTGAAGATTTGGAGGCATTATCTCCTAGGGGAGAAATTTAGTCTTTTCACGGACCATAAATCGTTATAATATTTATTTTCATAGAAAGATTTGAATATTCAGCGCCGATGGTTGGAGTTCGTGAAATATTATCAATTTGATATCCATTATCATCCGGGCAAGGCGAACGTTGTGGCGGATGCCTTGAGTAGGAGGCCCGAGGGAGAGTTAGCTGATGTATGGAAAAATAAGTGGAAAGAGCTCAGTCAAGAGGATGAGTGGCGAGAGCGTTCATGTCAGTGATGACCGTTACTCCTACCATTGTGGCAAGGGTTGTAGAAGCCCGAGGAAGGGATAAGGGTTGTAAGGACCATATACACCGATTAAGTTCAGAGGGTGGATTACGCTTCCATGGAAGACTTATTATTCCGGAGAAGGGGGATTTGAGACTTGCGATGATGGCAGAATCTCACGGGTCAAAATTTACGGTACATCATGGTGGGGACATGATGTATCAAGACATGCGAGGCCAGTATTGGTGGCCAGGCATGAAGCGGGATATTTATGAGTTTCTATCTCAATGCACTACTTGTCAGTTGGTCAAGATTAATCATCAGCGACCGACAAGGTTGTTGCAACCGTTCGAAATTCCGGTGTGGAAATGGGAGAGCATAGCAATGGACTTTATTACGGGCTTGCCAAGGTCACAGAGTGATTGTGATTCTATTTGGGTGATTTTCGATCGCTTAACTAAGTTGGCACACTTCCTACCCGTGCGTACTGATTATGACATTACTCGCTATGCCCGATTGTTCATCGAGGAGATCGTTAGACTTAATGGGGTACCTTTAAATATAGTTTCCTACCGAGACAAGATCATTGTTTCCCACTTTTGGCGAAGTTTCCAAGAGGTGATGGGGACCGAATTGAAGTTAAGCACTTCTTATCATCATCAAACAGATGGCCAGACTGAAAGAGTAAACCAAATGTTGGAGGATATGCTCCGTATGTGTGTGCTTGATTTCAAGGGTGGTTGGGAACAATACCTCCCATTGGTTGAGTTTGCTTATAACAACTCATATCCATTTACTATTGGAATGGAGCCCTATGAAGCTCTTTATGTTCGGCCATGTAGGTCACCCGCTTGTTGGTTGGAAGTGGGTGATAATAAATTTCTTGGACCTGAATTGATCCAAGATAATTCTTCAAAAATTAAAGTCATTCGGAATCGCATTCGGATAGCCCAAGACCGCCAAAAGAGCTATGCCGATGTGGGTATAAGTCACATGGAATTGGAGATTGGGGACCAAGTCTTGGTGCGAGTGTCGCCCATGAAAGGTATTAAGTGTTTCAGGAAGAAAGGAAAGCTTGCGCCGCATTTTGTTGGACCTTTTGCAATTATTGCGAAAGTCGGTGCAGTGGCGTATTAACTTATCTTACCAGAACCCTTGCAACAAATTCACGATGTATTCCATGTTTCCTCTCTGAAGAAGTATAAGAGATGCGAAGGTGCCCTTTGGCATATCCCTTTCGAGGATATTGACTAGCAACCCGATATTTCATTTGACGAACAACCGGTTGCTATTCTAGAGCATAGGGAGCATAAGTTGAGGTCTCGTGTGGTGCCCTTGGTGAGAGTCCTATGGAGTCACCACAATGGTAAAGAATCGACGTGGGAACGTGAGGACGACATGCGGGAAAAGTATCCGCATCTCTTCTTACAAGGTACGCTTGAATTTTGGGGGCAAAATTCCCTCATAAGGGGGGGAGTATGTAACAAACCTCGCTTATGAGAACCTATTTTATATTTACTTACTATGTGAGGTAATTATATATAAAATGTTGGAATATGGAGTAAGTATTAATTTAATGAAGAAAAGTTAATATTTACTAACTTTTTGTATATTTACTGTATGAGTATGTAAATATCCTCATGTTGAGTTTTATAGTGTCATAAGATTTAAAATGACCCTATGGTTTAAAATGGAACCGGAACTTAAAATGAGTTATAAAATATCCAAATGATAATTTGGAGGCCGTAGTTGGTTCCGGAACGTGCGAGATAGTCAAAATATGTGCCATTTTGTATTTTGAGGTTTCGGGAACTTTTGACTGGTTATACTTTAAATATGCAGTTGCGTGTTATTTTATCGCGGCATTGATCATTTAGGTTGGAATTTTAGACTAAAGGCATAATTTATGTCTTGATTAAGTCATTATTCTCCTAAGTGAAATTGTTGACCTAGAGAGAAAGAGAGAGGAAGAGAAAGAGTAGAGAAAGGAGAAGAGATTGAAATTGAGGTTGGATTCTTGCCACTACACAAGGAAAATCTGAATTTGCAAGATTGAGGCAAGTTTTCTACTTGCTATATTGTGTTTTAAGATAAATGATTAGTTGTGATAATTGTGTATTAATCATGGTTTAACTATTTTAGGGTTTTTGTGGATTTGTGGGTTTTAAATCATTAAAGAATGATTTGGGTGATTATTGAGGTTTATTGTAGCAGTTAGTGGTATTTATGATGTATTGGTGACAATAAATGAGTTTGGTTTGAATGGATTTGAGTTGGGAGTAAATTTGGAGTCTAAGACTCCATAGCCAAAATAGGTCTAAGTGAACCGAATCGATTCGGCTAGTGGGTTTATGCAGAAACCCAATTTTCCTGACCGAATCGATTCGGATGGTCCGAATCTATTCGACATTTATGCAGAACCTCATATTTTCTGGCCGAAAAATCCTGCATTTTTAAATTATTTTTCTTTTCCAATTTCAACCCTTTTCCTCTAGGCTTAGGACTTAGGAACCTTCTTGTATGAAGTCAACTTAGAGTCCTAGAGTTCTAGGTGAGTTAGTTTACTACCCTAGATTAGAATTGGTATATATGGGAGTTATTTCAAGGGTGCGTGAAGTGATGTTCAGGCATTACTTTCTTTTTATAAATTAGTTGGAGTCTAGGAGATTACGAAGTTATGGTTGGAGACTTTAGAAGTTAATTTGAGGTATGATGGTCTATTATAAAGCCTAAAAGGAGATTTGGAAAAATAACTTGGGAGTTCAAATATTGATCGAAGTTATTATGATGATGCGAAGCACGTATAGTTACGGATAACCATAATGCATTTGATAAAAATGTAAATGGATAAAGTAAATGATAATTTACTAAATCATGTCATGGTAATTAATAAATGGTTGGAACACACCCTCTCTAAATGCCATCTTAAGGGAAGTTCGTGCGTAAGGTGAAGCCCCCTGGCTAATGAATGCAGGGTGGATATAGTCCTAGGCCATATGAGCGCTTATTGTATGTTTTCTGCGATGGGTAGGTAATTCCGGGTGTGGTTATGACTACCCCGCAGGCATATGGCCCCTTCCCGACGTTTCGATAGGATCCCAGGTTGTCTTGATGATAGGCCCTGGAAGATGATGTTCATTTAGGGGCGCGCACAGTGGGGAAATTCGGATGGGCAGTCCTAAAATCATTATATATGTACACTTATAACTATTCTAACATCAAGTGGGACTTGATGGATATTAATGCCATAAAGAGCATAACGCAATAACATAAAGAGCAAAATACATGCCACAAAGAGCATACAATTGAGATACGTGCCACAAAGAGCACCTGATAAAATTTGTATTCCTGATAAGGAATGGAAAGATAAAATGAAAAGGTGAATAATGATGAAGATTCTAGATTAATGATGATTATACATACCCTCTTGCATAATTGAATTTGACTTTATAATCATTTAATTGCCTTAGTTTATTATATAAGGTCATCATGTTAGAATATCATCTTTATCATCCATGATCAACTGTTCATAATTTTCATACTATTTATTTATCTGGTCATCACATAAAATCGGGCCCTGACTCGTTCTTCTTTCTTGTTGTGCATAAATATATTAACCGCTCAGGTGCTCCACCGCAAGGACGCCCGTATTGACCTCCCCATTCCAGTGTCTTTTAATGAGCCGTGACATTTTGCGGATATCACGGGATATTTTGAGTTGACGTCTTCATTGTTGTTTTCTAGTTATGTTCGGGTCTTTATTCGGGCGTGTGGCCCAACTTGTATAATTGTATAATGAATGTAATATGTAATTTATTGAACTTGTTGTACATTGTATGAAATTCTGTTGACCGACATTTCATTCGGTCCTCTTATTGTACACCTGTTGTTAGTGTATATTGTTCTTAGGGTTTCCACTTTCTTTTTCTATTATGGGTTGTTTAAAATGCTTCCTTTAAATTATAAAACAAAATTTTTGACAACTCGTTTTCTGAACTATTGAGTGGTTATCCCGTATACTCTTTATGTTGTCAAGATGCTGAGAATGATTCCATCCATGATTCCTCTATTATTGGAGTATCGGGCTGGCCACCCCTTATTTCAGATCACGGGTTGTCACAACGACCTTGCGTGTGTAATTTTTGGGGTATTTATTGATGACAAAATCATATTAGGCTCTTATGAGAATTTGGGGGTGGGGTGGGGGGGGCAACTCTAGATTTAATAAACTATTGAAATGATATTCAATATTACTAAATTCGTAGTCCCATGTAACCATTTATATGTATTAAACCAAGGTGAGGGATATTTATCGCATCCTATAGTTTTTATTCAACTTTAATTAATCTTAGTTTAAATACCCATGCCTAGTTATCTTTTCCTTTTTGTTAACATAACCTTTTACACTTTTATTTTAGAAATATTAAACCAATATATTCCTACAACTACTCTTTATAGATTTTTGATACCCGGACTGGCCGATGTACTCCTTTAAAAGATTGTAGTCAATAGTCTTGGTTTTTGTATAGTGGTGGGAGGTGAGCATAACGACCGACGTATATCTTTATACAATTGCACCATAGTTTTCCCACGTGCTATCACATTTTCTTCTGTATTGATAGGTGATGAGAGGTTTGTAGGATGCCTTATTTTCTTTATGTCGGGTTCGGTGGGTTATGTCTCACTCCGTAAGAGAAAAAATGGTGGAATGAAAATGTCCAAGGGGTCGGAAGGGGGATACAAAATTTTAGAGGATGGCCCGCATTATATTTTCTTGGAAGTTTGGCAGGAGAGGAATACGAGGTGCCTTGAAGGGATATAAGTGGTTTAAGAGAGAATTCGTTACAACGTTTTGAGCAAACTTCTACGACTAGGGATTAATCATAGCAGGTCACTTCCTTCACTCAATGACTTCATGGAGAAGTTACATGGAGGAGACTAATTAATTTTGGTGTATGGGGAGGGCTTGGTTGGTTTGGTAGTTTATTGCTTTTATAGTTTATTCATCTTGTCTACGGGATCCCCCCCCCCCCCCTAAGAGGGTTTCTTTTAGTGAATCATTTACTTAAAAAAAGTATGTTTGTCCTTTTAAAAAACATATGCTCAACAGTAGCAAACTCTGATCCATTTTCCTCTTTGTTGATATTGTTTGTAATAAAAAACTGAAACATTTCTCAAGACCTCCTAATGTTTAGTTCAAAACTAAAATTAATGTGCCTTTATTTTGAAGTATTAAGTTAATCGATCTATTTCAAAAATTATGTATTACTTTTATTCATGTAAATTTATTTATATTGAGTAATATTTTAAAAGTATCTGTAAAAGCAATAATCCCTGGGTGATTTCACAAAGACAAAAAATTTACTTTTTGTAAGTTTTTTTCAATTTAAAGTCCAAGCATACAAAAACAAATTTTAAACAGATTTTATCTTTTTATCCTAAACATGCATCTATGTGATAAAATAGATAAATAAACCATGCATTCAGTAAAGCCATAGTTTCAGAAAAAACCCTTCCGGGTAAAACCTTTTATTAACTTTAGAAATTTACAAGACAAGTCGACTTACAGACTACTTGATAACCGTTACAAGTATATTATGCTAATATTCTCAATTATGTAGTGAACAACTATAATCCTCTTAAGAATCACATGACCGCAGTCCTCGATTAGCCTTAACCTTCATTTTCAGTAGTGAGTCCCCTCAGGTATAACAAGTCAGTCATAGAGTACCTCTCCACAAGGTCTATGCGCAAAGACACAAAACTATTGAGGGTTTAAACTAATTCTCTAGAACAATATTCAAGGATGTTTGTTGTAAATTAAGAAGTGTTTTAAAATAATAAAACATGAAGAACTTGGGAAAACGTTATGCAGAAACGGATATGGTAAAAGTCTTAAAAGATATGAACACAAAATGGATGTTTATAGGCGGACATAAAAATTAAGGTGACGGAAGGTCGTTTGAACGAAATGATAGCGTCGTTCGAATGAGATATGCATCTTGTTAAAATTTTGCTACTAACGACCTTAACGCTACCTGAAAAAACCAAACCAGTATGCCCTCGCTTGATGTAGGCCATCAAACAACACTTCGAACGACGTTGATAGGTTGTTCGAACGAGAAGTCCAACTCGTTTGAATGACAATTGGAGAAAATTTTATTTTAAAATAAAGTACAACATCGTTTTAAAAAATAAAATATGGTAAAATATTTTTCTTTTCAAAATAAAAAACTCCTGTTTGTTTTTGATAAAAATAAGACATCCCAAAATTTAATTTTGTAAATTAATTTAAGCTCTAAATTGTTTTATACCTTTACGGGATGTAGGGAAGTCTTCAAACTTGGAGATGCTTGAGTTCGGTTCGTCTTTACGGTTTTTGAAGATTTGTAACGAGATATGCCAAACTAGCCTAAATCTATGTATGAACAATCCCACAAAATAGTTCTTACAGTATAACTTGATAATTTAACCTGAACAAAAGAATTTTATTACAGATTTATTAACACATTATTTTGTATTTCGTGTTACATTTACAATGTCGATAGTTATGGGTGAACTGGTAGGAGTTTTAGATTAAAACAAAATTATATATATATATATATATATATATATATATATATATATATATATATATATATATATATATATATATATATATATATATATATATATATATATATATATTAACATATTATAAGGCATTAATAGATATTATTTGTAATATAGTCTATAGTTTGAAATTTGTGGTGATGACAACATATGTCATATGAGATAGTGATAACGATTATATATGTACCCCTATTAATTAATTTTACTTAGTTATTCGTGTAATTGTTTAATATTAACTTTGGTTTAAGTTGTTGTGTATAAACACTCATGGTTTTGCTCCATTTATCGAATCAGTGTATCCCTATCTTGCAATTTTAGTTCTTCAAAGATGTATATTTTTAATTATTATATTAAACTACTTGATGATTCATTAAAATGTTTCCTTTTTTTTAATGATTGAAAAACTGAATGGAAATTGAGTTATCATGTATGTTCAAAATTAAAAATATCATTTGCAGTTATTGAATGGCATTAACGATATATTTTTTTTAATCTTTTTTCTTACTTATATTCTATTTCATATTATAAACCGTCCACTCATCACCCAAGCCTATATTATGTGATTATGTATTTTTAATGGTGTGGTTATTATGTATTTGGTTTGTGATGGTGTGGCTATTAAACAATTTTTTTCTTTATCGTTTTTTTCCTCCCTTAAAAACGTATTTTTTCCTCAATTAAAATACAATTTATCTTTTGTGTGTGACGCCCCGACTAATAAAATACCGGTTGATCAGTCCTATATCAAATTAAAATAGGAGTCTCATTTGGTTCATTCTTAGCATCACTATCGAAAACTTTTTAAAACTGGCTAACCACCTAGTATTCAAAAAAGCCGGTGCCAATTTTTTTACCTTTTTATTTGAAGAAATATAACAACATGCGAAAATATAATATGAGCCATTCACAACGACTGAATCTAAATCAACAGAATAAATAAATAAACTACTGGCCGAATAAACCATCGTCTACAAACCACAATGTAAAAATAATCCAATAATTAATTAAATAAATCCAAAACACTGAAACTGAAAGTAATTGGGGAGAAATTCCAAACGATAACTAAATCTGATAAGAAATCCCTAATCTAGGAATAAAGAGATGAGGTGTCTACTCAAACTCCTGCTAGCATCCACATGTACAGCAGTTGCGTGTCCCTGGAATGGAATATCAGTCCTGGCGTCCCTGTGGCCAGACACCTAAAAGGTTTTGAAAATAATTTTATAGCAAGGGTTAGGACCCAAAACATTTTGAAAATATTTAGCAAGGGATCAACATGACAGTAATTAAAATTCATGAATGGCCTTCATATTTAAGTTAGCGTCACACTCCCTTGAATTAATACTCTCCCCTCAACTAGTGTGCACACCTAACGATTCCTTTTTAACACCCTAGTTATACTACCCTCCTAACTAGCCTCGTTATAACCGTTCCTTAACACACTACCCTAGCCCGAGTAACATTGTCATTTAGGTATAAATCACGACTCACATTAACTTAATTAATCCTCTTTACTTTGATCCATATAATAGTCTCACTAGTTATCTATATATATTACAATATTCACATATGTATTTAATGCCGTATATAATTTTTACACTATTATATACGTATAATTATAATACAACAATCCCATACCCGTCGTATATAAATTATCATTTTTGATTTAACCACATGACAGTTTCACTAGTTATATAAAATAATTACATTTTCACAACATGTAATTAACCCATATATAATTTTCCAACCTAATATGTATGTATTTATATCCTGACAGTCCCAAATCTATCGAATATATGCATATAAATATAAATATTCCCATCCTCCTGAGTAAAAACTCACCGAATGTTTCATCTAAAATGATATCACCCCGGGTATGCTCACTTGACAAAGATATCCCAAGTCAGAATCACTCACGAGCTTTGTAAAAACATAAGTGTAGTGGAGGCGGTCATATTTCCTACCTAAAAGTGAGATAAATCCCTCACACATATAACGGACGCTGTGACATGGGGACACTCTCTCCCTGCTTCGCAAGCCAGGGGATTCACGCACATCGCACAACCTCCTAAGATAACACTAGAGTATATATTCTATAAATATTATTCACAGCAATATTTATAAGGTACACAATATATATATATATATATATATATATATATATATATATATATATATATACACACACACTACACATCACCGCGTACTACATAAGTTACACCGGCTAATGCCTGACATACCTGAGTCTATTATCTGACTATTAATTTAATTAATTAGTTTCAATTTAATTAATTATTTTAAAGTAGTGTCGTTCAACTACATTACCCGGACATTTTCCCTCGGTCTGAAATTAAATACAAATGAATTATTTTCCCGAATTTCATCCATAACTTGTCACCCATTTACTCCTCCCAAATCCCTATTATATTTACCTAAACTTCCAAGAATTCGTGCCTCTATTTAATTTTCATCAATTGAATCAGTCAAAAACTGTTTTTGAATAAAATATCCAATGCTTATAAAAATTGACGTCACTATCAAAATTCCTGTAACGTCGATCGATCGACTCCTTGGGTCGATCGATCGATCTAACAGATCATCGTCTTTTCTAGCCTTCTATTTGGTTATTGATGAATGCATAAGATTTTGATTTCCTTCCAAATTATTACCCAATCACAACCAACATCCCATTTACATAGAAATAGGTTCTAATCATCCTAGAAACCTTAAATCGTTCATCGATTACTCATATTCCCAATTTTTCCCGAATTGGGTTTTCACCCGGGTTTTATTCTAGGCACTTCAATTCGTGATTATAATTCAAAATTTGTCATCACTACTTACTAATTATAACTCTAACATTTGATTCCAGCAGTCCCATATCATAATCAAACATCAATTTAGTATCAAATCAACATATCCTACTCAAATTTCAAAAATCCATTTTAACTATTTAACCCTTACTCAAAAACGGATTTTTGATACACATACTATGATATGAATTGATTATGACTAATTTAAAATCACAACAAGTTAACCACTTGCCTTAGGGTTTGCAGAGTCTAAAATTATTTGGTATAGATATTGTTGTGTGATGAAGAACACCTCCCTTGTTCTTCCTTTTGGCTCCCAAGTACTCTCCCTCTTTGTTCCTCTATGTTCTTGGATTTCTTCTGTTTGAGTTATGGATGCCCACAACTCCTAAACCTAGTTTTATATCCCCTGATCCCGTTTTTAGTCACATGGTCCTAATTAAAATGGCCAAATTACCCACGCGTATGCCTGGCTATGCCCAAAAATGCCCCTAGACCCATTTACCAATCTGTGTACCTTTTTTCGACTATTTTTGCCCATCTGAACTCAACCATGCACTTATAATTGTCATCCGAAATACTTTATAATATTCACACATTTTTAAATCTCAAAATGCGACATAAACGTAATCCGAATAATTAAGTCTTAATTTTCCAGCTGAAATAAATCCCCTGATTAAAATAAATTCTCCCAATCATAAATTTAAATTTCTCCAAATAAATATGATTTCTTTTTCTCCCAAAATAATTAAATTCAATGTCCTCGAATTTACGGGGTGTTACCCCCCCCTTACAAAAGAATTTTGTCCTGGAAATTTAGATAAGCCTAGTACTCAAAATTTTTAACTAGCTCTCAAGTCACCTACCCTTAAGATCACTACACCCATCACTCCCTTATGTAATCGAGAATTATTTTTAAAGTTTAAATTAATTAATCTGGGTGCCCATACACTTTGTACTCGTGCTTAACCGCACGAATGTTACCCGACTATGCTAGCCATAAACCATAATATAACTTCTACCCCATAGTCATATCACATATATGAATAATAACTGAGGTACCCAACAATTGTACTAATAACCAAACATCTCCCCACTTCCAATGTTGTGTTAAGTTTCATGCGTGGGATGTCTCGCAAAGAGAAATCCAAACAAGGAACCCCCAGATACACTACTACCTAACATTTTCGGTCATTGAGATCCGTTAGACCCTCAGTCCACAACACACACCCCCAAATACCTGTCTCTTAGAACAAAAGCATACACGCCCACTCTTATGCTACAAAAGACAATAAGAATATCGCGCCCTTACTATCACTATTTCTTGCGCAAATTAAACCCCGAGCTATCTTTCTTCGCTAAAAAATAAACCTAATCACCCTGAATCACCTCAGTTAAAATCCCTACTTACTGGGATAAAATATAACGACACAAGACATCCTTATGTGTCTATAATACCACACAATACAACATATATATATATATATATATATATATATAGGTGACACCTAGATGAAGTCATCCATGTCCTGGTATCGCGAACACCAAAATTTACTATCACTATCCACAATAGTTCAAATCCATCGCTAACCAGTCGAAACTTGGAAAATCATCTACCATATTCCCCTAATTCTCGAAAGTAGTAACCCCTCGGATAGTTAAAACCTCTTCTTAGTGTACACCTCACTCTCTCGTGGTTAACACCAAAGAACTCCGCTACCCCACAAAAATGTTATATATATAGTATGGCTGCTACAGCCAGTGCACCCACTAAATCCAACTAACCCTCAAACTTTAGTGATTTTTTTTTATATTATGATACCCTCACTGGTACCCAAAACACAATCCATGCTCGGGATAAGAGAAAGTTACCTCCATACTCAAGATGCAATGGCTGATCCTCGGGTTCTTGGTTAAAATTTTCTCGTCTGAACTGACCCAGAAACTACTGTAACGGTTGTATATCAAGAACCTCGTCCTGTAGTTGCCCCTACCTTGCTTAAGGCAATCTCTCTTCATATGTCCTGCTTCCCCACATACGAAACACTTCTTAAAACATTTGTCCTCCCACTGATCCTGCCCTTGCTGGTCTTGTTAGAAATTCTGACCATCCGATCGATAGCCCCTAGATCTAAATCGCTTGGCCTGATTCCCCTGCTGGGAATTCCTGCCCCTAATGTCCCACTGTCTGTTGTTGGGATGCCCCACTAGCACTGACCCCTCCTGCCTTACCCGACTAACTTAGTGCAACTCTCTTCTTGCTTCCCTTCATGTGGAAAGGATGATCCTGGCAGTGTAAGAGTGCTACATTGACGACGTCTGTATAAGCTGTTAATGTGGGATTACCAATCAAATTTTGCCTGATCCTCCAGGCTAACCCATCCATGAACTTCACCTTATTTCTTTCTTCATTATTTACCTAATCTGGAATAAAATTTTCCAAATGAGTGAACTCTTCCTTGTACTCGTCCACTGAACGTTCCCCCTGAGTCACCGCACTAAATTTCCTCCTCATCTCAGCCTCGACTGCTGGAGGGAATATTTGTCGTCGAACCGCACCCAAAACTCGACAATAGTCATTGTGTCCCTTTCCTTGGCTGTGGTATTCGACTCCTAACACTGTAGTGCTACCCCCTTTAACCTAAAAGTGGCTAGTATCTACTTCTTCACCTCGCCACAATCTACCATGCATAGGTGACGCTGTATATCTCTCCTCTACTATCATGCCTCAATCACATCTGAGATCCCCTGAAACTCGGTTGGGTGTCCCTTTTGAAAAGTTTCCCTAACCCTTTGCCACTCTGACATCCTCGGGGGGGGGGGGGGGGGGGGGGCTGAAAATCTGGTGCCATTTGCAAATGTGGTTGATACTGAGGAAAATGGGATTACATAGCTTCTATAGCTGTATTAATCGCATGGGCCACCACCTCTGCCATATGAGCTGCCGTCACTAACCCTGGTGGCGCCTATGGCTGTGGTACCTCTGGATCCTACTCAATCTCCCTTTCCTCATCCGGGGACATTTCCCTAACTGTTCACTCTCCCTTGGGAGGCGTCTAAAATGAGAATCAAGTTGTATGAGTTCACCATCAAATATAAAGTAATCTACAGAAGATCGTAAATTCACGCACGTAAAAGAATACAATAATCCTATCAAAAGGCTCTACTTCATTGCAAATACTGAAATGTGAAAATCTACACAGATCCTAAGGACACTAGAATCTGATGGTCTGATACCATCTGTGACACCCCGCCTAATAAAATACCGGGTGATCAGTCCTGTATCAAATTAAAACAGGAGTCTCATTTGGTTCATTCATAACATCACTGTCGAAAACTTTTTAAAACTCACTAACCACCTAGTATTCAAAAAAGTCGGTGCTAAATTTTTTTATCTTTTCATTTAAACAAAAATAACAACATGAAAAAATATAATATGATCCATTCATAATGACTGAATCCAAATCAACTGAATAAATAAATAAACTACTAGCCAAATAAACCATCGGCTACAAACCACAATGTAAAAATAATACAACAATTAATTAAATAAGTCCATGAAGAGTGCCCAATATATGTGTTTCAAACAAAACCATTTTTTCTCGAAAAAAGATCCAACTTTTAATTATTCACCAAACCAAGTTGTGAAAAACCCAATTCTTACTTTAAACCAATTTTATCTTGATTAATCCTAAACATGCATCTAGTGATTAAAGAAAGTAAAGTAAAGTAAAGAATACTCACAATGTAGGATGTATGAGGAAAAAACCCAAAATGGGAAAACAACCTCGGACGACCCAAGCAAGAAAATCACTATGAATAATGGTTTTACAAAGACAGATTAGCCTTACATTAAGACTAAATCCCCACGGGTCATGACGCTCCTTCTGATCTTCAACCATTCTTTAATAGTGCCCGCGCTGAAATTCCATCTTCCACGATACCTGTCCACAACACACGCGTCCACATATGTCTCGGTGTCCACCGATATGGTTTTGATTCGTCTACGATGTCGAACACGATGTCCGTCGCTTCTTCACCGCAAAACCCTTCGATGTTAAATGTGTAGAACAAACAACTTTGGTGCAGCAAGATCATGTAAACATATAAGAATGATAACTCGGATCTTTGCAAACTCTAAGGATGTGTTTAAGACTTTTAAACCTTAGAAAACAAATGCAAACAATGTTATGGTTCGTATTACTATTTTCCAGAAAGCACACCATGAAACTATGATGAAACACTATTTAAATATGATTTAAATGTCGCCTCGAAAAATGTGTCATTCAAACGACTTGAGGAACTCGTTCGAGAGACATCCCATCTCGTTCGAACGAGATTGGATGTCGTTTGAACGACAACGCAAAAGTTTGACTTTTTGTTTAAAACGTCTCTTCCAATGAGAGATCCAAAAAAGTCGAACTCTTTTACGAGATTATCATCATAAAACGTAGTGTAAACCTTTAAAACACTTTTTAAATATTTAAAAACATTTTTCTTCATAAAAATTACATCCTTATCTTTTATGAAATAATTTCGAGCACCATTAATTATACGCATTCATACCTGAGTGATCTCGGAATGAAATTAACTTTGAAGACGATTAAACATGCACTAATTTAAACTATGACATGATTAAATCTTTGAAGCTTTTCCGCAACGTCTTTAATTTCTTCAATACGTCATAGACCAAGTGGGATCGTGACACAAATAAACATCTCCCTATGACATATTACAAACATAGTTTTGTTCACGGAATTAAGTCAAAACAATACAGGGACTCAATTGAAAATTTATGTCCTTACAAATCTCCCCCTTTGACTATTTCGGGACAAAATTGAACCAGTGAAATGCCTAACCGGGCCGTCAAGCCGTATGACGCCTAAATCCCATCCTATAAACCCAAAATAAAAAATTATAGGACACGGACTAGAATATGTAGCACCGACAAGCATGAACTGTCTGAATGTGATGTAGACTTGAAATATTGAATCGCTGAAGCATACCTACACACATGAAACAGGCAAACAAATACTTAGTGAAGTATGGAGGAATAAATGAAACCAATGTGATCTACCAACATCAATCAGAGATACCAATTTGTAAAATATGAAATCAAAACATGCTCAAATCTCCCCCTACATCACACACGTATCTCCCTCTTTTTGTCTCGAATAGACAACCCGGTGAAAAGATGAACCAATATGAAATATCTAGCACAGATGTCGTTCGCGCGAGATGAGATGTCGTTTGAACGACTTCGCGCGACCTGCCAAAATTTCCCAGATTCCTAGAAATATTATATAATATTTCCCAGTGAAAAAATTTGAACAAAAATATTCCAGGAAGGGCCTGACAGATGCAAAACAGTGCTAAACCAGTAGGCTTTTCACACAAAACGCATGTGCAACAGCTGCGTGTCCCTGGAATGGAATATCAGTCCTGGAGTGGAATATCAGTCCTGGAATGGAATATCAGTCCTGGAATGGAATATCAGTCCTTACAATCCAAACACTGAAACTGAAAGTAATTGGGGAGAAATTCTCGAAACGATAACTAAATCTGATAAGAAATCCCTAATCTAGGAATAAAGAGATGAGGTGTCTACTCAAACTCCTGCTAGCATCCACATGTGCAACAGCTGCGTGTCCCTGGAATGGAATATCAGTCCTGGAGTCCCTGTGGCCAGACACCTAAAAGGTTTTGAAAATAATTTTATAGCAAGGGTTAGGACCCAAAACATTTTGAAAATATTTAGCAAGGGATCAACTTGACAGTAATTAAAATTCATGAATGGCCTTCATATTTAAGTTAGCGTCACACTCCCTTGAATTAATACTCTCCCCTCAACTAGTGTGAACACCTAACGATTCCTTTTTAACACCCTAGTTAAACTACCCTCCTAACTAGCCTCGTTATAACCGTTCCTTAACACACTACCCTAGCCCGAGTAACATTGTCATTTAGGTATAAGTCATGACTCACATTAACTTAATTAATCCTGTTTACTTTGATCCATATAACAGTCTCACTAGTTATCTATTTATAATACAATATTCACATATGTATTTAATGCCGTATACAATATTCACATATGTATTTAATGCCGTATATAACAGTGTCACTAGTTATATAATTATAATACAACAATCCCATACCCGTCGTATATAAATTATCCTTTTTAATTTAAACTTATAATAGTATCACTTGTTATATAAAATGATTACATTTTCACAACATGTAATTCACCCGTATATAATTTTCCAACCTATTATATATATAGTTATATCCCGACAGTCCCAAACCTGTTGAATATATGCACGTAAATATAAATATTCCCATCCTCCCAAATAAAAACTCACCGGATGTTTCCTCTAAAATGATATCACCCTAGGTATGCTCACTTGACCCACATATCCCAAGTTGGAATCACTCACGAGCTTGGTAAAAACAGAAGCGTAGTGGAGGCGATCATATTTCCTACCTGAAAGTGAGATAAGTCCATCACCCATATAACGGACGTTATGACCTAGCGATATACTATCCATGCTCCTCAAGCCAGGGGATTCACCCACATTGCGCAACCTCCGAAGACAGCACTAGAGCATATATTCTATAAGTATTATTCAAACAATATATATATATATATATATATATATATATATATATATATATATATACACACACTACACATCACCGCGTACATATATAATTTACACTGGCTAATGCCTGACATACCCGAGTCTATTATCCGACTCTTAATTGAATTAATTATTTTCACTTTAATTAATTATTTTCAAGTAGCGTCGCTCAACTACATTACCCGGAAATTTTCCCTCGGTCCAAAATTAAATATAAATGAATTATTTTCCCGAATTTCATCCATAACTTGTCACCCATTTACTCCTCCCAAATCCCAATTATATTTACCTAAACTTCCAAGAATTCATGCCCCTATTTAATTTTCATCACTTAAATCAGTCTAAAACCATTTTCGAATAAAATCTCCAGTGTTTATAAAAACTGATGACACTCTCAAAATTCCTGTAACGTCAACTGATTGACTCCCTGGGTCGATCGATTGACGAGATAATCATCTTCTCCAGCCTTCTGTTCAGCCATTGATGAACCCATAAGCTTTTGATTTCCTTCCAAATTCTTACCCAATCACAACCAACATCCCATTTACATAGAAATGGGTTCCAATCATCCTAGAAACCTTAAATCATTCATCGATTACTCATATTCCCAAAATTTCTCAAATTGGGTTTTCACCCGAGTTTTATTCTACCGATTTCAATTCGTCATTTAAATTTTAAATTTGTCATCACTACTTACTAATTATAACTCTAACATTTGATTCCAACAGTCCCATATCATAATCCAACATCAATTGAGTATCAAATCAACATATTCTACTCAAATTCCGAAAATCCATTTTAACTATTTAACCCTTACTCAAAAATGGATTTTTGATGCACATACTATGATATGAATTGATTATCACTAATTTAAAATCACAGTAAGTTAATCACTTGCCTTAGGGTTCGTAGAGTCTGAAATTTTTTGGTGTAAATATTGTTGTGTGATGAAGAAATCCTCCCTTATTCTTCCTTTTGGCTCCCAAGCATTCTCCCTCTTTGTTCCTCTACGTTCTTAGATTTCTCCTAGATGAGTTATGGCTGTCCATAACTCCTAAACCTAGGTTTATATACCCTAAGCCCGTTTTTAGTCACATGGGCCTAATTACCCCCGTGTGGGCTTGAGTATGCTAAAAAATGCCCCGAGACCCATTTACCACCCCCGGGTACTCTATTTCGGCCCATCCGAATTCAATCGTGCATTCAGAATTGTTATCCGAAATACTTTATAACATTCTCAAATTTTTAAACCTCAGAATGGCACATAAAGATAATTCATATAATTAAGTCTTAATTCTCCAACTTAAATAAATCCCCTGATTAAAATAAATTCTCCCAATCATAAAGTTAAATTTCTCCAAATAAATATGATTTCTATTTCTTCCCAAATAATTAAATTCAATGTCCTCGAATTTACGAGGTGTTACAATGTGATTAAAGAAAAACAGATTCATATATTTTCTCCTTAATTAAAATACAATTTATCTTGTGTTATTAAAGAAAAACATATTCATATAATTGAAAAAAAGTTTTTGTTCAAAAAACTATCTTTTTCAATTAAAAACAATTTCAAAAATAGCATAAAAATTGTTTTCTCAATTAAAAAATAGTTTCATTTGTTTTTAAAAAAAAACTACAATTGTTTAATTAAGAAGTTGTGTGTTAGACCGAATAAGACTAATATTAAACTGAAATTGATATGAAATCGAATAGGACCGAGATCAATAGTTCGGTCTGATCTAGGTCTTGAATTTTATAGGATCGAATATAAACTGGGGGGGGGGGGGGGGAGAGAGATAGAGAGAGGTCAGTTTATTAATATATGAGTAGTAATTTTTTTTGAGTTAGGAAGTGAGAGTGGTAATAAAATTATCTCCGTTATTCGCCATCATTTTGGAAAGAGAATAATGCACTGGGTGGGAGAGAGAGGCCATAAGACAGATGCTTTAGGTATTATTAAAAATGTTATTTAGTGCATGATACATGTCCAAATAGGATGAGAATCTCTAAATTTAGTAATTTATATTAAATATTATGAACCGAAAGCATGATATAAATGTATAGCATTAGGTGAACTATTTGTTAGAAAATGGGTATTGGACAATAATTTTTGAGTAACTTTGAGCTCAAATTTAGGTGGGACCCACGCCACGAAAATTATGGGACCATATACGAACGCGTTTTCCTCCGTAAAGAGATTAACGTAGTATATTCACTTGTCCAATTCCATTAAGTTATGAATGATAAATATGTTTCTCAAGTGACTAATAAAGCAATGAAAGTTAAAGAATTGGGTGAATTTTAACTCTTGTCCCTCATTGGAAGAGTAGTGAAAAATTAAAAAGTTAATAAAACCCCAAATATGGACTAAGGTTTGGATGCCTTTAGGGTATCCCAACTCTTTGAAGGGGGATGGACTACACTATGCAAGTGTTGGGCTTGAGCCAAAACCCCACACACGTCATCCGTCCGTCCGACCGGCACAGCTCTGGTCGGCTCGGCTCGGGCCTATAAAATCCATTACAAGTTGACAGTTATTCCTAACAGTCAACTGTTGTTAAACCGAATTTAATTGTTGGCAGTTTTTTCCAATATACAACTTCTTTTGCTATATATACATTTGTTTACCTCCATTTTTAACTAATGACAAATTCTAAAAATGAAACAACTTTTCCAGAATAGTTCCTCCTCCATTACTGCTAATGCATATATTTCATACACAATGTTCATTCTGTCTGGTTGAGTTTAAAACATTGATTTGTGTTCGTTGGGATTAATCATTACCGTACTGCTTTATTAATTAAAAAAATCCATTATATCTTAGGAGGCCATTAATTATCACCTTGAAGCACATTATGGATGGAATACATTTATCTTAAGGAGACTGTTCTAAACAGGGCTCGGATTATATTTTGCCAGAAATCATCCTTATATTCTGCACTGCAAGTAAGATTCTAAATTTATATATTTCTGCATTTTCTGTAATTACTATATATATATATATATATATATATATATATATATATATATATATATATATATATATATTATGTTTTTATTTCGAATTGATAATATCAGCAATAAAAATCTTAGAACAAATTTACTTATTTACTGTTTTATAAATTTATACTCAATCATTTCTAAATTAAAGAAATTTTTAATTTCATATAAATCTATTTTATAGAAAATTTGATATATTATTATTTTAGTACAAAAATTTAATAAAACATTTAACATTAAAACTAGTGTTTAATATTTTTGTGTAACTCTGTGATTTAGAATTCAAAATATTGTGTAGAATATTTTACTTTAGTTTTTTGTTATATAATTCAGAATATAATTTAGAATTCTTGTTAGAATTCATATAATATTAATTATATTAAGGAAATTGGTGTATAGTATTAATTATATTTTATAGAAATTGGTGTACATAATTGTGTATTCTATTTTGAAAAATTCATTACAAATGAATACTATTATTGATAAAAGTTATGTTTTGGTAACAGAAATCAAATCACAAAGTACGAACACAGTCCCACCGAGCATGAATGTGACTCATGCTATTATTGTCGCCCCCGTGAACATGCCAAATGGGAAAAAACCAGAAAAATTTAACCGAGCCGATTTCAAATGTTGGCAAGGAAATATGTACTTCTATCTCACAACCTTCCAATTGTCAAGGTTTGTGTATGATGATTATCCCCCTTTGCAAGAAGGAGATGAAACTGAGAAAGTTGTTGCCATTGAAGCATGGAAACATTCTAACTTTCTGTGTCGAAACTACATCCTGACATACTTGGACAAGACGTTGTACCTTGTTTACAACACCATGTCAACCACTAAGGAATTATGGAATTCTTTGGAGAATAAGTATAAAACTGAAGAAACGGGTATGAAGAAATTCATCATGGATTTTATAGACTCCAAAATAGTTGACTCCAAGCTGATTATTGCAAAAGTTCAAGAACTTCAGGTTATTCTTCATGACATTCATGCTGAAAGAATGTCAGCCATTCATACTTTTTAAGGGGTGGAAATAATTGAAAACTTGCCTCTATCTTGGAACTTGTTCAAAAATTATCTCAAGCACGAACACAAGGAGATGAATGTTGAAGAATTGGTAGTAGGACTACGGATTGAAGAAGATAACCGTGAATATCAAAAGAAAAGTTGGAAGAAAATTATGGATTCCCGTGATCATGATGGGGAATGAACATCTGGGCAAAGAAAAAAGTTTAAAGGCAAATGCTACAATTACATTAAGCCAGGACACCGCTCAAGCGAGTATCGTAAACCAAAGAATGCTAAAAAGAACAATGCTCAAGAAAATGTGATGAGGGGTGAGAACATTTCTAATGGTATCCCATACATAAATCTTTATGTTGTTGTCTCTGAATGCATATTGGTAGGAAATACCAAGGACTAGTGGGTGTGCACTGGGGCAACATGCCACATTTATGCAAACAAATGGATATTTACTACTTATAAGGCTTTAGAAAATGAGGAGACTCTCTTTATGGGGAACTCTTTGAGTTCTAAAGTCGTGGGACAAGGGAAGATCATTCTGAAGATGACTTTGGGAAATGAGCTTACTCTCAACAATGTGTTGCACGTGCCTGACATTTGTAAAAACATGATTTCCAAATCGCTATTAAGCAAGAATGGGTTTAAACTTGTGTTTGTTTATGATAAGTTTGTGTTGTTTAAAAATGATGTGTATGTGGGAAGGGGATACCTGTCTGAGGGGATCTTTAAAATGAATGTAATGATATTGATGCCAAAGACATCCCCAATGAATGAAATTATTGGCTCTACTTACTTGACTGAGTCTTCTAATATTTGGCATGCTAGATTTAGGACATGTTAATTTTGAAACCTTGCGTAGATTAATTAACTTAGAATTTTGCCAAAATTTAATATTGATAAAAATCATAAATGTGATATCTGTGTGGAATCAAAATTAGCTAGATTACCTTTTCATTTTATTGAAAGGATCACTGAACCATTATATTTAATACACACAGATATTTGTGATTTAAAATTTATACATACTAGAGGTGGGGAAAATTAATTTATTACTTTTATTAATGATTGCACAAAATGTTGCTATGTATATTTGTTACACAGTAAAGATGAAGTTATTGATGCATTTAAACAATATATAAATGAGGTTGAGAATCAATTAAGTAAAAAGATAAAGGCTATGAGGAGTGATAGAGGAGGTGAATACGAATCACCTTTTGAGGAATTGTATCTGAACATGGAATTATCCATCAAACCATCGCTCCTAATTCTCCTCAATCGAATGGTATTGCTGAACGCAAAAAATATACATCGAAGTAGATGATGAAATCTATGTTGATAAGTTCAAGAGCTCCCCAGAACTTGTGGGTGGATCATTATTATCTGCTAATTATATTATTAACAAAGTCCGATATAAGAAAAATCACAAGATACCTTATGAGTCATACAAAGGTCGAAGACCTTTCTAAAAATATTTACGAGTGTGGGGGTGCTTAGCCAAGGTGATGGTTCCTAAACCTAAAAAGGTAGAAATAGGACGAAAGATTATTGACTGTGTGTTCATCAATTATGCTATAACTGGCAGTGCGTATCGTTTCTTAGTTTATAAACTTGAGATTCTGGATATTCATGTAAATATGGTTATTGAATCGAGGGACGCTTTATTTTTTGAAAATGAATTTCCATATAGCATGACTCGATAATCAGGTTCGTCTAAAAGGACAAATCAAACTACTACAAATGGTACTCATCAACCTATTGAATCAATAGATGATGAACCAAGATGTAGTAAAAGAGCAAGAACCTCGACTTCCCTCAATCACATAAAAAAGGGATATCCTTACCCGATGCTTCTAATTGGAAAGAAGCATTTTTTTAGCGAAATTGAATCCATTTTGCAAAATCATACTTGCGAACTAGTGGAATTTCCACCAGGATCGAAACTGTTAGATTACAAATGGATCTTCAAAAAGAAATTTAAGGTTGGTGGATCAATTGATAAATATAAAGCTAGACTTGTAGCTAAAGGCTATAGGCAAAATGAAGGGTTAGATTACTTCGACACATACTCACCGGTAACAAGAATTACGTCCATTCGAATGTTAATAATAATACACTACACCAAAATAAGGTTTTAGTAACAGACTATTTTTTTGATTACTAACAGTATTTTACCATTTCTATTTCTAATAGTAAATTAGTGTTAGTCATATAATATATCCGTTACTAATTTTAATTCTATATTTTAAAAGTGTATATTAAAAAATAAAAATAGAAATATTTCCCCCAACAAAAAAAAGCCCCGATCGCATCATATAGCCAAAATAATTTCCCCAAAACATCATAGGGTTTCTCCTCCTCAAGACATCACACGGATCGTCCAGTCCTCAGTGTTTTCTATGATCGGCCATCTCATCCAACATATCACACGGATCGTCCAGTCCTCAGTGTCTTCCTATTTTAGACCAAGGTAAATCTCATCCAACACATCTTCTGTTGTACTATGAGGTGAAATCAACTGATGGGTTCAATGATATATCCCCTAAGCTATTGTGTCTTCCTTTTAATCAACTGATGGTGTCATCCAACACATCAGGAATGACACGGATCGTCCAGTCCTCAGTCCTCAGTGTCTTCTTATTCAACACGCAAATCTTATTTTGATGACTTTATAAGAGTTTTAATCTTCCAGTCCTCAGTATTCGTATATTTCGAATTGACGACGTTGAGTGATCCATTATAGATTGTGTAATAGGTTTTATTTATATTAATTAGTGGAGTTTTCATATCTCGATATCCATGAGAAGATGCTTTTTTTGTGTAATTTGAATGAAGGAAAATGCTAGAGGGATCCAAAAATGCGACTCAAAAGTGCGACGCCGCTGATGTCTCCGGTATTGTTATGTTCGGACACAAATGATCGCATTTTTGGGTCATCATAGCTGTTTAAATACTCACCGATAAATTTTATTGATATAGTGGGAGTGGTGGAGTTTTTTTAATCATTTTGAACACTTTCATCAAGGTTTTCTTGTGTATCTTTTCTTCAGCTCTAGTTCATATTAGGTTCTTTTTATTATTATATTTTGTTTGGTGTTCATTTGTAGTATAATTTATTGTAGTCTTAATATTTTCTTTTGTTGGTAGAAACTAATTCTTATTATATGGGAAATAAAAATAATAATGGAATTAAAGAATGATATGTAAGGATGGATGCAAGAATAGCATATGCAACTTTAATTCAATTGTAGTGTTTTGAACAAAAAGGAAAAGTAAATCACTTTAGTATTGCTCTTAATGTTCCATTTGGTTCGGGATAAGATATTTTTTCTCGCGATTTAAAGTAAAATGCTCTTTTAGTAACAGACTAATTTTTAGATTAGTAACACTAGTATACCATTAGTAAATCTAACAATAAATTACCGTTAGTAATATGCTATATCCGTTGGTAATTTAGTTCAATATTTTAAAAATGAAATTAAAAATAAGAAAATGGAAAATTTCCCTCCCAATCAAACAAAAGGCGCTTGACCTTGCATTCTCCAAAACGAAAACCCCCAACTCGTACAGAGAACCCTAGGAACGACATACCCAACAAACCCTAGTACCCCATTTAAAGTGCCATAGTTAGAACACTTTATCACTTTGAAATTTGTTATGATTAGGGATTTATTGATCGACGACGATGCAAACAGGAATAGGGTTTTATAATTGGAGCAGGTAATATATGCTTCTACTTCAACACCATTTCTATTTCATTATCGATACAATTATATAATGATATACATGCATACATATATACATGTTATACTAGTACAATCCTTCTTCAGGTACTAAATCATTATCCCCCATCGATCTTGTTCAAATTGAGATTAGATTAACATTTTATAGTTGGAAAATATATGCATGTATTTGTTAAATTGAAGCATTTGATAGCTGGTAATTATTTGGCTTTGGTGAATTTTCTCAAGTATGATTTTGCTTATTGTATTGGGTATGGGCAGTCACTGGTGAAAGAAAAATAGGGGTTCTCATCAAATGCAGAGGTAGATGCCTCTGATTCCATTATTGCACAGGTATGTTCAAGGTAGATTAAGTTACACAATTTGTTTTTCTCTTAGGTTAAATGACTTTAATTTATATTTGGACTTATATCTCATATTTTATAGAAAATATTTTGAGGGTGAAAGGATGTGTTGAACCAATTTAGTTCTTATGGTCTGTCTGGAATCTTCATCCATAGGAACTAAAACAACAAGTTAACTCTATGAATAATGTTGGTATCAATTTCAAAATTAGTTTTTCCATTCAGAACATGACCTTCAACATCTATGAATAATGTTGGTATCACTACCCCGTTTTGTTTGAAGCACATTCTTCTAATTCTTGGCGACCTAAACCATTTACATTTATTTGTTCCTATGATGACCATAGGTACTTAGTCAATTTAGTGAATAGAGAGTGGAACAATACTTCTTGCCTTGGCCGCCCTATGTTCACCTCTAAAGAGAAGTAAATAAATCTTTGATATGATTTATTTAGGTTGTGATGATGTGATTTGTGTGTGTGTGTAGTCACTGTGTAATGCTTGTGGGATCAGTAGCAGGAAATAGAGAATGGCATTAGAGAAGGGCTTTGGGAAGAGAGGTGGTTTTGGAGTGATTTTACCATCACATTGCTTTCTATTTTTTTCACTAGGGACCGCCAATTATAAATTCCACAAATTACACCTCATTCACACTTATTTTATTCTTATTTTCATGTTTTTCTTGAATTGATTTCTTTATCATATAGACACGACAAGGGGGCTTACATGTTTGGACCAGTAGATCTATGTGATTTTTTCCTTAAGCACCCCACCATCTCTCGATTTCATGCAGGTACATCTTCTTTTTTTTGTTTACTCATACATATGAAATTTTCCTAGTGCTTGTGTTACCTCAATAAAAAATTGTATCCACTAGAAAATTATCATGAAATATCACATGTCAAAATGTCTGCCTATCAATTGATTAGATGTTGTCAACTTCCCTGAATATGATTTTGATATTTCAACTAATTGAATCAAAAAATTTGGAGATGATGAAAAACCTTCTTCTTTTCGGATGGGGGATATTAATCTGCCTATATCTAATATGTGTGTGTAAATTAGCCCTGCTTCCTAAATATAACTAATAAATTTAAAGTTCAAACCACTTTTATTATTGTTTTCGTTTGAAAAAGAACTCAATTGCGAGACTTGAGAAGATATTGGTGTTGTGGAAGAGCCGCTACTTATTTTAGGGAGGGGAGCTCGCCCCTTGTTGATCAAGATCTATCTTTTAAGTATCCCCACCTATTTCCTTTTTTATCCATTCTTCCAATTGCATTCTGTATCAATAAGACTTTAGACAAGTACATTAGGGACTTTTTATAGAAGGCTAGTGATGATGAGTTTAAGTGTACTCAACTCAACTCAACAAAATTGTCCCAACGATTTGGGGGTGCATGGATCGTGCTGCACAACTGATTAGAAGTAACTGCACAACTGAATTTGTTTAACAACCGAGTTTAAGTTATACAACTGATTACAAGTAACTACACAACTTATTTGATTTCTTTATTGAGTTTGTGGTTACCAGTAGTTATGATTATGAATTCAAGTTACTGATTTGATTTCTTTATTGAGTTTGTGTTTAAATTACTATTGAAGTCCTAATGTATGTTTTGATTTGTCTTTGCTCACTTTTTTTAGGTTTCGGCGATTCAAAAATTGGGAGAAATATTTTTTGATAAAAAAGGTGACAGTGCTGGGACCGCGGGACATGCATACAAAGCAATGAGCAATGCAAGATATCTTGACTCTAATCTCATAAGCGTCATATGTTGAATATTGTTGTGTTATTTTTTTATTTCTTAAACAGGGTGGATGGTCCGATAAATAAAGGAAGCACTGGTCAATTTTTTTTTATATTGTTTACAATTATTTGTGTTATGTAATAAATATTTTTGAATTAAGTATTGGCGTTGTTTTCACGAATTGAGTTGGCATTTGTTTATATCATGTTTAGGACGGATTTTTAGTATTATTGTTCGAGTATTTTTTCTTTCTTAAATAAGGTGGGCAGTTTTATAACAAAGGAAACTCTCCAAAATTTTTAAATTTTCCGTGTTTATTTTCGAATTGATTAGTTTGAAATATGATTAGGTCACTATTTTTGTATCTGTTCTTAGGATTTAATTAATTTTCCTGATTTTAAATTCAGGATATTGGATCCTCATTTTTTTTTTTAAATATGTACTAAAATTAGTAACCTAATTTTACCGTTACTAATTTTGAATTTTATCGTTACTATTAGAACATAATTTGACTGTTGCTACTCACGAATTTTCCGTGACTATTAGTAACATAAATTTTTCGTTAGTAATTCTGAATTTTTCATTACTATTAGTAACACAACTTTAGCATTACTAATTCTGAATTTTACTGTTACTATTAGTAATAGAGTTTTTCCGTTACGAATTCAAAATTTTACCATTACTATTAGTAACAGAATTTAAAGTTACTAATTCTGAATTTTACTGTTACTATTAGTAACAGAATTTTACCGTTACTAGCTTCGTGCCCCACGCCTTTTTTCTAATGGAAAAATTGTGTTACTAATAATTTTAGTAATGGTAAAATTGTGTTACTAATGGCGTGTTTTGGTATAGTGATAACTACCAATAATGGACTTAAAATACGTCAAATGGATGTAAAAACCGCTTTCTTAAATGGTGAATTAAAGGAGAAAATATATATGGAGCAACCTGAAGGGTTCAAGGCTCCAGAACAAGAAGGAAAAGTATGTAAGATTGTGAAATCACTTTACGGATTAAAACAAGCACCTAAGCAATGGCATGAAAAATTTGATACTGCAATGTTTTCAAATGGTTTCAAAATTAATGTGTGAGATAAATGTGTATACATTAAAATCATTCAAAATGAATATGTCATTGAATGCCTCTATGTTGATCATATGCTAATCATGGGTAGTAACCTAGAAATTGTCCAAACTACAAAACATATGTTAAGTAGTCGATTTGACATGAAAGATTCAGGTATCACCGATGTTATATTAGGAATTAAAAGTTGTAAAACATTGGATGAACTTATATTATCTCAATATCATTGCATAGAGAAAGTACTTGAAAAATTCAAGAAGTATGATATTAGTCCCACCAAGACACCTTTAGATGTAAATTTACATCTAGAAAGAAATAATGATGAAGGTATATCTCAACTAGAATACTCTCATATTATCGAAAGTTTAATGTATGTCATGAATTGTACACGACCAGACTTAGCATACTCGATAAATACACTAAGTCGATTTATGAGTAATCCAGGGAGAGATCACTGGAAGGCGATATTAAGAGTTTTTGGTTATTTAAAATACACTCAAAACTATGGACTACACTATTCAAGATATCCAGCTGTTCTTGAAGTACATTGTGCTGCAAATTGGATATCTGATACAAAGGACTCTAAGTCTACGAGTGGGTATTTATTCACCATTAAAGGTGCAGCCGTATCTTGAAAATCCTCAAAACAAATGTGCATTTCTAGATCGAGAATGAAATTTGAATTCATTGCACTAGACAAAGTTGGAGAAAAAGCTGAATGGCTTCGAAATTTCTTAGATGATGTTCCAAATTGGTCAAAACCTGTGCCTACAATATGTATACAATGTGATAGTCAATCAATGATTGGAAGGGAACATAATCACATGTATAACGGAAAGTCACTACATATTCTTCATCGATATAATACCGTTAGACAACTTCTCTTAAACAAAATTATCTCAACTGGCTATGTAAAGTCACAAGATAATATAACGGATCCACTAACTAAAGGTTTAAATCGAGAGAAAGTTGAAAAAATCATTGAGAAGAATAGGTATAAAGCCTATAAATAAATAAGAATCAATATAGTGGCAACACAACCTAGCTGACTGTAGATCCTAAAATCAAGGTTCAATGGTCAAACTGAACTGCATTGTATTCAGTATGCACTGGGGGATATTTAATCCTATCCATTCTAAAGGTGAAACAGTGCACATCTGCCACGAATTTAGGACAAGTTACGCTTTTAATGACATCAATATCTTAGTACGTCGAAGTGGGGTATAGAAGAATACTTTTTATGGATATCACCTACGTGTGTAAGAAGGGGGCCACTTCTATTAGAATAATGAAAAGAAAATTCTCTAAAATACTCACGGAACAAAGTGGTATTCATGGCCAAAATGAACACAAATGTGAAAACCAATTGTATTATAGAAGTTTTGTGTGAATATTGTTGTCTAGGTTTAACAAAAAGGATAGACGATTCAAAGACATGAAGTCTACTGATTAACCGATGGTATATCAGTAAGGAAAGTTCAAGGCCACTAGGCTACTTCTCTTGATGCAATAAATTTTCTATTTTACTCAAACTGTGTCTAGATTTGTATCTTTCATATCTTTATATATAGATATATATCATTCATGTTGGGGATTGTTAGAAAAAGGGTATTGGACAGTAATTTTGAGCAACTTTGAGCTCAAATTTAGGTTGGACCAACACCACAAAAATTATGGGACCATATACAAATGCATTCTCCTATGCAAGGAGATTAACATAGTATATTTATATGTCCAACTCCATTAAGTTATGGATGATAAATATATCTCCAAAATGACTCATAAAAAAATGAAAGTTAATTAATTGGGTGAGTTTTAATGCTTGTCCCACATTGGAAGAGTAGTGGAAAGTGGAGGAGTTAATAAAACCCTAAATATGGACTAAGGCTTGGATGCTGTAACACCCCGTATTTTTGGTACATTTAAAATTTAATTAATTCGGAAATTCTAAATTACTAGTGTGTTGTAATTTAATGAATTAATTATGATAGAATATTATATAAATATTAATCTGGGATTGAATGGTTAATATTTAAGGAAAAATTATTTACTGAGTGTATAGTAATAATGTAATTTCGTCGTTTCGAGTATTAATGACGAGATATGTACTTATCACATCCGGAAATCGGTATAGACTATAGTGGGTGGGGGATAAGTATTTTTATAAATTAATTCGGATGCAAATTCTGAGTGTACAGTTGAGTCCGGATGGGCCGAGATAGTCGGAAAAGTGTACCCAGGGGTAGTAAACGGGTCACGGGACGTTTTTAGACATAGTCGGGCCCACTCGGGGGCATTTTGGTCACTTGGGATTGGCCCATTAGTCAAAAAACGGGAATGGATTAATTAACTTAATAAAAAGAAAATAAGGGCTGGCTAAGCTTAAGCAGAGAAAGGAATTAAAGGGTTAGGAAACCCTAGCAGCAGCCAAAGCCATTTTGGGAATCTCAAAGAACCAACAAGGTCATCTTCAACCTTGGAATCCATCACAAATTCAGACACTACGAAACCTAAGGCAAGTGAATAACTTGCAATAGCATGAAAACTGTTTTTCAATTCATATTTGTGTGCTGTTATGAATTTAAAATTCGTTTTGGGGTTCTTGGTATAAACATGGGGCTTTGATAATTCTATAGAAAACATGAATCTGTTTTGGCCGAAATTATGAGGAGTTATGTAAAATATGATATTGGAATATTGATGTGTATCTGTTAGAATGATATTCAGATACATTAGAACAAATTTTATGAAGAAATTTGGAGTAAAAATGTGTTTAAGGAAAAAAGATGGATTTTCCCTAAATATTTATGAATCAGTTGTTTATGGACGAATTGATGGTTGTTGTAGTCTTTCTGGGTTATCCTAATAAGGTTGCTAGTATACTCTGGTGATAAGAAGGCTTAAAACTCATGTTAGAAGAGGTTAGGTTTTGAGGAAATCCGTCCATGGCTGCCCTGTCTTCGGGAAGAAGACGAAGACCTGTTCGATAGATCGATTGACGGTCTGGGTCGATCGATCGACGGTCGCCAGAATCTGGCAGTTCCGCCAGTTAGTTATATAAAAGGGAATTTTTATATAAAAACCTTATGTAATTAATTATTGAGAAATTAAATACATGAGTCTGAATCTATTTAATTGTAGGTAGATTAATTAGGGTTTGAAGCTAATAAATTAGAGTCGAAAATTGTGACTCGGGTAAATTTATTTTGGGCTACGGGAGTATGTCCAAATTTATGGTGGGGGCGACACCAAAAATAACTAAATTAATTAAAGTGGAATTTAATTAATACTTAGAGTTGGACCATAAACTCTTAATAATTTTAATAGGCTTATGTTACGGATTTTAGTGAACGATATAGCCGGGACTTTTATATTTATATATACGGAGGCGTTAGTATATATATATATATAGTGTGCTCAATTAATATCAGTGACTAGATATTTGTTACTATAGTGCTATAGGGGGAGGTTGCGCGTAGTGGATGAATCCCCTAGCTTGAGGAGTAGGGTGAGTATATTCCCGAGGTCATAACGTCCGTTATATGGGTGAGGGACAACTCACTTTCAGGGAAGGAATATGACCGCCTCCAATTATTTATTTTTATCAAGTTGGTGTGAAAATTCCGACTTGGGATAACTAGGCTATGTGAGTATACCTAGTGGGATAGCACTTTATAGAATTTACATTCCGGGAGTATTTTTACTCGGGAGGTTGCAAGTTATTATATACATTACAGTATGATTGTGAATGCTGGAATATGATTATAAGTATATAATTTTATAATTAATTATATACGGAATATTAATGAAAAGTGAGTGATTTCACAGGTATAACGAATGTAGAAGTTATATGAATATAAAAAGGGAAATGATTTAGTTAAGTTGATGTTACCAATAACTTATATATCAAAATCACTACATACTTAGTCAGAGTAGGGTGGGTATAAAGGAACTTTGTTAATTATCTAGTCATGAGATGAGTAACTAGGTAATTTAATTAAAGCATTCGTAGGGTATAATAGAGGAAGGGTAAGGAAGTCCTCAAGAGAGTGCGTTATTAACTAAAAATATGAAGAGCATGCATATTTATTTATTACTGCAAGTTAATCATTTGTTAAATGTTTTTCAAATGTTTTGGGTACTAACCCTTGCTATAAAAACTTTTAAAAACCTTTTAGGTGTCCAACCACAGGGACGCCAGCCTTGACCATATTCCAGGGATCCGTTGCTGCAGCATATGTGGATGTTGAGGGATTTTGATAGACGCCTCATTCTTCATTCTTAAATGTAGAAGTTCATAATTAGTATTCGAGCATGTTGCTCACTTTCCATTTATTTGTATTAGACTTGTTGAGAGTTTATTCTTATCTTTATGGGATTTATTATTTGGACCGTTGGTTTATTCGGTCAATTATTTTTACTTGTGAATGATTAATTCAGTTATCTGTGATTGTTATATAGTTTTATTAACGCATGGGTGTTTGTTAAATAATGAAAGATAAAAATTGGCACCAGTCTATTTTTCTCACTTAGGTGGTTAGTAAATAATAAGACGACAGTGATGCTAAGAATTGACCAAATGAGAAACCTGTTCTAACTTGATTTAGGACTGATCACCCGGGATTAATTAGGCGGGGTGTCATAGATGGTATCAGAGCATCAGGTTCAAGTGTCCTTAGGATCTGTACGGCTTTCTACGTTTCAGCGTAGCGTTCGGTTGTTATAGAGCCCTATTATTCGGACTGTTGATTATATTTTCCGCTTGTGAGATATAGTATTCCTGCTATTAGTTTTTGTATAAATTGTGTACTTATACAATTCAATCTATTTCAGATGCCGCCAAAGAGACAGAGAGCGGAGAGGGCTGAGGCTAGAGATGAGGTGAGGGAGGCTCGCCAGGAGCCACAGGTACCGCCACCACCACCCCCACCCGAGTTGATTTCTACCACTCAGGTGGCAGTGATAGTGGCCCAAGCGGTCGAGACAGCGATGCGAGCTATGGCAGCTCATTTTCCACAGCCCCAGGCACCGCCTCCATTGGCTCCAGCAGTTCAGGCTCCAGTGGGGCCGCCATCTTGGCAGCGAGTGAGGGAGACCATTCAGAAGGGTCACCCACCTGAGTTTCGAGGTAGCACCAATGTGGTCGAGGCTTGTGACTGGAAGAAGAACATTCAGCGCCATCTGCGCATGTTAGAGGGTACATAAGTGCAGAAACAGATGCTGGCTACCTTTCTTCTGTCAGGGGCAGCCTTACAGTGGTGGGAGTCCGTAACCACCGCTGAGGAGCGGGATTCGATGCCGATTTCTGAATTCTGGGTGCGGTTTGACCACAAGTACTTCCCTCCAGCAGTAGAGTCTGAGATGAGAAAGAAATTCAGCGAGTTGGTACAGGGTGACAGGTCAGTAGCAGATTATGAGGAGGAGTTCACCCGATTGGCAAATTTTGTGCCAAATGAGGTGAGCGATGAGGAGCGGAAGAAGTCGAAGTTCATGGATGGTCTAGCCTGGAGAATCAGGCAGCACTTGATTGGAAATCCGGCGTTAGTGACTTATACAGATGTCGTTAATGCCGCACTTGTACATTGCCAAGATCATCGTTTCCATGCTAAGGGAAACAAGAAGGAAGGTGAGCCGAGCCAGCAGGGCAAGGCGGTCATTAGTGGTGAGACGAGTGGCACACAGCAGCAGGTTATCATTCAGCAAGGGAATCAGGCTAAGAAGTTTAAGCCTGGTGGGTTATGACCGGGAGGACAGGGGTTCAGGCAGGGGAAACCAGGTCCTAATCAGCAACAGCAGATTCCTCAGGGCCGACAGGGTCAAGGGAACAACGGGGGAGGCCACCCGGGGCCGCAACGTCAGGGCCAGCAGGGCCAACGACCGAGTGACGACCAGAAACGTTGTTTCTCCTGTGGACAGCCAGGACACTTCAAGAGGGAGTGCCCACAGAGGGGCAGAGGCCAGCAGCAGGGTGCCCAGCAGGGGCAACAGGGTCAGATTCTGCCAGCAGCGCCAGCCCCACCCGCCCCACAGCAGCAGGGGCAGATGCACTACGGACGTGTGTATAACATACGGGATGTTCCTAATCCCCCAACAGAGCAGGCGCCGTCCGCGATCGAGGGTACATTTTCTATCCATGGCACTATGGGTCGGGTATTATTTGATACGGGGGCTACACATTGCTTTATAGCTACACATTTCGCGAAGGCTTTAGGGTTGTTAGCCACCGCGGAGAGCACTGTTACGTGTGTCGACTCACCATTGGGGAATGGGTCGCTTATATTCTTTATATGTCGGGGAGTGGGGGTGGAGATTGGTGGTTTGGTATTACCTGTGGACGTGTTGGTATTAGATATGCATGTTCACGATGTGATCATCGGTATGGATTGGCTCGCTGACTATAGAGCCATGATTGATTGCTTCGGTGGGAGCATTATTTTTGCCATTTCGGGACAAGAGATGTTTGTTGTGGCGATGCCCCGCCCAGAGGGAGGCTCGACCGCTCATTTATATTACATTGAGGAGGAAACCTCACAGGAAGTGGTAGTTCCTTTAGACTCTATTCCTGTAGTGAGGGACTTTGAGGATGTATTCCAGGAAATACCAGGAATACCACCCAGCAGAGAAATTGAATTTGTTATCGATTTGTCTCCGGGGACGAGACCGATTGCTCTGGCACCTTACCGAATGGCCCCTTCAGAGATGCGAGAATTGAGGGAACAGATTCAGCAACTACTGGGCCAGGGTTTTATTCGGCGGAGTACATCGCCGTGGGGTGCGACGGTATTGTTTGTGAAGAAGCGAGATGGTTCACTCCGCTTGTGCGTGGATTATAGGGAGCTGAACAAGGTGACGATACGGAATAAATATCTGTTGCCTCAGATCGATGATTTATTTGACCAATTGAGAGGGGCGTCTTACTTCTCCAAGGTCGACTTGAGGTCAGGGTATCATCAACTGCGTATCCGAGAGGGGGATGTTCCTAAGACCGCTTTCTTGTCGCGGTATGGATCATATGAGTTCAGGGTGATGCCCTTCGGGCTCACCAATGCACCAGCAGTGTTCATGGACCTCATGAATAGGGTTTTCAGAGAGTACTTAGATCAGTTTGTCATCGTGTTCATTGATGACATCCTAATCTACTCGCGCACCGAGGAGGAGCACGCAGAGCATTTGCGCATGGTTTTACAGACACTGAGGGATCATCAGCTCTATGCCAAATTAGGGAAGTGTGGATTCTGGCTTCGGGAGGTACATTTCCTTGGTCACGTCGTGTCAGATCAGGGTATTGCAGTGGATCCGAATAAGGTGTCGGCGGTGAGGGAGTGGGGACAACCCACGACACCGACCGAGGTGCGTAGTTTTCTGGGTTTGGCCGGTTACTACAGGCGATTCATTAAAGGATTCTCTAAGATTGCAGGACCTTTGACGAATCTGACTCGGAAAGGAGTACCTTTCAAGTGGGGTGATAGTTGTCAATTAGCGTTCGATGAGCTAAAGGACAAGTTGACATCTGCCCCCGTGCTTGCATTGCCAAAGGGAGGGCTAGAGTATCGGGTTTACACAGACACATCCTTACGGGGTCTTGGGGGTGTGCTCCAGCAGGAGGAAAGGGCTATAGCTTATGCTTCCAGGAAGCTGAATCCCCACGAGAGGAATTACCCCACTCACGACCTAGAGTTAGCATCGGTGTTTTTGCTTTGTGGATATGGAGGCATTATCTTCTAGGAGAGCAGTTTACTTTATTCACGGATCACAAGTCACTTCAGTATCTCTTCACACAGAAGGATCTGAATATGAGGCAGAGGCGGTGGCTAGAATTCGTGAAGGATTACCAGTTTGATATTTAGTATCATCCTGGTAAGGCCAATGTGGTAGCAGACGCATTGAGCCGAAGGCCGACTGGGGAGATAGCAGAGGTATGGAAAGCGAAGTGGAGAGAGCTTCGATATGAGGATGACGTAGCCAGGGCTTGCATGTCAGCTTTATCCATCACACCCGAGATCATTATGCGAGTTGTGAAGACTCAGGCGGAGGATCAGATTTATCGGGATAAGGTGGGCCAGTTGTTAGCTGAGGGAGCAGAGGGTTACTCGATTAGCTCAGAAGGAGCCCTACGCTTTAATGGGAGGTTATTGGTGCCAGAGGATCAGGATTTGAAGCACGCTGTTATGACAGAATCCCATGGTTCAAAATTTGCGGTACATCCCGGTGGGGATAAAATGTACCAAGATATGAGAAGGCAGTATTGGTGGGCAGGGATGAAACGGGACATAGCGGAGTTTGTTTCGAAATGTGCCACGTGTCAGCTTGTGAAAGTTGACCACCAGAGACCATCAAGGATGCTACAGCCGTTAGAAATTCCCGTGTGGAAGTGGGAGAGCATCTCCATGGACTTCATCACAGGGTTACCGGTATCGCAGAGGGGTCACGACTCCATATGGGTTATCGTGGATCGGTTGACTAAGGTGGCCCACTTTTTACCGGTACGCACAGACTTTGAGACGATGCGTTATGCACAACTATTCATAGCAGAGATTGTTAAGCTGGATGGAGTGCCTATAAATATTGTATCCGACCGAGACAAAATTTTTGTCTCCCACTTTTGGCAAAGCTTTCAGGAGGCAATGGGCACGGAGTTGCGCTTGAGTACAGCATATCACCCACAGACTGACGGACAGACTGAGAGAGTTAATCAGATGCTGGAGGACATGCTCAGAATGTGCATTTTGGACTTCGGGGGAGGATGGGAGAAATATCTTCCTTTGGTAGAGTTTGCGTATAACAACTCTTACCAATTCACGATTGGCATGGCACCGTTTGAGGCACTGTACGGGAGACCTTGTCGTTCACCCGTTTGTTGATTAGAGGTGGGGGACAACAAACTCTTGGGGCCGGAGATTGTTCAAGAGACATCTTCCAAGATAGAGCTGATTCGAGGAAGAATTCGGATAGCTCAGGACAGGCAAAAGAGTTATGCTGACGCTTCTCGACGACATGTGGAGCTAGAAATTGGGGACCAGGTTTTAGTCCGAGTATCCCCAATGAAAGGGGTGATGAGGTTCGGCAAGAAGGGTAAGTTAGCACCGCGATACGTAGGACCTTTCCCTATTATTGAGAGGGTGGGACCGGTGGCGTATAAGCTTGGGTTACAAGAACATCTTCAGCGGATACACGATGTATTCCATGTGGCATCGCTGAAGAAATATCGAAGGAGCGAGAGAGCCTTTTGGCACATTCCACTCGAGGATATCAACTTACAGCCAGACATCTCGTACGAGGAAAGGCCGGTAGCTATTCTGGATCATAGTGAGCGGAAATTATGATCCAAGGTTGTTCCATTGGTTAGAGTACAGTGGGGTCATCACAATGTTGACGAGTCTACCTGGGAGCGAGAGGAGGATATGCGGGAACAATATCCAGATCTTTTCAACGCAGGTACAATCTAATTTCGGGGACGAAATTCCTTTATAAGGGGGGGAGTATGTAACACCCCGTATTTTTGGTACATTTAAAATTTAATTAATTCAGAAATTCTAAATTACTAGTGTGTTGTAATTTAATGAATTAATTATGATAGAATATTATATAAATATTAATCTGGGATTGAATGGTTAATATTTACGGAAAAATTATTTACTGAGTGTATAGTAATAATGTAATTTCGTCGTTTCGAGTATTAATGACGAGATATGTACTTATCACATCCGAAAGTCGGTATAGACTATAGTGGGTGGGGGATAAGTATTTTTATAAATTAATTCGGATGCAAATTCTGAGTGTACAGTTGAGTCCGGATGGGCCGAGATAGTCGGAAAAGTGTACCCAGGGGTAGTAAACGGGTCACGGGACGTTTTTAGACATAGTCGGGCCCACTCGGGGGCATTTTGGTCACTTGGGCTTGGCCCATTAGTCAAAAAACGGGAATGGATTAATTAACTTAATAAAAAGAAAATAAGGGCTGGCTAAGCTTAAACAGAGAAAGGAATTAAAGGGTTAGGAAACCCTAGCAGCAGCCAAAGCCATTTTGGGAATCTCAAAGAACCAATAAGGTCATCTTCAACCTTGGAATCCATCACAAATTCAGACACTACGAAACCTAAGGCAAGTGAATAACTTGCAATAGCATGAAAACTGTTTTTCAATTCATATTTGTGTGCTGTTATGAATTTAAAATTCGTTTTGGGGTTCTTGGTATAAACATGGGGCTTTGATAATTCTATAGAAAACATGAATCTGTTTTGGCCGAAATTATGAGGAGTTATGTAAAATCTGATATTGGAATATTGATGTGTATCTGTTAGAATGATATCCAGATATATTAGAACGAATTTTATGAAGAAATTTGGATTAAAAATGTGTTTAAGGAAAAAAGATGGATTTTCCCCAAAAATTTATGAATCAGTTGTTTATGGACGAATTGATGGTTGTTGTAGTCTTTCTGGGTTATCCTAATAAGGTTGCTAGTATACTCTGGTGATAAGAAGGCTTAAAACTCATGTTAGAAGAGGTTAGGTTTTGAGGAAATCCGTCCATGGCTGCCCTATCTTCGGGAAGAAGACGAAGACCTGTTCGATCGATCGATCGACGGTCTGGGTCGATCGATCGACGGTCGCCAGAATCTGGCAGTTCCGCCAGTTAGTTATATAAAAGGGAATTTTTATATAAAAACCTTATGTAATTAATTATTGAGAAATTAAATACATGAGTTTGAATCTAATTAATTGTAGGTAGATTAATTAGGGTTTGAAGCTAATAAATTAGAGTCGAAAATTGTGACTCGGGTAAATTTATTTTGGGCTACGGGAGTATGTCCAAATTTATGGTGGGGGCGACACCAAAAATAAATAAATTAATTAAAGTGCAATTTAATTAATACTTAGAGTTGGACCATAAACTCTTAATAATTTTAATAGGCTTATGTTACGGATTTTAGTGAACGATATAGCCGGGACTTTTATATTTATATATACGGAGGCGTTAGTATATATATATATATATAGTGTGCTCAATTAATATCAGTGACTAGATATTTGTTACTATAGTGCTATAGGGGGAGGTTGCGCTTAGTGGATGAATCCCCTAGCTTGAGGAGTAGGGTGAGTATATTCCCGAGGTCATAACGTCCGTTATATGGGTGAGGGACAACTCACTTTCAGGGAAGGAATATGACCGCCTCCAATTATTTATTTTTATCAAGTTGGTGTGAAAATTCCGACTTGGGATAACTAGGCTATGTGAGTATACCTAGTGGGATAGCACTTTATAGAATTTACATTCCGGGAGTATTTTTACTCAGGAGGTTGCAAGTTATTATATACATTACAGTATGATTGTGAATGCTGGAATATGATTATAAGTATATAATTTTATAATTAATTATATACGGAATATTAATGAAAAGTGAGTGATTTCACAGGTATAACGAATGTAGAAGTTAAATGAATATAAAAAGGGAAATGATTTAGTTAAGTTGATGTTACCAATAACTTATATATCAAAATCACTACATACTCAGTTAGAGTAGGGTGGGTATAAAGGAACTTTGTTAATTATCTAGTCATGAGATTAGTAACTAGGTAATTTAATTAAAGCATTCGTAGGGTATAATAGAGGAAGGGTAAGGAAGTCCTCAAGAGAGTGCGTTATTAACTAAAAATATGAAGAGCATGCATATTTATTTATTACTGCAAGTTAATCATTTGTTAAATGTTTTTCAAATGTTTTGGGTACTAACCCTTGCTATAAAAACTTTTAAAAACCTTTTAGGTGTCCAACCACAGGGACGCCAACCTTGACCATATTCCAGGGATCCGTTACTGCAGCATATGTGGATGTTGAGGGATTTTGATAGACGCCTCATCTTCATTCTTAAATGTAGAAGTTCATAATTAGTATTCGAGCATGTTGCTCACTTTCCATTTATTTGTATTAGACTTGTTGAGAGTTTATTCTTATCTTTATGGGATTTATTATTTGGACCGTTGGTTTATTCGGTCAATTATTTTTACTTGTGAATGATTAATTCAGTTATCTGTGATTGTTATATAGTTTTATTTCCGCATGGGTGTTTGTTAAATAATGAAAGATAAAAATTGGCACCAGTCTATTTTTCTCACTTAGGTGGTTAGTAAATAATAAGACGACAGTGATGCTAAGAATGGACCAAATGAGAAACCTGTTCTAACTTGATTTAGGACTGATCACCCGGGATTAATTAGGCGGGGTGTCACAGATGCCTTTGGGGTATCCCAACTCTTTGAAGGGTAGATGGCCTACACTATACAAGTGTTGGGCTTTGGCCAAAATCCCACACGCGTGCGCCATCCGTCCGGATGCCTCAGCTCGGCTCAGTTTGGTTGGGGCTTGGGCTTATAAAATCCCATATATTTTTTGGGCCAAATTAATTAACTTTTTGGGCTTAATTAATTAATTATGAAATTAATTAATGAACAACTCTTCTATTCTGGTTCATGGTTTCTCTTGGCTATATGGTTCATCCGGGGGAGATATCGAGCTTTAAGAAATAGTGAATGGTCCTATCAATACACAAATGGATAACTCCCCAGGAATTTTAATTGTGCTCATATTCATCACTGTAGGAATTGGGTTCAAGCTTTCCCCAGCCCCTTCTCATCGAATTTTGAAATCTCATTTAGGCATACTCTTTCCTTGAGTTTGACCAGTTAATATAAAAAAAGATCAAAGTTTTTCATTAGGCAAAATCTTGGTTCTGAAATCTTTCGATATAATTTATTCCATGTAAATTAAATGTCAAACGACAAAACAAAAATCAACAGAGATATAAATGCGGGGTCTCGGGCCTCCCCGAAAGGAGGCCTTCTTCGCCTTCCACCTATACTGCGCAGGAAAGGCCCAGAGCCAGTCCCGGAGAATAGTGAATCTTCATAGGGTCTTTCTATACAAGTGCAGATTGTGAAGTCGGAATCGCTAGTAATCGCCGGTCAGCTATACGACGGTGAATTCGTTCCCGGGCCTTGTACACACCGTCCGTCACACTATGGGAGCTGGCCATGCCCGAAGTCGTTACTTTACTCGCAAGGAGGGGGATGCCGAAGGAATTTCTAGTGAATGGAGTGAAGTCGTAACAAGGTAGCAATCAACTGCTATTAAACCAAATTTAACTATTGGCCATTTTTTCCAATAGTCAACTTCTTTTGCTGTATATACATCTGTTCCCCTCCATTTTTTACTAATGAAAATTTTTGAAAATACAACAACTTTTCCAGAATAGTTCCTCCTCCATTATTGTTGTTGTATACATTGCATACACATTGTTCATTCTGTTTAGTTGAGTTTAAAACACATATTTGTGTTCGCTGGGATTAATCATTGCTGTGCTGCTTGATTAATTCGAAAATCCGTTCTATCTTGGGAGACAATTATTCATCACCTTGAATAACATTGTGGAGGGAATATATTTGTCCTAAGGAGAGCATTCTAAACAGGGATCAGATTATATTATGCCAGAAATCATTCTTATATTCTGTACTACAAATAAGATTCTAAATTTATATATTTCTGCATTTTCTGTAATATATATATATATATATATATATTCTATTTTTATTTTGAATTTATAATGTCAGTAATAACACTATTCATACGGATATCAATGTATGAAATATATTACTTCATCCCATATGCCCACGCGCATCTCGCTTTTCTCTCTCTGTATTCACCATTTAATTCATTCGTCCCTCTTTCTCTTTCCATTTTTGAATCCTTTCAGTTCATCTTATATACTAAATTAAACCTCGTGATACACAAAAATTGTGTGAAATAACTATCACAATTTCCTAGCCCGCGCATCGCACAGTTTACACCTAGTTATGTAATAGAGATATGGTATGATGGACTATAGTAAAATATTAAACGACATTGTTGGGGCTTATTTTTACGTTATCGTGTCCTAAAATAACAAAATAAATCTACAAAATAAGGATGCTAAATATACTAAATTGAGAAGTGCAAAGAACTAATTAGGTGATCTCCAATGGTGAGGCCTGTAAATTATGTGTGAAATAATGTTTAGAAATTTATATATGATTTGGAAATTATTTGGAAATTAATAGGGAATGTCAATGAACCCAACTAAGAGAAAAGAAATATGTTCACCCATACTTGTTGACAATGACATGTCACTTGCCTAAATAATAGAACAATCCCCCCCCAACAATATTTGTGTATAATCAAATTTGATGATATTCTTGAGCCTCATGGACTGTTTAGTACCACAATTTTTTCTTTTATATAATTTTATTTCAAATTCATGATGAAATATGATAATATTGATATTGGTGTTAATAATGTGGTTTAACATTCGTCTTAGGGAAAATCAATGAAGACAATCTTTCAAGGGGGTGGAAGATGTTTGAGTTGAGAAAGGAATGGAAGATCTCTTCGTACTTCTTTCGGTTGAAAGAGATGGGTAAAGGTTATTCTTGTGTCTTTTTTTTTGGCAAGGGTGAGGTGTTCTAGTCGAGTGATTGTATGCGTGAAAAAGCCATGCAACAAGGAAGATTTATAAGAAAAGAAAGTGTTCGAATGAATAAATCCTAGCATGCACCCATTATGTTTAGAGGGAAGATTCTTTTGTCATTATTATGAAGGAAGGAGGAAGGAGGGGCAATATCACAATCCCGGAGCAGGCCACCGGGGAAGATAAAGTGCCGCAAGAGACAAGTTTTTGAAAATGGAAGTGGTGTTTTCATGTCGAGCGGAGATAGGGTGGCATGTTAAGGGAAGATTGGTTGAGACAACAACTGAGGTTAAAGAGAAGAAAATGTTTCTACAAGATGCTCGTATCGAGTCAAGGCCCTTTCATAAGTCGATAATATTTGTTAACGATGAAACATTATATGACATAGAGGTGTTTCTCTAGATTCAAGTACTTTCATAAAAATCTTGTGGGAAGGGTGGTTGGTAAGTTTGAGACATCTCCATCGTATCATGACTTAGCTAAGTTGAAATAGTTAAAATAGTAGAGGTATTCCATGAAAACAATTGAAATAGTTAATAGAGGATAAAGCGAGTGGGCTAGTGAGGGAGGAATGGGCTTAGGCTTTTTTTTTGTATCATACCACGTGGTGTCCGGTCATCTTTAAGTGCATCTCAACTAATCCACGCTCGCGGTTCGTGGTTTCCGCTGGCCAAACAATATTTTGACAGTGCCAAAGATCGAAGTGACCAAACCCAATCCACCCCCAAGACTGTTCTAGTGACAACCTTATACCACTTGTCCAAGAGACTTGGTTGAATGGGTTAGTTGGGGATAGCTCCCATTATGGTAGGATCACCTTTTTAATAAGGTGGCAACGGAGTGATGACTGGTCTAAAATTGTTGGGAAAAACATAGCAAACCATCATGAGAACAGTGAACTAAATTGATGGGGAATGTAGTCAACAAAGGTTTTGTGGGTGCACATGCTCTTATCTCGGGCATGGGTGGGATTATGGGTGAGAGGTTTTTTTTAAAGGCGGTCTCAATGTGGGTATTAAAAAAGTGAGCAATTAGATGAGGTAGAAAGGAAGGTTCTGAGAGGAATTTTATCGAATGACATAACAGTAAAAGATTCCATGGTGGGAGATTTTAAAGAGATGCCCGGGGAATCTTTTTTAAGCACAAAAAACAGTTACAAAGTGGTTTGATTATGGAATTATTTGGTGGGTTTAAAATTTTTAAGACATTCACTAGTCCGGGTAAGATAAGAAGAAAATGAGTAGGCAGGGGGAAGAAGAAGGCCAAAAGGGGGGAGTAAAGTCAACAATTTTGTTCACAGTATTGAGGGGCGAATATTATGAATTGGCATAAAGGAATAAAGGAAATGAATAGGCGACATTGGTTATCGGTTAATTCTCTAATAATGGGGTTGAAGGGAATTATCCATTTTTAAAACAGGTGAAACGAGTGGAGCGGGAGGGGAGGGTTAATAATATTAATTTTATGGAACTTGATAATTACAAATTATGGGTTGAGATTTAGATTTCTAGATGAGACATGGAGTTCGATGTGTTTATTCATTGAATTCTTAATTTAATGTTTAACTAGTCTTAATTAAACATTGTTACGAAATTGGGACGATTTTCATGAATTAGTGCAGAAATTGTCAAATTGTTATCATGGCCGTAGTAATTCATGATTGAAGGTTAGGAATACCTTATAAATGTTGTGATGCAAATCGAATTTGGAGCTGGAATATGAATGGATCTCGAGTAGAGTTCTTGATATGTTTATGAGATAAGAATTAGAGATATTGTCTAAATCCTATATTGAAAGAACCAAAAATGATTATAGAATGGTTAACATTAGCAATAATACTAATATATATATAAAAATGTGAAGTGTGGGGCTGTTTAGTGACCTGAAAATATGAATATGAGTGCAATAATGGTAGATAGTTAATTAAGGGATCGTTAATGGAGGTTTAGATTATGAAATTTGTTTTAGAGAAAATCAGTCACTTAGAGGCTATTTTTTATATAATAAACCTGGGAGTATAACTTTCTAGCCAAAAGAGAGTCCTACCTAAATTAAGTTAAGAACGTGTGGGTATTAGTTTCATATTTTTTAGAGTTATGATGAATATTTTGATGATTATTTTATGAATAGCACGCAGTGCTGAAAAATTCTGAAGTAAATCTGGGACTTTGTCATTATTTTTGGAATAGTATATCTATGAATTTCTCTTTTGTGAAAAAAAATTCACAGTTAAACTGACTTAACTAGACCAAAATATAGTTTTAGTAACACACAATATTATTGATTACTAACACTATTATACTGTTATAATTACTAATAATTATTTACCGTTACTAAATTAAGATATATGTTACTAATGAGCTTTATTATGTGAAATAACAAAGTAAAAATCAATTTTAATAATACACCTCACAAAATAAGAGCGGGAGACTTCCCTTCGAATGAAAAGCCAATACGTTTTCTCCCACATCTCTCCAAATCGTCTGTAAATATGTTTTCTTTTTTTTTTCTGAATGAGCGGGATACTTCTTGCGAGACCTCTCACATCTTCTAGAAATTTTTGATGTTTTCTCCTACATCTTCTAGCGATTTCATCCACGCTTTAGTTTCTTTTAGAAACTTCATCTCCGGGTTTATTTTTGCGTCTTTTCTCTTTCTTTGTTCATTCATTTCCTTTGATTTGATGATCTCAGTTATTTTTACGCATTAAATCAAAATAGAAAAAACTGAAATCACACTGAAATTAAATTAGGGTTTTCTCATCCATTATATGACTCTTTATTGGGGATTCAAAGACCATTTATAGAAATATAATCCCGAGATCCAATTCTTAACTTGATTTGCGATCCTTAAGTTAACTGAAAATATAATCCCAATTTCTAACTTGAATCATAACTCGGACAATAAACATGTTGCTAATTTTGATATTCTGAAACTCGTAACTTGAACTACCACTCGTACCATAGCTTTATTTTTTAAGCACTTGGGGATTTCAAGTCGAATGCTTAGTTTTTAAAACTTTTGTGTTTTTTTTTGTTGGCAAGGGTTTATAGGTGTAACTAGGCATCATATTGTGTTTTTAAGACAAATAGGACATTTTAAATGAGAAAATCCAATGTCCATTGCATTTAGGTTAAATGCTTGGATTTTAAAACTTTTATCGTTTGGTTTTTATTGACAAGGGTTTGTAGGTATAATTAGGCATTGGATTGTGTTTTTAGGACAAATAGAACTTTTTAAGTGAGAAAATCCAATGTCCATTGCATTTTCCTAAAACACAATTGTCCATGAACTAATGCTTTTGATTTATTTTGTATTCATGTAGAGGGAAGACTTGCATAGAGACTTATTTCAGGATTACTAATGCTACTATATCGTTACTATACCATTGCTTATTTTGAGTTACCAATGCTACTATACCATTTTGGTAAATTGTATCATGTAAGTCCAAAGGCGCACACTATCCTTTTATATAAAATAATGTTGTTTCTTTTGGTAGTGCAAAATGTCCCAAATATTGAACAAAAGATGGATGACTGAGAGGAATAGAACAAGTGAGGTATACGTAAATGGAGTAAGATATTTTCTTGATTTTTGTAATTGCAAACAATAGATACCATCTCTCGACATTTACATGTCCATGTATTAAGTGTCAAAATAAGAAGCGGTTCAGTGCGTCAGATATCAGGAGTTATTTGATTAGGAATGGTATAGATTCGACATATACTACATGGATTTTACACGGTGACATAAGATCCTCGAACTCCCCAAATCCCATTATAGAACTTACTGATTATGTGTCAAAAATGATGAGAAAATTAATAATTAAAGTCTTCAAAACTTAGTTGACACGTGCTACAAAGTGCACAAACAACATTGTGGAGAGTGTGACCAGGAAAAATTAGATGTTAATAATGAGAAGTATCAAGAGTATAATGGATTAGTGACTGAAAAATTGAACATGTAATACACCCTATATTTTTGGAATAAAATAAAATTTAATAAGGATTAAATTAATTCGGTGAAATTAATAACTATAGGATTACGAGTAATTAAACTCAATATTATTTGTAAAGTTTAGAATTTGAATTTAATGATTTGAAATAAATCAAACGAAATTTATTTATTATTTTTGGACATTAAATATATTTTTGGGATAAAATATTTAGGATGCACTTTGAGAGGTATTATGGGCTCGTTTGGGTATTTTATACCCTTAGACATGGTCCCAAGGTCTATATATATATGAGTTGGGTAGTTATTGGGCCAATTAGATTTTGTATTTGGGCTGATTTGGGGGGTCCAAAGTTGGGGCCTAAAGCCCAACTCGGGAATTGGGAAATAAATATAAGATTGGAAGGAAGAGGAATAAATCCCCCACTCCTATCAAAACCTAATCCTATCAGCCCCACTTCAAGAGAAAGAGGAACAAAGGCTTATGAGGAAGAAGAGCAGCCTAGGAGGAGGAACAAAGACATTTCTACTCAATCACAGGCAAGGATTCTCTTGCCATTCTTATTCAATTTGTGCGATTTTCATATGAATGTTAACTCCATGCTTAGATATAAAGTTAAATCATATTTTTAGATTTCTGGGATTTAGGGATTATTATATTTGAGTTGTTGATGATGAATGACCCATGTAGAGGAAGGAATTAATATGTAGAAACAATCTTAGAATTTGGTACTGGGAATCTAAATTGATGTTAGATTTTTAAGTTTGATGACAAATTGGGAATAAAGTAAATAATTAAATGTAGGGATTTTTACATGAATTTATGGACTGACATTTTTTGTAAATCCTTAAGTAGATATTCCTTTGATGCTGAGATATAAAAATGTTGGAAATTCATAGGATGTTCAACTTTAGGAACCCTTAACTGATGGACCCACTGAAATTGAGCACATAAACCTTGGAACTAATTACTGAATGTTAGCCTAACTGCTATAAATCGCGTATGTGTTTTTGGGTTTTCAAAGTTTTATATTTGGAAGAACTATAATTGATAAACAAAGTTGGGAAGAAGAGGGAGGTCGCTCAAACGACATAAAAAGTCGTTTGAGCAATATAGAAAGTCGTCCAAACGACATTGAAGTCGTTCAAATGAGATTTGTATTTCGTTAAAATGAGATTAGTATCTATTTAGAAAAGATAGTTATCTCTTTGAAACTACCATGGTCTTGGGCATGGAGATAGATATTTTTGTTACGAACGTGTGGACACCAGTTTCGTATTTTTCTGATATTTTTTGAATTAGTTATTATTTTATTACTGAAGGGTGTTCGAAACATAAATCATTTGTGAGAAATCAAATCTGGATTACTTAGAGATGTTCATAGATGAGTGTAGGGCTCGAAAAAATATTAAGTAACATTATTTTTACCTTGAAATTGAATGAGAATGAATTCAGGGTATGGAATTAGAGTGTTTAGGATGAACAATACTCGAAAATATATGAAAGAATTCGAATGGAAATTTCAAATGAAATTAGGATACGGGATATATAGAGATGTACTTAGTATCTTGAATAAAAATATGAATGTAAGTTAATATTTACGGAATTAAGAGTCGGGTTAATGACTCGGATATCTTTAGGCAGAGCGCTACGAGAGTTAGGCATAGGTAACCGATAAAATCTATTATATATATTATAAATTATCAAATATCAAATTTATTAAAGGGTGTTTGACCTAATAGTGAGATTTTGTGTAATGAATTTTGAAGTGTGAAGATAGGGACCAAATGAATGAGCTCGGTTATTATAGTGGAGTGATACTAATTAGTTATATCAGAGGATTCCTTATACATGTACATATAACCCTTTTCGGATTAGTTAACTCCTTATATATGTACATATAAACCTTATTGAAAAGGTATCAGGAAGTGAACAGATATTAATTATCTGAATAATTAAAGTTAAGTTAAGAGGACAACATGCTAAGATTATTAAATGTGCGGGAGAGGTTAGTTTGGGAAAATAACTATGCCTAGGTATTTAAGGAGTAATAAATTATGAAGAAAATATGATTTAAGTCCAAATAATATTTTATGAGACTTAATATTTAATTGAGAAATAGTCGTAGGATAACGACTGAAAATGAGTTATGGAATAATTGGCTAAAATGTTATGGTTAAGCCAAGAAGGCTATAATTTATATAAATTGAGATATCCTTAGATAAAAGTGGTTATAGAGTAACTACTTATACATATTGGGTGATAATGTGTATTTATATGTATTTATGTGTACATACTAGTTGATCGTCCTATCGGCTTGGGGGTTTGTGCTTCGGGCCGTGTACCACACGTCGGCACAGGTGGTCTTGACGATGTGTAGGCCATATAGGTACAATGTGGAGGCTCCACCCTCGAGGGGTAGGTGTAGCACTTACCATTCCTATATTACCGTTGAGTATGGGCCGTATACAGGTATCCTATGTAGGGGCTGCTCCCAACTTGTATGTCTATTTTATGGTGTCTGCTTAGGATAAGGGATTCCTTCGGACTTTCCAAGAGAGCACGAATGAGACACCAACGGTAGATTCCCTCGTGTGTAATATATATATATATATACCTTACATGGGATAGTTCCCCTTTTTGTCTAAAGATGTAGACACTGTTTTAATTGATAATATAATTGGGTAAATAAAATGATGCGGATAATTAAGGTCGAAAATGAGTCCTAATGAATAATGCAACAAACAATTATTAATGAGAATGATAATTGGATAGTCTAAGGGACTAGACAAACATTTAATAGAATGAGTAACGGTGTAGCTAATTATTAAACGAGAATAAAATTTTGGTAATTTAATAGAGTGAAACTGATAGTATAACAAGGGTAGATGACATGGAATGTGAATTTAATTATGAAATGATTTGAAGAAATAGACGAGGGTCAGACGGTATTAATTATAAGCAAATGCACTTAGTTTATATATATTGAAAAATTTATATCATGAAATCTATTCGGGGATACGGGTGTCAGACATTGGGAACCAATTGTAGTTAGTGCATAATGGAAATGGTTTATTCTTTACTTCGATGAATAAATAATGGAAGTTTACAATTGATATTCAGTTGAGGATATGGGTAGGATTGCTTCTCGATGATATGTGAGATACTCGTTACATGTGAATATCGATGGGGGAGACGTGAAGTATGAGTTAGTGACAAATTTCATATTTACTGGTGAAGAATCCTTGCACACCTCGAGCTCTGACTAAATTATAAATGTTTTCCCCCCAGGTATTCTAAATGATAGGGAAAGCAGGACTGACAATGGATCGGGCTTGCAGTTGCATTGGATGTAGTGGAAACTGCTCCATTGACTCTAGTATAGGTTGTACTTCAATTTCTTTGTCATTTTATTTCATACTAGGATTTGTACGGGCATAAGCCCAAGTGTTTACCTACGTTAGTTGTATTTAGTTTTACATTATGGACATCATATGATGATTCAGTTTTTATTATTCATGCGTTAAATCAGTTGTATTCAAATTTTTTATTCATTGTGAATTTTGTTATAAAATAAAGAGAATTTTATTTCTTGAGTGCTGAGAATGATAAAAATTATTGATAAGCCCCATCTTTGGCATATCGTGCCTGGCCATCCTTTACGTGAGGAAATGGGGGTTGTTACAATACCCTTTATGTGATGGACCTGAGACTACTCTCTTTGCAATTGTGGAATTACATGATTTGAAGAAGCAGTTTGAGTCAAGAAATAGAGTTATAGCTATTTTTTTATTATAAAATGGTGACTTCGAAAAGAAATCATTTTATCAGAAAAGTATCCGCAGATGAAAAGAATGATGACAGACTTAGGGATGAAAGAAACCTACATTCATGCATATGATAATAACTATATTTTCTACTGAAAAAAGAATCAAGACTTAGAACAATGTGGGATACCAAGATATTTAGTGACCATGAGGAAAAGGAAAAAGGGTATGCAAAGAACCGATGAACGTATTAAGACATTTACCTTTAATCCAAAGGCTAAGGAGATTATACATTAAACTTTGGATAACGCTTGAAATGACGTGGAACCATCAAGCAAAAACTACATGGGATAATCAATGACATCCTTATGATTCAGCTCAGTTAAGAATGCTAAAAAATTGATGTCCTGGTTTTTCTAAAGAAGGGAGCAATGCTTAGCTTGTCATATCTACATATTGGTTCAATCCCAATTGTATACAATCTAGTAGTTATAGTTATTATCCAGTTACATATGCGCCTTATAATGTGGGTCCATCTTTGTGCTTAAAGTGTGAGTTTCAAATATTGTCTTTGTTGATTCCTGGGCCTAAGGCTTCAGGTCAAGACATTGATGTTTTTTTTCAATCATTGGTAGATGAGTTAAAGCAATTATGGAATGGAGTTCCAGCTTTTGACATGAACAAAATGGAACAATTTACATTGAGAGCTATGTTGATATGGGGGATTAATGATTTCCCCGCATATGGAAACTTATCTGTATGTATAACACATGGCTACAAAGCATCCTATTTTTGGTGATAAAACACCATCAATTCGGTTACTTAACAATAGGAAGATAGTTTACACAAACTATCATATGTTTCTTGATAGAGATCACCCATTTAGAAGTGGCAAAGGTTTGGGACTTAAATCACAAGAACTTAGATCTCCATCGTTTCGAATTAATGGAGATGCACTTGTGGAAAAGTTGAGCGAAATCAAGTATGTACCTCGCAAAGACAGAAAAATTCCTTCTAAGAATCGTAACTCTGATAATGCTAATGGAAGTGACAGTGATGTGGATAAAAGTGATAGTGTTGAAGTTAAAGAATCATGGTATAAAAAATCCAATTTTGAGTTGGAATACTAGCGACATTATCAAGTTCGACATGTCCTTGATGTGATGCACACCAAGAAGAACGTTGCAGAGCATCTAATAAACACAATTCTTGATGCTAATAAAATAAAGGATACTCAAAAGGGATGATTGGATATGCAGGACATGGACAGACATAGGGGTCAATGGTTTAAAGTTGATGCGCGTACGAGGAAAAATATAAAACCAATGGCATCATTTATCTTGGATAAAGAGGAAAAGTGACAATTCTGCCTAATTTTGAAAGACTTAAAGCTTCCTATGAGTTTTTTGTCTAACTTTAGCAATATTGTAAGTCTTAATCCTCCGTCTCTGCACTTATTGAAGTCCTATGACTATCATGTCATAATGGAACACTTGCTACCCGTGTTGCTCCAACATGCCTTCTTAAAACATTGAGATTTGAGAAGTGCAGCCCAATAATTAATGTTATTTTTAGCATGTTGTGCTCCAAGATCTTCATTCAACAAGATATCCTAAGATCCATCAAAACGCATGGTTATTGAAGCATTCTACATGTTGGGGAAATATTTTCCATCGGAATTTTTTTGATATTATCATTCACCTCACTGTGCATCTAGAATATAACGCCTTGGTTTGTGGACCGACAGACACTCATTAGATGTCTCCGTTAGAAAAGTGCTTTTTTTTCTTTTAATAAAATAAAATATGCACAATTCAGGTTAACATTGATTATTATTAATTTATATTTCTTTATACAAATAGGATGATGCAAGATTTTAAAGGTATGCCTAGTAATAAGCGGTATGTTAAAGGTTCCATTACAGAGTCTTATGTCGTAACCAAATTAGTGAGATATTGAATGGAGTACATGCCAAATTCATTAGATAGAAATCATAAACACTCACATGAAGCCTTTTTAGAGGGGGATGAGGAGTTCTCTGATGAAGGGCCTTTGCTTGGTGATAATAATATAACGTTGTGACTAATAAAATTCCAACAAATACTTAGATGGGTATTATTTGAACTTAATGTCTATTGACTTCTACTATAGGCTAGAGTTTTTTCTTCTACTATCAATTAAAATTTAATGAATATCTTGATTAATAATCACTCATATCAAATGATATATTGTAGTGAATATGAAGCATCATTAAAATCCGTGTCTCGTGCGAAAGGGAAGGGAATTCAAATGACATAAGTGGATAAATAAACTTCTTTTATTCCTTGATTATCAAATAAGGTGATTCTATAAATACTTAGATTTTAATGCCTTTTTTGCATAACCTCCTGAGATAAAAACATATATTGATGTAATTATGATTTGTTTTCATTGAACACGGGTGAAATCAGGAGAGACACAGACAAAAGAAACATTGTGGCAAATAGTTCAAGGGACTCAATTCAATGCTAAAACAAACAAAAAGTATCATGTAAATGGTTTCATAATCTATCCTAAGCATCACGACGATTCGTTTATTACACAAGATAGTGGTGTTTGTTTGGAGGCATGGATGCAATTTTGAGCTAGAAAAAACAATAGGAAGCTCACAAATACTTGGAGTGTGTGGTATGGAGTCATCAAATAAATAATTGAGCTAGACTATACCGCATTTAATAAGGTGGTCTTTTATTGTGATTGAGTGAGGGTGAAGGATAAGACTAATGGTTGTAAGCTTTATCCGGACTCCAATTTAGTGATGGTAAATTTTGACAAGTTTAAGAGCGTTGGCAATGAGTTTAATGAACTTGATACTCTCTCATCTGAGGTTAATAAGGTATTTTATTCTAAAGATCTTAAAAATCTAATTTTGTGTGTGGTTATACATTCACCGAAGATATTAATGAGTCACGTGGACAATTTAGAGATCCCAACAGGCTTCTAGTCGATTCTTGAAGATCAACCACATTTGGAACGTTTGTTTAGGAACTACTATCTATTTAGTTTATTTAGTATTTTCTTTCGAAAATTGTTTGTTTATGTCCAGTTAATAATATAATTTTTGTTGGTTGTATAAAGACTCAAGTAGTTTTTTCAGAATCATTTTGAAAAGTTTGTTTTGAATTTTAGTTTACTTGCATGGTATGATCATAGTACTTATATTTATATGTTTATGAATATTATAATGATGTAAAAATGTGATAATCCAATAGTACTGGATTTACACATTTTTACATAGAGACAAACAATGTTGAGATCAAGAAATTATTGTAGCAGTAGTACGAGAGAGAGCTTATTTATGCCACAGTGGTACCACCTGGAGCTAAAAAAAACATGGGAGGGGTAAGTCTAAATAATTTTTTGATATTTGACTTGTTGATTGGGATGACTCATATTTTGGTTACTAGTATAAATTTTGTATTTGAATTTGTTATGGAAGCCTATAAATTCCCTTTTCTTCATTAAATAGATATAGTTTTTATTTACCTTTTTTAATTTTTTTAATTTTTGTTGTTCAATGTATACAGAGTATAAGGTAAACTTGGATGATCCCAAATTCAGTAAAATGAGAGAGAGTAGTTACCAACATGGAATATGTATATGGGTGACGGTTCTTTCTATAACACAAACCTTATGATGTTTTTTTAAGGTAACCCAACCTCAATCTTTCGAACAAAAGTCTACAGAAATGAGCTGCAACCTTGCCCCTTTTCAACAATGAATCTCATAATATACTACTTAATTTTTAGGGTTATTTTGACTTGCATCCCTATTTATGGTCACATTTGAATTATACTGCTATCTATGGTCACTTTTGACTTCAAGCCCTATTTATGGTCACTCTTGAAACTATCATAGTGGTTGTTAATACTCTCATTGAATCGTTAATTACGAAAAACCCTCTTTAAATTATATCTGCCTTTTGCAAATTCTTCTTTTCATTTCATTGAAGTTGTTGTGGCTGACCTAAGAATAGATGATATCATGAGGCCTCTTTTATTGCGGATGATAAGTAAATGGGATATGATAAGAGTTATCTCATTCCAGCAGGATAAACATTTTGTTTTGAATTTAGTTTACATGCATGGTATAAACTTGTGATTTATATTTCTATGTTATGAATATGATAATGATGTAAAAAGGCATTAACATATTTATATTTCTATGTTTATCTCATTACAACGATCATTGTTCTTTGTTTTGACCGCATTGTTTTGTACATCATGGCCTCTAGTGCGGATGGATGTTCGAAGCAATCATAATTAGAATATGGATGCAATAAACCTTTGTTCCTATATAAGAAGAATTAGCTCATGGATATTCCCACCAACCATCTTCAAGTGCGAGTAAAAAGAAGCAAGTAGAAAGTGAAGAAAGGCTGAACAATTGGAATGTATGACCTCGAATGGTAAAATGATGATCATCATTCTAGTTTATGGGAGTGTAGTCGATCCATGGAGTGGAAAGTAAAGTTCTCGTGTTGTTGACTTTGTTAAATCTTATATCTCGATTAGTAACGAAGATTAGAGAATTGTGCCAAAAAATTATAAATATGACGTTTAGAATACTTTAATGGTAATATTTTCATATTAAAGATAAAAATGAATTAGATGTTGGTTGTATGATATTCATTATTTTATTATTTATTAATGTTAATTACAACGGTAATTTGAACTCGATGTCGAACCGGAAGTGGCTCGCCTGTTAATGGAGAAGAGGTTCCCATAAAAATTTAGGATGGATAAAAATAATATGAGATATTTTTTATTCTATAATTAGAATTATACCGAAAGGTGTTGATCCTGATATATGGAGATCATTTTGTCAAAATGAAAGTAAAGCAACAAAAAAGACATAAAATATTAAAAAAACCAAGAATTATACCAAATTACATAATGCCCATACACTTTGGTGATGCACCTATGCTTCGGTGGAATATGAATTGGTATATATCATAAGAACTATAAATTCTTATCATCACTTTTATGTATAACATGTTCCAATTAAATTATAGGTTGAAGCAAATGCATAACAAAAAGTAAAGCTAGAAGATGTATGGTTTGCAGGACACGAGGAGAAATATGTGAATGTCTTCAAAAGTGCTAAGATTCACTATGTGAGTATTTACATGAGAAGTAAAAGTTTTTTAATGTATATTTCGTTGTTTTTGTTATTGGGTTTTTCTTATTTAGATCTGTAACTATGTTGTGATAGGATGAACTCAAGGACGTGGTTGAAAAAAGGAAGAGTGAGAGTGGAGAGGGTAGTAGGAAGAGACAATGCTTAGAAAATGATGAGGTTACAAAAGTCTTTGGAGAGGAGAGAAAGGGTAGCATTCGTGCAGTTTGCCCCCTCGTTTAAAAGAATTAGTTGATTCATTTAGGGGAGACAAAGGCAAAACTCAAACAAAAAAAAAGTTGAATGATAGTGTGGATGAATTAAACAAAGAGATCATTGCTTTTATGAATAAAAAAGTGGATGAAAATAACATAGAGATTTAATCTATGAAGATACAACATGCCTATCTAGTTATAAAAGTCTTACTATTGTTTGATCTTGTTTGTCAAGGATACTAAACAAAGCTTGGTTCAAGACTTCGATGCTCAAAAGGAAAATGGTTCACAACTAACATCAATAAGTGAGCATGCGTCTAATACAAGTCATCCGAAGATAAATCTTTCTAAAAATCTAGATAATTTTTTTGATCAGCTCTTCATACTTCCCGCTTTGTCAATCCCAATGTCATTTTGCTTGATAGGTACAATAAAGAATTGGAAAAAGGGTTATGTAGTGATGGATGCGGCAAAGGATATATGTTACGGGGGTACTTTGGAGTAAGAGAAAATAAAATATATGTGGAGGAAGTTATCAAGCCCGATGCTACGTTGTTGGATTCTCCTTAAGGTGGCAATTAAACTTTTGCCGATTTAGTCTTGGGAGGATATTTAATTTGGATGGATTGTTTGCTTAAATATGTTTAGTTTATGATTTAAGACCATGATTTTATTTTTGAGTTGGATTTAATTTTCTATGCTTTTGATTTGGACTTAATTTATAATATGATTTTGTAATGGACTTTACTTAAGTTATCTAGATATGGGCTGAATTTGTACTATGCTTTTGTTATGGTTTTAAGTTATCTATATTTGGATTATGTATTGTAAATACTTTTTTAACTCCACCAATGCCAATATTTATATAAGCATTATCGGTCCCAATGCCAATATTTGTATAAGCATTGAACAACCGTCACTACAAGAAAATTTAATGAAGGGTACGGCAATGCATACTGGCCTCCGGAGGATGCGTATGGGGACGAGGACAACAAAGGGTTCCATGGAGGAATGGTGGATCCAACCGATAAGCCATGGAAGCCCCTCAGTCGGGTTATTACAATACCAGATGGGATCATCAGTCCTTACAGGTAAATTTATCTAAATTGAATTCAATTTTTATAGAGTAAAAGTACATGTATCCTTTTTCATACCCTCAATCCACAAGAGAAATTGGTCTCAATTTTCAAACATTTGAACGAAAGTGATGTAGTTTTACTCATGTTTATTCGGTTATGAGTTTTTGTGATTTTTGGTAACTTGATTGGTAAATTCGTATGTGTACGATTTGGGTATATAAAATGTAGTTTTACTCATGTTTATTCGGATATTATTTTTTGTGGTTTTTGGTAACTTGATTGGTAACTTCTTACATATAATTTAGTCTCTCTCTCTCAATTCGTCGCTCGCCCACCGTCGCAGCAGCTATGGTACTATTTTTTCCTAAGGTTTTTGTAGTGTACTAGTTTTCACTTGATGATGGATGGATAGTTTGATTGTTTGTTTGATTTCCTGCTTCTAACTTCAAATGTTTCTTGTCGTTGTTTCCTCGGTTTCCTGATGATTGTGTTACAGTGTATATATATATATACACACACACACACAATGTCATTTAAATCAATAAGTTATTGACCCACTCAAGTCTAGTACAAAACTACTCAAGCAAAAGCTATCCCATTCTATTAACCCACTCAAGTCTCAAACCATTTCCCCCCAAAGAAGCAGCTATCTGAAATACCCTGCTGCAATACACCCCTGTTCTTCCCATCCCCACCTGTAAGGACACAAATTTCCAATTGAGTCCATGTATAGTATTGGCTCAATTCCGGACAAAAACATTTATTCATAGGATAGTATGTAATTGTAATACTCTCAAGCCTATGAAGTGTTTGTTGAAGACGTAGCGGCAAAGAGGATAAAGCTTCATCAAATATGCCAGTTTGCGTGCCTCGTTTCTACATCATCAATCATGGTTCCATGCTCCCAAGGTATGAATGCAATTATATATATATAGGAGCTTCGAACAAGTTTATTGGGTGTTAGGTTTTATAAAAACTGCGGTTTGTTTTAAGAAAGAATTAATTAAAACTTTAAATATATGTTTATAAAGTTTTCTGAAGTTAAAATGAATTTTTCAAACTTTCTGGTCGTTCGTTAGATATGTTGTTCGAACGAGTTTTTTCGTTCGAACGAGTTTGCCAACGAGGTTCCAGTATAAGCCTATGAAATGTCGTTGGAACGAACCTTCTGTTCGAACGAGATATCTAACGAGATTCTAACGAGTTCAATCTGGAACGTCGTTAGAAGTCTCGTTCGAACGAGATTTCGTTCGAACGAAATATCGTTCGAACGAAATGTCGTTCGAACGAGATGCCAGGCGGGAACAGTTATTTGCAGTTTTTTGGCAGTTTTGCACCCACTTCCCCACTTGGTTTTTAACCAACTTTTTCAGACTTTAATATGTGCGGGAAGGACATTTTACACCTAAACTTTTCCATCCTAGTTTATCTCTTAGAGAGAGTTTGAGAGCAAAAATTGTTTAGGAAAATGTTCATGTTTTGAGTGAGATTTTTAGAGAAAAATTTCCATCACTCAAGTGTTTACACCCAAATGAGTTTATTCCAAGTTCTTATATTCTTATTAATTTCTTGGAGTTTGGCACCGGTTTTCTCTACATCGAATTGAAGAGAAGTTTCGGGTTTTACTTCTACCACCCACAAAGAAAGAAGAAGTGTTCTTATGTTGTTTTACCCGCTTGGAGAAAGGCTTCATGTACGGGTGACGGTGACCATATAAAGTCCTATCGGTGGATTCTGAGACCGCGGTGGTGTTCCAAGGTTATCCGCTAGGAAGAGGTGGTTACAAGAAGAAGCGTCGAGGCTTGTGAGGGATCGAGTCGTGCGTTGTAAGTCTATCTGTCTTGTAATTGTAATTCCGTATCTATAGTGGATTTGTGGCTAGGGCCGTCCGAGGTTGTTTCCCGTCTTGGGTTTTTCCTCGTACATCGTGGCGTAGTGTGATTGGTTTATTTTATCTTGCATAATTTATTTAGAATGCTTGCGTAGGATAATTCAAGATAAAATTCGGTTTAAATTATCACACTCACTTTAATTTGGGACTAAATTAAATATTGGGTAAAGTTTATTTAATTCAAGTCTTTTGCTAAAATTTGGTTTCACCTAATTTGCTAATATTGATAAATATGACTTAGGCAAATTCTAGGACTTGGATTAATTTAATGGTTCAAGTGAATATATTATTGATTAATTTTACTTCACTTGGTGTAATTTTAATTTGTTTTGAGAAATTAAAATTTGTTGCCTTTTTATTTTGTGAACCATCTTCCAACGCTTCCGCATCGAGTTTGTTTTTGGAAATAATATCTTTTACAAATTGGTATCAGAGCCAAAAACGATAAATTATTTCGTTAAACGATCTTTTAAATAATTTTTGGCTAAAATGGATTTTTCCCCATTTTCAAAATTTCCTATTTTCGATGGTTCAAACTACGCGTATTGGAAAGCGCGTATGAGATCGGCACTAAAATCTATCGACGAGAGAGTTTGGATGTCTGTTATTAACGGGTGGTCCCCATCAACTTATTTAGTTGAAAATGAACGTGTTATCAAACCCGCCAATAGATGGACTGAAAATGAGTTTAAACTTGCTAATTTCAATTCCCGTGGTTTAAATGCCTTGTTTAGCGCTGTCACACCGGATGAATTCCAATGTATTATGACGTGTGAGACCGCTAAAGAAGCTTGAGATATTTTATAATTAACTCATGAAGGAACTAGTGTCGTTAAAGCTTAAAAACTCCAAAACCTCACCACTCAATTTGAAACTATCTAAATGAATGAAAAAGAAACTTTTGATGAATTCTATGCTAGACTTTCTGATATTGTTAATTCTTCTTTTAACTTGGGAGAGAAAATACCTGACGACCGTGTTGTAAAGAAAATTTTAAGGTCCCTACCCGATAGATTTATTCCAAAAGTGACCGTTTTAAATTCTTTACCAACTTTAGCTTCTACGAAATTAGAAGAGCTTGTAGGTGACTTACAAACCTATGAACTAGATATGTTTCCCTCTAAATCTGAAAAGAAAATCGAAAAGGGCGTTGCTTTAAAAACCCAAAAAGAGGTCAAACAAGTAGTAGAGAGCGAGAGTGATAGTGACTCGGAAGACATGGCTTTGTTTGCTCGTAAATTTAGAAAATTTCTTAAAATTAACAAAGATAAATTTAAAAATGATTTTAAGAAATTTGAATCTTCTAAGTATGATAAAGGCGAGAAGATTTCTAAAGCTGAGAAGATTCCTAAAGCCGAAAAGATCCCTAAACCTAGTAATGAAAATTTAGATAGGGACGAGTCTAATATGTGTTTTGGTTGTGAAGGTTATGGGCATAGGGCTTATGAGTGCCCTTCTAAACTAAGGAAAGAGGGTAAGCAACCCATTTCATATAATGCGACCCGTAGTGATAGTGATAAGGAAGAGAAGCCCGATTCCCCCACTAAGAAAAATTTTGTGGCTTTTATGGCTAGTCATGTGAGTGATAGTGAGAACTCATCGATTGATGAAACGATAGCACATGCCACTTCCAAGGTCATTGTACATGATTTTCTTATTTTTGATGATAGTGAGAGTGGAGAAGAAAGAAAGAGTGAGAATGAAGAAGAGGTTAATGTGAGTGAACTTCAAAATGCTTTTCAAGAACTTTATAAAGAATCTATCAAATTGAAAAGAGCTAATTTGAAGTTAGAAGCTAGTTTAAAAGAAAGTGTCAAGGTCGTTGATGAAAATGCTTTAATAGAAGACCTTAGGACACGTGAGAGGACTCTTCAAGAGAAGCTTGAATATGTAGAAGGCGAGAGAGATAGCCTTAAGGGTTTAATGGAATCCTTGAAAAATGAGCTTCTTGCTTTTGAAGAGCGAAATATTTTACTAGAATCTAACATTTTAGAATTGGAAAATAAATTAAAAGATTATAGTAATGTCAAATTTGATTTGGAGTGTCGTTCGGAAAAACTAGATAAAATGTTAGGAACGGTCCAAATTAAAAATGACACCTGTGGTTTAGGCTTCAATACTTGTAATGAATCTACTCATAAAGCCAAGACCAATGTTTTAGGAGAATCTACTAGAAATGCATTTAACGATCACTCCTTAGGTAAATCTTTTCGACATGTTCTTACTTGTACACATTGTGGTCGAAAAGGTCATCTTAGGAAATTTTGTTTTGATTTTAAACGAATTCCTAGAAAATCCCATAGTAAAGTAACCACGGTTGTTGAAGTTCCAACACCCCAAGATAATCATTCTTCATTAATTTGGGTTAGGAAATCCGACTTGGTTGCCTTGCAAAATAGGGTTTTTGATTCTCATTTACTTTCACATGCTTCCTCCCTTGCTAAATCTAAAGGATGAATGTGTTAGTGTTCGCATACTTTAGCGTTTGTACTTCATGCTATATTCACATGCTATATGTATGCTTGATTAGTCATTTTCTAGTCATTGCCTTATTTCATATGACATGCTAGAAATTATGACTTGTTTATCTTTTTGTATTATCTTTTGTGGTTGAATTAATTAAGAAATATAAAAAGATTTTTGTTTATCAATTGTGTTTTATTTATTTCATTTACGCTTAATGAAAAATACAAATGATTTTTTTTTGTCCTTTTGAGTAAATATTTATTTTTAGTTAAAAATATTAAAAACTCAAAAAGATTTTATTTTGTGTGTACTTTAGTTTGACACACTTTATGTGGCATATATTTGTGTTTGAATCCCATCCTTTACGCTCCCATGTGGCTAGAACTTTTGGTTTAAGATTTTCAATCCTTAAAATGTTCTTTACCATGTTTTATATGGAGTAGTTGGATTTTGTATTGTTTAAATGGATTCTATTTTTATATGCCTCTATTCACACATGCACGAGCTCTTTTGAAATCTTAATGTCACATGTTATATTTGAGCTTTTTGAGGTGTTCTCCTACCAATCTAGTCATCTACATATCTATGACCTAGGAGGACTAGTGCATGTCAAAATCCGTTGCACGTGAGCTTTGTGAGATAAAAAAATTATATATTTAAATGTGCACGGGGAAGGGCTCCGAAAGGATGAATTAAATCCTTTGCGATAGTAAGCCACCGTTTATTGGATCTAAAAGAAATACGTGATCCAAAGGCCTAAAAACAGAATATTTGGCATTAAAAAGAAAACAATTGCCAAGGCCTATGTTTGTTTGATATATTCATTCAAAAGCAAAAGAATATATATGCTTATTGAGGGAGAATTGGATGGTATATCAACGGTTTGCACAATGTCCGTTTATCCTAGTTGTCTTTAATGTAATGACTCTATTTGGTTTGTAGAATCATCATCATGCTAGGCTTGTATGCATTGTGTATGTTTGTTCATTGAGTTCAATCTATATTGTCACATGAGGTTATATTTAACTGTGATGAAGTTTGCAATCAAATGAGAACTCCGTGAACGTTTCTTAAGTGTTTGGGTCTAAATTTAATTGTTGCTAGTTCACACCCCTACACTTTCATTTCCATATGACACATTTTTGCCATACGAGTGTGCAATCTTATTGTATTTTGTGTCATGCGTGTGTTTATATCTATATATATATGCAAGTACTCTATTGGTATATTTCTAATATATATATATATATGATATTTGTTTGTCTTTGCCTTGCTTTTATTGCCCATATGCTTTCATGTCTTATCACTTTGAGCTTCCACATGCTGTTTATTAGTTCTTTATCCTTTGCCTATTCCTGAACAAAAAGGGGGAGACAATGATAGGGGGAGAAATGGTATCTAATCCTATTATTATCGTATCTTAGTTTGGGGGAGATTTATCTTAGGGGGAGACGTCTTTCTAAGTAGGTCATGTGTTTGATAAAGGGGAGAATTAATTTAGGGGGAGTAATTAATTAAAATTGCATTCAATACTTTGATATTCCCTATGCATTTGATGAGTTTTCTTAAGTGTGCAGGATTTCTTCTAAAGCGGCATTGTTTAATGGCAAAGCGTTTTATCCTTGGGTTGAGTTAACTTTGGGCGGGTTATGTATTGAGTCTAGTGAGCTTGACGGCCCTTTAGGATTTTTTTTTTGGTTTTTGTCCCGGAATAGCCAAAGGGGGAGATTTGTAAGGACACAAATTTCCAATTGAGTCCATGTATAGTATTGGCTCAATTCCGGACAAAAACATTTATTCGTAGGATAGTATGTAATTGTAATACTCTCAAGACTATGAAGTGTTTGTTGAAGACGTAGCGGCAAAGAGGATAAAGCTTCATCAAATGTGCCGGTTTGCGTGCCTCATTTCTACGTCATCAATCATGGTTCCATGCTCCCAAGGTATGAATGGAATTATATATATATAGGAGCTTGGAACAAGTTTATTAGGTGTTAGGTTTTATAAAAACTGCAGTTTGTTTTAAGAAAGAATTAATTAAAACTTTAAATATATGTTTATAAAGTTTTCTAGGGTTAAAATGAATTTTTGAAACTTTCTGGTCGTTCGTTAGTTATGTCGTTCGAACGAGTTTGCCAACGAGGTTCCAGTATAAGCCTATGAAATGTCGTTCGATATGTCGTTCGAACGAACCTTCTGTTCGAACGAGATTCTAACGAGTTCAATCTGGAACGTCGTTAGAAGTCTCGTTCGAACGAGATTTCGTTCGAACGAAATGTTGTTCGAACGAGATGCCAGGCGGGAACAGTTATTGGCAGTTTTTTGGCAGTTTTGCACCCACTTCCCCACTTGGTTTTTAATCAACTTTTTCAGACTTTAATATGTGCGGGAATGACATTTTCCAACTTAACTTTTCCATCCTAGTTTATCTCTTAGAGAGAGTTTGAGAGCAAAAATTGTTTAGGAAAATGTTCATGTTTTGAGTGAGATTTTTAGAGAAAAATTTCTATCACTCTAGTGTTTACACCCAAATGAGTTTATTCCAAGTTCTTATATTCTTATCAATTGCTTGGAGTTTGGCACCGGTTTTCTCTACACCGAATTGAAGAGAAGTTTCGGGTTTTACGTCTACCACCCACAAAGAAAGAAGAAGTGTTCTTATGTTGTTTTACCTGCTTGGATAAAGGCTTCATGTACGGGTGACGGTGACCATATAAAGTCCTATCGGTGGATTCCGAGACCGCGGTGGTGTTCCAAGGTTATCCGCTAGGAAGAGGTGGCTACAAGAAGAAGCGTCGAGGCTTGAGAGGGATCGAGTCGTGCGTTGTAAGTCTATCTGTCTTATAATTGTAATTCCGTATCTAGTGGATTTGTGGCTAGGGCCGTCCGAGGTTGTTTCCCGTCTTGGGTTTTTCCTCGTACATCGCGGCGTAGTGTGATTGGTTTATTTTATCTTGCATAATTTATTTAGAACGCATGCGTAGGATAATTCAAGATAAAATTCGGTTTAAATTATCACACTCACTTTAATTTGGGACTAAATTAAATATTGGGTAAAGTTTATTTAATTCAAGTCTTTGGCTAAAATTTGGTTTCGCCTAATTTGCTAATATTGATAAATATGACTTAGGCAAATTCTAGGACTTGGATTAATTTAATGGTTCAAGTGAATATATTATTGATTAATTTTACTTCACTTGGTGTAATTTTAATTTGTTTTGAGAAATTAAAATTTGTTGCCTTTTTATTTTGTGAACCATCTTCCAACGCTTCCGCATCGAGTTTGTTTTTGGAAATTATATCTTTTACACCACCGCTCCGCCCTTGTTCTGTCCGAAATACGCTCATGTTTGGTCTTCTTATCAGGGAAGGTCTTATCTCACTCTCTTTCTAGCTTTTAATGGTGTTCCTACCTATCTACACAAGCTGAGATGGAAAAATAACTGTTGTCTTTATATCCCTTTTGTATCTCTACTACTTGTTTGCTTTGAAGTTTTGTGATATTTTGGAATTCAAACTTAGAAATTTCACATATGAAGTTTCATTCTCATAATTATAATCGAGTCAATTAGAATGTATTTTGTAAACTTTTTTATCAATTTAAATTTGATACGGAGAATGGAAACGTCCAACCATTGGAGGTGGCATAGTTTAAAGTATTACCAATTTAGATAATTTTCACTTGTTACTGCATTTGTTTTATACTTTTGTGAAAATAATATCAGTTATGTTAAGCTTAAGCAGAAATATGACATCAACTCTCAAGTTGTTATATGAGTTTTTTGGCATCAAATCTTAAAGTTGATTAATATCCTTTTTTGGGTTGATAGGTCAGGTATAAAGTTATAAAATCCATATAGATCATTCGTTCTTATTTGCAAATAAGACTCCCCTCCCAAATGTTTTTAAGAAGACCATATGTGCATACAAGATACGTTTAAAATTAGAGCTATAGAATTAAATTTTCGTGCTTAATTATCTATTAATTTGAGAAACTAAATAAAGTTTTGGAATATGCGCAGGAGAGAGCTTTCAAAGTATTACCAAGGCAAGTCTCAGTCTTTTACATCTCTCTCAAGGGTGACCAGCATAGAAGATCTTGCAAAGAAAGAAATGCCCTATAGAAGGAAAATGAAGGTATGTAAGAGCTATGAAGATGGATTAGATAATTTCAAATCATACACTTTTCCTAAACCCATTATATCAAAGAAAACTTCCAAGGGTTCATTTTCTTCATCATCTTCTATGGGTCGAAGAGGAAGTGTTGCAAGCAGTTTTAGGCAATTATTAGTTTGAGTACTAGAATAAACTTTTAATATCCCTCTCTCTCTCTCTCTCTCTCTCTCTCTCTCTCTCTCTCTCTCTCTCTCTCTCTCTCTCTCTCAGAGTAGACGTTGTGTCAACTGGTGATAAAGTTCTGTCGAAACCCTCCTACTCCCTAACGGAATACAAGCTTTATATATTCTGTTGGGATCTGCTCTCTCTTTGCCTTCTTTCTGGTCACACGTATATATAGACCTACCTTTTAACTAAAACAAGCTCTCAATGCTTCGTAGTATCCAACCTTCTCGGTTATCATCCTTTCTTTCTCTCACTCTCTCAATCCGATTCACTACACCAAAACACAATTTTAGTAACAGACTAATTTTTTGATTAGTAACAATATAATACCGTTACTATTCCTCACATCTTATTACAGTTACTAATATCATATAAGTGTTACTAATATTAGTTTAATATCTTAAAAGTGAAAATTAGAAAAAAAAAGTTTAAGTTTTCCCTCCTAAATAAAATATAAGCCTCAACTTTCACACACCCAAATGAAAAGTCCTAACTCATCACCTAGGGTTCTTTTATACCCTTGTTATTCTCATCTTGTTGATATTGTTGGTATGAATTCGAGCAACTATTTGGAGATCTATGCGATCTCTTTTAAGACTTTTGCCTCCACACTCCTCAGATCTCCTTTCTCAAGTTGATTAGTTTCTTCAGGTATATATACACTTAAATTCATACACATTGGTTAATTTTGCATTGTTAGGGTTTCAAATAACTTTTGTTTATTATTTTGAGTTTGGTAGTATTTTCTTGAAATAAACTACACGTTAGATATGTTAGAGCTTGCTATCTGCAATCGCTAGATCTTAGGTTCTGATTTTTTTTTATCAGTGCTGATTAACTAAAATGTTGTATGTTTGATTTGGAGTTGATTTTAAGTTGCATTAAAATCAATCAATAATGTTGAGTAAAATATGTGATTTGGTGTAATATTCAGAATGTTGTAGGTATATATGAGTGTGAGAATATTGGAAAGGTATTTTTTTACTTTTGTTAGTAGTTGTTGTCTCATGTGTTTGTGATGTTGCGAAAAATTTCTTTGTAAACTTGATTTCTAGCATATGATTATTGTTAGTATAATTCCACTGTACGACAGTGATGGTTACAGACAAATCATTGTATCCTTCGCTCTCGTGCCACCTTTTTAGACAAGTATGCGATTTCTTTATTGCACATCTCGTACATGCGAGTGCCAATGGGGATAATGAATTTTTCCATGAAAAGTACACACGGTTTCTCTTGGAGTTTATACCAAAACAGAGACACGTGAGGATGTACCACCGACTTGTATAACGTAACCATATAATGAATCGTGTCCTTTAGACCAATAAGTCGGCTTGGTGTAAAATGATATTGTATGTCATTTTCACAATCTCGATCCATATCTTGACTTGGATTATAGGCATACTTACAAAAGTTGGGGAGAAATTATACAATTTGATCAATATTTTATCTCTCTAGTTGACAACAAAATATAATTAACAATGTTACAGTTACATCTCGGGTAATTTTTTCATGTATCATTTAAATGATGGACACGTTCAACATTAAGATCTTAAAACAAACACATAGTCGTATCTTTTTACTATAGGATGGACATCTATTTAACACAGCCTGGCGAACTCGAAATGCATAATGAAATCCATTTCCAGTTGTGATGTAGTCAAAGTAGCTGCTCATAGCATAGAAGGACCACCCCCCTCCATAGAGCCACCATTCCCTATTCCAAATCAATCTTGCGAGTTCCCTAATTGGTCCCCTCCCTAAGTTGGGATTCATTTTCAACCGTGCCTTTAGGACTTTAACTGAATTGGTGAACGTTGTGGTAATGGCACCAAAGAATGCTCCAGAAACAATATTCATTAATATATTGGTGGACTTAAAAGAAAATTCACATATAGTTTCTAATGGTTCATACAAGCCTAAATAGAGACTCCATAAAGAACGGACCACATCAATACAGGTGTCAACTCCAAGTACAAACACCCAGACCCTTCATTTTTCACAACTCGGACAAAATATCATCCCATTCCAGTTAGGGGACCTCTGTGGCCAACTAGTTGAATTTGAATCCTAACTTTGAGAACATCTAAAGGGTGAGTAATGGGAGGGGCAGGTTCAACAGAAATCCCATGTGTACCAAAATGATAAACAACAAATAAAGTCTTAGAATGTTTTTACATAATATATATTTTACGCTTCGATAATTTTTACATTCTTTGATTGATGTTTTTTCTGTTTATTTTAGGCTTTAGTTTTGATTCTATTTCTTGATTGTAGAGCGATGTTGATATTACGTGTTGTTTTGTATCGTAATCACCTCGGAGTGGCATGACAAGTTATTTCAATGACAAGTTAGTGATAAAACTTATTTCTCGGTTTGATTAGTTGATTATATCAACTTGATTCAATATCTTATCAGGTTTCTCTATCTAGTCCAAAACCATCTCACCAACTTGCAACTCCAGTAAAAAAACTACATTCCACAAAGAATGAAGAATTTTCTTCCATGGGAACTGTTACGTCTACTGTTTAATAAATACAAAAGTACAGAATTAATAATAATAATAATAATATAATTACAGAAATAAAACAAAATTACAAAAATGAAATACTTACTTGTATTTGCAGAAATAATATTAGAATAAAAAAAGTAATCCGAGCCCTGTTTAGAACAGTCTCCTTAAGAGAAATTTATTCCCTCCACAAGGTGCCAAAGATAATGAATAATTGTCTCCCAAGATAGAACGGATTTCCAAATTAATCAAGCAGCACACAATGATTAATTTCTTCGAACACAATTCTGTGTTTATACTCAACCAGACCAAAGAATGATATACAGGAATGTATGCAATAGTAGTAGAAAAGTTTGTATTTTTCTAGGAAAAGATGCAGCATAAATTCGGAATTATTAGAGGGCAATTTTTTCAGTAGTCAATTCTGTAGGGAAAACGTTTAATTTATAGCTTTTGTGTTGACTGTTGGAATAATCAACCGAAATTAACTATAAAAAATAGTTAATCAGTTAAACGAAATTAACTGTTGACTGTTGGCAATAACTGCCAACAGTTTATTAATTAATTAATTAATTTCGTAATTAATTAATAATTAAAGCCTAGAAAGTTAAATAAATTCGGCCAAAAAATGTAGGAGATTTTTATAAGCCCGAGCCCGAGCCCGAATCGAACTGAGCCGGCCGGCCGGACAAACGCGCGCGCGCACGCTTGTGGACTTTTGACCGAAAGTCAACCCGTGCATAGCTTAGGCCATCTCCCCTTCAAAGAGTTGGGATACCCCAAGGCATCCAAGCCTTAGTCCATACTTGGGGTGTTATTAACTCATCAAATTTCTACTACTCTTCCAATGTGGGACAAGAGTTAAAACACACCCAATTCATTAACTTTCATTGCTTTGTGAGTCACTTTGGGGACATATTTATCATTCATAACTTATTAAAATTGGACGTATGAATATACTACGTTAATCTCCTTGTGGAGGTGAACGCGTTCGTATATGGTCCCACGATTTTTGTAGTGTGGGTCCCACCTAAATTTGAGCTCAAAGTTGCTCAAAATTCTGTCCAGAAAATTCTGGACAGCTTTCTAAAACCCAATTCAAGTCCAATTTTCCAACAATCCCCCATATGAATGATATATCGCTATAAATAAAACCAAACAGATGCTAATGCAGATGCAAACACAAGTTGAGTAAAACTGAAGGCTTATTGCATCGGGAGAAGTAGCCTAGTGGCCTTGAACTTTCCTTAGTGATATACTATCGGATTTACTTGGTTAATCAGTAGACTTCACGTCCTTGAACCGTCAACCGTTTTTGTAAACCTAGACAACAGTATTCACACAACAATTCTTCAACACAATTGGTTCTCACGTTTGTGTTCATTTTGGCCATGAACACCACTTGGTTCCGCAAGTATTTTAGAGAATATGCCTTTCATTATTCTCATAAGTGGCCCCCTTCTGACTCACGTAGGTGACTTCCATAAAGAGTATTATGCAATACCCCACTTATACGTACTAAGATATAGATGTCATTAAAAGCACAACTTATCCTAATTTCGCGGCAGATATGCACTGTCTCATCTTTGGAATGGATAGGATTAAATATCCTCAAGTGCTTACTGAATACAATGTAGTTCGGTTTGCCCATTGAACCTAGATCTTTGGATCTCCAATCACCTAGGTTGGGTTGCCACTATATTGATTCTTATTTATTTATAGGCTTTCGACCCATTCCTCTCAATGATCTTTCAACTTGCTCTCGGTTTAAACAGTTCGTTAGTGGATCCGATATATTATCTTTTGACTTTACATAGTTAATTGAGATAATTCCGTTTGAGAGAAGTTGTCTAACGGTATTGTGTCGACGACGAATATGTCGTGACTTTTCATTACACATGTGATTTTGTGCCCTTCCAATCGCTGATTGGCTATCGCAATGTATACATATTGCGGGCACAAGTTTAGACCAATTTGGAACATCCTCTAAGAAATTTCGAAGCCATTCAGCTTCTTCTCTAGCTTTATCTAGTGCAATGAATTCAGATTCCATTATCGATCTAGCAATGCACGTTTGTTTTGAGGATTTCTAAGATACAACTGCACCTCCGAGGGTAAACACAGACCCACTCGTAGACTTAGAGTCTTTTAAATCAGATATCCAATTTGCATCGCAATGTTTCAGAAAATATTTTTTTCGAAGTCTGATTTATTTTTATCAAAAGTATAATTTTTTCTGAGTGTAGAAGCGGAGTACCTCGGTCGACGAGCTCGTGCAATCAACTCTTAGCTAAGTGTCAGTGTGAGAAATAAACTTGAAACTTCCTATCTCGAGGTGTGGACCTCTCTATATAGGAGGCGTATGAAATTTTGAGTAGTGCAGTCCATAGTTTTGAGTATATTTTAAATAACCCAAAACTCTCAATATAGCTTTCCAGTGATCTCTTCCTGGATTACTCGTAAATTGACTTAGCTTACTTATTGAGTATGCTATGTCCAATCTCGTACAGTTCATGATATACATTAAGCTGCCGATAATACGAGAATATTCTAGTTGAGATATTCTTTCACTATTATTTCTTGTATGATGTAAATTTACATCTACAGGTGTCTTGGTAGGACTAATATCATACTTCTTGAAGAGCCCCTCATTTAGGTAGCCCTTTCCTACATACATGTCATTTTTAGACAACACAAAGCGATCAGACACAAACACAAGCTTGAAACCATTTTTAGTAAGGAGAGATTTAGAAATCAGATTCTTTCGGATATCAGGCACATGAAGAACATTGTTGAGAGTAAGTTCCTTTCCAGAAGTCATTTTCAGGGTTATCTTTCCTTGTCCCACCACCTTCGAAGTGGAAGAACTTCCCATAAAGAGATTTTCTTCATTTTCCAAAGGCTTATAGATGGTGAACATCCATTTGTTTGCACAAATGTGTCGTGTGGCTCCAGTATCCACCCACCATTCCTTGGTATTTCCAACCAAGTTACATTTAGAGACCACGGCAGAAAGATTCATATCCGCCAAATCATTGGCGATATTCTCACCCTCAGTTACATTTGCTTGAGAGTTATTTTTATTTTGCTTCTTAGGCTTACGACACTCGCTTGAGCGGTGTCCAGGTTTACCATAATTGTAACATTTTCCTTTGAACTTTTTCTTGTTTTGTTTTGAAGTGCCTTCCCCATCATACATTTGTTTGTTCTTCTTGGGAACTTCAACAACATGGACCTTCGTTTCCATTGTATTCTTCCCACTTTTCTTTTGAGACTCACGGTTGTCTTCTTCGATTCTCAGCCTGACCACCAACTCCTCCACATTCATCTCCTTTCGCTTGTGCTTGAGATATTTTTTGAACAAAGTCCAAGATGGTGGTAACTTTTCAACAATTGCAGCAACTTGGAAAGTTTCACTAATTGACATTCCTTCAGCATGAATGTCGTGGAGGATCACTTAGAATTCTTGCACTTGCGAGATCACAGATTTAGAATCAATCATTTTGAAGTCCAGAAAACGCCCAACGATAAATTTCTTCATCCCAGCATCTTCAGTTTTATACTTCTTTTCCAAAGAATTCCATAATTCCTTGGATGTTTTGATCGTGCAGTAGACATGGTACAATGTCTTGTCCAAGTAAGCCAGAATATAATTCCGGCATAGGTAGTCCGAATGCTTCCAAGCATCGACAGCAGCAACCTTTTCACCGTCATCTCCCTCTTGAATAGAGGGGCAATCTTCATATACAAACCTACCCAGTTGGCAGGTAGTGAGATAGAAGTACATTTGTCCTTTCCAACGTTTGAAGTCAGCCCAAATGAACTTTTTCGGTTTCTCCCCGTGTGGCATAGATAGGGGTGCAGTCACATTTTTGTTGGTGACAATCATTTTCGTAGGAGTAGTGTTCGTACTTTGCGATTCCATTTCTGTTACAAAAACAGAATTTTTATCAATGATAAAATTCATATATAATGAATTAACCAAAACAGAATACAAAATTCTGTGCACCAATTTCCTCCAAATATAATTCACAATAAATGAATTCCAAAAGAATTCCAAATAAAATTCAGAATTAAACTATAATATAAACCGAATTCCGTTCAAAACAGAATTAAATATAAAATCTGTGTCACACTAATTTTTAATAATAAAAAGAATTCTATACAAAATAGAATTATAATTTAAAGATTAAAATTTTTACATAAATAGATTTTAACAAGAATACACAAATAAAATTTTATTTTCTAAAACAGAATATAAAAACAGTATAGAAATTAATTTCTATATCAAAACTGTTTTACTAATTTCTACAATAAAGCATTCAATTAATTCATTTTATTCTGTTAAAACAGATTTATTTCCAACAAATAAATTTCTGTAATAAAAAAAAATTACGTACACTAAAAAACAATAGAACTTTTTAAATTTGTCTTAAGATTGTTACGTCTACTGTTTAATAAATACAAAAGTACAGAATAATTAATAATAATATAATTACAGAAATAAAACGAAATTACAGAAATCAAAATACTTACTTGTATTTACAGAAATAATATTAGAATAGAAAAAGTAATCCGAGCCCTGTTTAGAACAGTCTCCTTAAGACAAATTTATTCCCTCCACAAGGTGCCAAAGATAATGAATAATTGTCTCCCAAGATAGAACGGATTTCCAAATTAATCAAGCAGCACAACAATGATTAATTTCTTCGAACACAATTTTGTGTTTATACTCAACCAGACCAAAGAAAGATATGCAGGAATGTATGCAGTAGCAGTAGAAAAGTTTGTATTTTTCTGGGAAAAGATGCAGCATAAATTCGGAATTATTGGAGGGCAATTTTTTCAGTAGTCTATTCTGTTGGGGAAATGTTTAATTTATAGCATTTGTGTTGACTGTTGGAATCCCGAGCTCGAGCCCGAACCGAGCCGAGCCGACTAGACGGACGAACGCGCGCGCGCACACGTGTGGACTTTTGACCGAAAGTCAACCCGTTCATAGCTTAGGTCATCTCCCCTTCAAAGAGTTGGGATACCCCAAGGCATCCAAGCCTTAGTCCATACTTGGGGTGTTATTAACTCATCAAATTTCCACTACTCTTCCACTGTGGGACAAGAGTTAAAACACACCCAATTCATTAACTTTCATTGCTTTGTGAGTCACTTTGGGAACCTATTTATCATTCATAACTTATTAAAATTGGACGTATGAATATACTACGTTAATCTCCTTGCGTAGGTGGATGCGTTCGCATATGGTCCCACGATTTTCGTAGTGTGGGTCCCACCTAAATTTGAGCTCAAAGTTGCTCAAAATTCTGTCTAGAAAATTCTGGACAGCTTTCTAAAACCCAATTCAAGTCCAATTTTTCAACAGGAACTTCCCAAGTAACACTAGTAAAACTCACTTCAACTCCAAAAAGGCTGATGAGTGCTACACCTGCATTGCAACCACATAAGAAGTGTTATATGAGTCCAGATGAATATTCAACCAGATATCCAAAAAAATTAGTTAGATGCCCACTTCGAAGTAAGTCACTAAAATTTGACACTCCTGTGAAGAATCCCAAGGTGGACGATGAGGTCAGCAAGATCGGGCATTTATCGCAGCAGTCTTCTACAATCGGTAAGGACATGAATGTTTCTTCAAGCCCGCGTTCATTTTAGGAACATCGTATGCTGATTAAATTTATATTTTCATTTTAGGCACATCGTATGCTGATTAAATTTATAAGTTCTGAAATAAATACACATCACATGTTGACTAAATTTACAGCTAATAGATTAGTTCAAATGCCAGTGTATAATCTTCTTTCCAAGATCTTATGCCATGTTGTTAATGTCCATTTGAAGCTACGCTTACACTTGTGATTATTTTTACTCCCTGTACCTGCTACTTTATTAAATTTTATTTAGGAATTTGGATATATGTAGGCTGAGGCGGATACTGATGAGGTTTTCTCGCAAATGACTTTGATGTCTGAACAAAATATGAGGCTAAGAAGGCCCACACCAGCAAGGCTATTGAGTCTACTGAGTATCCTAGAGGATGGATATTGTTGACGCAAAAATTCTCCATCAACAAGGACCAATCAGAAAAGCACACATGTCAACCTACGTGGAAATATTTATACTTATTCGGCACCTGAGGAGAGTTGATCCACACCCGAGGAGAGTTAGTCGGCACCCGAGGAGAGTTAGTTGGCACCCGAGGAGAGTTGGTTGGCATACCAACCAACACATAGCATACCAAGCTACTTAGCGTGCATAGCAACCAACTAGGAAGATCAAAGGATAACTATGCATTTAATGTGCATTAATGAAGATAACAACTCATTTAATGAGCCTTAATGTATATTTCTACTGTATCAATAGGTGTCTACTAGATGACAACTCATCTCCTTTTCATATTGACAACCCCAAGGCTATAAATACATTATAACCCCATCATAGAGAGGGGAATCTGAAAACAATTGAGAGACACCATAGACAAGATCCACACCTCTTTCTCTCTCTACACCACATTATGCTATTGTAAATCCTTGGGAATAAAATAACAGTGGACGTAGGTTTTTTCTTATAGCCGAACCACTTTAAAAATATTTCTCTCTCATGTGCTTGATTGGATTGCTTTTATCTATTTATCTGTGATCATAAAAATGGGATTCAATCCAATTTTTTGCATCAACAGATTGGCGCCGTCTGTGGAAACGTGTTGCAAGCATTGTTCTCCATCAAAAGCTAAGTCTTTCTTTCTATATGAACAATTACGTATATTATTTTATTCAATCATGAATCTCAAATTGAATTATTTTTTAAAATCCATATAACACTATTATATAGAATGATTTGCCATATGCAACCTGAAATTCAGGGATGTTAACAACGTCGCTTTATTCACATGTAGATCTTGACGATCATGTCAAATTTTGGTAATTTTTATTGTTGACTTTGAGCTAAGTTTAGAATGATTTTTTGACTATTCAAATTTCCATCATATGTTTCTATCTGTAATCAGAGAATGAGAAAAGATATGATCAAGAACGATTTCCTCTCACTAAAGAAATAACAATTCTGATCCAGATCTACTTCAAAAGCTCCCATCAATTTGATTTATTTTGTATTCCATTTCTGTAATTTTTTGTTAGTTAGATCCCCATATTTCACAATAATTCAAAACGATTCTCTCTCTTCAGAATATTGACCATATCTTTACAATTTCACAACATACAGATCTTATAATTTCGATTTGTTACGACTTTCTAATTTTTCCTTATATTTGATGAAGATTGATTTATTGGTTTAGTATATCTATTCTTTAATTTTGCTGAATTTATCACTGGCCGTCAAAATAGATTCCAGCAACCTGAATGGGAAAATAAGAAGTCAGAAAGACATTTTCTCTCTCCTACTTATCAGAAGAAACTTCCTTAATTAAAGGATTCCTGATTCAGCGACATCAATAAAATTATACATCAACGAATTTCTCTCATGATAAAGCTTTCCTGCATCAATTTGGTTCTTGTGCATCAGATCTGGATTATTTGATTCCTATTTATACCCATAATGATATCTTTATTTGAAACTCATTAATTTCTTCATTACCAATAAAAAAAATGATTTTAAATCGATTCTGGCAGTAGAGAATGAAAAGACTCAGTTCTTGGAAACAAAGAGCCAAATCAAACTAAGTGAAATCTGAAACACCCATAGCAGTTATTTAGGTGTCGGTGTGAATTCAGAAGTCTGGGTTCGAGCCCTGAATAGCCACTATCAAGAACCGTCTTTAACACTGTTTGTAATTATCATCACAAAAAAAAAATAGGTCGGCATCAAGGTGGGAAAGAATTCCTCGCAACTACAATTTTCTCTTGGCTGGTAGACAATTACTTTGCGAAGAGATCTCAACCCACGAATAGGGCAGACCAACGTTTGACAAACATTTTTTAATTTCTTGGTCTGCAACAAAATAGCATATGGACTCCATGTCAGCTACACCTGTTACTGATTCACAACAAGTCGAAGGCTACCCAACCACCTGTCATTGGTCGTCATCAGGTATTGTATTGGTTGAAGGGTTCCCGACCATTACTTGCTGGTGGGCGGTTAAATAAAACGTTGATATACTATTCTTAGTCAATGATACTCAGAAAGCAACTATATTTGGTCGGAATCATTATTTTTTTCTCTGCGACATCTTTTGAAGGACGGAAACGATGCTCGAACAAATTTTTATTGGTTTAATGGGCCATTTTTGTTGGTCGACAGAATCTGTTCTTGGTCGGTAACTATGAAAAACCACTTGAATCATTTAGAACCACAAATCAAATATAAAGAATACAGCCCTAGTAACGTTGCCAAGCTACCCCTGTGGGTCCGCTATACCCATTACTGATCAGCACTTCGAGGCGACGAGGATTATGCTGGTCGGCATCCAGTATCTTCAACTAGTCAGCAATTATCATCGTTGGTCGGCAAATGGTATTGAACAATTGTTGATACCAGAGTCCTTTTTACAGGATTGGGGTTTTCCCGACCACATACTCTTCGGCGACAGAGGTCGGTACCCGACCAAAATTTGTTTACCGGACCACCCTTGCTGGTCGATGGTCATTTGCGAATAAAACCCGAGCAACTTCACCGGATTTAACCTTGTTGTTAACAAAATCTTCTGGTTGGCATTATATTTTGCTAGTCGGACAAATGTTTCCTGACCATCTAATGTTGGTCGACATTGGTTGGCCACTCCTAATGTTGGTCGGCATCATCTAACAGTGATCGCCATATCTATTGCTGGTCGGTAATGATGATCAGCGACATCTATTTGTAATCGGTAACAGTAAAGAACATAGAAGAAGTTTGTTGGACCGTCACGGAGGAATCCTCCTCGTCAACACCCAATTTAATTCACCCGAAACCCTCTTCTTAAACAGTTTTGCATTTTTATATAACACGAGATACTAAAATGGCTCTTTTGCATACACCGTCAAATGGGATATTTAGATTTTTAACCATTACTTTGTTAAAATAAACATTTAAAATTTTGGTTTAAAATACCACATTCATATACATCACAACTTTATGGGAAAATAATTTTTCTAAACATATACTTTGGACTAAAATATATTTAACTTCGTTGTATAAATTTTTTACAATGCCACACCCCATTCAAACTTTGTTCAAATTAGTTGTTTAAAGATGAGTGAAATGAAATATTTTTGAAATCGAAATTATATCTGATTATTTATTGGAGTTTAAATAACTTTACAAAAAATTCTTGATTAAATAATTATGTTTTACATAAGGCACATATTTGATAAAAATTTGCTCACCTTGGCACACGAAGTCGGCAAAACATATTATTGCCCGAGCAAATACATATCATATATTGATTGGATCACTAAATTATTCTCATGACTAACGATCTGATCTAGTCTCAACAAGTGTTCGGGTAGCTTATTAAAATTCCTTAGGTACAAGATTCAATCCCGACGAAAGCTCGACCACAATCTTAAACTTCTGGAAACTGTTATTGCTCGACATCAGGCAATTTTGCCTCGACAGATCAACCGTACATATATTATTTCATATTTTGAAATTGATATTTTTATTGCCGGAGCAAATACATATCATATATTCATTATATTGACTAGATTATTCTCATGATAATTAATCAATTCAGCCTACACATATGGTGGGTCAAGTTATTAATTTTTACAGGTACAAGATTTAGTGCCGACGAATGCTCGGAAACAATCTTAAACTTCTGGAAACTATTATCATTGCTCAGCATTATGAAACTTCACCTCAGCAAGGAACTATATATTTTATTATTGCTCTGATTTATGCTCAAGCAAGAATTATTCTATATATCCGTTCGGATTCATATTCTATATTCATCTCATCATGGAGCTCGGCGAAATACTTATTATCATATTCAGCTCCGAGGAAAAGATACAACAGTTATTATATTTCACCCCCAATGGATAGTTGGTTGGGGTAATTCTTATTTATATTCAAGCTCGGCAAAGTTCTCGGCCATATTCTTATATTGTGGAAAATATTATCCTTATTCGGCATTATGCAATTTTGCCTCGACAGATCAGCAAGAAAGTTTATTATTCTAAATCATTCTTTATGTCTATGCATATTTTATATTTATCTCAGCATGGAGCTTGGAAAATTCCTTCTCTCTATATATATTCAGCTTCAAGGAAGTCTTCAACATTTATTATATCTTATTCCCAACAATCTGTTGGTCAGCTCCGAGGAAGTCTCTAGCATTTATAATCAATTACCACCAACTCCGGTTGGTAGGGAAGCAAATTACCACCAACTCCGGTTGGTCGGGAAGCAACATACCACCAACTCCGATTGGTCAACAAATCAATTACCACCAACTCCGGTTGGTCAGGAAGCAAATTACCACCAACTCCGGTTAGTCGGGAAGCAGCATACCACCAACTCCGGTTGGTCAGAAAATTAATTACCACCAACTCTGGTTGGTCGGGAAGCAAATTACCACCAACTCCGATTAGTCGGGAAGCAACATACCACGAACTCCGATTGGTCGGCAAATCAATTACCACCAACTCCGGTTGGTCGGGAAGCAAATTACCACCAACTCCGGTTGGTCGAGAAGCAACATACCACCAACTCCGGTTGGTCTGAAAATCAATTACCACCAACTCCGGTTGGTCGGACCTCAATCACCACTAACTTCGGTTGGTCAGTCAATCAGTAAATAACAACTCCGGTTGGTCAGATAGCAGACAACAACAGGTGGAGCAAATTTTATTGTCCATGCAAAGCAGGAAAATTTATCAAATAACATACTTCAAGGCCGAGAAAGCATTCAAAATTCATATTCCACACTTGGGGGTTTCTGTTACAAATTCAGTTGTTCATTCGGTGGCACATTCTCATAACATCATGCTGTCGAGCATCAAATTCAACTCCACAAACTTACATAGTCGGGGCCCAGACTAATTATCATTTCGAAGTTATTTTTCTTGCTCATGAGGCATATTGAAGTTCAGGAGGCATATTCAGGAGTTAGTTGTGCTGTTGAAAGTTCAGGAGGCATATTTAGGAGTTATTATGCACATGCTATTGAAGTTCAGGAGTCAAATTCAGCATCTACAACACTGAGATCTTTACTGCTACTGTCCCGACCAATAATGAAGAAGAAGTTATATGAAAATGTTTCGAAGTCCACCACTAGCTTGGTACTAATCAAATTAAAGAGTTGGGTTCAAAAGCTAGTATGTTACTCGACAAAGTATTCAAAAGCATAAATCAGAAAAATCAAGCACGCGAAGTTAGCACTCAATTGCTCGGCACATGAGGCAGTTGGTCGGCTAGCAAAACCAATCAACATACTTGAAAATTATGACAAACTACAAGCTGCATACTATGGCATGGCTGCATCCAAATTCCCAGGGGTGATACACATCACACGTTCACTTGATGAACGGAGTTCCTCAAAAGAGATATTAGCATTTATCGATAAGCCTGCATCATATGTCGTCCAGAGATAGTGCACTTTATGCTGAAAAAATCAAGAAGGTAGATCAAGAATTTCACGAGCACCGAGCAACACTGCAGAATAAATACTCCATCCTTTCAGTGAACCATCAAGCATAGAGCATTGGGGGCTTCTATTGACGTAAAAATTCTCCATCTACGAGGACCAATCAGAAAAGGACACATGTCATCCTACGTGGCAATATTTATACTTATTCGGCACCTGAGGAGAGTTGATCGACACCCGAGGAGAGTTGGTCGGCATACCAACCAACACATAGCATACCAAGCTACTTAGCGTGCAGAGCAACCAACCAGAAAGATCAAAGGATAACTATGCATTTAATGTGCATTAATGAAGATAACAACTCATTTAATGAGCCTTAATGTATATTTCTACTGTAACAATAGGTGTCTACTATATGACAACTCATCGCCTTTTCATATTGACAACTCCAAGGCTATAAATACATTGTAGCCCCATCATAGAGAGGGGAATCTGAAAAAAATTGAGAGACACCATACACAAGATCCACACCTCTTTCTCTCTCTACACCACATTATGCTATTGTAAACCCTTGGGAATAAAATAATAGTGGATGTAGGCTTTTTCTTATAGCCGAACCACTTTAAAAATATTTGTCTCTCATGTGCTTGATTGGATTGCTTTTATCTATTTATCCGTGATCATAAAAATGGGATTCGGTCAAGTTTTTTGCATCAACAGATATGATGATAAAACAGTTTTTGAAAGCCTTCCTGATTTAGTTAATGTTCAAAAATCAGCGAGTCCATCGAGGAAACCCGTGGGAATATAGGGAAAATTGTTACCCCCTAATGCAGCAACCATGTTAGCTCGCTGGGATGCCACAAAATTGATCCTTTTCATGTAAATCCTATATTTCTGCAATTCAGTACACCAAAGTGATCTTAAAGGTGAAAATTTAGGAGGAAAAAATCATTATACATACATTTGTGTGTGTGTGTGTGTGTGTGTGTGTTTAAGAGCTTCTATGGTGTATAATAATAAGCTTGATCGGGATTGATCACCTATATTCTTGCAGTGACTTGTAGTTCTCGTAAAAAACTTGATTGGTTTCTTATATTTTTCCCCAGTGAAAACAAATAATCAAAAAGTGAGAGAAACCCTTAATTAATTCATGAAATTTGTGCGACTTTGCACTCTATGTTTGACCCATCATTTATGTTTACACCCCACATTTTGAAACCTTTGTGCTTATATAGTATATCAAAACGAAGAAAATAAAGGCAAAAAAAAAAAGAAAGAAAAATCAACTAAAATTCTTTGCTGTCTATATAAGATGATGTGCATCAGAGGACATTGGAGGCCTGCTGAGGATGAGAGGTTGCGGGAATTGGTGGAACGCTATGGATCTCATAATTGGAACGCTATAGCCGAAAGGCTACAAGGTAGATCAGGTTCAAATCAAATTAAACTCAACTACATTTATTATTTTGTCCTTTCTTCTCTTCACCTTTTTCAGTATTATTGGATAATGGATGGATCAGGGAAGAGTTGTAGGTTGATATTGCATCAAAGGCACATTTCACCTCAAATGTATATTTTTAGAAGATGACACTATCCCAATGTATATGAGTGCTACAAAGTGTAGAATCATGACGCATTAATTGTGTTTGATCTTACTAGGCTATCGAGTAATTTTGGGATTTTTGAACGACTTTTAGTTAAATATTATCGGTGTAGACCAATGAATGATTAACTTTATAAATTGTGTCTTAGGTTGGGTTACAATATTATTTTGATAATTTCTGAAATTCTGAATGTAGTAAGATCATCTCCAAAGTATTGTGCATTTAATTTAACGTGTTCTCTTTTTCTTTTCATTACCAGCAGTTTTATTTAAATTAGTTAAGTGTTTATTTCGCGTCACAAGGCATTCCCCACAATCACAATCAACTGATGATCAAATGGAATCGAGAGTGTTTTGGCCTTAGACGACGAAACTCCACATGATTCGAATCAGGTTTAGTTGTGTTAACTACATTTAATCAATATTCCTTTAGTTTGTGTACTTATGTAATAATCTGATATGCTATTTCAGATTTGGTATTTCACAGTGGGCAACCGGAGAGGGGTGGGTGCAAAGGTAATACCTACACGTATCATATTTATATGAAGACGGGGTAATTTTTTTAGCACTTAAAATTTGTTAAATTTTAATTTATGTGGATACATCGCACTTAAGTATTTTATTTTCGTATGTTAATAGGCAAGTAATGCATATGAGACGCCGAAAGGACAAATTGAAGTATTTTATAATACTCATTGGATAAAGGACAACGGGTGGATTAATGAAGAAGTAGAGTTTGACTATGTAAGTATATAAAAGAAAATTATTTTACATGTTTAAATATAAAGCATTATTCCCAAGCAGAGTGGGACGGATTGATTTTTGTTGAAATGGATGTACAGGAGTTGTTCGTTTATTGATTTGTGTCACAACAGGTTGAATTTTATGAATAAATAAAGGAAATTCTGCCAAATTTTTTTAAAAATAAAGTGAAATCGGTGGATGGGATGCATTGATGATTTACTTGTATCTATAGTTATTGGATTAGTGATTTGTGTGTTACAACATGTTGGATTTGTTAAATAGGAAAAAGAATATCTGTCGATTTTATTTTTTAAAGTTTAAAAAATAGTCAAACCGATAGTGTAACATATTATTTTCGTATTCTTTATAGAAAGAGATGATTGAATTGCAAAAAGCTCGGAAGATTCTGATGAAGCATTAATTTGTCAAAAAGTCCTTGGAAAGAGGTCGGGATATATGAAGAGTCTTGGTACTTGACCTTTGAAATCACTATGCGAGCAGGAACTTGATTTGAGGAACAAAAAGTTACAAACAGAGATAGTATATTTGAAAATCCTAGTCCAAGGTCTTGTGTCAGATATAGCTATATTGAAGGCCACCATACTGCTAGATAAAGACGTTGCTCCTGAGGAAGATGTTCCGGAAGGATCTTCTGTCCCTTCGAATCAAGTTGCATGATGACAAGATTTTATCATTTTGTTTGTGATGAGAATACTAGTTTAAACTCATCTCTTAGTAATGAAGTATTATTTTCTTTTGAGCTTCATTGTGACATGAACAATAGTACATTTATGTTTTGAATATAATATAACATCTTTTAATTACATGTTTTACTTAATTTTCTTTTTATTTATTTTATCATTTGATATAATTCCGCATCGAAATAAATGTTGCAACGGAAAAGAGTGTTACAAAAGACTATCAACAACGAAGAATTGACATTTGGCAAGGAATTTTAATTCCCTCAAAATATCTTTTGCGAGGATTTACTATTATCTTTTGCAACGAAATATTCATTGTAAAATAGTTTTAGTCGAAATACGAGAACTTTTTTGTAACTAAAAAGAGTGTTACAAAGGACTTTTAGCAATGTATAATTGACATTTGGCAAGGAATTGTAATCTCTCAAAATATCTTCTGCAAGGATTTGTTAGTTTCTTTTGCAACGAAATATTCGTTGTAAACGATTTTTATTTAAAATACGAGAACTTTTTTGTAACGAAAAAGAGTGTTACAAAATACTTTTAGCAATGTAAAATTAACATTTAGCAAGGAATTTTAATTCTCTCAAAATATCTTTTGCGATGATTTATTAGTATTTTTTGCAACAAACTATTCATTGCAAAATCTTTTTAATCAAGATATGAGAACTTTTTTGCAACGAAAAAACTTGTTTTCCCCAACGAAAAATTTCATTGCATAATATTTTTAGCGATGATGATAAAATTTCCTTGCAAAAGATCCATAGCATGATGGGTAGTGCGAGGAACGCTGCAAGGAAAAAAAACATTGCAAAAGCTTTTTTGCAACGAAAACATACATTTTGCAGCGATTTTTTTTCTTGTTAAAACCATAATTCTTTTAGTGCGTAGACTTTTTTTAACAATTTTCCATTATATAATTATAGTATTTCTACTCTAAATTGGTATTATCGAATTGATCCCGGATGTATTTGATCTTTCTTATGAAGACATTTAGCATGACATAACAGTTGTATGACTTTGTGACAGGCATAAGCGCCTTATGTTTCAAACCTTATTCCCATTTACCATTTGCCGAATCAGATGCAACGCATGCATTATGTTGGGACCTTAGGTATGCAAAATTTATTTATTTATTTATTCTTTTAAAACTTAAGTGGTGTTCGCTTATTACGTGAAAGATAGCAGCAATAGCAATAATAATTACTATTACGATTCTTAATGTTTCCAATAACATTATATGCATAGTTCGTTGGATTATTATAGTCTTGAATATTAATTTTCTTACTAGTAACTGAATTATTATTATTATTATTATTATTATTATTATTATTATTGATGGTTCTATTCAAGAACAGATTATAACGATTTATCACATAATAAATGGATTAGATGTGATAACATGATTGTCTCTTAGATCGTTAATTCTGTTTCCAAAGAAATTGCTTCTTGTATCATATATTAACTAACTATGCTTGTTTTGAAGGAATTCAACATTGAGAAGTTACAACTTGTGGAAGGAGAGAAGAAGAAGATCGAACAGGAATAAATTTCAGTTCCTATTTTCTTCATTCTACAATTTCATAACTGCTTATACTATTATCAAACAAGGTAAACAATTTAACCATGTCTGCATGTTCATCACATTTTATCAAACTGTTTTAAAAGCAGTGTATAGTGTATAAATCTATTTTTAAAAGAATGCAAAAAAATATGTTTTTCCTTTATGTTTACTTATAAAAAATTGTTTTGTACCTTTGTTAACTTAACTTATCAAAAAACCTCTTTTGATCCATTTTAATAAATTATTTTGTCTTCACAGTTATGGAAGTGCATTCGACAAGAACATTACCCAACAGTTTTCCACTAAGAACATGGAGTTTAGAAGGATGAAGGGCAATTGAAATTTCAAATTTAAGACCCTTGAATTTTTTTATGGATGCTAAGATGTTATTCTCCTCGTGTTAAGTTGGTTTCATTTGAAATTTCTCAACTATATGGATGTTAAGTTGTTTTTAGGATCAAATACCAAAAAGTTCTTCAAATATTTTTTAATATACATTTAGTCTAAGTCTTTTATTTTGTACCAAAAAATTCCTTATTCTCCTATCTTTAAAGGTTTGCGCCAGCGGCATGGTAAAGTCTTTTGACACAGTGAAGGACTTTTTGGTGCAGAATAAAAAGGCATGAACTAAACGTGTATTAAAAAAAAATTGAGGAACTATTTGGTATATGCTCCTTATTTTTATTATTTTTAATTTTGGGACTTAAAATAATATTAATTATGGATATAGGACAATAAACATTTCGTTTCCATTTTTAGTCCCTATTTTCAAATTAAAGGGAGACGTGACATGCTGTGATTGGTTGATGTTTTATGAACATGCGTCCGCGCCAACGGTTTTATTCAAAAATAAGGACTAGAACTATAAATAGAATATTTATTATCCTATTTTTAAAATATAAATAGGATAATAAATTTACAAAACTCTTTTTTTTATTAGGTGATATACATGGCTGGTATTGTAATGATGGAATGGGTTGGAGATTTTAAATTTTGGGGTTGAGTTCTTTTAGGGAGAGAGAAGAAACTATGTACAGTTTTTCAGTTAGGGAGAGAGAAGGCAGGGGCTATATGGACAGAATTATGATTGGTAGGGAAAGTGTGAGTCTTATCAGCTCCTGTCTCATTCTTTTCTTCAACTAATTTAACACCTTCAATATTTGGCGTCTTTTCAGACCTTAAAGTTTGTTCATTAGTATTCCCATTAGAATCAATGTTTTTTATACTAGTAAAAATTTCATTATCATTATTTCCATCTAAGCCTAGGCTCGTTTTGGTGCAAGACGACTCGGAGTCCAAACCTTTAGCGCTTAATACTACATTACTATTTTGAACTTCATTGTGGTTGGATGTTTCTGAAATACTCTTTTTTCCTCAAAAGTCTTGAATTATGCCTTATAATCCATTATAATGTCATGCATGTGGAGTCAGATTGAAAATTCATTATTAATATACTTAATTACAGGATTAATAAGATCCCTTAGAAATTTATGCCTTCTATCTAGCCTTCAAACATTATTGATATCCTTATTCTTGTAAAAAATCAGACTGAAAATTCATTATTGGTATCCTTAATCATATTGTCTCGACTGTTTTGCTGAAATGGGATTGGGAAAGACTCTTGAGGTAATGGATCCTTTACTTGAAATTATATCGTATCTTCAACAATGTCTATACTACTCTGCATGATACGTTCTATAAGCTTAATACCCGTGTGACTTTTTACGGTGATCAAGGATAGGAAAGGAGGTCAACTATATGATTGTTATTATTTGAGTTCTTGTCACATTAGGTTTTAAAACCACTGAAAAAATTGGGAATGCATATGGTAAGATCACTAAACATGTTAATAAATTGAAATTGCATTTTTGGTTAGTTGTTATCCATTTGGCAATGAACTTGTATGTTCTTTTATCATGGATTTAAACTGGATTATTCTGCTTACATGTATGATTCTGAAGGTAAAGAAACTTTATATTCATCGTATTTAGATACATAATGGTTGTGAAAGTTTCTGACACTAGTGGTGAAGGTTGGGTTTCTATTTTCAATGATCATGCAAATGGACTAATTCAGTGCACAATAGATGAGCTTGATAAGATGAAATCAGAAGTCAGCCATACATCCATTTAAAACATACATCCTTTTTTATTTCGAGGCTAGATTAGTTGATGTTTACGTTTTTCAATGGCATGTTATGCATTTTTTTTCCTTTTCTATTCCCATAAAGATTGCGTGAGTATTTAAAAAACAACTAGCCCACAGATTGTGTGGGTTTACAACTGGTTCTAATATGCAAAAAAGAACAACAATGAATTGTTCCAAAGATCTTATTTTGTGGACTTTTCATAAATTGTCGGTTATTTAGTTTTTTGTTAAATTTGCATATATGGTTTGGTGTGGATTGAATGAATAAAAGATAATTGATCTACTTATTTAAGTGTGTTAAGTTTTCCTTATAGGTGTGGTTATAAAAAAAACATATTATGTTTTTTTAAAAATTCTTTAAAATTAGTAACGGACCTATACTAAATATGTCCATTTGTTGTGTTGGAAATGTGTTATGAATGTTGGTAATGGTAAAAGTCCATTAGGGTTTGAATCAATTTGAAACACTATAGTAATATTAGGGATGTGTTAGTAACCCATAATTAAAAAATGGTAAAAAAGTGTTAGTAATTTGCTTCCCCACGCCTTTTTTCTAACGGTAAGGTAGTGTTAGCAACTTTTTTGTAACGCTAGAGTACCGTTATTAATTGACTGTTTTGGTGTAGTGGTTAAGAAATAGGCATTGATTTCGTAATTTTTGGAGTTTGGGTGAATATATATGATTATTTTCTGAACAGCGCATATGTTTGAAATTTTTACCCTTTTGTTGAAAATCGACCGACTTCCACATTTTCCTTAGGTTTGAACCATAATTTGAAGATTGTGTTAATGAGCCTAGTTTGGGATTCTTATCTCATTAGGTAGAGTGACTCAGTGGGGAGAATTCTGAACATTAATTGGGTAAATGTGTTTGGAGTTAAACCCGGAATCATATATGAAAAAATTAACTATATTATAGAGATATAATTGGATGTATGATTTACTTAGGGGTAAATGATGAAATAAATCTATATGTACGTTATGAGTTGGTGTATACGTACAAAGAGATAAACGCACTCATGATTTGGAGGCAGAAAAAACTAAGAGTTGAATTTAGTAAGGGTATTATTTGGAGACTTGTGAGACACATTGGGGGGTAACTATAAGGATAATTACCTATACATATTATAAGTTAAAATGTGTATTTATTATTTGTGTGAACATACCCATGTCCATGGAAGGCCTATCGATTAGGATTGCTTATGTCTTGGGACCGTAGCACGCATTAACACAGGTATGCTAGGCATTGTGTTAGTCATTATTTTAGGTCCTACGTGGTAGCACCATTTACGCGGAGGTAGGTGGGATGGCTGGAATCCTTTGTCACCATATGAAGTATGGATTGTGCAATGGTGTACTGCATAGGGAACTCCCCGCTTGTGTGTATTTTGTGATGTCCGTTTGGAAGAGGGACTCCTCTAGACTTATCGATAGAGCACGAATGGAACATTGAAGGTAGATACCTTTGTGTATCGCGCGCCCGCGCGTGTGTATATATATATATATATATATATATATATATATATATATATATATTAATTGAGAATAAATCATATGGTCTAATGATGTGACCATAACTGATGAACCCAATACTACATAAAATGTATTATAAATGATATATTCTTTCTTGTGGGTAATATTATGGGGTTAGCTTTGGGATGGTGATAATATACGCGTAGGTAGTTAAATTTATGTTATACGATAGCTAGTTGTGCCCGATTATTTATGGTAGTTGGATAATGATTCATTTAATTAAAAGGATATTAAAATTGAGAAAGTAGTTCCCTCAAGAGACTAAAAACATGTTAATGAAAGCCTTACTTGTGGTACATGGACTATGCCGACATTATGTATGTAGTTGCAGAGAATGTATTGAGGTAGATAGTTTACATGTATGCAGTACGAATTCTGTTTCTAAACATATTGCCTTATGATGATACTGGTGTAGATATTGATGGTATTGAGAATATGATAACGGGACTCCGCGCGATAACGGGATTCCCGGTTTGAGAATATGACTATAATTTAAAAATGTCTAAATTTAGGCTTAAAAACATGGCGCTAGAGGGGAAAACCCCGAAACTGCCCCTTGAGTGGCACCGACACTTCGCACGGGACAAATATAACTCGTAGGGATTGATATGTTGATAATTATAACTCATATATGCAATTTTTCGTCTTGAATAAATTTTTTGTAAAACTACTTGGTTACTGATATCATTTTTTTTGTATCCTATCAGTTGCAGGATAACATTGTATCGTTTGCTTTTTTGCACGTGGAAGAAATGAAGGAAGAAATGGTATACAACATGAAGATTGTTTATATAATGTTGTGGACATTCAGGATTATGTTTTTTATGTGTTACAGCCGTGCGGGCTTTTATTGTTTAGTTTTATGGCCATGCGGGCTTTTATAATTTGATTGTTAAATTTTATGACCGCGCGGGATTTATAATAAGTAGGTTTTATATTTACAGAGTTTGAAATGTCCAGAAAATAGAGAAAACTTTGCCCAATTTTTTTTTGGTCCGTGAATTATTAATTCGTGTAATATTTTTAAGTTTGTATATATATATATATATATATATATATATATTAGTTAATTAACAACGTTTTCGATTCGAAATTTGTGATTTCTTTATTGTTTTGCCAATAATAAATATTTGTAACACCTCGTACGCGTAAAACGTTACAGCGGCTAACCGACCGTGCAGTCACAAGACCCCCAATTTTAGGATTGGATCAAAAAATGACATTTTTTTAAAATTATAGTTAAATATGTTCATGGACTTTATCCATGACCATTTTTATTTTTTTTGTCGAGCATAAAAATATTCGCGGCCAAAGTCCATGTCCCCCAACCGTGACGAAAAATGGTCGCGGCCAAAGTCTGTGACCATTTTTTTCCTTTTTTTTCGTCGCGGTGTGGGTCACGGACTTTGACCGCGACCATTTTTGTCACGGTTGTGGGTCACGAACTTCGGCCGCGGCCATTTTTTTTCTTTTTTTCCGTCGTGGTGTGGGTCATGGACTTTGGCTGCCAGCAATTTTTTCACGGTTGTGGGTCACGGACTTGGGCCACGACCATTTTTTTCCGTCACGGTGGGGGTCACGGACTTTGACCACGACCAATTTTGTCACAGTTGTGGGTCATGGAATAAGGCCACGACCATTTTTTTTCCGTTGCGGTATGGGTCATGGCCCAAGTCCGCGACCATCTGTCGCGACCCCTACGGGCTGTGACCATTTTTTGGTCACGGACTTGGGCCGCGGCCCACAAAATTGGTCGCGCCCGAAATGGTCACGACCCAAGTCCGCGATCCAGAGTCTTGCTCAGGGATTTTGGCCGCGACCATTCCCCAACTTTGGTGTAGTGAGATACTTTTTTGCGGTATTTTACCACGATGAAGCTCATAAGAATAAATATAAAACTGTACTTGAAATTTGTTAATGATGTATAAGATTTAATCATAGGGAACACTACTGGCCTTGTGAGTAAACACTTATGATATCTAGGGTTGTTCGGGTTGGGTTAACTTAAAAACAACTAAAATACTGGATGAAGATACATAGTTATATAATGGTACAAAGTCAATTATATTGTTATACTACTTGAACTTGTAGTTAACGTCTCCCTTTAACTTTTTTTAGGTTATAGGCTATCTGTACAACCTTATTTATGATGCATTTTTGAGCTACTCTCCATTAATGAGACTATAGGTTATAGGTGTCGAGCCTACGTGCTCATTATCTTATTTCTATTTATTTATTTGTTTTCTTGCTTTATGTACATGTGGTACATGTATTCAGAGTTGAGTTTATATAAGCGATACAGTTGGTATCATTTTTGTATCATTAGTTATATGGTATCAGAGTTCGTATTGTTCCACATAATAGTTCATTATCTATTTATTGTACTTAGTTAGTTTCATTTATTTAATTATGCTAAGAATGTTATCAATTGTTTTTTAATTTTCGTGATGTTTGGTATTAGAACCGATCCATCTATTATTAAATTTTTTGGTGTGTCACAATCACAAGAAGGCTCATTTAAGAAAACAATTATTGGAGGTAAATATTGCGCGTACTGTGATTAAGAGAGGGTGATAAGAACACAAAACTCTTCCATAAAGTGGGTCATCCTTGTCATTCTTACATAGGACAATGAGGTGAGAGGGGATAACTCTCGGTCTTACGAGCGATTATATAGAGAGGAAGAAATATGGCGCCCCTTACTTGATGGGGTTGAGTTTGTTGTTAAGAAGGTATTAAAATCAATGAATGGGGATAAGTCCACCAGTACTGATGGCTTCTCGATGGCCTTTATATAACATTTTTGGGCAGTGAACAGAGGTGATGTGATGGTCTTACTTGATGATTTTCATGATATGGGTTACTTTTTGAGGATCCTGAATGCATCATTCTTAATTATTATTCCCAACAAGGGAGGAGTGATTGATGTTCGTGATGACTCCATGACCTTAGACCGATCAACCTAACAGGGAGTGTGTATAAGATTATTGCCAAGGTTTTGTCGACAAGATTGAGGAAGGTTATTGACCCTATAATTTATGAATCCCGCAATCCTTTTATTGTTGGTATACAAACACATGATAATTTTCGGTGTCCAATGATTGTGTGGAATCTAGACTCAGCAGTGGGGATCTAAAAATTACATGGAAGTTGGACATTGAGAAGGCATATAATCATGCTAATTGAGGACTTCTTTTCTACTTACTGAGGAGGGTGGTGTTTGGGTAAATGTAGTATCATTGGATCAAGAGATGCATTTCTACTTTTAGGTTCTCTGTTCTTATCATTAGGGTGCCTAAGGGATTCTTGCATAGATCTCGCAGGCATCGATAGGGGGATCCGTTGTCTAAATTTATGTTCATTTTAGCGATGGAAATGTTTAGTCTTATGGAGGTTTGGGTGGTAAATGCGGGTTGATAAGTGATTTTAAGATTGGGCATTCGAGCACGAATACTGTTAAGGTATCCTATCTTCTGTTTATTAATGATAAAATTATATTTTATAATGCATATGTTGGATAGGTTCTAGAAATTAGATTACTCCTAATTTTTTCCGAGGTAGTGTTGGGTCTTCGAATTAATGTTGGAAAGTATGAGATGATTCAGATTTAGGGCGAGACGAGTGTGGAGGGTTAATCTGAGACTCTTGGTTACAGGGTTGGTTCACTCCCGTCATCCTATCTCAGTTTATTAAGGGAGACGTTTAAATCTAAGGCTATATGGTACCCAATGATGGAGAAGATGAAATGCAGTTTGTCACGGTGGAAGAATGGCTTTCTCTCGAAAGGGGATATGACGACTTTGATAAAAAGTACATTATCTAGTACGCTCATATACTTCTCATCCATTCTCCTGTTGCCCTATTCAGTTTTTAAGAAGATAGATAAGTTATGAAGAGGGGGATTAAAGGTAATCCTGAGATTAGAGATAATCCCCCCATTTACAACCATGTTTAGGATTAAGGCAGCTCAGCGTGGCAGCCTAGAGGGACCTTCCAGTGAAGAAGCTGACCTAGAGAGATCGTCCTTTAGTCCTGTTGATTAATTTAGTCTTGTGGTATCTTCTGATTATATTGACTACGAGCTTTAACGATTATAATGATGTAACGAGAATAATGATTATGTGTGAGGTCGAACGGTACTTGTGAGAGACTAGTCTTGGGAGGGCCTGTGAGAGCTTTCATGCTCTATCGAACGACCTCGTCGTGGGAACTCTTGAGGGACTTGGTTTGGAGGATTGAGAAGTGAAGCACCGTTGGGGATTGTCCTAACCATCTTAGATACACCTGGTAAAACACCGAAGGACCCTTATCGTTGAACCTCGGGCGGAGAAGCTTGGAGTTCCATCGGGCGTTGAGTTGTGAACCAAATAGCCCTCTACTTAATGTCACATCTACTGTAGGTGATGTCACTAGCCAGCTAAACAAATGTCAAATCTTCACTTGAGTAAACCACCGTGGAATTTGGGGCTGTCAGATAGTTGGTGAGCCACCTCTGTGACAACAGCCCCCTGACGCACAGTGGATAGGCAAAAGGCATGTCCTGGAATTTAATGTTTATGATGTGGATATAACTAGTGCAGCAGGTATTCAATATTTGTGACATAAAGTATGAGAGATGTCTTTCACAGGAATTAATGACGGAGTTGCCTCGAGGGTGGTGTGGGAGGCTATTTAACGACCCCAACCAGCTTTGAGGAGAGGATGATCTTTTTGAGAGTTCAAAAGTTATTACTAGAGATAATATACATCAGAAAGAGAGAGAGTTATTACAAACCATATATTTTACTCACCCAACATTGTCATTTATTATGAAGCTTTTAATACTTGACAGAGATTCTTGAGTGTGGTTGGTGTGTTTGGCTGCCTGCCAAGGTGTATTTAGGGTGCTTACTTTTTTCTCCCTCTAACTGAGTTACTTATGAGTTCATTATTATCTTCTGAGTCATACGCGAGAGATTTATGAGTTTAACCAAGTTTATCTTCACTAAGTTGTGTTTGCGTGTCCTATAGTTAATCTAAGGTTTTACTAGTTAACGTATCATTACTGTACTCAAAAGGGGTTACGCCTCCATCTTATCTAAACTACCCTCTTACAAGTTGCTAAGAGAATTATTATAGGAAGGTACTGAGGACAGCTTTATTTATAGTTAGTTCGGGTGAGCAGAGGTGTGCAACCTGATCAAGATAGGGGGAGAAGGTGTGAAGAACCTAGAGTGCTTTAATAAAGTTATTTTAGAAAAATGGTTGTAGAGTAATACCCACAAAGTGAATAGGTTTTAGAGGACAGTAGTTGGGTCTATACGAGTACTAATATTCGATGGGGCCCATGTGTGGGGAGGCATGCTCATGGGGTAGGGTGTAACAACACCCATTTTCACATGTAAAGGCTGGCTAAACATGATACATCGAAGATGGGGCATGTTCATCAATTAATACCATTCTCAGCACAAATGTAAACATCAATAATTATATTAAAGGCTCATGATTGAGTTTCATGAATATTTTCATAATACTAAATGAATCCAAACCATCACTAACTAAATAATAAATCCAACAAGTGTATCAATATTTCAACCAAACAGAATGTAAAGAAATCTTTGGCTTATGCCCTTACAAATTTTCCAAATATAATAAATAAATATGGCAGAAAGACACCTACAATAGAATCAGTAAGTCTGGTCACTGATGAGTAATAGAGATTGCAAGACTGCTATAACGACAATCCAGCTATCCCAATCTATGAGTACCTGGGAGGAGAAAATATTTTAAATTTAGATTAGAGCTCTAGGTGTGCAAGAATTAACTTAATCAATTTAATATGCAATAATATTGTTGATGCAAAACAAATATTTCCCCTCGTTACTCACATGCGATTAACATCTCACCCCTCACCTAAGCGTGATATTACTCGCTTCCCAATAAGTCCCAATTAATTAGTGTGACAATGTGTCAATTAAATAATAATGGATTTGGCGATAATTAAATGCTTAAGTGAACCGACTATAGTTAATTGCCAAATCCCATAATATCCCCATCTTATCAGTCTCACATGAATGGCACAAACATCTATTATCAATCACAGAATAAGGGTTTGTAGTTTATGTCCACATTCTTAGACATTTCAATTTATCTCATAAAAGTACGGGTATATATACATATATTTGTCCTTTCATATATTCGACACACAAAGGCATTTACCATTAGTGACTAGTTCTCACTCTATCGGTAAGGCCGGAGGAATCTCTTATCCTAATAGTACATCACAAAACACATATAAGTTGGGTGCGGTCCCTATGCAGGATACCAGTTCATGGCCTATACCCAACGAAGAAAAAGGCTATCAACATCAACTCCTACCTCTTGTTGATGGCGCCACTACGTAGTACGTATGTGACCTACACAATCTACAAGCCCACCTGTGCCGGTGTGTGCTAAGAAGTTCGAACGCAAAAACTCCCAAGCCAATAGGACCCTCCACGAACGTTGATTTATCCACATAAATACATACGTGTACATATTATTATCCTATACAATATGTATAGGTAACTACTTGATTACCATAGAAAAGTGTCACATGAAGTTCACAATTTTCCATTTATTAATAATTTACCATCTAGTGAATTATTAATTCAATTCCCTTGAATAATTATTTAACCATCAAGTTAAATGTGATTTTCTCCAATTGAATGTGGGTACATTTTATGAGTTCTTGCAAACTCCCGTAGCTTCAATGATGTTGGGAGGATTCAAAGCCAAATCTTTTGTGACACTAGGGGCAGCTCCAACGATCCCAACGAGTGCAGGTGTAACGGGAACAGTCCCAACGAGTATAACCTCTGGTGTGAACCCCGCAGCGGGAACCCCAGGAGTATCAACGGCTCCAACTGTGATGATTTCTCCAGTTGCAACGGGCACTCAGCCTATGGTCCCGTTGGTTGTTGCTCCGGTGGCATCACCCATGGAGGAAATGGGAAAGGAGATGCTAAAAGAGATGCTGAAGTTCATGCAAGCTTCCTCGCAATCTGCTGGCGAGGTAGCTTCGATTTATGACGACTTTCGAACACCTTATCCCCAGGAATACAACGATGAGCCCTACCCAAAAGATTATATTCCTCCTATTTTTGAAAAATACATGGGAAAGGGTGGAAATCCGAAGGAGCATATAAAACGCTTCGTTGAACACTTGGGGGCGCATTGCAATAATAAGAAACTCAGGTTGAGGTAATTTTCCAAATCCTTAACCGATAAAGCATATACTTGGTATTCTCATTTAGATCCCAAAAGCATTTCTACATGGGAGGAGATGCATGTTTTGTTCGTCCAGAAGTTCTTTCTGGCGGAAGATGAGTTTACTTTAACCCATCTGGGAAGGCAGAAGCAACGACTAGGGGAAGATGTGGTGGCCTACGTTTGAAGGTTCAGGGAAAGATCCCTCGATGTGAGGGAGGAGGCCAAAGAGTCCAAGCTACTGCAGATCTATGCAGAAGGACTTATCCCTGAGTACATCTGCCATCTTATCAATGAGACGCGCAAGGGGACCTTTTTGGCATTCCTAAAAGCAGTAAGAAATATCTCATTGGTTGTGCGGCCAAATCCAGTGGTAGTGCCCATGATGTTTAGGCAGTCGATACAACCTGTGGGGGTGAGGTCTCAGCCCCACGGGTAGGATACACCGAGGGAATAGATGGGGGCAAGGCGCTGAAGAAGGACAATAAAAGGAAGTTTGGAAGGGACAGGGAGGGCCCACCACCATTGCCTTGTACAGTAGAGGAGGCTGTCAGCTGTTACAATGCAATGGTCCAAGGAGGAACGATCTATAAACCAAAGGGCATTCCCGTTAGGGAACCCGATGCGGCAACGACGGAGGATCCCAGATATTGATAGATTCATTGGAAGATCCAACATCCAATAAAGAGTTGCTTCACATTGAGGAGAATAATCGATAAGTATGTGAAGTCACGAAAGTTGCAAATCCCTTTGCAAAACGTTAACAACAACCCACTCCCATCACATGGGGCCAATCTGGTGGTGGCCTATGACAAGGAAGCAGAAAGAGAAAAAAGAGAGCCAATGACGAAGTAGGGGGAGTTCGAAGAAGCTTTAGAAATCTGTACTAAGGGAATGGCTAATATAGTATTATCCTACGATGAAGCAAGTGCTAAAGACATGGAGGATGTATTTAGCGTTGAACGTGAGGAAGCACACCCAGCCATAGAATACTGTGCAGTTTCAAAATCCCCAAAGTTCACCTGGTTCTTCGACCAAGTAGGGATACCGAAGGAGAATAGGTTGGAAATAACCCAGGCAATACTTGATATTGCAAGGAAGAACGCGATCCCCTCGCTGAGATGGAGGGGACCCATGGATAGGTTGGTGAAGAAGTTTCTGTCAGAAGTAACTTTCAACGATACGGATAGGGCTGTAAGATTCCCTCATAACAGGCCATTGTATGTGATCGCCAGCATCAACGGAGTTAGTTTTACAGGGACTCATATGGATGGGGGAGCTTCCATCAATATTATGACAATCAACTCTTTCCACGCAGCCAATATTTGGGAAGAAAGGTTGGTCCCCATGCCCTTGGTGATTTCGGGATATGATAACCAATCTTCCAAGTCTATTGGGTATGTAAATGTTGGGATTGTGATGGGAAATCTGAGTTCCCATATCATGTTCCACGTAATAGAGAGTTCAACTTCCTACCACCTGCTGATAGGAAGAGTGTGGATGCAGAACCAAGGGCTAGTTCCTTCGACGTATCACCAATGCGCTAAGAAAAATATTTAGGGAACATAGGTAACCATTAGGGCTATGAAGAGTCCATTCGCTATCGAGGAAGCTCACTTGGTAGATGTAACATTTTACACAAAATTAGAGGAGGATGTTCGCGTCCTAATGAGAAGAATGAAGGGATCATGGGCTCCCTTGATTAGAGAAAGGATGGAGCCCTTGAACGAGCAGAATAAATAGGTTGTAAAAAGCACAAGAGTGATGGCCGAAGTAGCTAACCAGGTGGTCCCTCGGCCCCAAAACATCTCGAAGCATCTCAAAGATAGGATGAGGCCCATAATGGATCCGATGGAACATGAGGTCCAACGGAAAAGCGTTCTGAGCCGATTTTTAAGAAAAAGTGTGGCTGAGGCTTCTCGAGAGAAGAAGAGGAAGGCAGTTACAGCTACCAGTAGGCAGTGCAAGAAAGTCATTACCGAAGAAGGAAAAGTGGTATATCGATTATAATGGTGTAAACGGACGGCCGAAGAAGCTGATAATGAGGCTGACCCGACCTATGAGTGCTTTTTGGTGGATCAACGGGGGAAATGTATGGTGATAGAAAACTCCAATATACAAGAATTCATGGAAGATGTTGCCGAAAGACCAGATTACATGGCAGATCAACCGAAGCCATAGGCACAAGTGTTGGAGCAGTTGAATTTGGCAAAAGAAGGGGAGGATCTAAGGCCTATTTTCATCTTAAAAGATCTCAGTAAGGAGAAATGAGAGGCTTTGGTTGAGTTGATTTGGGGGTTTATAGACTTTTTGTGTGGAAATACACATATATTGAAGGGTTGGATGAGGGAGTTAGCTGGCAAAAGTTGAACGTGATGCCTACAGCTATCCCGGTGAAACAAGCAATGAGAACGTACAAGCCTGAGCTAGATTTGAAGATAAAGGAAGAGGTCCAACACTTATTGGTGATAGGGTTCATCAAACCAATATAGCACCCCTCTTTGGCTATCTAGCATTGTCCCACTAGGAAAGAAAGATAAAAACCAAATAAGGATTTATGTGGACTTCAGAGATTTTAATAGAGCTTGCCCCAAGGATGAGTTCCCTCTGCCCTCCATTGATAGCTTGATAGATGCAACGGCTGGCCATGAGATGTATAACTTCATGGATGGGTATGTGGGGCACAACCATATTAAGATGGACCCCACGGATGCAGGAAAAACGGCGTTTAAAACCCCATTGGGCAATTTCTTATATAGAGTAATGTCGTTTGGACTCAAGAACGCTGGGGCTACCTACCAGAGAATAATGGTGGCCATTTTCACGACTTATTTCCCAAATTTGTGGAATTCTATGTGGATGATTTAGTCATTAAATCGAGGAAGGAGGAGACCCATCTGAGCTTTTTAAAGCAGGTGTTTGCCCAATGCAGGAAATATAAATTGACGATGAATCCACTTAAGTGCGTCTTCGGAGTAACAAGTGGAAAAATTCTAGGCTTCATGGTTAATCGACAAGGGGTGCAGATGGACCAGGACAAGCAACGAGCGATCCTGGAGATGCCAAGTCCAAGAACGGTGAAGGAGCTGAAGAGTTTCCTCAGTAAAGTCTCCTATCCTAGGAGATTTGTGCCTGGATTAGCCAAGATGAAACACCCGTTGATGCAGCTGTTACGAAAGAACACGAAATTCAGGTGGGAGGAGGTTCACCAGGATTCGCTCACTCGGCTGAAGAAGCTGTTCATTTCACCACAAATTATGGTTCCCCCACAGGCAGGAATACCGCTGCAGCTATACCTCACATCTACCACGAGGTCCGTGGGAGATTTATTGGCACAAAAGATTGATGGGGAAGAACGATAGGTTTACTACCTCAGTATAATCATACATGGGCTAGATTTAAGGTATAGTAGCTTGTAAAGGCATTGTTTTGCCTTAGTCTTTGTAGCACAAAAACTCAGACATTATATGCTGTCTTTTACAATTCATATTATAATAAGGTGTGATCCTATTAAGTAATTATTGTCAAGAACTATACTGATTGGTAGGCCATCTAGGTGGTTCCTCATCCTCTAAGAATATGACTTGAAGTGCGTGGTTCCTCGCGCAATCAATAGCCAGGCATACGCTGACCTATTGGAATTTTCCCCTCTGGAAGGTTCGCGCCACCTAAAGAAAGTATTCCAAGAGACAACTTACAGGCCAATTACTTAGATGCAACTGATGAGGAATGAATGATGCAGTTTGATGGATCTTTGACGGAAAATAAAGGAGGAGCCGAGATTATTCTTTCAAAAGGAATGAAGGAGATTTACGTTTCCTACAAGTTAGATTTCCCTTGTTCTAACAACGAAGCCGAATATGAAGCACTGGTGCTCGGGTTATTAGAGGCTCTTCGAAGGGGAATTCGTTCATTTTGCATCAAAGGTGATTCTAACTTGGTGATTCAGCAAGTGAATGGAGAATATACGTTAAAGCACATGAGTCTGGCACCATACAGAACAATTATTCAGAGGCTCCTCAGGCAGTTCCATCGGACTAAAATTAAGAGACATCCTTGAATTATGAACCGCCACCCAAATGCTTATGCCACCATTGCTCAGAAGATGGTCATGAGGAGCGATACAACTACAGTCGTGATTCAACGATGAACATCTCCCTCGATAGTTTAGGCAATCCTGCAGATGGAGGAGGACGCTGACTGGAAGGGATAGATTAGAAGATAATTGGAATCTGGGGAAGGAGCGATGGGGCTAAGAGAATTAGACCAATACTTCACAAACCAGGGAAACCTTTACTTCAGGAACGCAGGAGGATGGTTGTCTAGGTGCATCGACCCAGAAGAAGTAGGGCGGAGATTGAAGAGAACACATGAAGAGAACTCTGAGACAACCGAGATACCTCTCTATCGAAGAATTCAAAGTGAGGGATATATTTGGCCTATAATGAAACAAGACGCGGAAAATCTAAATTGGAAGTGAGATAAATGCCTGTTACTATTCAAAGCAGCTGAATGTTATTTCGTGGAAGCTCAACCTGATTAGAGACAACCATATATTGACTTTATCAGAGATAGAGTTACCCCAATAGAGAAGATTGATGCGATGGGACTCAAGCGAAGGGCCTCGAGGGTCTACGTTTAGGAGGGGCAGCTTTATCGAAGGGGCTACTTCAACAGGACGTTGCACTACATCACGAAGGGAGAAGCGATCGAAGTACTCAAACAGGCGCACAATCCAGCTCACGTAGGAGGGGCCAAGTTATATGACCAATTAATGACGTTGGGGTATTATTGGCCAATAATGGATAAAGACTTCGCTGAGTTCGTTAAAAAATACAAAGCTTGTCAACTTCATGGAAATATAATCCATGCCTCGTCGGTATATCTACACTCCCTGGCAACGCCTTATCCTTTTCACACTTGGGCATTCAACCTAGTAGGGGAAATACACCCTTCTTCGAGGGGAAGATATGGATACTAGTAGCAACGGAGTACATCATAAAGTGGTCTAAAATGATACCACTGAGAAGGGAAATAGCAGGGGTGGTGAGAAACTTCATCAGAGAATACACCATTTGTCATTTTGGGATCCCAAAGGTTATCCTTTCAGATAACGAAACCCCTTTCGTCAATTCAGAAGTATAAATGCTCACAGAAAGGTACTCCACTATCCATCATACTTCAACAGTGGCATATCCAAAGGGCAACGGTCAAGCCGAGACAACTAACAAAACCTTGGTTAACATTTTGGCCAAAATAAAGGAGGATTTCCCAGGATCGTGGGATGAAAAAAGACCCGTTATATTGTGGTCCTATCGAACAATCAAGAGGAAACTTACAGGGTACACTCCGTTCTCCCTTGTCTATAGGGATGAGGCAATCCTTCCAGTGGAGTTAGAACTTCCCTCTGCTCGATATACCTTGCGAAGTAGCATGCTCCCTTAGAGTAGGCACGTCTAGTTGGAAGCGTTGGACGAACACATGGATAATGCGATGCATTATTTTCAAATATATATGAAACAACTCTTCAGGGCATATGATAGCTTAGTGAGACCAAGGAAGTTCATGGAGGGAGACCTCATTTTGAAGGGAATAGTGAAACACATCAGGGGGCTTCCTCTACCCAAGTTTGCAGCAAATTTGGAGGGACCTTTCATTGTGAAAGAGGCTCATGACTCAGGTTATTACTTAATTTATAAGATGGAAGAACATAAACCATTCAAAATTAATAATAAATGGTTGAAAGTCTATTATGTGTAAGCAATTATGTTTAAACCGCTGTTGTATCTAGATATGGTTATGAATATACAAGTTTTCTTATTATAACTCCAGTGAAGATGAAAGAATTATAGAACTTCATAATATACGCAAACAGTTGTAACACAAAGAAATGATATGGGAAACCATACATTTTTTTTCTCATTCATAAACTTTGGGGAATTACAAAATTGGGAGATATTGCCCAAGAATTACATAAGAATAAGAAAAGGAAAATATATACAACAATTCATTGACCTAAGAGGAACCATAGATCTGGAGAAGAGAAAAAATCTCCAGGAAGGCCCGAAGAAGCTGCTAGGCAAGACTGTTGAGCATTTATAGAAACCTCCAAACTCATTTGCGCTTGTGTGCACTCGATAAGGAGTTTCTCTCATTTCAGCTTCACCAACCGTAGAGCTTCTTCGACGTCCTCCACCTCCTTATTGGAAGCTTAAAAAATAGGAGCTTGCTCATCCAACTTAGCTTCCTCAGCCCGTTAATCCTCCTGATGTTTTCGAAGCAGCTCCCTCTAGCTATCCAATCGGTGGCTCTTCAAGGTTGTTAAGTGCGAGATAAGCCAGTCAAAGTGAAAGCCATGGCGACCCAACTCCCTCAGATGGCCCAAAAACTGGCTGATGAGGGCTCTGGTAACATTTGAAGTGGGAGTGATGGATATTTCAACAATAACGATAGCCGTACCCTGAAGTCGGTAGCTCATCACAAGGATGCTGGAACGCAGGAAATCCACGATAAAAGTCTTAGGATGATGTCTTGCAAGCTGCTCAACTACCAAGCGATGGCTGACAGGCATTTGAGGGGAATCCTGAAGAACCATGAGGCAAAAGGCATGAGGAGATAAGTTAGGAAGAGGGAGCTCACAACCAGATTCGCTCTTGGCAGCAACACCAGTCGTGGATCCTTGATCGTTGTGACTGGAATCTTCTGAGATAATGGGTTCTCGATGGGGTGAAGCGAGGTGCAAAAGAACTGGTGGACAATCCTCCCAAGCAACCTGAGAACAGGTAGAAGAAATAATGAGTTTATGTACAAATCTTAACACGTGCTTTTGTTGTTAAGTCATCGATATAGGTGGAGTTTATGAAAAAATCTTAACAAGTGTTTTAGTTGTTAAGTCACCGATATATGTGGAGTTTATATAAAATCTTAACAAGCGTTTTCATTGTTAATCCACCGATATAGGTGGAGTTTATGTAAAAATCTTAACAAGTGTTTTCGTTGTTAAGTCACCGATATAAGTGGAGTATATGAAAAATCTTAACAAGTGTTTTCATTGTTAAGTCACCGATGTAGGTGGAGTTTATGTGAAGATCTTAACAAGTGATTTCGTTGTTAAGTTACCGATATAGGTGGGGTTTATCTAAAAATCTTAACAAGTGTTTTCATTATTAAGTCATGGATATAGGTGGAGTTTATGGAAAAATCTTAACAAGTGTTTTCGATGTTAAGTCACCGATATAGGTAGAGTTTATGGAAAAATCTTAACAGTATTTTCGTTGTTAAGTCACTGATATATGTGGAGCTTATGTAAAAATCTTAACAAGCGCTTTCGTTGTTAAGTCACCAATATGGGTGGAATTTATGGAAAAAACTTAACAAGTATTTTCAGTGTTAAGCCACCATCATAGGTGAAGTTTGAAAGGTTGAGAAATGCAGAGAAATTAACGAAGTAACTCAGCAGCAGCAGGAGAGAGAATGGGAGCCACCGAGGAGGCCATAACAACAGGAATAGTTGGGCGCATGCTTATTTCCTCAGAGACCTCAACAACGCCTTTAACTGAAGAAACCTCAATGATCGGCAAAGGTCCCTCGCCAACAAATGGTACCAAGGCCAACGTAGGAGTTTCGCTGAAAGAAGACGATGGACCTCCAAACGATGCCCCAGCTTGGGTAGGCATGGAAGAACCGCCACGCTGGGCAGCAGCATCAACCTTAGCCTTGAAAAGAGGAAGACCACTAAGAGAAAAGGGTGGGATCAGACTTGGACAAAGCTGCAAACATGAAACCAAGTGTTAGACATGAGGAGCCAGTACAAGAAAAAGGGAGAAATGCATCTAAGTGTTACTTACCCTCGTTATGGCACCAAAAAGGGGAACCGCGGTTATGGATCTCGTCAGCATGGTGGGAAGCAGAGGGTCAGCTAACAAGGACTCCATTTCAACCTAAGGTGTCCCAACATATTAAAATTTAGCATGATAAGAAGGGGGATGGAAAAAGAAAAAAGATACAACACCTGATAAGTAAAAGATTATATGTTACCTCAGGAGCACTCTCTGCAACCGGAATGAGGGGAATAGTAACCTCGTGCGGAGACGATACTTCAGAAGGGGCTGGGGGAGTTTTCTTTGGTTGAGAAGAGATGCCCCCAGATTCAACGGAACCTCCCCCTATGGCAACGTCCTTCGTGAGCAGAGAGGTTGAACGACAGGCATAAGTAAGCCCGATCATGGGGGAACGGGGAGGAGTTATATCGGTCTGAGTGGAACCAAAACATCCCCCCATAAAAGGGCTCACAGGGGGGGGGGGGGGCTGGGTCTTTCTTCTTTAAGTCCCTGCACCAAGGTTACTAAGATTTAAACAGATGCATCTTGCATTATGAAAATGTGAATAAAGAACAGCAACACGCGCACATACCTCAGATCCAGAAGGAGAATAAGAGGATATAATCACTGGCGAAGGAGGAGAGGAGGGATCAACAGAGGGAGCTGAGGATAGAGGTACCTCATGGGTTCATTTCCTCTAGGACTTGGTACCTAGAGTCTTCTTCCTTGCACCCACAACACCAACATCTCGAGGAAACTTCGAACTCTTTCTCCTATTTACCATCAACTCAGTTGGATCAACTAGGATTATGGAGAAGGAAGCCGAAGGAGGAATGACGGGAGTGCGTCATTGAAACTCAGCATTTATTCGTTCTACCTCCACCCTAGCTTGCCTTCTCAACTCCTTGGCCTTTTTTGTAGGCATGGCAGGAGGAACAGAGGCTATGGGGAATGCTGCCAAAGGGGTTTGGGACTTAGATTTTAAGAATGTCCCACTTTTGCCCTTCCCATCTTTTTTGGTTGGTGGCTGGGAAGGTCCTTCACCAGTAGCTACTTTGGTAGTAGGAGCAGGCGGTTTAGGGGTTGCAGCGGTTTTGGATTTGGGCGTGGCAGTAGGGATCATGGAGTAATGTGGAGGAAGTTCAGTGGGAGGTACCTTGGGGGTTTTGCTCAGAGGGAACTCAATCCTAAGAACAAAATTACCTTTTAACCCCAACTCTAGAGCAGAAAATGAAAGAACTAAAGGATACACGAGATCCCCTTCTATGAACTCAGAAATTTGGGCCAGTTGCCTCGGCCAGTACTTCGTTGCAAATAGAGGGGCCACGTCCCCTCGCCTGGTGATGCTTGGAATAGTGACTCGCCCAACCATGGTAGAACTTACTCCCCACGCAGCAGTTGATGAGAACAGGTAACACGCCTCGCTAAAAGGGACTTTGATGTTAGACAATTGAAAAAATGGGCGAGGAGCCCCTTTATCGAAACCAAACTGACGGATGTATCAGTTGAGATTGTAGTGCTCGCTGGTGTATCTCCATTCGGTGTAGGAAGGAAAGTACCCCGGTGAAAATAGAAGGACCACAGCTAGCGAAGGGTCTTCAGTAATGAGGTGTAAGGTAGTTACCTGGACCATCCGTGCTTCATATGTGAAAAACCCCTAGGTGTAGAGGAAGATATCCTCTTCGTAAGGCCTCATCATAAAATTCCTAAGTTGATCAATAATAGAGGTCAACTCCTTTCTGCTTTGTCTTTTGTGATAAACAAATGAGCGTGGGGGCATAATTGATTCACTCGAAGGATGGCGGTTGGCCTTGGCAGCTACGGCGGGGAAATGAACATAAAGAAAGCCTATCAGAAGGACACAGTTGGCAAAGTTGGCCAGATTATAACAACTAAGAGATCTCTCCATGTCAAAAAGTGTCCTACCAAGACACGTGTAGAGGGATCCCAGGGAAATTGCAGCCAGAGGAAGCTTGATACCCCGGGCTAAACGGAGGGATATATTAATGAGGTCCCTTCGAGGTTGGTCGTTGGGTTTCCCCATTAAAAGAAGATGAGAAAGAATGATAAGGATATAGGCAGGAAGTTCCAGCGATGTACCTTAGACAGGAGCAACCTCAGAGGAACTACCTTCCGAAGGATCCTTGAAGAAATAGTTGATAAGAGGAGTAAAAGTGACTTTTTTTGAAGAACCGATGCATATACGGTCCAACTCCAAACGATCGGCAACTTCCTGGGCATCAAAGGCCTCATCAAAATAAGGCTCATGGCCTGTTGACTCAAGGCCTAGGATCTCGCACACGTCCTCCAACGTTATTATAAAATCGCCCCACACAGTAATAAACGTATGAGTGGTAACGTTCCAGTGAGATACCATAACGGAAAGGGAAGCATTTGTGACACCCCGACTAATTAAATACCGGGTAGCTACTCCTTTATAAAATTAATTCAAAATGCCAGGTTGGCTCAGTTAATAGCATCACTGTCGAAAACATTTTTATTATTACTAACCACCTAGTATTTAAAAATCAAGTTGCCAAATTTTAATTTAAGTCTGATTAACATGCAACAAGTGTACAAAAATAAATAACACCATTCACCATACTGAAGTAAAACGAATAACCATCATAATAGAGTAAATAAAGTCTGGAGGAAAACTCCTCACTACAATCCCATAACTGAAATAAATAAACTGAAACAATACATGCTAAAGTCTGAAAACTGAAATGTAAAAGATGTCTAATAGAAATGGGCAACATGCCCTACAACTGATAGATAGCGACTCTGGAATCCAAAAGATAGAAACGTCTACATGCAAATCCCTGTAGCTTCCACAAACAGCTACAGCTCGTCACCTGAATGAGTATCCTATGCTTGGTGTCCCTGTGGCTGGGCACCTAAAATGGTTTTACAAGAAAAAGATTTGAAAAGCAAACGGGTCAGAGCCCGAATGTGGAGTTATATTTTAAAAACCTGCAAGTGCTTTAAAAACATTTAAAACATTAAATGCAAAGTACATGTTAGGACGTACACTCACATGATATTCTCACCTCTCGTCTAACAGTGCACTCCTAACGTAAGTATCCATCTATAACTACCCATACCACTAGCTAAGTGACAACATATCTAGCTAGACTGCCAAAGGTTCTACCCATAATACTTGGTTCCATTAGCATAATAACGCTCGTAATTAAATAGGGATTTAACGTAAACTCAGTTACTAAATATTCCATATATATAAGTATCAGTTAACTCATTATATATCTCGAAACAATACCGTAATACATTTACAACATTAACATGAGGATTCCCATTAATTTAATGTATATTATTCATATCATAAATATACAATACAAGCACCCCGCAATCTAAGCTATAGTGCACACATACTCTGCTATCCATCCCGGTACATCACGTACATAAGGATCACACATTCCGAGTCTCTCAGGAATAGTTCAGATAACACAAATCACAAATAGTGGAGGCAAAAACAGTCACCATCACGTGGGTCACGCACATACCTACGCTCCCACGGTCAACGGGCTTATTAATATCACAATAAGTGTTTCTATGACCTATGTTCATCAAGGTACCAGTCTATATCCCCCCGTAGGCACACAAGGATTAGAGGGTCCTAAGCGAACGCAACCTCCCGTGATAGCAAGTATGGTAGGTATGTCATACACACAATCCATATACCAATACTAAGTAAACACACATCTTAGTAATACCGTATTTTAATCGTAGTACATATTGCACTCTCGTACTAATTATAATTATCACGATTCGTACTACTCCGGTTTGTAATTATACGCGCCATAATTCATTCTCACATCATAGTAGACACTCACGTCTCAACCCAAATGGTTCATTGAATATAACTCTAGTATATAATTTACTCCTCTCAATAACCCAAAAGTCCCAAATCTATCCTCACATCAATAAAGGAAGGTCATCTATATCCTCGAACAAGTTTACGGGACTCCAAAAATCAAAACAGTCCAAAAAGGACCAAACTGTCAACTCGTTAGAAGTCTCATTAGAACGAGACTGCTCGAACGAGTTGGGACTGTCAGGTCGTTAGAAGTCTCATTCGAACGAGGCTGTTCGAACGAGATCCAGTTCGTTCGAACGAACTGTCCCTTCTAACGATATCTCGTTCGAACGAGATATCGAACGAAATCACTACTCGTTAGTAACGACTGGTCAACTCGTTAGAAGCTCGTTCGAACGAGCTCGTTCGAACGAGCTCGTTCGAACGACCTGGGGGCTGCTTCTAACGACTGGCCAGTTTCGGCCCAGATTTTTCCCCAATTCGTTTTTCACCATTTATATCACTTCTAATCTCTTCCAAGGTTCATCCCAATAACGTTTTAGGGTCTCTAATTCATCCTAAACATATTTACATCATCTCCTAACATATTTTCAAGGATTGAGTCATCATAACATCAACCAAATTTACAAATCTCTACACTTTTCCCAATTTCTCTAGAACATGAACCCTAGGTTTATATCATCATCAAATCCCAGAATTTATTTCGTTTTAATTCCTTCAAATCACAATTAATATAAGGGAAATCATCTACCTATCATACCACATGCACTTCTCTTCAAAATTTTCAAGTTCTAAACTTCAAACTACATGGGTTTTCATATTTATCAAGAACAAACCATAAATCCGAATTTTCTAACATGGAAAGAACATTTGCTAAAATTAAACATAATTAAACCACTTGCCTTGGTTTGATTTCTGACTTTGGTGTAGGTTTGGTGAAGATTCTGCAGAGTTTCCTCTCTCTCTAAGCTCCTTCTCCAATGGTGGCTTAAGGTGGCTAGGGTTTGATTTGGGGAAGATTGTAAACCTAATGTTAGCCTCCGTAGCTTAAAGGGTTAATATGGGTTGGTTATGGGCTTAGTGGGTCAATATCCACATCAGATTTAATTAACCAATTTTCGTCACTTTTAATTCCTCAAAATGTAAAATTACCAAAATACCCATTACGGTGCCGGTATGGCCTAAAAATACCCCGGGACCCAAACTATACCCCCGGCTAGTGTTTTATGACTATCTCGGCCCTTCCAGACGCGTTGGCGCACTCAAAACGACCATACGGATTATAGATTTTAAATTCACTTTTATTATCAAAATATTATACCGTGACGCGGTGGTCCCACGCGTCTCAACAAAATTTCTAAAATGCCGTATATAAATCCCACGACAAATTTTATAATACCAAGTTCATATATAATCATATATGCACATAATCAAATACCAATTCGCATCTCATTAGTATTTATAACCCGGATTAATGTCCAATTAATACGCATTTAATTAATTAATCCCCAAAATAAATATAGACAAAAGTACGGGGTATTACAGCATTGTTCTTGGACAAAGTAAACTCATAAAACCATTTAGCTTGATGAAGCCCAATTTTGGTGAGGGTATCAGCGTGGGAACTCTGCATGCGGGAGTTCCAGGTAGAGAAATGAGCAGGAGAGCCCCCAGGTCCTTCGAAGTCAATATGGGACCACGGGAAGTCCCCTCGCTCAAGACAAAATCGAAGAATCCTCTCTGGGGGGACAAATCCCTAGTCAGTAGCTAATCGAGCGTGAAAAGTAGCGTCGCGTCAGAACGCTAATCGTTGTTTTCATTTCCCCTACTCAATACAAAAACCTAAACTACGATTGAACTTGCGAGGCAAGTACAACAGTAAGTCGGGTATCGTAAGAATTCCACAGGGAGTGATTAAATTTTAGATGTTAATTGTTTTAAAACTTCAAGAATAAAAGTGTAAAATAAATAAAAGAAAAGGTGATGGGTGGTTATGGTGGAAAAATAAAAGAATAAGTTACGCTACACAAAAGTAAAGCGAGGATCGGGATCGCATCCTACCAAACGGATCAAAACAACTACTAATCAAGATTCCGGAAAGTTGCGAGATTAAACATTTAACGGAAAATGATCACATGCGGATTAAATTCGGATTGTAGCTATAAACACTAACGTTGCGTGACAAAGAAAGTTAAACGCATAATAATCCGACTTTAATAAACGCGGTTTCAGTTAAATGCAATTTTACACGAAACCTAATTTTCGGAGCTCGAGGCCCGTTAATGGCGGAACACAACCCCGACCCTATTTATCTAAGGGCTAAGCACAAATAAACTAATTAAACTATAAAAGCATTAAATAAAGCATGTAAACCTAAATTAGAAATCTTGTAAATTAACTAGAAAGCAAGAAATGAAGAAATATGAACTATATTAATGGAGAGGATGATGAATAGTCAACATTCAAGCCCAAAAGTCTGTCAATCCAAGAAGAATTGAAGAAGAACTAAGCAAATCACCCAAACCCTAAGCTAACCTAAGCTAAAATCGTGTGTCTACTTCCCTCCATTCTTATTACAACAAAAATTGTATTTATAGTAAGTTGGATTAAAAGAAAAGAAGAAAGAAAAGAAATGAAAATATCTGCAGAAAACAGAGCCTCGATCGATCGACCCCTTTGGTCGATCGATCGACCAAGGCCAAATTTCGACAATACAGAATGGTTAATCGATCGACCTGAATCGACAATCGATCGATCAAGCAGGGCAGAATGCAGCAGCAGCACACTGCATCTTTTCTTCTCCTATTTTTCTTTCCTTGTTTTTCCCTCCGCTAAAATCGCCGCAACTTCTTCGTTATGAATTGGAATCGTGCACCGTTCACGGGCACGCAAAGCTAGCGAGGAGGGCTACAACTTTCGTGAGATGTCGGGCCAGATGCCCAAGCTGTTAAAAGACTAAAATTCCCTTGAACGTGCGATTGTGTACGGAACTGTAATACCCCGTATTTTTATGCTTTCTAAATTTGGGGATTTATCAAAATTAAATGTGAGTTATTAATTTAATATAAATCCAAAAATTAATTATTTTAATTACTAACGTGATGAGAGTTAGTAATCATTGGAAACTTTCTGAATATTACTAATGAGTAAAGTAATATAATATTGGTACTATTGAATGTCACGAGTGAATAAAATGACAATTTTGGAAATTTAAGTCGGGACGCGCCTGTGTCGTGTCGGGAATAAATAGTGATTAATAAAAGTGAATAAATTATAAGTCACCCGTATGGTCATTTCGAGTACGTAAAAGTGTCTGGAAGGGCCGAGAGAGTCAGAAAAGTGTACCCGGAGGTTTAGTTTGGGTCTCAGAGCGTTTTTAGGCTTAATTAGTACCCCGGGAGGGCATTTTGGACATTTTGTAATTTTGGGTAATTAAACCCACGAAATTTATTAGGATATATTAGCCATTTGGAATGGTCTTTTAGGGTTAGCAGACTCAAAACCTTAGAACGTCCATTAGAGAGGAAGGTAGAAAGCACTCCAAGCAATCCAAGGCCAAAAACTCTTCCGATTGCACTGCCACCACCACCAACACGTAGATCGCGCAATGGAGAACGTAACCACACCAAATTCATCCACAAATCATAACTCTGAAATTCCCAGGCAAGTATTTATCTTGCTTAATTTCATTAATGCATCACTCATGTTAGTCTATGGATGATTAGGATGAGTTTCATAAAAGAAAACCCATGTTGGAGATAGAAGAATTGCATGTAGTAATGAGATGAATGATAATCTGGAAATCCCCTTCATATGTAGAGGTTTAATCACGAATTTATGATGGATTAGAAGTAGAAATTCTGGAAAAAGACTGATTAGAACAAAGTTAAAGAAATTTCAAGGGTTCTTGAGATTGATATAAGTTTTGGCCTATTAATCCATGGAAATTGATGAAAATTCGCATGCTTTACGTTAAAGATGTTTAATTTGGGTTTATAATGTTTGTAGTACGAATTTCTGGGAGTTTGGGTGTGAAAAATCTGGATTTGGTTGATGTTGGATGATAGAACCCGTAACGGTTAAGCTGCAGAATTCTCCATACCTGTTTGATCGATCGATCGAACCAGGAGTGTCGATCGATCGACGCATCGATCGATCGACCCCATCCGGCAGACTCATATTTCCCCTTCTAGATAGTTGAATTAAATTTAGGTGAGTAATAATCTTTGGACATCCTTGTTAAAATATTTTGGGAGATAAAGAAGACCACTAGGACCTAATAAAAATATGAAACCTTCAATGTAAGACGAGATTTACATTTTTATGGGAATGTTCACATATAAGGGACGATGGAATTATGTATTAAAGGGAGAGATGCGTAAGGTAGTTACATTGGAAAAATAGATGAGTACCTACTGAATTTTACACTTAGAAGAATAGAATCCATTAGTGTTACGTAGTGAGTTAAAATAATCCCTCGAACTAAAGTAAGAGACAAACCGTTATACGTGATGACTAAATAATGAGAAATAAGAATAAATATCATAATTAGGGGTTATGAGATGTACCTCAACTTGTTATGGTAATAATAGTATATTTATATGACTGTGTTTATGCATATACTATTACGTGTAAAAATCATACCCACGCTACTTGCTATCCCTGAGGTTACCGCGTTGGGATAGTCTTATCTCGATGTGACCTTTATGGGGGATATTGACTCGTACCCTAGAAGATAGGAATCCTAGGTACAAGTTATCGGATCGATAGTCACGGTCCTAAGAGACGTGAGGGTATGTACTGATCTTTTGGACTTGGAAACTATGCTTCGCCTCAATACTGTTTGTGTTTTGTTCGATACAGTTCGAGAGTGATTCCGAACTTGTATTTCCCTTAGTACGAGTGATACGGGGACTGAATAACAGAGTATGCCCGCACCATAATTTTTATGTGGGGTTCTGTTAGAATATATATATTACATGGGTATTTAATATATATATTAAATTCTGAAATTTGTGAATTACCTCCTGTGTTTATGGTAAGTAAGAAATGAATAATGATTTCAATTGAGAAATACGTGTTTTGAAAGTATAGTATATTACCGGGAAACTTTATTAGCAAATAAAGGTTAAATGAGAACTTTGTTATTAAATGAAATCTACCTCTTAAACAGTTGAATTCGTCAGCTTAAATCTTACGAGTAACCTAAGATAAGATAAGTTAAACCGTTGGGAAGGTTGGTGCGATAGGTGTCCACATTAGAAGAGAGGTGATAATTTCTCAAGGGAGTGCCGCACTAATATGTTGTTGCATTGGCCAGTAAACATTTTAAATACTTGCTAAACAATTTTAAATCGTTTTTGCAATCGGGCTCTGACCCGTTACCCTTTTCTTTTCCCTCTTGTATATATATGTATATATTACAGGTGCCCGGCCACAGGGGCGTCTTGCATAGGTTCCTTTGGAAGGAACACGTTGCAGCTTAGGTGGGAGTTGCAGGCCTCTTTCTTAGACGACCTCACTTCTTGATTCCTCTTCTAGCACTATTATTTCAGTTGGGCATGTGTCGCCCTTTCCATTATTTAGTTGTTTTATTGGATATTGTAATCCATTTATTTCCAGTACTTGCATTTTGGGTTTATTATTGTCGGAATGTTTTTCATTTAAGTATTAAATGTTGGATTCAATTAATTGAATGTCTGGTTATTTGGATTATATATTCCAGGATAGATGTTGTGTGACCTTTTATCTATGAATGATGTCCAGTTTAAATGTTGGGTAATATAAATAAAATTTGGAAAGAAATGTCTAAAATAGTTTTGACACTTAGCTTAATTATTTAGGGTGTTTAAATTGGAAATTTTATTCTTACGATAGTGATGCTAAGAATGAACCAACTGTTCACCTTGATTTTAATTTAATAAAGGAGTGATCGTCCGGTATATAATTAGGCGGGGTGTCACAGGTGGTATCAGAGCCAGGTTCTAGTGTCCTTAGGATCTGTACCGCTTATCTCGTTTCCAGCTTAGCGTCTTTGATTTAGAGCCCTAACATTAGGAATGTTGTATTCACCTCTATGCGTTGGAAATTTGTGCTTCTGCGATTTGTCGATGTAACTGTTGAACTTATTCGGATTAAATTTTAAAACTTTCAGATGGCCCGTCAGGACAAACAAGCTAATACCATTGGGGAAGTTAATGAGCAAGGATAACTCACGCCTCAGGTGTCTCCGAAAAGGGTACCAATTACCGAATTTGCGGGCATTGTGGCACAAGCAGTTACTACTGCAGTCTTACAGCACTACGAACGCAACATACATCTTACAGGAGGCAAAAGACCTAGAGAGGTTAATCAAATGCATGTGACTGAAGTTGACAATTGTGTGAAGACACCGAAATTATGACAACAAACCATTCAAGACCGAGGCAGTTCCAGAAGTAACAAAGTTTTTGTAAAGGGCCAAAAGTGTCAGATCCAACAAAGTCAGGATCAAAATGAAGTCACAAAGAGGTGTTTCAGTTGTGAAATGGAGGGCCACAAACGTCAATCTTGTCCGAATCAGACTGGGGAGAAACCACAACCCGACCAGCGAAATTTTTTGGGACCCTGCTATAAATGTGTACAGCCGGGTCACAAGTCGAGGGATTGTCCTCACCCTGGCATAGTTTTTCCGCAAATTTCTCATAAAGGCCAGCAAGACCAGGGAAAAAGCGAGACTGGTCAACAACGTAGTGAATTGAGGCAGTTTCAAGGGAGGTGCTTCCAATGTGGCAGAAATGGCCATAGGCGATAGGATTGCCCAGAGAGGAATAGGGCCCCACGGCAGCAAAGTGCCAGTAATAAACCACAGAAGCCAGCTCCACCATCCATTCCAACAGCCTCAGTTCAGCAGAGGCAGTTACAGTATGGACGTGCCTGTAACGTCCATCAGATAGCAGCATCTCAGGCACCAACCGAGATAAAAGGTACGTTCCTTATACTTGGTACTATGGGTTGAATTTTATTTGATACTGGGGCGACGCACTATTTTATAGCTACCCATTTTGCGAAGGTCTTAGGGTTATTAGCCACAACAGAGAGCACTGTGATGTGTGTAGACTCACCACTGGGGAGTGGATCACTAATTTTCTTTATATGCCGGGGAGTGGGGGTAGAGATTGGCAGGTTGGTATTACCAGCAGACATGTTAGTCTTAAATATGCATGAGCACGATGTTATTATCGGTATGGATTGGCTCGCAGCTTACAGAGCCATGATAGATTATTTCGATGGGAGTATTGTCTTTGCCATTTCGGGGCAAGAGATGTTTGTAGTGGCGATGCCTCGCCCAGGGGGGAGGCTCGATCGCTCATTTGTATTACATAGAGGAGGATACCTCTAAGGAGGTTGTAATTCCCTTAGACTCGATCCCAATTATTCGTGAGCATTCCGATGTGTTTCAGGAGATGCCAGGCCTACCCCCCAGTCGTGAGATAGACTTTGTCATAGATTTATTACCGGATACTCGACCTATAGCATGTGCTCCATACTGTATGGCTCTGGCAGAGATGCGAGAGTTACAAGATCAGATTGAGCAGTTGTTGGGTCAGGGCTTCATTCGCAGGAGTACCTCACCTTGGGGCGCTCCAGTTTGTTTGTAAAAAAAAAGAGACGGTTCACTAAGGCTATGTGTGGACTACTGGGAGCTGAACAAGGTCACGATACAGAACAAATTTCCGTTGCCTCGAATTGATGATCTGTTCGACCAGCTGAGAGGAGCAACTTTCTTTTCGAAGATAGATCTGAGGTTGGGGTACCATCAGCTACGAATTAGGGAGCAAGATGTTTCAAAGACTGCTTTCTCGACGAGGTATGGGTCCTATGAGTTCAGAGTGATGCCATTTGGACTCTCAAATTCTCCATCCGTATTCATGGATATGATGAATCGAGTGTTCAGAAAGTTCTTGGATCAATTCGTCATTGTCTTCATAGATGACATTATGATATATTCACACTCCAAGGAGGAGCATGCCGAGCACTTGAGGCAGGTTCTTCAGACTCTACGAGAGCATCAACTGTATGCTAAGTACAAGAAGTGCGGGTTCTAATTACGTGAAGTGCAGTTCTTGGGGCATGTCGTTTCTAAGCGGGGGATAGCAGTTGACCCGAGTAAAGTGTCAGCGATGAGGGAGTGGGGACAACCCACGACACCGACGTAAGTGCGTAGTTTCTTGGAATTAGCGAGATACTACAGGAGATTCATTCGGGGGTTCTCCAAAATAGCAGGGCCATTGACGAACCTGACTCGCAAAGGGGTTCCATATGTTTGGGATGATGCTTGTTAATTGGCTTTCGACGAACTGAAAGACAAGCTTACTTCAGCACCGGTCCTTGCTTTACCTAAGACGGGCGTGGAGTACCTGGTTTACACCGATGCCTCTTTACGGGGACTTAGGGGAGTACTTAAGCAAGAGGAGAAGGCTATAGCTTTTGCCTCCTGCAAGCTTAAGCCGCATGAGAATAATTACCCCACCCACGACCTGGAGTTAGCAGCGGTCGTTTTTGCTTTGAGAATTTGGAGGCACTATTTATTGGGGGAGAAATTTCGCTTTTTCACAGACCATAAGTCACTATAGTACCTGTTCACTCAGCGAGAGCTGAATATGCGTCAGTGTAGGTGGTTAGAGTTTGTGAAGGACTACCAGTTCGAAATACAGTACATCCGGGGAAGGCCAACGTAGTTGCTGATGCGTTGAGCCGTAGATTGATAGACGATGTAGCGGACGCCTGGAGAGCAAAGTGGAAAGAGTTGGGTCACCAGGACGCAGTATCCCGTTCCTTCATATCTGTTATGATAGTAACACTCGAGATTGTTACGAGGGTGGTACAAGCACAGAACGCAGATCCGTTTTTCCAGGAGCAGATTGTACGACTTTTAGCTGAGGGAGCTAAGTCCTATTCTGTTAGTTCTGATGGGGGTTTAATGTTTAATGGGAGATTGGTGGTCCCAGAAGGAGCATACTTACGTCATGCAGTGATGACCCAGTTTCACGGGTCCCGATTTACAGTACATCCTGGGGGACATAAGATGTACCAGGATATGAGGCAGCAATACTGGTGGAGTGGGATGAAAAAGGACATTACTGAGTTCGTGTCCAAGTGTTCTACCTTCCATCTAGTAAAGGTGGACCATCAGAGACCGTCATGGTTTCTTTAGCCATTGGAAATACCCTCATGGAAGTGGGAGAGTATTTCCATGGATTTTATTATAGGGTTTCCTACATCACAGCGGGGCCACGTCTCCATCTGGGTGATTGTGGACCGTTTGACCAAAGTGACTCATTTTTTGCCTGTGCGAACAGACTATACCACGGGTCAGTATGCTCAGTTGTTTATTGTTGAGATTGTCAGATTACATGGGGTGCCCCTGAATATTGGATCAGATAGAGACAAGATTTCCGTGTCTCGTTTCTGGGAGAGCTTTCAGGAAGCTATGGGTACAGAGTTGAGGCTGAGCTCAGCTTATCACCCACAGGCAGATTGACAAACAGAGCATACAAATCAGATGTTGGAGGATATGCTACGCATGTGTGTCCTTGATTTTGGAGGAGGTTGGGAGCCACATCTTCCACTGGTGGAGTTCGCTTATAATAATTCTCATCAGTTCACGATTGGCATAGCTCCATTCGAGGCTTTGTATGGAAGGCCTTGTCGTTCCCCAACTTATTGGCTAGAGGTGGGGAATAATAAGTTGCTCGGACCAGAGGTGATTCAGAAAACCTCCGCTAAAATTGAGATGATCAGGAGTCGCATTCGAGTAGCCCAGGGCAGGCAGAAAAGCTACGCCGATGCGAAACGGTCTTTCCGAGAGTTTAATGTGGGAGACCAAGTATTACTACGTGTATCTCCTATGAAAGGAGTGATGACGTTCGAAAAGAAAGGGAAAATGTCCCTGAGGTACGTGGGACCATTTTCCATTATCGAGAGGGTTAGGTCGGTAACATATAGATTGGGGTTGCAAGAGCATTTACATCACATTTACGATGTATTCCACATTTCGTCATTGAAACGATACCTTCGGGATGACATGGCTCACACCCACATCGCGATAGATGAGATATACTTACAACCAGATAGCTCTGACGAGGAGAGACCAGTGGCTATCCTAGATCATAGCGAGAGGATATTGAGGTCGAAGGTAGTTCCACTCGTACGTGTCCAGTGGGAGCATCATAATGTGGAGGAATCCACCTGGGAGTGCGAGGCAGACATGCACGAGAGATACCCAGATTTATTATTACTAGGTATACCTTATTTTCTGAATTTCGGGACGAAATTCCGTTATTAGGGGGGAAGTATGTAATACCCCGTATTTTTATGCTTTCTAAATTTGGGGATTTATATAAATTAAATGTGAGTTATTAATTTAATATAAATTCAGAAATTAATTATTTTAATTACTAACGTGACGAGAGTTAGTAATCATTGGAAACTTGTTGAATATTACTAATGAGTAAAGTAATATAATATTGGTACTATTGAATGTCACGAGTGAATAAAATGACAATTTTGGAAATTTAAGTCGGGACGCGCCTGTGTCGTGTCGGGACTAAATATTGATTAATAAAAGTGAATAAATTATAAGTCACTTGTATGGTCATTTCGAGTGCGTCAAAGTGTCCGGAAGGGTCGAGATAGTCAGAAAAGTGTACCCGGGGATTTAGTTTGGGTCTCAGAGCGTTTTTAGGCTTAATTAGTACACCGGGAGGGCATTTAGGACAATTTGTAATTTTGGGTAATTAAACCCACGAAATTTATTAGGATATATCAGCCATTTGGAATGGTCTTTTAGGGTTAGGAGACTCAAAACCTTAGAACGGCCATTAGAGAGGAAGGTAGAAAGCTCTCCAAGCAATCAAAGGCCAAAAACTCATCCGATTGCACCGCCACCACCACCAACACGTAGATCGCGAAACGGGGAACGCAACCACACCAAATTCGTCCACAAATCATAACTCTGAAATTCCCAGGAAAGTATTTATCTTGCTTAATTTCGTTAATGCATCACTCATGTTAGTCTAGGGATGATTAGGATGAGTTTTATAGAAGAAAACCCATGTTGGAGATAGAAGAATTGCATGTAGTAATGAGATGAATGATAATCTGGAAATCCCCTTCATATGTAGAGGTTTAACCACGGATTTATGATGGATTAGAAGTAGAAATTCTAGAAAAAGATTGATTACAACAAAGTTAAAGAAATTTCTAGGGTTCTTGAGATTGATATAAGTTTTGGCCTATTAATCCATGGAAATTGATGAAAATTCGCATACTTTACATAGAAGATGTTTAATTTTGGTTTATAATGTTTGTAGTACGAATTTCTGGGAGTTTGGGTGTGAAAAATTTGGATTTGGTTGATGTTGGATGATAGAACCCGTAACTGTTAAGCTGTAGAATTCCTCATACCCGTTTGATCGATCGATCGAACCAGGAGTGTCGATCGATCGACGCATCGATCGATCGAGCCCCTGCCATCGATCGATCGACCCCATCCGGCAAACTCATATTTCCCCTTCTAAATAGTTGAATTAAATTTAGGTGAGTAATAATCTTCGGACATCCTTGTTAAAATATTTTCGGAGATAAAGAAGACCACTAGGACCTAATAAAAATATGAAACCTTCAATGTAAGACGAGATTTACATTTTTATGGGAATGTTCACATATAAGGGACGATGTAATTATGTATTAAAGGGAGAGACGCGTAAGGTAGTTACGTTGGAAAAATAGATGAGTACCTACTGAATTTTACACTTAGAAGAATAGAATCCATTAGTGTTACGTAGTGAGTTGAAATAATCCCTCGAACTAAAGTAAGAGACAAACCGTTATACGTGATGACTAAATAATGAGAAATAAGAATAAATATCATAATTAGGGGTTATGAGATGTACCTCAACTTGATATGGTAATAATAGTATATTTATATGACTGTGTTTATGCATATACTATTACGTGTAAAAATCATGCCCACGCTACTTGCTATCCCTGAGGATACTGTGCTGGGACAGTCTTATCTCGATGTGACCTTTATGGGGGATATTGACTCGTACCCCAGAAGATAGGAATCCTAGGTACATGCTATCGGATCGATAGTCACGGTCCTAAGAGACGTGAGGGTATGTGATGACTTCTTGTATTTGGAAACTATGCTTTGCCTCAATATTGTTTGTGTTTTGTTCGATACAGTTCGAGAGTGATTCCGTACTTGTATTTCCCTTAGTACGAGTGATACGGGGACTGGATAGCAGAGTATGCCCGCACCATAATTTTTATGTGGGGTGCTGTTAGAATATATATATATATTACATGGGTATTTAATATATATATATTAAATTATGAAATTTGTGAATTACCTCTTGTGTTTATGGTAAGTAAGAAATGAATAATGATTTCAATTGAGAAATACGTGTTTTGAAAGTATATTATATTACCGAGAAACTTTATTAGCAAATAAAGGTTAAATGAGAACTTTGTTATTAAATGAAATCTACCTCTTAAACAGTTGAATTCGTCAGTTTAAATCTTACGAGTAACCTAAAATAAGATAAGTTAAACCGTTGGGAAGGTTAGTGCGATAGGTGTGCACATTAGAAGAGAGGTGAAAATTTCTCAAGGGAGTGCCGCACTAATATGTTGGTTCATTGGCCCGTAAATATTTTAAATACTTTCTAAACAATTTTAAATCGTTTTTAAAATCGGGCTCTGACCCGTTACCATTTTCTTTTCCCTCTTATATATATATATGTATCTATTACAGGTGCCCAGCCACAGGGGCGTCTTGCATAGGATCCTTTGGAAGGAATGCGCTGTAGCTTAGTTGGGAGTTGCAGGCCTCTTGCTTAGACGACCTCACTTCTTGATTCCTCTTCTAGCACTATTATTTCAGTTGGGCATGTGTTGCCCTTTCCATTATTCAGTTGTTTTATTGGATATTGTAATCCATTTATTTCCAGTACTTGCACTTTGGGATTATTATTGTCAGGATGTTTTTCATTTAAGTATTAAATGTTGGATTCAATTAATTGAATGTCTGGTTATTTGGATTATATATTCCAGGATAGATGTTGTGTGACCTTTTATCTATGAATGATGTCCAGTTTAAATGTTGGGTTATATAAATAAAATTTGGAAAGAAATGTCTAAAATGGTTTTGACACTTAGGTTAATTATTTATGATGTTTAAATTGGAAATTTTATTCTTACGACAGTGATGCTAAGAATGAACCAACTGTTCACCTTGATTTTAATTTATTAAAGGAGTGATCGCCCGGTATTTAATTAGGCGGGGTGTCACAGGAACTTCACCGGAATGCGTTCGAACTTCATACTAAGCATCTAAACACCTAAAAAATCTCAATTAACCCCTGAAAAATATGTTAACATAGAAATTCTAGGTTGTCTGGTTAACGAGCATAAATGTAGGGATTAAGATACCCGAAGGGGCTAATAACGCGTAGGTTAACGGGTGAAATACGCAATATTTGCATCGTATCAACAACACTTTTGTCTTCATCACCAAGTGTTAGGGCATCATACTTGGCGTTGAAAATGCAAGTTTTCAGGACCCAGTAAAATCATCACCATTACCAAAAATAGGGGATCGGCGATAGAAACATAGCTGGTCCTCGCGAGCGGCAGTCAAAGCGGCGGCAGAAGAGGTGGTGGCAACAAGGGTAGCAGGAGGGGCACCGGTGGCAGGCATAGTAGGATTACTTCATGATTCCATTGAAGACAATAAGGAGGTATAAAAAATCTTTGTAAATAAGGGTTGGGAACGAAAATGGAGGAGCACAACCATAGGTGTTGGTGTAAAAAATGAGATAAGGAAGAAGCTAGGTAAGATCTTGGCAACAGTGGATTTTTTTTTTGCACAAAGTTCTTTCTCTAAATAAGACAGGAGCTTGAAGAACACGAAGGAAAGAGAAGGATTTTTGAAAAAATAGATGTTTGAAACCTTTTTAAGGAACCAGTCTGTTGAGTTTCCCACCACCACATGTGCAAGGCCGATTATAATCTTTTCAAATGGACACGTGGCACTTCGAGAGGTGTCTTGACAGTTGAAAAGACAACGCCACGTCATTAATGAAGTGATGCTTGGGGAAAAGAAAGGAGTTTCCTTCTTAAGCAAGTTTAAGTTTTGGCGCCAGAATTTTTGGACATGTCCAATAGCTCCCAACGAAGGCAGTGCCCCAACGATCCAAAAAAGCTACGATGTCCCCTCGCCACAAGTCCAAACGTTGTTTAAATTGTGACTCAGCTATATCGGGGAGAATTTCTTCTTTTTCGAACATGATGAAATGTTACAAGTGAGAATGTCACAAGGCACAACGATAGGGGCAATCCTAACGAAAACTCACTACCCACGACTATACTCCACAACAGCACAAATGGGAGTATTTCACTTACCCAGCGACAGAACGAGTATTCGAGAAAGTCAATAGGTGTATCGAGATAATTCTAAATTAGCGAATGAAGCAAAGCTAGAATAGTTGAGGCCCAGTAAAAGAAAAAAGTTACGACGTCCCCTCACCAAAGTGCCAATAACCCGCAGCGCTTCGACTCAGGTACATCGCAGAGAATTTTACTTTTTTCTACAGGCGGTAACGCAGTTGTTGTAACGAAGGGAAAATGCCAGAATTTTTTCACACAGAGAAGGTTCATCGGATTGAGAAGTTTTTGTGCAGACATTTCCTGTTCCCACAATAAATCTCTCCACGAAGGGGAAAATGTAGAGGGGGATTGAAGGTAATCCTAAGATTAAAGATAATCCCCCCATTTATAACAGTGTTTGGGATTAAGGTAGCTCAGTGTGGCAACTCAGCGTGGCAGCCTAAAGCGACATTCCAACGATGAAGCTGACCACGAGAGCTCGTCCTTTAGTCCTATTAATTAATTTAGTCTTATGGTATCTTCTGATTATATTGACTATGAGTTGTAATGATTATAATGATGTAACGAGAATAATGATTATGTGTGAGGTCGAACGGTACTCGTGAGAGACCAGGCTTGGCAGGGCCTGGGAGAGATTTCATGCTCTATCGAATGACCTCGTCGTGGGAACTCTTGAGGGACTTGGTTTGGAGGATTGATAAGTGAGTCACCATTGGGGATTGTCGTAACCATCTTAGATACACCTGGTAAAACACCGAAGGACCCTTACCGTGGAACCTCGGGCGGAGCAGCTCGGAGTTCCATCGGGCGTTGAGTTGTGAACTAAACAACCCTCTACTTAATGTCACATCTACTGTAGTTGATGTCACTAGCCATCTAAACAAATGTCAAATCTACACTTGAGTAAACTACCGTGGTATTTGGGGCTGTCAGATTGTTGGTGAGCCACCTCTGTGACAACAGGCCCCTAACGCACAGTGGTTAGGCAAAAGGCATGTCCTAGCATTTAATGTTTACGATGTGGAGATAACTAGTGCATTAGGTATATAATATTTGTGACATAAAGTATGAGGGATGTCTTTCACAGGCATTAATGACGGAGTTGCCTCGGGGGTTGTGTGGGAGGCTATTTAAAGACCCCAACCACCTCTGAGGAGAGGATGATATTTTTGAGAGTTTAGAAGTTATTACTAGAGATAATATACATCAGAAAGAGAGAGAGTTATTACAAACCATAGAGTTTACTCACCCACCATTGTCATTTATTACGAAGCTTTTAATACTTGATAGAGATTCTTGTGGGTGGTTGGTGTCTTTCGCTACTTGCCGAGGTGTATCTAGGTTGCTTACTTCTTTCTCCCTCTAACTGAGTTACTTCTGAGTTCATTGTTATCTTCTGAGTTATACACGAGAGATTTGTGAGTTTAACCAAGTTTATCTTTACTAAGTTGTGCTTGCGTGTCCTATAGTTAATCCAAGGTTTTACTAGTTAACTTATCATTACTGTACTCAAAAGGGGTTACGCCTCCATCTTATCTAAACTACCCTCTTAGAAGTTTCTAAGAGACATATTATAGAAATGTACTGATACTAAGGAAAACTTTAATTATTCTCAGCTCGGGTGGGAAGGGGTGTGCAACTTGATCAAGATGGGGGAAGATGGTTGTAGAGTAATACCCACGAAATGAATAGGTTTTAGAGGAGAGTAGTTGGGGCTATACTAGTACTAATATCCGATGGGGCCCATGTGTGGGGAGGCATGATCATGGGGTAGGGTGTAACAACACCCATTTTCTCATGTAAAGGCTGGTCAGACATGATACGTCGAAGATGGGGCGTGTCCGTCAATTAATACCATTCTCAGCACAAACGTAAATGTCAATAATTATATTAAAGTCTCATGATTGAGTTTCACAAATATTTACGTAAAACTAAATGAATCCAAACCATCATTAACGAAATAATAAATCCAACAAGTGTATCAGTATTTCAACCAAACATAATGTAAAGAAATCTTGGGCTTATGCCCTTACAAATTTTCCAAATATAATAAATAAAGATGGCATAAAGACACCTACACTAGAATCAATAAGTCTGATCACTGATGAGTAATAGAGATTGCAAGACTACTACAACGACAATCCAGCTATCCCTGTCTAGGAGTACCTGGGGGGAGAAAATATTTTAAATTTTGATCAGATCTCTAGGTGTGCAAGAATTAACTTAATCAATTTAAGATGCAATAATATTGTTGATGCAAAACAAATATTCCCACTCGTCACTCACATGCGATTAACATCTCACCCCTTACCTAAGCGTGATATTACCCGCATCCCAATAAGTCCTAATTAATAAGTGTGACAATGTGTTAATTAAATAATAATGGATTTGGCGATAATTAAATGCTTAAGTGAACCGACTACATTTAATTGCCAAATCCCATAATATCCCCGTCTTATCAGTCTCACATGAATGGCACAAACATCTATTATCAATCACAGAATAAGGGTTTGTAGTTTATGTCCACATTCTTAGACATTTCAATTTCTCTCGCTCTCTCTCTCTCTCTCTCTCTCTCTATATATATATATATATATATATATATATATATATATATCCTTTCAGATATTCGACACACAAAGGCATTTACCATTGGTGACTAGTTCTCACTCTATCGGCAAGGCCGGAGGAGTCTCTTATCCTAATAGTACATCACAAAACACACATAAGTTGGGTGCGGTCCCTACGTAGGATACCAGTTCATGGACCATACCCAACGAAGAAAAATGCTATCAGCATTAACACCTATGTCTCGTTGATGGTGCCACTACTTAGTACCTATGTGACCTACATAATCTCCAAGAACACCTGTGCCGATGTGCGCTAAGAAGTTCGAACGCAAAAAGCCCCAAGCCAATAGGACCGTCCATGAACATTGACCTATCCACATAAATACATATGTGTACATATTATTATCCCATACAATATGTCTAGGTAACTACTTGATAATGACCATAGAAAAGTGTCACATGAAGTTAATAATTTTCCATTTATTAATAATTTACCATCTAGTGAATTATTAATTCAATTCCCTTCAATAATTTTTTAACCATCTAGTTAAATGTAATTTTCTCCAATTGAATGTGGGTACTTTTGCATTTTTAATATATTCATCGTTGGTTTATGCACGGTTCCACCAACTCGCATGGAGTTCAAAAAATATCCTTCACCAAAGATCACTCAGTCCCCAGGGCCAAATCGATTCGGTTCTTGTCCGAATCGATCCGCTCTAAGGCCGAATCGATTCGGACCTGATCAGAAGCCCAGATATGATTATTGTTTATAGTATGGGATTTTTAGTTTCCTTCCCAAATTCACTTCTAAAGGTTTATTCCAGTTCATAATCATGTAGTTGAGTCCCTTCAATTTAATTAGTCCACTTAGGGTTATTAATTGCATAAATTAATCCCAATTCCATGCCCAATTTCTCATAATTTATGAACATTGAAAAGTATTTAAACATATATTTCATCCACAACTCTAATAATGTTTAATTCATAGTATAGGCCATCTAACATTGGGTTTACATCAAATTTAAAGGTCATAAACCAACCATAAGGTCCTCTAAATATAATCACCAAGATACCCCCAATTACCTATCTAGAACCCTAAGTTTTCTATCCTCAATTTCAAGAATACGATACCTATATTTCTGGGTCACAATTCTATATCAAATTCAGTTATCTACATACATAGAATAATATCTCATCATCTAATTATCCATATTAAACCTAAATCCCACAAATCTTAGGGGTCATCATAATGCATGAAAAAAATACATTGAAACGTAAATTGACCAAGAGAATTATTGCCTTAGAAATTCGTGGAAAAAGCCCCTTAATTTCTTGCCCTTTTTCTCCTTTTTTGATCTTGTCCTTTTCTCTCTTGGTAGCAGTTACGTTTAGGTCACTCTGATGATTAGTGGGGAAGTGGTTTATCCTTCCGTAAAGACTCATTATATCTCTAATCACGAGTTGGGTTAAAAACTCAAGTTTTGGACCCTCAAATGGACCCGAATCCATACCCAAACTAGCCCAACAGTTTTCAATTTCTATATCCATGACCTGGGACCATTTTTAAACGTTTAAAACAATTAAACGATCTTGTATACTCATCGAAATATGTCTCGAAGTATTTTATGTCAACATTGGATCATTTTTAATTGTGTCACACATTAATTTTGTATTTTTCTACAATAGATGTGATACTATAACCATACACATAAAAAAATCAATCACACACCAATATAGGAACAATCATTAAATTTTCCAATTAAGTCCAATTTCCACAAATTTTTATTTATCCTAAAAAAATAATATTTTGTTATTTATTTTAGAAAATTAAGGTGTATTACATTCTTCTCCCCTAATAATTGGATTTCGTCCTGAGAATCATGAAAAAGTATGTACCTAGATACAAGAGTTCGGGAAACTTCGTGCGCATGTCATCCTCCATCTCCCAAGTCAATTCGTCCTCCCGATGGTGTCCCCACTGCACCCTAACTAAAGGAACAACCTTGGATCGAAGTCGACGACCCCGCTGGTCCAAAATGCTACCAATTTCTCCTCATAAGTAACGTCTGGATCGAGCTCCATCTCTCAACATTAATGTGCTGGTGCACTATCTCATCCCTAAGGAACCTCCGCAATGCTGATATGTGTAAAACATCATGCATTCGCTGCATGTGGTTCGATAATCCCAATCGATATGCTACATGCCCAATCCTCTCCAAAATAGGAAATGGTACCACGTATCGGGGAGCCAACCTCCCTTTCTTCCCAAATCTCATCACTTCCTTCATGGGAGACACTTTAATTAACACTTGATCTCCAATATTGAAGTCTAAGTGTCTCCGACTTGCATCCATATAGCTCTTTTTCCTGTCCTGGGTAATCCGTATCTTGACCTAAATCATCTCTATCTTCTCTGAGGTGTCCTGGATGAAATCTGGCCCAAGTAACTTGTTCTCCCCCACATCTAGCCAGCATGAGGGTGAACGACAAGGTCTCCCATAGAGTGCCTTAAATGGTGCCATCCATATTGTGAACTAGTAGTTGTTATTATAAGCAAACTCCACTAAAGGAAAATACTGCTCCCTTCTCCCCTTAAAATCAAAAATGCATAGCCACAACATGTACTCCAACATCAGGTTCACCCTTTCTGTCTGCCCATCAATCTGAGGATGATATTGTGTGCTTAATCTCAACTCTTCCCCCAAGGCCTGCTGAAAGTTCATCCAAATACTATAATGAAGTCCAGTAATGATGTCCATGGAGATGCTTTACTCTTTCCACACCGGGATATCCAAATACTGTAAAACACCTATGGGATGCTGATGATCCACCTTCACTAGTTGACACGTAGCACACCTGGACACAAAGTCAGCTATATTCCTTTTCATCATGGCCCGCCAATACTAACGCAACATATCTTGGTACATCTTATCTCTTCCACGATGTACCATAAATTGTGACCTTTGAGCCTCAAACATACCGTCTCATCTCAGATCCTCATCATCTGGGACAACCAATCTCCCCTGAAATCTGAAACCACTATCCGACCTAATGGAATAGCGCTCCACCCATTTGGCTAGAAACTGTAACAACCCGCGTAATTTTGGGCTATTTTAATTAATTTTTGGAAAATGGAGGAAAATAAAGTTTTTGATAAAATTATTTTTATTACTCAAATATGTTGGTTATTATTTTTAAAGGCGATAATTTCAAACGGTTTCGAAATCGGAGTTAAAACGGATTTTAAAATGATTTTAAAATGTTTTTAACTCTTGGAGTTGTTTTGACTTCCAACGCTTCATTTCTTTGCCTTATTTAAAGGAGTCTTTTGGATTCCAACTCTTCATTTCTTTGCATTATAAAAGGAAGTCGTGATCAACCCTTTTAACCTACTTTTGGCACAAATTTTGGCAGCAAATATATTTTATATTCCTCTTCTTTTTATATACACATTGGCCCTTGAGATTTGTGAGTTCCAACCATAGATTAGAGGTGTTCTTGGGGCTATTTTGTTGGAGGTTCTTGGAGGAGCTTTTGTAGATCTTTTGTGTTGATCTTGAGGATGTGATCATTGGTTTCTCATCATGGTTTGAGGTATGGGGTTTTACACAATATGCTCCTTAAATCTCGCGAGTGTCATTCTCTTTGAATTCTTGTTAATTGAACTCATGTTTGAATTGATAAATTCATTAAAATCTGGAAAATAATTGTTGAAATTATTTTGATTCACGTGGTATCATTATATTGTTGATGAGCACGTTGTCATGAGATTTTAATATGGCACGGATGTTGGGCACCCGCCAAAATTCCTGTTTCCCGGGCTATGGCTTGATAAAGCATATACGGATGTGGTGAGGCCTGTTGACCCGGTTAAAGTGTTGTTGAGAAATTATAATGATGAAATACTACTGAGATTTGCATTTTGATTTGAATATTCGTACTCGTGTTGTTACATTTTATTCATCGCTAACATATATTTGCTGAGCATCTTTCTTGTCGTATTGCGTACTTCCCCATATTTTCTTTTAGTGGCAGGTTAGCGCGGATTTTGGGGTGCTATGGAGATTGATTTTAACGAGGATTGTTTGGGAAATATTTGTATTATTTTGATGTATAGAGCTTTGGAGATTTGTATTTTTATTCGAGTTAGATAGTCGTAATTTTAATTCGAGAAACTTATTGTAATTGAAGAGATTGAGATTAGTGGATTTATATTATTGTGGGTTTATTTAGATGGTTAGCAATTTTTGGAGATAGCAAATTTTAGATGATATTCGTGTTAGGTTTCGAGATTAGAGGTGAGGAATTTATTTTTGGAGACGAAATTTTTTTGGAGATTGTTGGCCTGGTTTTGAGAGTTAGGCATTTGGCGAATTTCGAGGACGAAATTCCATTGTTAGTGGGGAAGTGTAACAACCCGCGTAATTTTGGGCTATTTTAATTAATTTTTGGAAAATGGAGGAAAATAAAGTTTTTGATAAAATTATTTGTATTACTCAAATATGTTGGTTATTATTTTTAAAGGCGAGAATTTCAAACGGTTTCGAAATCGGAGTTAAAACGGATTTTAAAATGATTTTAAAATGTTTTTAACTCTTGGAGTTGTTTTGACTTCCAATGCTTCATTTCTTTGCCTTATTTAAAGGAGTCTTTTGGATTCCAACTCTTCATTTCTTTGCATTATAAAAGAAAGTCGTGGTCAACCCTTTTAACCTACTTTTGGCACAAATTTTGGTAGCAAATATATTTTATATTCCTCTTCTTTTTGTATACACATTGGCCCTTGAGATTTGTGAGTTCCAACCTTAGATTAGAGGTGTTCTTGGGGCTATTTTGTTGGAGGTTCTTGGAGGAGCGTTTGTAGATCTTTTGTGTTGATCTTGAGGATGTGATCATTGGTTTCTCATCATGGTTTGAGGTATGGGGTTTTACACAATATGCTCCTTAAATCTCGCGAGTGTCATTCTCTTTGAATTCTTGTTAATTGAACTCATGTTTGAATTGATAAATTCATTAAAATCTGGAAAATAATTGTTGAAATTATTTTGGTTCACGTGGTATCATTATATTGTTGATGAGCACGTTGTCATGAGATTTTAATATGGCACGGATGTTGGGCACCCGCCAAAATTCCTGTTTCCCGGGCTATGGCTTGATAAAGCATATACGGATGTGGTGAGGCCTGGTGACCCGGTTAAAGTGTTGTTGAGAAATTATAATGATGAAATACTACTGAGATTTGCATTTTGATTTGAATATTCGTACTCGTGTTGTTACATTTTATTCATCGCTAACATATATTTGCTGAGCATCTTTCTTGTCGTATTGCGTACTTCCCCATATTTTCTTTTAGTGGCAGGTTAGCGCGGATTTTGGGGCGCTATGGAGATTGATTTTAACGAGGATTGTTTGGGAAATATTTGTATTATTTTGATGTATAGAGCTTTGGAGATTTGTATTTTTATTCGAGTTAGATAGTTGTAATTTTAATTCGAGAAACTTATTGTAATTGAAGAGATTGAGATTAGTGGATTTATATTATTGTGGGTTTATTTAGATGGTTAGCAATTTTTGGAGATAGCAAATTTTAGATGATATTCGTGTTAGGTTTCGAGATTAGAGGTGAGGAATTTATTTTTGGAGACGAAATTTTTTTGGAGATTGTTGGCCTGGTTTTGAGAGTTAGGCATTTGGCGAATTTCGAGGGCGAAATTCCATTGTTAGTGGGGAAGTGTAACAACCCGCGTAATTTTGGGCTATTTTAATTAATTTTTGGAAAATGGAGGAAAATAAAGTTTTTGATAAAATTATTTGTATTACTCAAATATGTTGGTTATTATTTTTAAAGGCGAGAATTTCAAACGGTTTCGAAATCGGAGTTAAAACGGATTTTAAAATGATTTTAAAATGTTTTTAACTCTTGGAGTTGTTTTGACTTCCAATGCTTCATTTCTTTGCCTTATTTAAAGGAGTCTTTTGGATTCCAACTCTTCATTTCTTTGCATTATAAAAGAAAGTCGTGGTCAACCCTTTTAACCTACTTTTGGCACAAATTTTGGTAGCAAATATATTTTATATTCCTCTTCTTTTTGTATACACATTGGCCCTTGAGATTTGTGAGTTCCAACCTTAGATTAGAGGTGTTCTTGGGGCTATTTTGTTGGAGGTTCTTGGAGGAGCGTTTGTAGATCTTTTGTGTTGATCTTGAGGATGTGATCATTGGTTTCTCATCATGGTTTGAGGTATGGGGTTTTACACAATATGCTCCTTAAATCTCGCGAGTGTCATTCTCTTTGAATTCTTGTTAATTGAACTCATGTTTGAATTGATAAATTCATTAAAATATGGAAAATAATTGTTGAAATTATTTTGATTCATGTGGTATCATTATATTGTTGATGAGCACGTTGTCATGATATTTTAATATGGCACGGATGTTGGGCACCCGCCAAAATTCCTGTTTCCCGGGCTATGGCTTGATAAAGCATATACGGATGTGGTGAGGCCTGGTGACCCGATTAAAGTGTTGTTGAGAAATTATAATGATGAAATACTATTGAGATTTGCATTTTGATTTGAATATTCGTACTCGTGTTGTTACATTTTATTCATCGCTAACATATATTTGTTGAGCATCTATCTTGTCGTATTGCGTACTTCCCCATATTTTCTTTTAGTGGCAGGTTAGCGCGGATTTTGGGGCGCTATGGAGATTGATTTTAACGAGGATTGTTTGGGAAAGATTTGTATTATTTTGATGTATAGAGCTTTGGAGATTTGTATTTTTATTCGAGTTAGATAGTTGTAATTTTAATTCGAGAAACTTATTGTAATTGAAGAGATTGAGATTAGTGGATTTATATTATTGTGGGTTTATTTAGATGGTTAGCAATTTTTGGAGATAGCAAATTTTAGATGATATTCGTGTTAGGTTTCGAGATTAGAGGTGAGGAATTTATTTTTGGAGACGAAATTATTTTTGGAGATTGTTGGCCTGGTTTTGAGAGTTAGGCATTTGGCGAATTTCGAGGGCGAAATTCCATTGTTAGTGGGGAAGTGTAACAACCCGCGTAATTTTGGGCTATTTTAATTAATTTTTGGAAAATGGAGGAAAATAAAGTTTTTGATAAAATTATTTTTATTACTCAAATATGTTGGTTATTATTTTTAAAGGCGAGAATTTCAAACGGTTTCGAAATCGGAGTTAAAACGGATTTTAAAATGATTTTAAATGTTTTTAACTCTTGGAGTTGTTTTGACTTCCAATGCTTCATTTCTTTGCCTTATTTAAAGGAGTCTTTTGGATTCCAACTCTTCATTTCTTTGCATTATAAAAGGAAGTCGTGGTCAACCCTTTTAACCTACTTTTGGCACAAATTTTGGCAGCAAATATATTTTATATTCCTCTTCTTTTTGTATACACATTGGCCCTTAAGATTTGTGAGTTCCAACCTTAGATTAGAGGTGTTCTTGGGGCTATTTTGTTGGAGGTTCTTGGAGGAGCTTTTGTAGATCTTTTGTGTTGATCTTGAGGATGTGATCATTGGTTTCTCATCATGGTTTGAGGTATGGGGTTTTACACAATATGCTCCTTAAATCTCGCGAGTGTCATTCTCTTTGAATTCTTGTTAATTGAACTCATGTTTGAATTGATAAATTCATTGAAATCTGGAAAATAATTGTTGAAATTATTTTGATTCATGTGGTATCATTATATAGTTGCTGAGCACGTTGTCATGAGATTTTAATATGGCATGGATGTTGGGCACCCGCCAAAATTCCTGTTTCCCGGGCTATGGCTTGATAAAGCATATACGGATGTGGTGAGGCCTGGTGACCCGGTTAAAGTGTTGTTGTGAAATTATAATGATGAAATGCTATTGAGATTTGCATTTTGATTTGAATATTCGTACTCATGTTGTTACATTTTATTCATCGCTAACATATATTTGTTGAGCATCTTTCTTGTCGTATTGTGTACTTCCCCATATTTTCTTTTAGTGGCAGGTTAGCGCGGATTTTGGGGCGCTATGGAGATTGATTTTAACGAGGATTGTTTGGGAAAGATTTGTATTATTTTGATGTATAGAGCTTTGGAGATTTGTATTTTTATTCGAGTTAGATAGTTGTAATTTTAATTCGAGAAACTTATTGTAATTGAAGAGATTGAGATTAGTGGATTTATATTATTGTGGGTTTATTTAGATGGTTAGCAATTTTTGGAGATAGCAAATTTTAGATGATATTCGTGTTAGGTTTCGAGATTAGAGGTGAGAGATTTATTTTTGGAGACGAAATTATTTTTGGAGATCGTTGGCCTGGTTTTGAGAGTTAGGCATTTGGCGAATTTCGAGGGCGAAATTCCATTGTTAGTGGGGAAGTGTAACAACCCGCGTAATTTTGGGCTATTTTAATTAATTTTTGGAAAATGGATGAAAATAAAGTTTTTGATAAAATTATTTTTATTACTCAAATATGTTGGTTATTATTTTTAAAGGCGAGAATTTCAAACGGTTTCGAAATCGGAGTTAAAACGGATTTTAAAATGATTTTAAAATGTTTTTAACTCTTGGAGTTGTTTTGACTTCCAATGCTTCATTTCTTTGCCTTATTTAAAGGAGTCTTTTGGATTCCAACTCTTCATTTCTTTGCATTATAAAAGGAAGTCGTGGTCAACCCTTTTAACCTACTTTTGGCACAAATTTTGGCAGCAAATATATTTTATATTCCTCTTCTTTTTGTATACACATTGGCCCTTGAGATTTGTGAGTTCCAACCTTAGATTAGAGGTGTTCTTGGGGCTATTTTGTTGGAGGTTCTTGGAGGAGCTTTTGTAGATCTTTTGTGTTGATCTTGAGGATGTTATCATTGGTTTCTCATCATGGTTTAAGGTATGGGGTTTTACACAATATGCTCCTTAAATCTCGCGAGTGCCATTCTCTTTGAATTCTTGTTAATTGAACTCATGTTTGAATTGATAAATTCATTGAAATCTGGAAAATAATAGTTGAAATTATTTTGATTCATGTGGTATCATTATATTGTTGATGAGCACGTTGTCATGAGATTTTAATATGGCATGGATGTTGGGCACCCGCCAAAATTCCTGTTTCCCGGGCTATGGCTTGATAAAGCATATACGGATGTGGTGAGGCCTGGTGACCCGGTTAAAGTGTTGTTGTGAAATTATAATGATGAAATGCTATTGAGATTTGCATTTCGATTTGAATATTCGTACTCTTGTTGTTACATTTTATTCATCGCTAACATATATTTGTTGAGCATCTTTCTTGTCGTATTGTGTACTTCCCCATATTTTCTTTTAGTGGCAGGTTAGCGCGGATTTTGGGGCACTATGGAGATTGATTTTAGCGAGGATTGTTTGGGAAAGATTTGTATTATTTTGATGTATAGAGCTTTGGAGATTTGTATTTTTATTCGAGTTAGATAGTTGTAATTTTAATTCGAGAAACTTATTGTAATTGAAGAGATTGATATTAGTGGATTTATATTATTGTGGGTTTATTTAGATGCTCTATACCTTTTTATTTGTGGAATTGATTTATTTTATCACATTAGCGCTCCGTTCGCTCTCCCCGGGCGGGCGGGGTGTTACAGAAACTATCTCACTCACTCCTATTAAAGATGATCTCTTACCTATGCTTTCACCACCCGAATAATGATCTCGGGGGTGATGATGAGAACAGTCAGAAATGTGCGGGTCAGGTCATCATCGCCATGAAGTGACTTCCACTTCGCTTTCAACACAGATGCTAACTCCAAAATCAATTTACGGCTCAAAGAATCCGCCACGACATTTGCCTTCCCTGGTATATGTTGAACTAATAGTCTTTCACAAACTCTAGCCATCTTTTCTTCCTCATGTTCAGCTCCCACTGTGTGAACATATACTGTAGGCTTTTGTAGTCTATGAAAAGTTTAAATCTCACCCCCAGGAGATAATCTCTCCACACTCGTAATGAAAAAACCATGGCTGCTAACTCCAAGTCCCAGGTGGGGTAATGTCCCTCATGAGGCTTAAGCTTTCGGGAAGCATAAGTTATCAGCCTCTTCTCTTGCATAAAAAATCCTCCAATTCCCCTCAAGGACGCATATGTGAAAACTTTATAATCAAACCCTGTCTGAGGCAACACCAAAATTGGTGTTGTAGTCAATCTAGTCTTCAGCTCCTCAAATGCCTACTGACACACATCGTCCCACAAAAATGGTAATCCATTTCTTGTCAATTTCGTTAAGGGCTCGGCTATCTTGGGGAGCCCCTGGATGAATCGATGATAGTACCCGACTAGTTCCGAAAAATTGCACACATCAATGGGGGTAGTGGTATGTGCCCACTCCATCACGGCATAAAATTTTCTCGGATCCATGGATATCCCCCGTTCGGACAAAATTTGACTCAATAATTGTACATCTTTTAGCCAAAAACCCCATTCCTCGAACATTGCATACAATTGATGATCTCGAAGCATCGGTAAGACCACCCATAAATGCTTTGCGTGCTCCTCCGCAGTTCGAGAATAAATCAGAATATCGTCTATAAACACGATAACAAACCTATTCAAGTAATCACTGAACACTAGGTTCATTAAGTCCATAAATATTTTTGATGCATTGGTTAGTGCAAATGGCATCACTAAGAACTCGCACGAACCATATCTAGTAAGGAAGGTTGTATTTGAGATATACTACTCTCGGACCCTCAACTGGTGGTAACCCGATCTCAAATCAATATTTGAAGATTATGCAACACCCTTCACCTAGTCAAATAAATCGTTAATATGTGGCAACGAGTATTCATTCTGAATAGTGACTTTGTTTAACTCCCGGTAGTCAATACAAAGCTTGAGAGATCTGTCCTTCTTCTTAAAGAATAACACTGGAGCACTCCAGGGCGAAGTACTCCTCCTGATAAATTCCTTCCCTAACAACTTCTCAAACTGCTCTCATAATTCCCTCATCTCTAAAGGAGCCATCCGATACGGAGTACGAGCAATAGGTCTCATTCCCAGAATCAAGTCGATCTCCCAATAAGGCGATAACCTCGGAATCTCCCCAAAAATATCAGAAAACGTGCTTACCACCGGGATGGAATCTTTATCACCACAACCTTCGAAGAAGTATCCTCCTTGAAATAGTACAAATACATGCTCGATCGGCCACCGGGGTGCGACATCACAACTAGGTCTTGCCCAGGAATGTTGAAGACGATGGACCTCCCATAACAATCCAAGAGGCATAGATAGCCAGTCCATCCCCAAAATAATGTCGTACTCGTGGATGTAAAGTATAAATAAATTGGCTACAAATATGAGTAATCATATCTCAATCGCGATACCTCGACACACTGATCATATGGGTGCCCCTCTACCCACTAGTGAATCTATTTGGAAAATAATGTCGGATGAAAAATCTACCATACCGTCTCCCGTGCCAAAACCCGTGCTAACAAAAGAATTAAATGCATCCATATCGAATAAAATTCGACCAATGTGACCAAAGATGGCAAACATACCCTCTACTGTCTGTGTCATGCTAGCCCTTCTATGACTGTAATATGATAGACCATCCCATACTATAATGGATGATGTCCTTGAGGTGGGGTGACAGGTGCTGGAGCGACTGGTGTACCGATTCCTTGAGCTGGAGATAGCTGGCTCTGTCCTCGTGGCGCCTACTGTCCCCTATAACCTCCCTGGTCCTGGACCGCCTAGTTACCCCGAGTACAATTCTTCGAGGTATGGCCTTTATCTCCATATGTATAAAAATTCCCCTGAAATGGGCGTTGCTCAAAGCGCCGACCTTGTTGGACTCTACCCTGCTGTCACTAGCCCTGATGGCCTTTGTACTGTTGGCCCTGATGACCCTGTACCGCCTGCCCCTGGCATTGTTGGCCCTGTCTGTGTTGTCCATCTGCACCCCTAAACTTCTTATTTTGGTTAGAAAATGGGAGGCCCCTTTGTTGCTGGGTCCCAGATACGCTCCTCCACTCGCCTTGCCCTGCTGGCTTGATGACTCCGCTTCATGGCATTTCTCAACCTTACTCCTATGAAATGCTCTGTGATCCTGGCAGTGGAGGAGTACGTCATTCACTAGCTAATTATATGATGTGAAGGTCGGATTCCCCAGAAGAGCCTTCTTGATGTGCCAGGATGATACCGAAATGAACCTATCCATCCGTCTTTGCTCAATGTTCACATTCTCCTTTGCGAAGTATAAGAGGGTGGTGAACTCCTCTTCGTACGCTGCTATAATATGCCCGTCCTATTTAAGCTCCATGAACCTTCTCTTCATCTTTGACAACATGGCTAGGGGAAAGTATTTTCCCTCAAACCTGTACCAAAACTCATTAATAGTGAGGTTGTTCCTCTCAACAACTGTCGTGACCGCCTCCCACCACTGAAGCGTGCCCCCACTAATCAAAATGAAGCTAGCATATATTTCTTCACTAGTGTGCACTCGACCATCTGTAAAATACCTCTCAATATCCTTCTTCCACCTACTCGCCACTAATATATCTGAACCGCCTGCGAACTATGGAGGTTGGACCTTAACAAAGGCCTCCCTCACTCTGTCCCATATATAATTAGGTGCCTAAGATGGCATAAGACGCCTACTATGGTGGTGGTTGTGGTGGCTGCTGATGTGCATATTGCGGTGGGAAGCACTGGAGCATGGTTGCCATAGTAGTAGAAATAGCTTGAGATACAATGGTGTTTATCTCTGCATATATAATCAGCTGTGGGGCCTTTGGCTACTATTGTGGCTCCCGGTGAGCCTCCTCCTCGAAATCATGTGCGACTACACGTCTCGGCCTACCCCTCTGTCCATTTGTCATCTGAAAGAAAATAAGGTGTTAATTAGTACCAACGTAATATTTCAATGAACCCTAAGCATAGGCTCTACATATCGAAGAACGCAATGCAGAACATAATGAATGCAATGTAGAACGTAAGGACTCTAAAATCGTGCTCTCAGACCAACTATAACAACCCACATTTTCCCATGTAAAGGATGACCAAGAACGATACGCCGAAGATGGGTCTTGTTTGTCAATTATTACCATTCTCAGCACAAACGTAAACATCAATAATTATATTAAAGGCACATGATTGAGTTTCATGAATATTTCCATAATACTAAATGAATCCAAACCATCACAAACTAAATAATAAATCCAACAAGTGTATCGATATCTCAACTAAACATAATGTAAAGAAATCTCGAGATTATTCCCTTACAAATGTTCCAAATAAAATAAATAACTCCAATATAAAGACACTTACACTAGAATCAATAAGTCTGAACACTATTGAGTAAGAGAGATTGCAAGACTGCTATAATAACAATCCAACTATCCTTGTCTAGGATCACTTTTAAATTTGGGTCAGAGCCCTAGGTGTGCAAGAATTAATTTCATCAATTTAAGATGCAATTATACAGTTGATGTAAAATAAATATCCCCCTCGTCACTCACATGCGATTAACATCTCACCCCTCAGTTAAGTGCGATATTACCCGCATCCCAATAAGTCCTAATTAATAAGTGCGACAATGTGTCAATTAAATAATAATGGATTTGTCGATAATTAAATGCTTAAGTGAATTGACTATATTTAATTACCAAATTTCATAATATCCCGTCTTATAAGTCACATATAAATGGCATAAACATCTATTATGCATCACAAAATAAGTGTTTGTAGTTTCTGTACACATTCTTAGACATTTCAATTGATCTCATAAAAATTCCAGGTAATTATATATATATATGTCTCCTTTCATATATTCGACGCACAAAGGAATCTACCATCGGTGTCTACTTCGTACTCTATCGACAAGTCCGGAGGAATCTCTTATTCTAAGTGGATATCACAAAACACACATACATCGGGGGAAACCCCTACACTGGATAACAGTTCATGACCCGTACCCAACAGCGATAAAGGCTATCAACGTCAACACCCACCTCTCGTAGATGGCGCATCTACGTAGTACCTATATGACCTACAGAATCTCCAAGCCCGACTGTGCTGGCGTGTGCTATGCAGTCCAAATGTACGAACCCTTAAGCTGATATGACCGTTCACGAACATTGGTATGTACAAAAAATACACATATGTACATATTATTATCCCATATAATATGTATAGGTAACTACTCTATAATTACCATAGAAAAGTCCCACATAAAGATCACAATTATTCATTTATTAATAATTTACCATCTAGTGAATTGTTAATTCAATTGCCTTGAACAATTACTTAACCATCTAGTTAAATGTAATTTTTCCCAATTGAATGTGGGGACATTTGAATTTTTAATAAATTCCCTGTTTGCTTATACACGGTCCGCCCAACTCACATGGACTTTTGAAAATAACCTTAACCAAACCTGAGTCCCAGCTCACTCAGCCCCCATGTCTAAATCGATTATGTTCTTAGCCGAATCGATTCTCTCTAAGGCCCAATCGATTCGGACCTGGGCAGAGGCCCAGATCTGCTTATTGTTTATAGTACGAGATTTTTGGTTTCCTTCCCAAATTCACTTCTAAAGGTTTATTCCAAGTCATAATCATATAGTTGAGTCCCCACAACTTAATTAGCCCACTTAGGAATATTAAATACATAAATGAATCCCAATCCCATGCCCAAATTCTCAGAATTTATGAAAATTGAATAAATATTCAAACTCGGATTTCATCCACAACTCCAACAATGTTTAATTCATAGTATATGCCATCTAACATGGGGTTTACATCATGTAAATTTCAAGAATACAATACCTAGATTTCTGGGTCACAATTCTATATTAAATTAAGTCCTCCACATACATAGAATAATTTATCATCATCTAATCATCTATATTAAACCTAAATTTCAGAAATCTTAGGGGTCATTATATTGTGTCAAGAAAATACATTGAAACACAAAATGAGCAAGATAATTATTGCCTTAGAAATTCATGGAAGAAGCCCCTTGATTTCTTACCCCTATTCACCTTTTTTGGTTCTTCTCATCTTCTCTCTTGGTAGTAGTTACGTTTAGGTCACTCTGATGATTAGTGGAAAAGTGGTTTATCCTTCCTTAAACATTTATTAAATCTCTAATCCCGAGTTGGGTTAAAAACTCAAGTTTTGGATCCTCAAATGGACCTGAATCCATACCCAAACTAGCCGAAAAGTTTTCCAACTTATAGTTCCATGACCCGAGACCATTTCTAAAGGTTCAAAACACCTAAACGAGCTCGTATACTCCCCGAAATATGTCCTGAAGTATTTTATGTCAATATTGGATCATTTTAATTATTTAACACATTAATTTTGTATTTTTCTACAAGACATATGATGCTATAAGCGTACATATAAATAATCAATCACAGGTTAATATGACTTAATAACAATTATTAAAATTTTCTAGTTAAGTCCAATTCCCACAAATTTTTATTTATCCCCAAAAAATATTATTTTATTATTTATTTTAGAAAACTACAGGGTATTACATTGGGTTGTGGAAGCACATATCGAAGGAGTTGGATAAATTCTCTAGACACACGAAGTTCATGTTAGGAAGAAGGAATAGGGTTAGGTTCAGGAAAGACATGTGTGAAAAGAGCAGTTCTCTAAAGGAATACATTGAGTATAGGGAGGGAGAAAGACTGGTTGGTTACAAATCATTTGATGATAAATGGGGATCGTGTAGTGTGGAACCCAAAGTTGAGAAGGATATTATGGGATTAGGAGATTGAGTAGGCGAAGGACTGTTTTGATTGGGTGGGATCGGGAACGCGATAGGCGAGTGGTGAAGACGAAATGATGTAGCTAGCTGGCCACGAGGGAGTCTTTACGGTGAGGGGATATTATTACAGTTTGAAAGATGATGGGCACTAGAGTAACGACTTCCCATGGAAATAAATTTGAAAATTTAAGGCAACTCAAAAAGTTATGTTCTCTGTGTGGACAACGACAAAATAGGCTATTCTTGCATTTTAGGGTCTTTAGAAAGGATGCGACTATTGGCTATTCAATTTTGGTTGTGTAAGGAGGCGAAAAAGATGATTGACCATTTATGGCTGCATAGTTGGGTGCCGAGAGGCCTTTGGGATATCATTTTTTACTTGAGTCGGATTATGTGGGTGATGCTCGAGCCGATTAGGGAGTCGCTAGAGGCTTGGTCCAACCCCCCAAGGGGTTGGAAAGGGGTGATGGGGTGTGGAACGCAGGCCACACTACATATTTTGTATGATTTGGTGGGAAAAAAATTCGAGGTGTTTTGAGGGTTTGGAGCTTGACCTTTTTAGATTGCGCTACGTTTTTCTGAGTATTATATTGAGGTGGTATAGGGAGAGTACTCCCACGTCTTTGCCTCTGGTCCTTGACTTTATGGAGGACCTACACGGAGTCATATAATAAGGTAGTCTTTTTTGTTGTTGTCCCTATGTTTTCTTCCGGTGGATTTTGTGTATACTCCCTATATAGGAGTGCCACCCCTTAGAGGTTAGTTTTTATTTTAATACATTTATTTATCAACAAAAAGTTAATAGACCTATTGGTGGGGGATATAATGGTACACATATAAATTCTCAGTGTATAAAGTTTTTGATATTTTTTCATTTCTAGCAGAAAAATGAACATTGGAGATGACCTTAGTTTTCTTTTAATTGGTGGGGGAGGTAACATGCATATAAAAAAGGATTACAATCTCTTTATTGTTAGTATTAAATAAATGCACAATCAATTCCAAATTATTATTCCCCACTTCAAGTTTCAACATTCTAAAAATATTTTTATTTTTAAACGTATTCTCCTAAATATGTAAATAACTTCGCAAGGATGGGAAACTTTAAAATCTCAACTAGCTTTATGGACTATTTATATTTATATATATATATATATATATATAATTGAGGATGTGAGACGAATCAAAAATAATAACAAGACTCTTAATTTAGGATGAAGAGAGTATAAATTTGGCCCTATTGAGACGTGGTCTAAGCGACACAAGTTTTCTTAAATTTTGTTTATCGTTTGGTCATTCTTGTAATGCATTTCATTCACTGTTTTGGCTACGCATCATCTCTTTTGTTGTTAAGTTTTATTTTTTTATGACTTTTTATTAGAAAAACTGATGTATTGTAATGCAATAAAACTAAATGATAAATATTGTGAATTTGGATTAGGGTTAAAAAAAATGTTGCGCCCATTTGATGTTTAAAAGAACTAATCTTACTTTAAATTGATGTTATGTGGGAGTTTTGTGACAATTTATGTGGGTTGTTAAACTTAAATAGTGGGGAGTTATATGGTATCATAATTTATGTGAGCTAATATCACTTCAAATGATTCATTTGGTAGGTAGTGATGATTTTGTGTTGGCTTTGATTTACTTACTCTATCCACCTTTTTTTTATACAATGCTCACAAGAACCAAAATGTATTAAAAAAGTAGTGATAAGGATGATCACCTCCAAGGCTCACAAACCTAGAACCCAAAAATATAGACAAAGATGGAATGGCCTTATAAGGTCTATGAAATGTAGTTATAATATTATATTAATAAGTTCTTCTAATTAAGTATGTTATTTTTAAGGGAATTTTGGAAAAATGTCCAATCTAACCAAAAAATGTGTAAAAATAATAGAGCCCAATTTTTTTTATAAAATTGGTCCTGATACTAAAAAGGCTTTTAAAATGACACATATATTATTTGACAATTCATACAAAAAAAATTATTATATCTTTGAAAATTCATAACTTCAAATCTACAAATTCAAAATTCAAAAAATTTCATATTTAACAGCAACTTGTCGAGATCTATCGAATAACACCCATATTCGATATTTTTTTCACAAATAAATTTACCATTTAACTAAAATCTTCATTTTTCTAATGAAATCTCCATTTTTTATGCAAAAAAACTTTATTCTCCAGCTCGGACAATGGTGCCTGGTGCGTACTAGAAAAAGAAAAGAATAGGTGAAGAGCGAGAAATGAAGGAGAGAGAAATAATTAAGCAAGAATTCTGACAGTGTCCGACGAGGATTCCGATGGTCTCTGGTGAGGATTCCGGCGATTTCAAGAGACTGTTCAGGTGAAGATTCAAGTGGGTGGGTGGGTGGGTGGGGAAGGGTGAGGATGGGGTTATGCATTTATTTTTAAAAAGAGAGTAAGTGAGTTTTAAATGGGTATTAGTAGGGGTATAAATATATTTTTAATTAAAACAAACAACAATTTACCTATTTTATATACTCCTATCTTTCAAAGGACAACACAAATAAATATTATTGTATTATAGGGATTATATTTATAAATATGAAAATCAGTGTCCTATAAATGTAAATATATGATGAAACATGACCTTGAGTCGAATTCTCTCCTTTTTTTAAAAATTTTGGAATATCTATTATACGTGTTAACTGTTAAGAAACTCCCTTACTCAATTATTTGAGAGATCGTTCATTTCTTTAATCTTTTCAGATCAATGAGCGGACAAACAGAGTCATCATAATGTGTATACCATTTAGGTTGGAATGGCTTGAGCGATTTCAAACTAAGTCACATTATATATAATTAGTAATTACGGATTTTACAAATAGTAAAGCAAATATATTTTCGAATGAATTAATATAATATTAAAGTATTGTACTATATCATTATAATTGATATGCCCTATATGTACCCAACAACTTAGAGACACCAACCTCGTCCAGGGAGATGGCCGAGGTTAGAAGGGTCCCAGATTGGCAACCAGCGGTCTCGTCCTAAGCAAGGTCGGCTATGGCCGATGTTGATAGTTGCCTCACAATCAGACAAACAGCTGAGGTCTTCGTGATCCATGGGGACAGTTACCCATCCGGTTGGCCAGAGCCTACATTATGCCTACATTATACAGCAACCTCGGCTGGGTATAAGCAGAGGAAACATAGACTATACAATCATCGTAATCAGCCTCAGTTGGGAATCGACCGAGGTTCCTGCTACTCCAACATAACCTCGGCCCAGGACGACATTACAACTCCACCTGCCTTACCTCGGCTTTCCTACTAAGTCGAGACCATCGTGAATAACCTCGGATTAGGCAGCTGCCAGAATTCACCAACCTCATACTCTTCCAGGCCGAGGTTGGCACCGAGCGAAGACAGCCGATCATTCATATGCACATGCATAGCTGGGAACACGTGTGATAAATCAGTTATAATCGAATCGATCCCCTCACGTAAGGAATATTTCATCATCATTCTCTACATGTGACAGTGACATATATCTTCGTTAGATTGGCTAGATTAACACACACATGTTCATTGCATGCATGGGGGGTGCATTACACCCAACACACACTATATATGCTTTCCTTCTCCTATATAGAGGGGGATCCCCCAAAACTACAACCCTAGCTGAAACTCCGTCCAATTATGCAGTAGAGAGAGAAAGCTTGAGAGATTATATCCATGGCCATTAGTGCCTTATTTTAATGACCTTTACTCATTCACTTGCACAGTGGACGTAGGACTAATTGGCTGAACCACTTATATATTGGTGTTCATCCTCTTCTCCTCACCTCACACACACACACACACACACACACACACACACACACACATATATATATATATATATATATATACTTACATCTATATATTCTCCTGCGCTGCCATTGCTATCACTGATTTGAGCTTACTAACACCTTGAAGGGTGGTGCTGTTTGCAGCATCATCATTTTGGCATCGTCTGTGGGAATGAGAAGCTATCTCTTCCTCATTTTCTGCTTGACCTCACTGGAGACTCTGGTGGTGAACCATGCCTCACCCCTTGCGTAAAGTTATTTCACCATTGAAAGAGGTCAATTAAGGTATTAAGCTCACCTACTTCAAAAGCTCTTTAGTGTTAACGTATGGCACCGAAATTACCATCACCTCTTCCACCGCCTGGTGCTGGAGGACCTAGTTCCAGCCAGGCACCACCTCAGTCCGAAATGGCGGAGGTTGCAGCAGCCTTGAGGTCTTTGGCTGCAACGCAACAAGCAATGAAGGAGCAATTTCCACAACTTAGTCAAAATATAATGAGACCACCTGGGGTCTCACCGGAGATGATCACTCCGACGGCTGTTCAACCCTATCCTGAAGCCAGGGGACCACCCCAGGCACCACGAAAAGACCAACCAATGCCTCAGCGGAGGAGGGACATTGCTAACCCTAGGAATTTACGTCTGGGGAGGCAAGGATACCCTTGCCCTGAGGATAGGTATGATGATTTGGAGGCACAAGAGGCTCCATAAGATTGTTGGGAGCCGTATGATGTTTCAAATAACACAGTACGTCCTATCCAGCAGAGCCGAGGTTGTGGATGCAGAAGAAGTGAAGGAGCCCAACAAAGAGGATCAGCTTTTAATCGATTGGGTAGAGGGTCAGCCTTTAAAAGGCTCAGCCCAGTAAATGACCTAAGACAGAGGTTGTCCAGGTCGAGAGGTGAAGTCGTCTCACAAAGAGAAGAGGTAGAACGTCGACCTCATCCAGGATGAGGTAGGGACCAAGAAGAGGTCAACAACCGACGTTGTGCGGTGGATGGGGAATCCTCAATCCACCCTTTGGAGGTTGTTGGAGACAACCTCGGCCAGGTCGACATTACAAGACCATGGAATGACTCCATTCAACGTCTTGATAAAAAGATAGGAGACCTCATCAAAAGCCGAGATCCACTACAAAGAGGTTTCTCAGAGGGCTCTCCGTTCTTGGCCAAGATAATGAGCTTCCCAACCCGTGCCAAGTTCAAGCCACCTACGGTGTCTCCCAAATATGATGGTAGCAGCAACCCTGTACATCATATTGATATGTACCAGTTTGCGGTGGACATTTACTCAATACTAGATGATATAAAGTATCGGGCCTTCTCTGGGACTTTGACGGGAGCAGCGCACATCTGGTTTACTTCTCTTCCGAAGAACTCAATAGAGAACTTTAAGGGCTTGGCTGAACGGTTCATTCACAATTTCTATTTCGGGGTAAGACCTCAAAAGAAGACCACCCATCTGTTGTACGTCAAGCAAGGCAAGAACGAAAGTCTAAGAGACTACATCGCTAGATTCAACAAAGAAAAACTGGAGGTTGAAGATTATGAAGAGAATATAGCTATGATCGCTCTCATAGGAGGTCTCCTGAAAGGGAAGTTATTATAAAAGCTCGCAGAAGACCCTCCCAAGTCCATGGCAGATTTATTGGCAACTGCAGGTAAGGTCATGAACGCTGAAGAGGCCATGGAGGCAAAATATAAGGATGAGAACGGCAGTGGCAGCGGGAAGTTCCAAAGAAAAAAGGACAAAAAGAAGAGGTTAGCTGACGATAAGTTTGCACATTATACCCCTGTAACTATGAGCTGCGAACACATCCTCAATGAGATCAAGAATGGCCGGTCTCTGAGATGGCTGGAGAAGCTGAAGGCTCCTCCGCATAAGAAGAATAAGAACTTGTGGTGTGAGTTCCACCAGGACCATGGCCATATGACAGACAAGTTCTTCACCTTAAAGGATGAGATCGAGAAGATGTTAAAATCCGGAAAGTTAAGGAACTATGTTGATGGTAAGGCTCCTAAGAGGGGAAGAAAAAAGAAGAGAAACAACAGATGTCGTGATGATACTCCAACAAGAAAAGATGATGACTCGAATGATGATGAAGATGATCCAGACCTCCCACCAAAAGATGATAATGCCCCAGTGAAGAGGGTTGGTATGATCTCCTTCGGTGTCAACACCATATGTGGAGGACTAGTAGGGGTGGATCTAAACTAGCTGACCGAAAAGCTCATGTGGCAGAGGCCAAGTCAGTGGCCAGACTAGAAGTGGTAAACCTGGCATCTTCAGAAACCATGTAGAAGAGAAAGAAAGTGGATAAGGACAATTTTATAGTCGGATTCTCCTGACTCGACTTCAAAGGCATCTTAGCCCTGCATGATGATCCTTTAGTAATTACAATAAGAGTGCATGGATGCGAGGTACAGAGAATTCTTATAGATGGAGGAAGTTCAGCAGATGTAGTGCTCTGGCCTTATTTCAAAAGCCTAGGCCTTAGCAGAGCTAGGCTGGTACCCTATCATCATCCCTTAATGGGCTTTAGCGAAGAAAAGGTCCATCTGTTGGGCATGTATGAGATGGACATGCGAATGGACGATGAATGGCCTAAGAGGTTGACCCAAAAGATGTGACACCCCACCTAATTAAATACCGGGCGATCACTCCTTTATTAAATTAAAATCAAGGTGAACAGTTGGATCATTCTTAGCATCACTGTCGTGAAAATAAATTTCCAATTTAAACACCCTAATTAATTAAGCTAAGTGTCAAAACCATTTTTAACATTCCTTTCAAATTTTATTTATTTATTTAAAAAAAAAACTACACCACAAGTATATCGGAACCAATCAATCCAATAATTTAACATTCAACAACTGGCTACTAACAATAAAACTTAAAGTAAACCATCCAGAATATAATAAATCCCAAAGTGACAATACTAGAAATAGATGAAGTACAATATCCAAATAACAACTGAATAATGGAAAGGGCGACACATGCCCCAATAATGGACATGCTAGGAGTAGAATCAAATGGATGAAGTCGTCTAAACAACAGGCCTGCAACTCCCACCTAAGCTGCAGCGCGTTCCTGCCAAAGGACCCTATGCAAGACACCCCTGTGGCTGGGCACCTGTAATATATACATATATATATACAAGAGAGAAAGAGAAATGGAAACGGGTCAGAGCCCGATAGTGTATATGATTTAAAAATTCGTTTAGCAAGTATTTAAATTGATTACAGGCTAATGCAACAATATATTAGTGCGACACTCTCTTGAGAAATTCTCACCTCTCTTCTAATGTGCATACCTATCGCACTAACCTTCCCAATGGTCTATCTCGTCATATATCACACTATCTTTCCCCAATGATTTAACCTATCTTAGGTTATTCGCAGGATTTAAAATTGAACGATACAATTGTTTGAAAAGAATATTTCAATTAGTATTCAAAATTCTCATTTTAACTTTATTAATTTATAAAGTTTTCCAGTGTCATATTATACTTTCTCAAAACAAGTATTACAATTTGAGTCATCAACCATGTCCTACATATCAAATCTCAATAGGTAGTTCCAGATTTCAGAATTTCATATATATATTAACTACTCGTAAAATATATATATCATAACAGCACCCCACATAAAAACTATGGTGCGTGCATACTCTACTATCCAAACCCCGTATCACTCGTATTAAGGGGAATACAAATTCGGAATCACTCTAGAATTGTATTAACACATACACAACAATATTGAGGCGAAGCATAGATTCCAAGTCTCTAAGAGGATGGCACATACCCGCGTCTCTTAGGACCGTCTGAACTATCAAATAGATAGCCTGTACCAAGGATATCTATCTTCTAGGGTACGAGTCAATATCCCCTATAAGGCAACACAGTATAAGATCATCCCAGCGCGGCAACCTCAGGGATAGCAAGTAGCGTGGGTATGTTTTTCACACATAGATAGTATATGCAAACACAGTCATATAACTATACTAATATTACCATATCAATATTAGGTATATTTCAAATCCCATAGTTACGACTTATCCTTATTTTCACCTTTTTAGTAAACACATATAACGGTTCGTTTCTAACCTTGATTCGGTATTATTCCAACTTACCACATAACTCTCATGGCTTTATCCTCCCAATTATAAAATTCAGTAGGTATTCATCTATTCTCTATCATAACTATTTGACGTAATCTCTCACTTTAAATACGTAGTTTCATCGTTCCTTATATAATTATCCCAAAAATACAATTCTCGTCATATATTAGAGGTCCCAAAATTTATTCATATACCCTACTGGTCCTCTTTATCTCCCAAAACATATTTATAAGGGTGACCATGAATTATTCCTCATTAAAGTTAATTTCAACTAATTAAGAAGGGAAGATATGAGTCTGCCAGGAGGGGTCGATCGATCGAGGTCTAGGGCTCGATCGATCGAAGGTTCGATCGATCGAAGCTCTGGGCTCGATCGATCGATCAAGCAGGTCTGCGAAATCTGCAGATTTGCAGTTACGGGTTTCATCTTCTAACCTTCACCAAATCCATATTTTTCATACCCAATCGACCCAAAATTTATACTACTGACATTATATCATCATACTATGAAATTTCAACGTAAAGCATGTAGATTTCTATTATTAAACATGGATCAACAAGCCCCAAATTCATATAAAACCTCAACAACCCTAGAATTTCATTAATATGTTCCAATCCATCTTTTCCAGAATTTTCTCCATCTACAACCTCATAAATTCGTGGTTCAATCCTCTACATGTTAAGGAGTTTCCAGAATAATAATTAATCCATCCCTACATGCAATTTCCTATCTCATCTTTTAGGTTTCTTCCATAAAAACTCACTCTAATTACTCCTAAACTAATATGAAAGATGCATCAACGACATAAGCAAGATAAAAATAAATAAATAAATAAAATTTGAAAGGAATGTTAAAAATGGTTTTGACACGTAGCTTAATTAATTAGGGTGTTTAAATTGGAAATTTATTTTCACGACATTGATGCTAAGAATGATCCAACTGTTCACCTTGATTTTAATTTAATAAAGGAGTGATCGCCCGGTATTTAATTAGGCGGGGTGTCACACAAGATCAATTTTTTTGTTATGGACGAAAACATCTTCTCGGCCTATAACCTCATCATAGGAAGAGTAGCCCTTAAGGAGTTTGAGTCCATGCCGTCGACGGTCCACCAGATGCTAAAATTCCCGACCCCTTATGGGGTACGGGAAGTGAAGGGTGACCAGACCATAGCACGGGAATGATACTTCAACTCAACCGAAGAGAGAGAGGCCCATAAGAGAGCAACCACCACATATAACATTGATACACTTGACCCTAGAGATGAAACGAAGTTGAAGAAATGAGAGGCCGCAGAAGAGGTAGAATCCATCGTCCTCAATGAGGACGAACCGAAAAAAACCATCCAGGTCGGAAAAGCCTTAAAAGTAGAGATCAAGGAAGAGCTGATAAAATTCTTGAGGGTGAGGCAGAGTGTCTTCGCATGGAGCCATGCGGGTATTCCCGACATCGACCCCGAGGTTATGAGCCACAAACTCAATGTGACTAAGGATGCTAAGCCAATCAAACAAAGACGAAGAGTTTACTCTAGGGAGAAGTATGACATCATCCGAGAAGAGGTCAAGAAGTTGGAAGAGGCCGAGTTTATCAAAGAAGTCATATATCCAGAGTGGTTATCAAACGCTGTCGTCGTGCCCAAGGCCAATGGAAAATGAAGGATGTGCGTAGATTTTACCGACCTGAACAAGTCTTGCCCAAAAGATAGTTATCCCTTACCTCAGATCGATCAGATGGTAGATGCAACTGTAGGGTATGAGCTCATGAGCTTTATGGAAGCGTACTCAGGATACAACCAGATCTTTATGGATGCTGAAGACTCAGAGAAGACAACCTTTATCACTGACAAGGGGACATACTGCTATAAGGTTATGCCTTTCGGCTTGAAAAATACAGGGGCAACGTATCAACGTCTTGTGAATAAGATGTTCAAAAATCAAATAGGTAAGACTATGGAGGTGTATGTAGACAATATGTTGATAAAGAGCTTGAAGGCCTGCACTCACATTGTAGACCTAGAAAAGACCTTCGATACCATGGACTTGTACAGAATGAAACTCAATCCCACGAAGTGTGTCTTCGGGGTATGAGCTAGAAAATTTCTAGGATTCATTGTCAATTAGAGGGGAATAGGGGCGAACCCTGAGAAAATCAAGGCTTTGCTTGACATGAAGACACCGAGGAATATCAAGGACGTTCAGAGGCTCATTGGAAGATTAGATGCACTCAACATATTTGTTTCCAGAGCGATGGACAAGTGTCTTTCGTTATTTAAGGTGCTTAAAAAGTCCTTAGAATGGGACAAAGAGCGCGAGGGGGCTTTTAATCAACTCAAGTCTTACCTCAGATCTCCCTTGCTCTTATCTCGGCCCATAGTGGGAGAGAAGTTGTATGTTTATCTAGCAGTCTCTGAGTCAACTATAAGTGCAGCCATAGTATGGAAAGACGTTGGGGGTCCAAAGGCTTGTATACTTCAATAGTAAGGCCCTTCAAGGGTCTGAACATAACTACTCTCAGATGGAAAATTTTACATACGCTTTGATACATGCTTCTAGAAAGATGAAGCCCTATTTCCAAGCCCACTCTATAGTCACCCTCACTGACTCCCCATTAAGGCAAGTCTTACACAAGCCCGAAAAGTCGAGAAGGTTGATCACCTGGGCCATTACGTTGGGTGAGTATGACCTTACTTATCAACCCAGGGTGGCCATTAAAGGGCAAGCACTTGTAAATTTTGTTGTTAAGTTCACATGGGAAGAGGTCGAGGTTGAGAATAACCTAGAGACTATAGGGGGATGAAACAACAACATCTTTCGAGAATCGGAAGAGGTTGTGTCCAACAGAGCCAAAAACAGAATAGCGGGGAATGAGGAAGATCGGTACCTCTTCAAGCAAGGAATTATGTCATAAAAGAGCTTCTTATCAGATAAAGATGTCTGGAACCTCTCTGTTGGCTGGTCTTCTTGTAAAAGTGGAAGCGATGCAGGACTGATACTCTCAACTCCGAATGGTACAAACGTTGAATATTCCCTAAGGTTTGACTTCAAGGCATCAAACAATGAGTCAGAATATGAGGCCATGATAGCAGGCCTCTCCTTGGCAAAGACCCTTAGGGTAAGATGATTCCTACTTCACAGTGACTGAAGGTTGGTTGTTAACCAGGTGTTGAGGGTTTATGAGGCCAAGGACGAAAGGATGGCCAAATACCTGAAGAGGGTAAGAGTGATATTAAAAGGTTTCGAAGAGGTAAAGATAAAGAGAATACCTGGACAAAATAATAGCCACACAGATGCACTAGCAAGGTTGGCTTCATCAACAGGGACAGACATCAGAAGGATAGTTCCAGTCGAGATCCTGCCCAAAGCGACCATTGAAGAAGAAGAGGTTGGTAACCCTTGCCTCAATTTAAACCTAGGGGACTCATGGATGGACCCCCTTATCAGATATATCAGAGAGGGAAAGCTGTCGGGATCAAATCTAGAGAGGAGGAAACTGAGGTACAAAGTGGCAAAGTTCTCAATAATAGGAGATGTCCTATATAAGAAGGGATTTCTATTACCCCTCCTCAGGTGTGTTCATCCCACAGAGGTTCCCCGCATCCTATAAGAGGTACAAGAGGGTTCATGCTCCAGTCACATAGGAGGAAGACCTTTAGCCAAGAGGATTATCACGCAGGGATACTGGTGGTCGACCTTGGCCAAGGATGATGCAGCCTATGTGAAGAGGTGTGACAAATGCCAAAGATTCTCTACTATCCCCCATTAACCTCATCAGCCTATGACATCAATAAGCTCTCCTTGGCCATTATCGGTATGGGGAATTGACTTAGTGGGTCCCTTACCAAGGGCCGCGAACAACTATAAGTTTTTGATAGTTGCCATCGACTATATCTCCAAGTGGGTAGAGGCTGAGCCGATGATACGTCCCCGAGTCAACTCAATCTTGGCGGACGTGTCTTGAATCATCTCCGGTCCCAATAGCTTGTTATCCCCCACCTCTAACCAACAAGCAGGTGAACGACATAGTCTTTCATAAAGTTCTTCCAATGGGGTCATGCCAATAGTGAATTCATACGAGTTGTTATATGCAATCTCTATCAATGGGAGGTATTGCTCCTAACCTCCCACAAAGTCTAGAATACACATCCTCAGCATATACTCGAGCATCTTATTTACCCTATCTGTCTCCCCGTTTGTCTGTGGTTGATAGGCGATGCTCAACCTCAACTTCGTACCCATAGCCTCCTGAAAACTTTGCCAGAAGTGTGATAAAAATATATTGTCTTTATCAGACACTATGTTAATCGACACCCCGTGAAACTTGAATATCTCCTCTATGAATAGCCTTTCATACTGCATCATCTCAAAGTCTGAAGCTATAAAAGGCCTAATTTATTGAAGATGTCAAATATCCTGATTGGTTAGCCAATGTGGTGATGGTAAGAAAGAATAACAACAAGTGGAGTATGTGCGTAGACTTCACGGACCTGAATAAGGCCTGCCTGAAAGATCACTTCCCATTGCCCAGGATAGATCATCTGGTAGATGCAACCTCGGGACATGAATTACTAAGCTTTATGGAGGCTTATTCCGGCTACAACCAAATTAAGATAAAGCATGAAGACAGGGAGAGTACCTCTTTTATAACCCCAAGGGGAACATACTGGTATAATGTTATGCCTTGTGGACTTAAAAGTGCAGGTGATACGTACCAGCGGCTGATGAATAAGGTGTTCACGGAGAAAATCGATAAAAACATGGAGGTTTACGTCGATGATATGTTGACTAAGAGCAAGAAAGCTGTTGACCACCTAGCTGACCTGAGCCAAACTTTTGATCAGCTGGAGAAATATCAGATGAAGCTGAACCCGACTAAGTGCATATTTGGCGTACAAGAAGGCATATTCCTCGGGTATATTGTGAATCAGCGAGCTATTGAGGCAAATTCGGAGAAGATTAAAGCTCTTCTGGAACTACGATCTCCAACTATGAAGAAGGAGGCGCAAAGCCTCACGGGACGTGTTGCATCTCTTAACAGGTTTATCTCATGAGCAACGAACAGATGTCTCCCATTTTTCAAAACACTCAAAAAACTTTCGAGTGGAATGATGAGTGTAAGAAGGCATTTCAAGAGTTGAAGATATATTTGGGAACACCTCTATTGCTATCCAGGCCAGTGATGGGAGAAAGATTATACTTGTATCTAGCTATCTCAGAGAGCGCAGTTAGTTCTACATTGATAAGAGTGGAGGATGGAGTGCAAAAACCAATGTATTATACAAGAAAATCATTTCGAGGAGCAGAGATTAGATATCCAAGGTTGGAGAATCTTGCATTAGCATTAATCGAGGCGAGCAGGAGGATGAAACCATACTTCCAAGACTATACCATAGTGGTGTATATTGATATGCCACTCAAACAGGCTTTGCACAAGCCTGAAAAATCTGGAAGACTGATGTACTGGGAGGTGGAGTTAGGTGAGTATGACATTGTGTATGAGCCAAGGACCTCTCTCAAGGGACAGGCGGTGGCTGATTCCATTACTGAATTCACCTACCCAGATACTCCCGACCAGCAGGGGACTAATGTGGAGCAACTCAAGGATGCTGGAGAACCATCAGAAATAGGCTCCGGCCAACTCCCCATAGCAGATCAGACAGAAGATAGGATGCCCGATCAACCAAAATCATCTGGTAAGGCCCAGAGTTGAAAGATGATGAAGGAAAGCACATAATATTCTATAAAGGGATTTTATCAGACCAAGAGTTTGACATTAATATCCCTACATGGTATTTATATGTTGATGGCTCTTCGTGTGCAGCAGGCAGCGGAGTTGGAATAATTCTCAATAGTCCAGATGGACTAGACGTAGAATATGCTCTGCGCTTCCAATTCAAAGCTTCCAACGATGAAGCTGAATATGAGACTGTAATTGTGGGACTCAGTTTAGCCAAAACACTGAATGCAGAGCAAGTCACGGTGTACGTGTGATTCACAACTAGTTATAAACTAAATTCTTGGGTTGTATGTGGCAAAAGGAGAATTTATGACCATGTATCTAACCAAAGCTATGGAGATTATAGCTAACTTTGGAGCTGTCCAAATGGTCAGGATACTAAGGTTAGAGAATGCAAGGGATGATGCACTTGCTCGATTAGCCTCTGCTACCTGCACCAAACTACGAAGAACGATTCCTATTGAGATACTTATAGACCAGATCATTGATGAAGACCTGATGGTGAGGTTCATCACTTTGGATATGGGACCTTCATGGATGGATCCCATCAGGGCGTATATCGAAGAAGGGATTTTACCAACTAACCAACTTGAAGCCAAGAGGCTGAAGTTCAAAGATTCTCGGTATGTATTAAACATTGGAGTTTTCTATAAAAGGGGTATAATAGAAGGTCTACAGAGGTGTGTTCATCCATCCGAAGTAAAAGATCTGATAGAAAAAATTCATGAAGGGTCTTGCGGGGCTCATGTAGAAGGTCGAACTCTCCTGCAGAGGATAATGACGCAGGGATACTATTGGCCCACGATGAGAGCTAACTGTACAGCTTATGCCAAGAAATGCGATAAGTGTCAACGGTTCTCTACCATCCAAAGAACTCCCCAGGCATTATTAACACCTATTACCTCCCCATGGCCATTCGTTATGTGGTGAATAGACTTGGTCGGGCCTTTGCCAACTACTAGAGGACGATTTAAATACCTAGTGGTCGCTGTTGACTATTTCACAAAATGGGTGGAGGCTGAGCCTCTCATTGACATGTCGTATGAAAGGGTTTACCAGTTTATTTGGAAAAATATTATTTGTAGGTATGGCCTGCCGTATGATTTCATCACTGACCATGGTACCCAATTTGATAATGAGGAGTTTGTTGCATATTTTCATCAGTCCAATGTCCAAAAAATCCATTCTGTACTAGGCCATCCCCAGAGCAACGGGCAAACTGAAGTAATGAACATGACTCTGCTTAACGGGTTGAAAAAAAGGTTGGATGATACGAAAGGGAACTTGATAAATGAATTGCAGTCTGTGCTATGGACATACCGAACAACTCCCCGAACAGTAACTGGGGAATCTCCTTACATGTTAGCCTTTGGAAGTGAAGTAGTCATACCTGCTGAACTGGGCCTACCTACTCACAGAGTGCTTAATGTCAACTTTCCAGTAAGTGACTTAATGCGACGCTTAGATCTGGATATGCTTGAAGAAGTTAGAGAGGATGTAGCAATCGGGAACGCAGCCTACCAGCAAAGAACTTCCATGTCCTATAATAAGCGAGTCAAGAAATGTGATCTTAAAGAGAGAGATTATATTCTCAAGAAAGTGATTCAGAAGCATAATAAACTGGAGGCTAACTGGCATGGGCCTTATCATGTTACATCAGTTGTTCGACCAGGAACCTACAGAATAGAAACTTTAGAGGGGGAAGAATTCAAAAACGTGTGGAATGCAGAGCATTTGCACAAATATTATCAGTAATATAGATTCACATGTATCTCGTTCTTTCAGTATGAATAAAAATGACATTTTCCTCATATTCTTTTTTGTTCAAATTCTTTTCGGAGTATTAGTGCTACACACTACACTTACAGTTTTGAAACAATACTCAACAACCACCAACTACGATTGGTTAACTTATCAGAAACCACCAACTACGGTTGGTCGGCATAACAACAACCACTAGCTACAGTTGGTCGGCATATCAACAACAACTAACTAAGGTTGGTCGTCAACAGTAACCACCAACTAAGGTTAGTCGGCATCAACAAACTTAACCAATAATGTTATCATAACAATCATACCAGGCAAGGCCTGTTTAATTATGGGTGACCTCAAGGGGCATCCAAAACTAGGCAAGAGGATGGGTGACCTCACGGGGCATCCACTTTCTAGGCACCAATGTAATCTAGATAAGATTGCTAAAACTAAGCAGGGCCATGGGATGAAAATCATTCCATTGCTTAGGCACTTATGGGTGACAAGTCACTACAACTAGGCAGCAAATGGGGCAAAGTTCCATTGTCTAGGTAATTAAAATAAAAATAGGACAAATTATCCCTTATAAATATATATATCCATCATATTACAACACGATGAAGAAAATATATTACAATTCATTTCCAAGGAAAGAAATGAAGTCCCTATATAGAGCACTCTTAGGATTTGTGTTCTGTGCTTTAGCTATATAGGACATCATCTAGTTGGGCTTTTGATTTTTACAAAATTATTTGTGTAATTAGGGTAAGTGTCGTTACCTCCGCCAAGCTTCTACTACCGTCTACTACAACCCAGCAATTGTCTGAGTACTTCAAATTGTGTAAGGTTGTTTCTCACACCTTCTATGGCTCATAGGAATTTATGTCACGTAGGACACGACAACACGTTGCATTTGCATTCTGTTTATCATATCTTATGATAGTTTTTATTTTTGTCATAATAATTTTTTTTTAGTTCAAAATTTTAAATAGAAGTTTTTATAAGAAACATATTTTTTTAAAAATAAATTTTACACTAAATATTTTTACATAACAAAATATGCAGAAATAATTTTTGAAGTTAAAATTAACTTTTATGCGTTTATGTTTGGGTGTATAGTATATATGTATAAATGTATAAATGCGTGTATGTTGATATATATGTTATATTATATGTATATCTATATGCTTGCGTGATCCTTAATAGACCAATTGTTCCATAACAAGTCTATCTCCTGTACACGATGTGATGCTTTAGCATGATTATTTTATGCCTTAGCCATTATCGATTTAACCATATACACCTTACAAGCTTTTAAGAGACTTGACTTGCTTTTGACCCATTAGTCATTTAGATACATGTTCATCCTTTTCTCATAAGAGTTTGGGTAGGTAGTTGTTGTCTACATTGTATGTTTGCTATAGTATTACGTATATTCTATCATATGTTATATAGTGTATGGCCTCTTGTATGCATGTCCCCCTAGATGTATTAATTGTTGCCTTAGGTAACTAGCTTTGATTGTGTGATGTTAAGTCCAACCTTTTGTCAGTTCCTGTACATGCTGCATGAGACTTTTGGCCAAACTCATTAATGAGTATAGTACACAGTTTCGGCCATAACCTTTATTTGTACATTTTTTTAGAAGGTCTCTTAGTAGGCTTTTGCCATACCATTTCATGTAGCATGTCCCTGTAGCAGGACCAATACCGTGCGCCTGCTCTTGACCCCATAGCAGGCCTAAGACCTCGCCCCTTGGTTTTAAGAAAACCGTCCACGATTTTAGTTTTATAAATCCAAATCTGATTTCTCATTTTTTTTTGCAAAACGTCATCGCATTTTTTATACTATACCGCCCGCAGTTTTGTTTCTAAAAACGAAAATGGTTTTTTCTTTCTACTAAAACGACGACGTGTTTTTTTTTCTGTTACAATAGTAACAATTTGTTTGGCTACAGCTGGCCTCAGTTATTTTTAAAACGACACAGTTTTATAAAATAGAAGTCACGTTTTGTTTATTATTCTGTTAGTGTGTTACAGCTTTCATAACACGTGTCTGATTTTTAATGGAACATTTTGTGTTTCTTTGTGAACCATCAGATTTATTTTAATCAATGGTTGTGGTGTGTTTTTTAGTAATCCATGTGAAACCTTTTTCACCAATCACTTGTTCTCTTTTGGCTATAAATACAGACCTTTGGTCTTCATTTTTTTTAATCCGAGAAAAATCAATTTTTAAGCCAAGGCTCTGCCAATTTTTTTTTTAAGAGAGAGATTACACACCAATACTTTCTGAGTTAAATCTTTTGTGTGTTCTTCAAAATTCATTGCTGAATCTCAAAATCTTGTTGTGGATTCAAGCTTGGACGCTTTTCTTTTTAGAACCTCTCATCTCTGAATCGGTTGATTTTTCAGTTTGAAAAATCGTTTTGTGAGTATCTCTTTTTGTAGTGCCTAGTTTATTTGTACATTTAGATCTGATTTGTGTTTACATCTTGCAAAATCTTGTTAGTGTTAAAACTTTAAAAGAAAACTCACTGTTTTTTTAGGACTAACACAGATCTGAAATAAAAACAAACTATCTTGATTTGTTTGTTGGCTAATTTTTCTATTTAGATATGTACTATCTTGATAGGTCTTGTTCTTGTTTTAAAACGATTTGTTTTAAAATCACTTGAGAATAATTTTTTGAAAATAAAAATCAGATTTCAGCCTTCTTTATTCAAGACTGCATGTAGAGGAATTTGTCATATTTGGGAATATTCTAAACTGTTATAAAACTGTTTAAGTTGCGTTTTAGTATCATATTAGATTAACATCTGTTTTAATCTAAATATTCTTTGAAATAGTGTCATGCTATTTTCATTCTTGATTTATGTTTGTATATGATCAGTTGATTGTTTAAGTGATTTCAGGATTTTCATTTTAATATTCATATCACATTAAAATCACTCAATATATACACCGTTTCACATAGGCACATATTTCTGTATATATTAGATCAACTTTTGTTCTTGAGAAAAATAAGAAGGTCGTTGAAACTGAGTTAATTCAAAACAGTTTGAATTAAATAGAAAGAAAGAACCGAAAAGGTGAGACCTTGTTGCATTATCATTCTGTTTGTAACTAAGGGTGAGTGTGTCATATAGAATAGGACACATCATTAAGCACTGCACATCTACACGTCACTATAAAAATCAATAGGTACTAAGCTGACTTGTGCTAAGAAGGTTAGGGAGAAAGTGAAGAAGTGAAGAACGCAATACACGAAAGACAAGTTGAAGCTGAGATTCAGAAAAGGCAACCACTGCAGAGGCTTGGCAAGGTAATAGCTGTTTTCTGTCTAGTTCAAGTTGTGTCTTGTTGTGTGATTGTAACTCGTTCCGTATTGATTTTTTTTAGTGGACTTGTTAGATTAGGTGACTCCTAGAGGAGTCTGTCATTTTTCCCATGAAAGGGTTTTTGCGACGTAAAATAAACACATTGTGCTTTACTTTACAAATCTGCCATATCTCACCTCATACGAAAAAGTTGGAGTAATATTAAAAACACACCTAATTAATTGAATATTATATTATCTGTTTTGACATATAGTTAACTTAAGATAATAAATAGGACTTAATTAAGTTGGCAAACTAAAATCTGTTTTAAGCTAAGTTAGCAATTCAAGAAAAGTTTGAATTGGTCCCCTTTTTAATAATATAGATAACTCGTAGGTAATTGGGGTTTATTTCGGCAAATAGTTTACTTCCGCACACATAGTCTATTGCAAGCCGCACGCTCAAGAAAATTACAAAAAGATGAATTTTTCTTCATTACATGATCATTAACAAGTAGAAGTTTCCTATTCTATTGGTTTTTTTCCTTCAGATTTTGATAAAGGCTCCCTTCCAACTGGAGGATCATCTAGAGCATAAGGAGAATTGATAAAATTGAAATCTCGTAGCATTATGGTATTGCTTGCACTCGATCGATCAAGAAGATGTTGAGATCGAGATATCTCAGAATCGTCATGAAGTTGGTAATCACCAAGATACCTGGAGATCAAACACTTAGGAATGGCACGGGCTGGTATCCATCTGACATACAGTTTGAAAGGAGGATTCAGCAGATTAAGTACTCCAGGCTCATACCAATCCCATAAAGAATTTCCTTCCTCAAGCTTTATTACAGTCAAGCCGTTCAACCATCCCTGTTTGTATACCTCATTATTTGCTTGTTTCAACCGAGCATCAAGATGGCATAGAGATTTATTGTATCCCCCCATATAAAACTTTCTATGCTGCTTGTGAAATTGATAAGTCAATCTCTGAAGATGCTCATAAAGTTTCTTCACCAAGTTTTCTTTACTTTCCAATGCAGAGCTCTGACTGGAAAGTTGGTCGGTAAGGTTTTGAATTTGCTGGGACATTTCAGCTAAGGCTTGATTTTTTTCTTTCATCTGAGGTACCTGATTTGCTTAGGCTTGATGAGTCATAGTCTCTTCAATACTTATTCGACCAGCTCTTGCTCTACCCCATGAGGAGGATGTAGGTCTGGTTTGTTTCAAAGCCTCCAGTTCTTCTCTCAATGCAACATTTTCAGTCTCCAAAAAAGAAAACCCCTCATCATTGACTGGGAACAAAGCTCTAGAAGAAGAAGCAGACTTTAATTGTTTCAATTCTTCTGGTAGGGCAATATTTTCCTCCTCCAACAGTTTGGCAATGTTCCTATTTTCCTCTACCTCAAGTTTCAGCACACTTTCTCTTTTCTTATGGGCTGAAATGAACTTGTCATAGCCCCGATCAACACTCAACTGTTGGTACTTTTTCTCATAATCCTAGTGCATAAGTGCAGTATTTTCTTTATGCTAAACTTGGAGCTCCTCGATCATCCCTTGAAGATCCTCAATCATTTCGTAATAGGCCACGTTATTGTCCACAGCCCGATCAAGCAAGCATTTTAGATACTGGTATGCAGTAATTGCTCGTTCAGAAGCATCAGATACAAGGATATTAATTATTTGTGCTTCAGTAAATTCTGTGTAACCATCTTTGAAGTAATCGTTACACTTCTTTATCAGCTCCGTGTCACGAGCTGACAAGAGTTCCATCCTGGCGATAAACTAGCAGGGAAAAATAGGAATAAATCAACACCAGAATAACCATTTACAGGGCAAGTAAAGGAAAAACTAAGATTAAATAACAAAGTCCATTTTATTAATCACAAGAGGAGAAATTACAACCAAAGTTACAAAAAAAGGGAAAAACAACATAATTGAAGAGCCAAACAACTTTACACCTTCTCCTTATTTCCTGCAACATCTTCAGCTGGTTTGGATGAAGGAGTTGGTTGCTCGGATGGTAGTTGGCATTGCTCGGTAGAAGTTGAAGCCTGTTTAACTTGCTTGGAGGATTGAGGAAGGGTAGCAACAGTTGTTTGTTCTACTATTACCATAGAAGATTCATTAGATGCAATTTCATCATCATCTTCTTCTTCTTCTTCTTCTTCTTCAGTAGGAGGAGGGCCATGGGTATGTTCCTGAAATAGTTCAGAATCATCAACAATATTCAACCTCTTCAAAGCTGCTACCCATCCATCTCTGAAGTATTTCAAGCTTGCGTACTCTATCTGGGAAGAGACAACAGCTAAGGCCTTATTCCATCCTTTGTCCCAGCCAGAGGTAAAGGACTTCTTCACAACCGTTCTCCTCTTCGTCCTCTCTGAGGAAGTGTTCTCCCTGAGAAACTCTTTGGTAGACTTCACCTTCTCCTCAAGCTCTTTCTTACACCGTTCAACCTCTTCAAGCTTGGCATCAGCCTCCGTGGAGGCATTTATCGCCTGATCTTGAGCTATATTAGCTTGTTGTAGGGCTAACTCAGTAGATTTAATTTTGTTCTCCCAACAAGCCTTATCCTCTTCGTACTTCTTCCGAGACTCTTTCAAAAAGTTGGATAACCCAGCAAGGGCTTCCTCTACTCCACTAGATGAGGTTGAAGCTTTGATGGCTTTATCATTTTCCACGATATTGTCGAAGCACACCAAAAACTGTAAAAAGAAGAAAGGCACGAATCAAAACATGAACATGATAATAAAGAAACAGTAAAGCAACTATAATGACCACATATTGATGCAAGAAGTTGGGCTGCCACATCGACAACCTTATCTCAAGGAGTTAAAGTTTCAGCAGCTCGGCAATCGGGAAGAGTCCCTGACTTAATCAGTTTCTTGGCCACGCTAGGGGTAAGGATAATCCCAACCCCAACAGGCTGGGCAGCAGAATCAATGGTCTTCTCAGCAAGACCTCTTCTCAATCTTTTCAAAGGATCAACTTTAATTAAATGTGCTGCCTCTTTTGAGACAACAACTTCAATCAAAGGTGCTGCCTCTTTAGGGTCAACAGGGGGCTTTATGCTAATATCTTTGGCAGGAGGAATAACATCCTTCTTCTTAGTTCCATCAGCAGGAACAACTTCTTTGGTCTTCTTCATCCCTTCAGTACCAGGATCAGACTTGGCAAGGAAATTGGGTACTTTTCTCTTCTTCGTCATCAAGTTAGAGATAGCAATACCCAAGTCAGGGGAGGCTTCCTCAATAAACGAATAAGATGTTGGTACTTGATCAAGATTAATTACCACATGAGGGGCGAGAGGATGAGCAATAAAAGACGAAGTGGTATTCTTGTATCGCAGTAGATAGGAAGCAGACCTTATTTATGCTCCATCTATTGCTCGATGCAACTCCCAAATAAATTTTAACTCTTTTATATTTATGTCACTCTCTTTTGGAGGTTTCCTTTTACTATCAACTGCAACAAAAAAATACATGTTAGTGACGCATTTTATCGAACAAAATGAAAAACTAAAAGCAACATATCCCATTGCCATAAAGTGGACATCTGGGACCTTGGTATACATCTTTTCCTTTTAATGGGGGGTGTTGCCAATTTTTCATCACAACCCCATGATCAAAATAGTCCCTATTAGCATTGGGAAGATTGACCACTAAAGCTCTATTTGAAAACCTAGTTTTTAAATAAAAAATACTGTCACTAGTAACCCATTTGTAACAATACATAATTTCAGGAATTCCTAAATGATTTCCATGTATTTGATTCAATCTATGTATGCCATTAACTACCCTCCATGTATTTGGAGCTACTCTTGCTGGAACAATATCAAAATATTGGCAAAACTCCAAACACGGGATTTGGCGGGAAATTAAAACCACATTCCGCTACAAAAGGGAGGGAAAGCAGTGTCCTTCAGCTAAATAAAATAAATCATAAGGGTAAGGAGGTTCTTCTAGAATAACCCAAGAGGGAATTGCAAAGTTATCCCGAAACTTATCTAATGATTCGACAAGATAAACCATGGTGGCTAAAGCAAAGAAAGAAGAAAGAAAAAGTTCTAACAGAAAACTGAGAAATCTGATAAGGCGAGAGACAGAAAGAACGATCGTAAGAAGACAAAGTGAGAAGATGAAGAGTTTAGAAGTCTAAAAGGCAAAAGGTGGAAGATGATTTGATTCTATCACTTTTAAATTCCCTGCATTGGGAAGCGAGAAAAAGAAATGATTACTAGAGAAGACGATTGCGTTTCCGGCGGCTAAATGATAAAAAGACGCAAATATCCAGGCATCTATTGAAGATTCAAAATATTTACACGTTTTCCATTTCGGGCTCAAAGGACAAGATTGAAAAGGAAATTTCCTAAGTGTTGGAGATCTGTAATCTAACAAGACTGGGTAAAACATGTCGGAGAAACTCTTGGGCATAATGTTCCACACTTTGATATCAAACCTCAACTGTCGTTGCAGATGTAATTTTAATAATAACATTTTGGAATATTTAGTTTAACACCCCACAACTATAGAAAAGTAGATCCACACTCCTTTTAATTAATCACCCGCAAGGATCGATCAATTAGAATTTATGTCAATCTTATAAAATATATTTAGAGTTGAAATTCAAGTGATAATACCCCACTTAAGAAACCCCTATCTCTAGTTCGAATCTAAAATGGGTATTATCACTAGAATTTCGATTTTCTCTCGAAAATCATTTACCCTCTCTCGAGGCGTAAATCTAAGGGTGAGGGATCAAAATTAACATTCAAAGGGATTTTTCAAGTAATTAAACTAATTAAAATAAAATAACATCAAATATGGGTTTTACCCCACCCCTTGAAAGGGGTTTAGCCTAACATGATATGAAATATGACAAACTAATATTCAAAGGCATAAAATAATAAAAGAAGAGAAGAGAACAATCAAACCAAATCTCTTTGATTAAGTTGAACTCCAATCATTGAAATCGAAGCATACACCACTTAATTGAGCATCCAAATGATTTGAAATTAAAATATCCTCTCAATTAACTCTCTTACAATATTTAATCTCACAAATAAAAATAAAAAGAATAAAATAAAACTATATACAAAAGGTGTTTTTCCCTACAATTCTCTCTCTAGAATTTTTTTCCTATCTCTAAGCTCCTTTTATTTTATGATCTAAACTAAAAATTACAAAATAAAAATAAAAAAGATAGTGGATGAATTCATAATGGACAATTAAACAATAAAAGAGATTTGCTAAAAATCCAAATCCTAAAATTATAAAATTGTACTTTAGAATTCACCCAAAGAAATAAATTCTAGATCATTAATTTATATTGAGATAATTGCTAAAAATGCAAAATCTCAACATAAAGGAATGGATTAGAATTTACCTCCCATAAGGGATAAATTCAACTACATCAATCTATAATGAATTAATGGCTAAAAATACCAAGATTCATTATAGATGGGTAGGGTGAAATTCATCCTAGAGATAATTTTCACTACACACCTCTATATTGAGGTATTTGCTAAAAATGCAAACACTCAACATAGAGGGGTGGAGAGAATTCTATCACACCAAGCTTAAAACTAAATTTGAGATCTCCTTGAAAATGGACCAAGTCTTCAATTTATATGGTGCACATGGAAGCTAGGGGTATATTTGGGAATTGACATGAGTGTGCATGAAAATGGTGAGGTGAGGGCATGTGGGTTAAATGGGGTAACACAATCAGATTTGATTTAGAGGGTATAATGGGTATTGGGGTTAAAGTTGGTAGTTGGGGGTATACGGGGTAAAAGAAATTAAATGGGTTTTATGTGGCACATGTGGGTTTTGTTGGCTTTGGTCTTTGGTTTAGTCTTGGTAGGTCGTGGCTTAAATGGGAAATGGATGAAAAATGGGTCTTCATTTTGAATTTGGGTAAGGGATTGGAAAAGGTTGAACAGGGGTTTGTTGAATGGTGTGTTAAGGCTGGGATGGTGGCGGGTTAGGGTCGGGACTTGAAAGTCCGGCCGGGTAAGGGTCGGAAGTGGCCTGGGGTTGGGTTAGGCTGGTGAGGTGGCGTGACAGCGGCGTCGGCGGCGGGTTGGGGACGCTGGCGGTTTAAGGAGGTCGGAGTAAAGTCCGGCGACGGTTCAGGGGGTGAGGGGACTGGAGGGTCGCCAGGCATGGGGGTCGCGGCCGAGTTTTGGTGGGTTTAGAGGTGTGGAGAGAGAGAGGGAAGGTTGGTTGGTGATGGAAATGGTGGTGGTTTGATGTTTGTTGGAGGTGGTGTTAATGGGGAAAGAGGGAGAAAATGGGTTGTTTTAGTGGGGAAGAAGATGATGTGGTGTAGGTTATTGTGTGGGTGAGGGTTGTTTTAGGGTGTGTTTGGTAATGTGTTGGTTTTAGGCTGTGTGTGAGTTTAATTTGGACACCTAAAAAAAACTAAAACTAATAAAAATAAAATTCTAAAAAAAATAAAAAAATAAAAACCCTACTTCTAATAATAAAATAAAGACCCAATTAAAAAATGAAACTAAAAAGAGAAATAATAAAAATAAAATCTAATAAAACTAAAACTAAAATTCTAAAAAGAAAATGTAAAAACTAATAAATAAATGTAAGCCTAAAAATTAAAATCCTAATAAAATAAAATAAAACTAAAAACTAATAAAAATCAAAATAAAATAAAATTATACTAATAAAAATAAAAATAGAAAATAAACCTAGAAAATATTAAATAAATCGAAAATAAATCCTAAAAATAAAAACGACTCAAACGAAAAATCTAAAAATAATAAAAAGGGACAAATTAGACACACACGGGGTTTAGGGTAGATTTAGGCTCGGGTAAGGGTTTAGGTAGGTGTAGGGACAAGGTATTTAGCACCATTTTAACTGCAAATTGCTTGGAAATATAGCTTTTGACACCTCAACTGCATTTAAACCTGTATATTGAACAATTAAGCACATAAGACCAAAATTTCCGGGAATTAGCAACTAAAATACATCTATTTGGGGGTATAAATTGTACAATTTTGGGTGCTTATCATAACGACACGAGTCAACGTACGTGGCAAAAACATATATTCACCAAGCTACTCAACACCCCGAGCTACTTAGTGTACCGAGCTACTCAACGTCTAGAGCATCTGGCCAGAAAGATCAAACGACAATTATGGATTCAATGAACATCGGATTTAATGAACATTCTTATTATGTACAGATGTATATGTCTATCAAATAACAGCATATCGTCTATTGATACTGACAACCCAAGGGCTATAAATACATTGTAACACCCTCCATACTGGGGTAATTGATCACTTACGATCATCAATGAGATTAAGGCAAAACACCCAGCAATATAAAACGGTGGACGTAGGCCATTTTCATAAGGCTGAACTACTTTAAAAATCCTTTGTCTTATTTCTTTATTCATATTTATCCGTGAGTAATTAATTAGATCGAGTCTAGTTTTTTACATCAATAGTATCAATCCTCAAATTTCAACACCAAATTAATATTTAGATTTCGAAAAAACCTATCTCTATTTCGATTCCTAAAATTAAACATTAATTTGTAAAATTAATTTACTATCTCTCGATACATAAATTAATTTGTGACAACTCTAAATTCATAAACCTAGAAATATAAAATTAATGAAATCAATTAATTAAATTAATTTCCTACGCGGTGCATCCCACCCCTTGAACAGGGTGTTTAGCCAAACATTCTTATGTGTGCATAAACAACAATAAAAAATATGTCAAGAAGGATATAAATTGAAAAGAGAAGAAAGAAATACGATACGCAATTTTTTACACAAATATGTCTTGAAATGCCCCTTGATATGCGTTCAACTTCTTCACAATTTTCAGCACTTGATTACAAATAAAAACTAAATCTAAAATTTATTCTAACACTAAACTAATTAAAGCTGGTGGGTATTGTGTTTGGGATTTGGCATAATCGTGCAAGATAGGTAAGGAAAGTTTATATGGGTTTTGGGTTAAGGATGGGTTGGAGGTTGAATGGGTCGGGGCCGGGTTGAAGTGCTCTGGGTCGGTTTTAGGTGTGGTTGATCTCGGGTTTGATGTAGCTGGTTGGGTCACGAGTTAAAGGGAGATCCGACCGGAGGTCGTGGGTTTCTGGCGGGTTTTGTTGGAATCCGAGGTTGAGGTTTAAACAGGTGGCGGGTTTGGGGATGGAAGTGAGAGAGTATGGTGGGTAAATGGGTTCCAATGGTTTTGGCCAGAATGGTGTTTTGGGTTTAATCGGGAATGGTCCAGTGGTAAGGCAACTCAACTTTCGGGTATTGAGGTGTGATGGTTTTGGGTTATGGAGGTTAGGTTGAGTTATTGTTAATGGAGGTTATGGTGGTGGTGAGTTTGGTTATGGTGGGAAGATGGAGGTTATTGTTAATGGAGGTTAAAGATGGATTTGGGGGTGATAGGGTGTCTGTGAGGTATATGAGTTATGGTGAGGGTAAGTGAGAGTTGTTTTAGGTGTGGTTGAGAGTAGGAGAAGTTGTGTATGAGTGAGTGAGTGTTTGGGATTTGTTTGCGTGCGTGTTAGTTTGTGATCCTTAAAAAATGATGCTACCTAAAAAATAAAATTAGAACTAAAATAAAATAAAAAATTGAAATCTAAAAATAAAATTCTAATCTATTACTAAGAGACTAAAAAATAAAAAGAATTAAAAAAAATCAAATAAAAATAACACTCTATAAAAACAAAAAATCCTAACTAAATAAAATAAAGCTAAAAACTAAAGAAAAAAAATCTTATAAAAATAAATTCCTAAAAACTAATCCTAAGAAAAATAATAAAATAAAATAAAGATTAAAAACTAATAAAAATCAAAATCAGAATAAAGAAATATAAGAATAGAAAATAAATTCTAAATAAATCTAAAATAAATCCTAAAAATAAAATGGCTCAAAATAAAAATTTAGAAAAATAATAAAGGTACATTGTCAAACTTGACGTCTGACTTCACAACCGCTTTGAATTTCTTCATTTAACACTTTTGACCGCTATTGAGTCGCAATTGACTTGATTTAGCATCATTTGATGTTACGACTGTTGATTGACTTGAAAAATAATAAAATACGACATAAGGCCAATTTTAATTAAAACGAGTAACTAAAATGCATCTATTCGGGATATAAATTAACATTTTTGGGTGCTTATCATAATTAATCGAATATATATCAATGAAATACTCAAAATTCAAGCAGTTTAGAAGTAATATACAATTACTATTTCATTAAAAATGAGAGATTATGAATTATATATTTGTCTACAAAGGTTTAAAGGGAGATATGATTGAAAAAGTGAATACAAGTACATGTAGAGAATAAGGGAATAGTCATGAAGATATATTACCTTTTTGTAACATGTTGCATCAAACTAGTGTTGATAATTGTAACAAGAAAAATGCCCCCTCATTTCTTTCCAAATTATTTAAACAGGAAGGTTACTTTTGAAGTTTCAAATCATATAAGAATCCTTCGATTAATATTTTTGTTATTTATTTGGATATATGTTTGAACTATTTTATTTTCCTTCCATTGAACATACTATACGAGTAAATGGCTCCCTAAAGACCAAGTTGAGGCCCTCCACAAAAATATAAAAATTGTTTTTAGAGAGAGTTAAAACACCTATATACTCCCATCTATGGTTGGGGTAATTATTAAACTTAATTCCATATATTATCATTATGGATCTAAGATTTCGTGGGTTTCTTTCTTATGCTCCATGGAATTACATTATTCAAACCATGGCCTTGAATTAGTATGGGAACCCTGGTATTGTATTCTCTATGTTTCTAGAGTGATGTGATGAAAACTATGGGTCCATTTGGCAATCGAATTCCAAAGTTTGGAATTGGAATTGGAAGGCCAATTTCAATTTCGTGAAATTAAAACTGACATTCGAATTCTATTTCTATGGCTTGAAATTGAGTTGCCAAACGGACCCTTTTTTCATACCAAATATACTTTTTCTATCAAGGTGGAGTCATAAAATATTTATGAGGAGATACAAGGATACGCTATAGTGGAGGAGATATTTTTGTCTAATTTTGCTATGGACCTAGGAACCTCTCTTATCTCCCAGCTGCCTCCTCCGTGTCCACCAAACGCACCTACCCAGATAAGTATCCCTGATTCCAACCTAGAAGATGACAATCATAGACCTCAAGCATCACCACCGGTGCTGGGGAAAATACCCTCACATCCTGCAGCTGCAAACGTTAGTTCCTATCGTGATAAACTCATGCCTCCTTCTAAGATTCCTACACCTATGAAAAGGACTGACCTCAACGATAGTGACAAACATCAACCTAGGTTTGTGCATACACTTTTCACTACATGGACCATGCAACACAAACACGATGAGGTAGACTCAGATGAGGATTTGGTGATGGATGACACTCTTCCAGACAACACCCCTGTGGTTCCTATCTCGAGTTTAGAACTGAAAATGCTTAGACATAAATGGAAAAACATGCTCATCATTAAGCTCGTTGAAAAATATTTACCCTTTCAGTGTTTAGCACTCCGACTTTCGCGTTTATGGAACTTAAGGGCGCATATTTACATCACTGATCTGCGGAATCAATTTTATTTAGTTCGCATATCCTCTTCGGAGGATTACCTAAAAATTTTGTTGGGGGGACCTTGGTTTCTGGATGACCACTACCTATCCGTTCAGCGATGGATTTTGTTTTTTACGGCCATCAGTTACTGTGATTAATCGAATGAGTATGTGATTCAAATACTGGAATTATCAGTGGAATATTATGATAAGGGCGTGTTGTATCGTGTAACGGTTGCCCTTGGTACCCCTTTAAAAATTGACATGCACATGGAATCAGTGGGACGTGCGCGCTACGCTAGGTTGTTCGTTGACTTCGAAATTACTCAACCCCTTCCAAAAAAATACTCATAGGTCGTCTCCTTTGTGATCTGGTGTAAGAACTTAAAATGAATATTTATTTTTTGTGTGGGATTGTCAGCCACACTTGTACGAATTGCAACCGACATAATGACGTGAGGCCGAATACTGGGCAAGTCACTAGAGAAAACGAGAGTAAATGGAAGGGTGACTCGCCGACCTTTTCATTGCAAGTCGTGGTTGAAAAAAGGTAGCCTAAAAGAGATTGCTCCTAATAAATTTGCAGTGCAGGCACTACCACAATCCTCTCTTCATTCTCCTGTGCTACCGGAGCCGTCCAGGAATGTCGACCAAATCAAATGGTTAAAAAACAAACCCATCAGTGTGTACTCCCATGCACACGAACACAACCTTGGATCCAACTACAGACAGGGGACAATATGTTACGCCTGAGTCAGGAAAGACAGCAACAACAATTTTTGACTTCTAGTATCACTAACCGACCCTCAATAGATGACCCAGATCACACCCCTTCAGGCCATCAACCAACACTAGTCACTGATTTACTTCTACCATAATTAACCACCCTTTACCATCATGATCCAAAGTGGATGACGATGGACGTGTCCACTATCCAGCTGCTGAGTCAGTTTGTGATGAGACCCGCTCTTATCATGATGAGAGTTTAAAACCCCGTGCACTACAGATTGAACTCCCTCTTCACACATACCAAAATCCTCAACCTACCACCATATTTCTAGTGCCCCATGTCAACGAATAAGACCAGTCTAGATTCTCTAACCCTCACCGACAGAACTCAGAGTTCGGTGAGTACTGAATCGTTTCAATGACCTCCACCTCGACCCATGACCCAACTGCCCAGAAAAATGACCCCTCTGTCCCTCCCGTCTTTTCATTCACCTATGATGCCCTTACCACGTCTTCCGCACCCCCTCCACTTCAACCAAATAACAACGTCACTCCACTCATCTACCACCCCATAAGCCATCCCCCTATACTACGTGGGCTAAATGACCTTCTGATCACACCCCACCGCACCATCCTACAGATTTTTCACTACCAGCTACTTGAGCACAACATGTACATCGAAGTCGCTCAACATCACGATCGGTTCGATAGGGAGGGAGAGTCATGTTACACCCTTCACAGACATCAAATACCAAATGAGGGCCAGCTAATGATGAGTCCTCTACAGTAAAATGAGTATATCTACCTGGTGCCGAATCGGAGGTTGAGGACATCGACACTACCAATCCATCTCATGCAAATATTAATGTGGAATGGTAGACGAGTTGGGTATTCATCCTTATATGCCGAGGTCATGCATCTTTTTCGTCTCCACCGACCTCATATGTTGGTGGTCCTTGACACTCACCTTGATGCACGTCGATCAGTTCTAGAGATTGGTAGGTTGCTGTTTCAGAACAATATAGTCTCTCCCGCCTTGGGATAATAGGGAGGCATCTAGATTCTCTAGTTAGATCGAATCATCATGGTACATGAGTTAGTTGTTTCACCTCGATTCATCTATATTCTAGTGGATCATGACCCAACAGCCGGTCCTTCGAAAGTCACAGCGGTTTATATGCCTCCATAACCACGTAATCAAACTCAGGTATGGAGCTCTCTCCAATAACTTTTATCAACTGTACATCATCCATGGTTACTACTCGGTGATTTCAATACTATTATATGTCCCCATGAGAAGCTAGGTGGTCGCCCATTTACCATGGGCCGTGGCCATTCACATAATACTTTCATGCATAAGTGCAATATCTGTGATCTAGGATTCTCTGGCCCATCTTTCACCTGGAAAGCCAACACTTATTTTGGTTATCATGTTCGGGAACGTTTGGATAGAGGACTTGGTCATGGCAACTGGCTATCAACCTACCCTCACACTCTAGTCACTGACCTACCAAATGCCACCTAGGATCATTGCCCTCTTCTTCTTGACACGTAGTAACTACGTTCGAAACCACCTTTACACTTTATCTATTGCATGGAATGGGCTCAATGTCCTCATTTCATAAAATATTAGAATCCCAGTGGCAACGTTGAATTCTAGGTTCACCGGACACTGTGTTTCTACAAAAATTAGGGCACTTTCGCACGATGGCAAAACATGGAAACGTCAACATTTAGGTAATATGGTTCATATTATTGCTACCTTAAAACAACAACTACAACTTACCCGGACCTGACTTGATCAACATCCTGACCCAACTACTTGGGCGTATGAAGGCCTTCTCCAGGAGCAACTATCTCATGCTCTCATGCTGGAGTGCCAATTCTGGCATAGCAAAAGCAAGGTGAAATAGTCACTCAACGGTGATCATAACACTATACTTTCATGCCTGTGTCACTCATCGTTGCCTAGAGAATAATATCCAATCCATATTTCATCTGAATACTAGATGGCATAACACAATTCCTAATATCCAAACTCAGTTTCGTTAATTCTATGTGCAGCTGCTTACCACAACCAACCAACCCACACCCACTGAGAATACACTGTTTGTGCCACTTCAGACATCTGAATGCTTTTGGTTTCTCGATGCAGTCTCTGCCTCGAAAATTCATACGACATTGTAGCGAATGGGACAAAATAAGATCCCAGGTCCTGATGGACTCACTGCTAAATTTTTCCAAATTCATTGGTCCGTTGTAGGGCCTTTGGTGACCAGTATTATCCTCCAGTTCTTTCATACTGGCTACATGCCACCGGTGCTGAATCAGACTTTTCTCATATTCATTACCAAAATCAAAAACCCTACACAAGTGATGCATTTTCGACCTATAAGCTTGTGTAATGTGATTTATAAGCTTATCTCGTCCATTATTGTCGCTTGGATGTGTCCAATTATGCAATACATTATCTCGCCTTATCAATCAACTTTTATTGCTAATCGACACATCCAAGAGAACATCTTGCTGACTCATGAGATTATGAATTCTATGCACACATCCAAGTCAAAAAAGAGTAGCAAGTGACGCATTTTCGACCTATAGCTTGTGTAATGTGATTTATAAGCTTATCTCGTCCATTATTGTCGCCTGGAAGTGTCCAATTATTCAATACATTGTCTCGCCTTATCAATCAACCTTTATTGCTAATCATCACATCCAAGAGAACATCTTGCTGACTCATGAGATTATGAATTCTATGCACACATCCAAGTCGAAAAAGAGTAGCCGTGCTATTAAGCTTGACTTACATAAAGCTTACAACCAATTGGGATGGATTTTTATTCGTTGGGTTCTCACTAAACATGGAATTTTTGAGAAATGGATACAATTTATTATGACCTGCATCTCCACACCCTCATATCAAACCTTAATTAATGGTCACCTTGGCAAAACAGTTTTACCCCACCCGTGGTCTTCCTCAAGGGGACCCTCTCTCACATTATTTGTTTATTCTCTCTTTAGGTGTTACTCCGCACTGTGGATCGCGAGTGCACTCATCATCGTATGACTTCCCTTACCACATCCAGGTTGGGTCCACGTGTTCCAACTTTATCTTTTGCCAATGCCTGTATGTTCTTTTTGAAGCCCACTCTTGCTACCTTAAACAAATTTACATGTATACTTACCTAGTTTCAGGCCCTTTTTGGATAAACCATTAATTATGGAAAATCTTCTTTGTATTTTAGGCATTCCACTCCGCAAGCTACTCTCCATAAAGCTATCCAGAAGTTGAGGATTTCTCATTATTTGGGACATGACAAATACCCCGAGCCTTCCCTTGCTTACTGGGCGGGTTATGTGTCAGCTTTTTCAGGAAACTATTGCTGCGCTTGACAGTCGGATCCATGTGTGATGTAATAATTTCTTTTCATCTACGGGTCGCGTTACGCTCATCAACGCTGTCTGCACATCCCCTCCGGCGTATTACATGTCTATCTATCCGCTTCCAAAGACGATTCTTAGTTCACTCACTCAAAAAATCAAATCCTTCTTTTGGAGTGCAACACCTCTGGCCCATAAAATGCCTATTGTTCCATGGTCAACGATAACTCTTCCTCGGGAGATGGGGGTCTATGCATCAAGCACCTTCATACTTTAAATGATGCCTTTATTATCAAGCTCCTGTGGAAATATTTTACTCAATCGGAGAATTTGTGGACTCGTACCATTTCTAAAAAATATTTTCCACAAATTACTCTCTTAACAATTACTCGGAATTCTTGTTGCTCTTGGTTCTGGACCAAGGTTTCAAAGTTATTGCCTCTTTTTAAACAAGGACTCAAATGACGAGTGAGTCAAGATTATATTTCCTTTGATCATCATATTTGGGTTCTTAATGAAAGTTTGGAATTATTGTTTCCACACATTCCTGGCACGGTTATTGCTCAGCCACTCGCATCTTTTATTGTTGACGCCCAATGGGAATTTTCTCGACTAGATCACTGGCTGCCTACACATCCAGACCATATTCATTCCTCCAAACCAGCAGGTGGACGAGCCTTACTGGTGGCCGAATTCAGGGGGTGTCTTTTTTATTCGCTCCACATACCGCTGGTTGCGCACTCCCACCCACATTAAATATTGCCCAACTGTGTCATGGCTTTGGCTATGGAAGAGTCCCATTCCTCCTAAGTTACATCTGGTTATAAATTTTTTACTGCATGATGCTCTCCCATTAGCTGATCGTCTTTACTGCTATCATCGTTTGCCCTCACCTCTTTATTTCCTTTGCGGCCTTTACGACAGTAATCACTACACCAAAAATAGGAATCTAGCACGGTTTAAAACTGTGCCAGATCAAATCTGTCATAGTTTTGAACTGTGCCAGAATCAGGTGTTCCAAAATGGCCATTTTTTTCTGGCACGGCTCAAAAGTGTGCCAGATTTGTCAAACAGGAACACTTCTGGCATACCTTTAAACCGTGCCAGAATTTGATATTTCTGGCACACTTTTGGCACAGTTTTTAACTGTGCCAGATTCAGCACAGTTTAAAAAAATTTGGCACAGTTCAAAATCGTGCCAAAATATGATACACTTTTGCCACGTTTTTGAACTGTGACAAATTTTTTTATAAAAAGAAAAAATTAATTATTTGAAAGCACAAAAAATCACAAATTAAAAATATTGCACGTTGTTGATAAACTAATGTACATACAAACTTCAAAATATTACAAGTTTTTAATAGTTAAGTTAGAGTTTCCTCTATTTTTTGGACAGTTCCTACGCAGTCAATGCCTACAAGTTACATTGGTCACGTGCGACGTGTTCGTGCCTCCTACGGGGACGTTTGGTGGCTGGTTTGGGTTTTCACCCTTTAACGGCTTGTTTTAGTTTAAGTGTTAATTTTTACAAATTATCATCGTATTCACAAACTAGAAAACCCATGACTACACGGTCAGTTCCTACAAGTTACATTAGTCTCGTGCGAGGTGTTTGTTCCTCTTACGGGGACGTTTGGGGGCTGGTTTGGGTTTTCACCCTTTAACGGCCTATTTTTAAATTTAAGTGTTGATTTTTGCAAATTATCGTCATATTCTCAAACTGGGAGACCCAGGACTACGCGGTTAATTCCTACAAGTTACATTGGTCCCGTGCGAGGTGTTCGTGCCTCTTACAGGGACGTTTGGTGGCTGGTTTAGGTTTTCACCCTTTAACGGCCTGCTTTTAAGTCTAAGTGTTATTTTTGCAAATTATCGTCATATTCTCAAACCGGGAGACCCGTGACTACGCGGTCAGTTCCTACAAATTACATTGGTCCCGTGCGAGGTGTTTGTTCCTCTTACGGGGACGTTTAGGGGCTGGTTTAGGTTTTCACCCTTTAACGGCCTATTTTTAAATTTAAGTGTTGATTTTTGCAAATTATTATCATATTCTCAAACCGAGAGACATGGGACTACGCGGTCAGTTCCTACAAGTTATATTGGTCTCGTGCGAGGTGTTCATGCCTCTTACGGGGATGTTTGATGGCTGGTTTAGGTTTTCACCCTTTAACGACCTATTTTTAAGTCTAAGTGTTATTTTTGCAAATGTTCGCAAACTGCGAGGTGTTCGTGTCCGTATCCATTTGTGATCCATGTGTGGACACTTCACATCCAGTGAAGTGTCCGTGCTTCCTAGTTGATGATTGAGTATGTATAATTGAAAGTGAATGTTGTCCACCCCTAGTTGTCCATGTGTAATCTTAAATTTCATTTTAGTACTTAAAACTCATAGCATTCTAAAATATCTATCTAGATCAAACCTAAAAGTTTGAGTTGAAACCTAAGCCTTCAATTCGAAACATTAAAGTACTTGTTCTTCTACTTATATCCTTGTGCTTATTCAATTCAATATTTTGGTATTCACATGCTTGTGTGTTTAATGTTGCATGCAACATGAATCGTTGCATTTCTTAACGGGATTTACCTCAGCCATATCATAATTGTGAATTGATATCTAGTTGAAGGCACAATTTATGTCAAAAATCTTGAATGTGAGAACCTTCCACCTAGGTGTTCATATTGGATAATTATAGGCCATTGGGTGAGTGAATTTAAAGTTATAAGAAAAAATGAAATAGAGGACAAGGTTCAGACTAATCCCAATACTGCAAAATAAAATAATAGAGATAGATCTAAGTCACAGCACAAAGGAAGATCTATAGTGAATGAATTTTACAGGTTTTAGACTACTTAGTAAACAAGAATTAAAATTTTGCTAATATAAAATGGAATAAAATTCAAATTGTTACCTAGATGGATTGCCATGAGAAGCCAATCACAACTCCACCATGAACACCCCAAACGCATCGGCAATATTCCCCATTACATACGCCTTCTTCAACTTCAACCCATCCAAGAATTCTACCCTTAGTGCCATCCTGATAAACACATGAATTCATAACGTGTTAATAAGATTATCAGAATTCACATTGATAATTTTGATGGAACCTAGTGTAAACATAGGCCAAAACTATGATCTTTTGCAGCATTAGTTGCATTAGTTTGCATGTAGTTTTGAAATAGGCTCTTCGGAAGTATCATATTCAATTCCACCTTGATTTGCACTATGCTATGCAAAATAAAAGACATAATCAATTTAGCAAACATTAGTTCAGATATAATTTGATATATGTGAGAGTAATCTTAGCTAACATTAGTTCAGAATGCTAATCTCTATTCATATAACAAATTCAGCAGTTTTCCAATCTAGCATCAGTTCAAATTGAAAATTTGATATATATAAAAGAGTAATCAAAATGAAAATTCAACAGGTATAAAAATGAAAATTCAACATCTATCCTAGACTCCAATACATTGGGATTTGTTTGCTACCAGAACTGACATTTGTTATGTGAAAATGAAAATTCAGCAGCTAACCCATTCAGTTCAAAATTCAGCAGCCCTTATCGTAGTTGTATCAGTCGTATCATCCCGTATCAAGATAATGTACAATTGAATTTTATCCTAATGCAAATGAAAAGTCATTTTGTTTAATATAATCTTACTTTGTCTGTCTTGCTTATTAATATTATCATAATAATGGGATTACGATGGGCTTCATACAATTTTTATCCCCAAATGCAAACTAATCTCAATGGTTTAGTGAGAAATTTCAACATATTCGCGAACTTATGTCATTCAAACAAACATTACACAAAAGTACAACAAATGTGAAAACAAATCTAAAACACACTGCCTATGAACTGCTCTTGAGTGCCTTCCACCAGGACGCTGCCCCTACCGAACCGTTGGCATAAAGAAATTTGGCATGGGACCCCCAGTAGGCCTCATATCTGGACAAGTTGCTGCTGATACCCAAAATAAGACAAAATTTGGAAGATTCTAGAGATGGAGGCCACAACTCAACATCAAAGGAACCAATTGAATTAGTCCCTATTTCACAACTCTCCCTCAACAGTAGCAGAGATGCTATATATATATATATATATATAGCAGTTCTAGTATAAGCCATAAATACCGGTTAATGCCACTAGCTCTTTATTTTAGAACCATACAAAACCAACAATACTTACCCTAAATCAAAAAAATCCTCAATCACACCTCGATGGGATCTTCACAAGAGCTTGAACCAGCTAACTTGAAACAAAAACACAAACCAAATCCCTGACATAAGAACATCAATTTATAAGCAATTATGCCTATATAATTCACTGAAATTTATACAACCATTCTGGTAAAGATCATTAAGTTTGACCAGGTGATAACTTTAAATTTATTCAGGAGCCTCTAAAAGGCATAGAAATACCTTAACCAGGTGAAGTCAAAACCATTAGGTAATATGAAAAACACAAGTTAGTAAAGATAATATATTTACATAATGATGGGCCTCCAAAGATCCCAAGTAAGTTTTTGTAAGTAGAATTTTATTGAAAAGTACCTATTACCCAATGTAATTTCATAAAATGTACAATCTATCTATTCTAATTTGTATGGAGCCTAAGGTGGCTATAAGTATACTTGAACTAATGCATGGAATTTATCTATTATAATTTGTATGGTACTTCCTCAGTTATCATGGAATCAACTGCTCAAACCTATCTCAAATGAACTAATGCATCACTCTTAATCCAAATCACTCCATCATGCATAAATAATTCAAAATGTCAGAAAAAATCAGTGTACCTAAGGTTGTAAAAGCATCTTGACCCAAATGGAAATCATTTTGGTGCTTACAACCAATCGATGGTTGGATCCTCCATAAATATGAGTACACCTGCCAATCATTAACATAACAACTTCAATATTCTTAATTCAATCACGATAATAGAAAAAACAGAGTTACAAATATGATAAGCATATTGTAGTTTGATTAACATTACAATTCATATAGTACGGTATATGCACTAATGCCAACATATATACCATAAAAAAACATATGCTCTGTATATGCAATAAGAGCAACAATTAGTAGCATGGCAAAAAATTGAATAAATAGTACAAAAAATTGTCAATGAAAACAAAATACATAAATGCAGTGAGCCATAAAGAAATCAACCCATACATTGTAAATGACAAATGCTCATAAAGGCAAAAAAGGTAATCCAAGACATAAATGTAGTTTAAACAGAATCTGGTGGTCTGACATTGGAAATAAAGAAGATTCACTGTTAAAACAATTTGAGAGTTATGAAGTCCACTACTGGGAGGGCAGAGTGACCCTTTCTAGAGCCAACCCTAGATAGAGTGACCACAATAGCATCAATAGTTTATTTTTCAAACATATACAAGCATGAAACTAGAGAAATGTACTTTGGAAAGTGCACGCATGCACATGCACACAAACGCGCAGACATGTGCAAGCTAATCCCTAAATCCACATAGTTCCTAAACAAATGTAATTTATCACACACGCACACACGAGCTAATCCCAAAGGTACTTTGGCAAGTGCGCACATGCACACATAGTTTCTAAACAAACGTACTTTGGCACGTGCACACATGTATAAACACACACACAAGCTAGTCCCTAAATCTATGTAGTTCCTAAACAAATGTACTTTGGCCCATGTGCACATGCAAGCTAATCCCTAAATCCACGCAGTTTTTAAAGAAATGTACTTTGGCACACGTGCGCACGCAAGCTAATCCCTAAATATACAAATGTACTTTAGCACAGGCGCACTCAAGCTAATCCCTATATCTATTTAGTTTCTAAACAAATTTACGTTAAAATGCTTGCCCACACAACCATTAACTATAGCTAGAGAAAATGAGCTTCAAAGCTACCAAACCCACAACCATAGTCATCCAACTATTTTCTTTTTCATTTATAATAATAGATAACCTGTTGATAAAGGGATTTCACTTTCAGTAAGTGTCAAGTAGAAAATTGTAAATTAAAACTATAAGTATATCCATATACTTATAGTTCAAAAGTAGTGTTTGAAAATACATAACTATTAGTGTTTGGTTGCAAGAATGAACGAATTCAAAAATAAACCAATTCATGTTGATTCACAAAAACTTAAATTAGTTCATTTCACCAAAATCTTGAAATTACACAACTTATAATTACAACATGAATCTTAAATGCACCACTCCCATAGAGTACTCTCACAATACTTCTCTCTCTCTCTCTCTCTCTCTCTCTCTCTCTCTCTCCAGACACACACACTCGATGTTGAGGGGGATTATTGAGTTTCAACTTCACAACCCATTGAATTATATTATATCATTGCTTACCTATATTGCATTCGTGATATTAATGTGTACAACATGTTAACCACTTAGCTAGAATATATGTGGTTGAGGTTTAATTAGTTTAATAGTTGTGTGGTTGTTATTTAAATCAACAGTGTGTCATTTTTTTAGGATAAGAGAATATGTGGTGATTGTATTATTTTGTTTACTATATATACTCCCTTACCTAGCCTTATATTGTATCCCAAAAAACAAGCTTTAATAAGTAAGAAAGTTTCAAAGCTTTACTTGTAGTTCTTTGTTCTTTAGTATACTATGGATTTTTCAATATTAGAGTTTTGTACTCCGATTTTCAACATTCATGGCACAAAGCAACAGATCAACCAACCAAAGTATGGAGGAGAAATTATCTCCTCCCCTTCTCATCATACCGTATTAGATCATCTCCAAATTGATCAAATGCATTTTTGCTCCCCCAAAGATGACACACCCCAACCCAGTTACTTATAATTAAGTATGAAAGTCAAAGTGGGTCAAACCATAATTAATCTAACCAAACGATAAACACGAGTTTTAATTTCAGAGTCATCATTGTAAATCCATATAACTGAAAACCTTTTTACAACATCAGAGTAATCATGCCCATAAAAACTTTCTTGAAGGATAAGTTAACTTAATTACATCATTTACATTTAAAAAAATCTTTGTTTCTCCCATTCCTGGCTAACCCAACCCGACTTCCTAGATTTGGCAGTGACATCGCATTACCAGAAAAATGTGAACATAGGAACCATGAGCAAAAATAGCCCAGTGAATGCATCACTACTAAATTACTGCATGAATTTAAACGCAATAAATCATGTCCATATACTTATTTATTAACTTATCCGGCTCATTCATAATGAATGATGAACTTTTCCTAATCATGATTCACGTATCCTGTCTAAATAGACAATTCTCCCCCATTCCTGGTCGAGGAGTAACCCCTTGTCATTAATAGACAAATCTCCCCCATTCCTGGTCGAGGAGTAACCCCTCATTTCGGTAAATCGAAATGAACAATTTTATATTCATAACATTATGATAACATTCGTAACAGTATACAAATACATCATTCCAGTGAGTACACTCACCTTGGTTGACAACTATGTATTCACGTTTTCTTCTGGTGGAGCTGAACTGGGTTGATTAGACCTTACACCTGTCAATCCAACTAAATCAGTACTGAACCTCAATCATGAATATTATCCAAACATAAATATGTAACTTTCCATGACTATACATCAACAATATAATTCCAATTAAGTCACATTCCATAAAACATAGGTAAAAGCAAAACAATGATATACATGTTAATAAAGTTACGGACATTCAACCGTAGGAAATACCTTATAAGTAATTTATAACCAAAGTCAAGTAAACATGAAATTATACTTGTCAATGTATATACACATGAAACATGTACTCAAAGTACCCTAAGGAAGAAATACAAACATTCATTCAAGGGGTATCCAGTATGGCCTGAACTTATTGTCCTACATACCTGACCATCCTATAATCCTAAATTGTACAAATACAGGGGTGCAACCTCATCAATATGAAAACATATATGAATATACTATCCATTACAAGTGACGGTGTAATTTTTCAAGCTTCCTAGGGCAAGTTATGACCATTTCTCTACAACATAAGAAATCTGCCCTACAAGTTCCTCTATTGTTCCTTCAACTTGCCAGAATTTTCATAATTTTTCTACATCATAAATTTCCATAATTTTCAACCCATTTCTAGTAAACATACATAATAGTACATAATTAAAGTTTCATAATTTTTTGACTTCATTTGCTATCTCAAAAGCTTGACTAAACTTAGGGCATACCAAAATCAAGTATACAAACAGCAACCATGTACCAACTTGAAATCATCATTATGGCCTAACCACAAGGAGATAAATTCTTATTTTATGGTAAGATATGAATATATGAGTCTACTTTCATATCCAATTGGAATTTCTCAATTCCAGTAAGCACACAAAGAGATATGCAAGTTTGAATGTAAGGGGTTTCAATACAAAGCAATTTTAATGGTTTCTACATTCAACTTAACATAAACTTGCATCTAACCATACATACATATAAAGGGATGAAACTTTCGTAAACCTATGATTATTTATATCATATAAATCAGTAATATAAGATAAATAACTAGAATTTCAATTATGATTACCTTCAGGGCTTTTACGTAATTTCCATGGAGTTTTCTACACTTTTTCTCCTCACTTTTTCTTCCTAAACATCAACTTTCTATTTCCTCAAGCTAAAAACACTTGAAACTGAACCTAGGGTTTGTTTTGCTGAAGAAATATGTTAGAGGTAGGGTTTTAAGTCCGCCAAGGCTGCCTCCCAAGCCGACCAATCAATTTAAAACATTTGGTTTAATAAAAGACAATTTACCACTTAAAGGGAATGGACAACTTTTCCCTTTGTTCGTAAATTCGGTATAACTCTTTACTCGGGCATCCATTTGATGATCCGTTTGTTGTGTTACAACCCTAACTCACATGTCTACAACTATCTAGTTTTCACCTCAAGTCATTTATAATGTTATAAAGGTCAAAACTAGTCTCTAACAGGAACATTTCTACCGAAAACAACTAAATTTGTGTTTGTAAATAATTCGACCTTTCATGATTTATGAAAGTAGGATTATAATAAACATAATCACTTAACATTAGATATAATAATATCACATTATTCATATTACATAAGATAAGCATTATTTAAATATAATTCATCATAATTATATTCGGGTTGTCACAACTTCCCCCCTTTAGAAAATTTCGTCCCCGAAATTTAATATGAAGGTCACTTACCAAACAAATGTGGATACTGTTTCCTCATGCTATCCTCCATTTCCCAAGTTGATTCTTTAACTCCATGGCTCATCCACATAACCTTAACTAAGGGAATAACTTTATTTCTCAATACTTGGTCCTTACGATCAATAATTTCCATTGGTTCCTCGATGTACGATAAGTCTTCCTTCAGTTCAATTGGTTGAGTTTTCAACTGGTGAGATGGATCTGCCAAATACTTACGAAGCATCAATACGTGAAACACATCATGTAACCGAGATAAATCTGGAGGTAAAGCTAATCTATAAGCCAGGGGCCCAATTCTTTCCAACACTTCAAATGGTCCAATGTATCTTGGACTTAGTTTCCCCTTTTTCCCAAATCTCATAACACCTTTCCATGGTGAAATACGCAGGAATACAAAATCTCCCTTCTGAAATTCCAATGGATGCTTCCTCTTATCTGCATAAAATTTCTGCCTGCTTTGCGCTATCTTTATCCGTTCCCGAATCATTTTGATCTTTTCAGTTGTCATATCTATCAATTCAGGACCCAAAATTTTCCTTTCACCCACTTCATCCCAACACAAAGGCATTCTACATCTCCTCCCATATAAAGCTTCATAAGGAGCCATACCAATAGTTGACTGATAACTATTATTATATGAAAATTCCATCAATGGAAAATGATCATCCCAACTACCTTTGAAGTCAAATACACAGGCTCGTAACATGTCTTCTAATATTTGAATCGTCCTTTCTGATTGCCCATCAGTTTGTGGATGAAACGCAGTGCTGAACTTCAAACTTGTGCCCATGGCATTCTGAAGACGAGGCCAAAACTTAGAAGTGAATGTTGGATATCTATCTGATACAATTGATACTGGTGCCCCATGTAAACGGATAATCTCATTAACGTACATACGTGCATACTTGTCAACAGTGTAGGTGGTCTTAACTGGAAGAAAATGGGCCGACTTCGTCAATCGGTCTACAATCACCCAAATAGAATCATGCCCCTTTTGTGATCGGGGTAATCCTGTAACAAAGTCCATCGTTATATGCTCCCACTTCCATTCCGGAATAGGCAACGACTGCAATAATCCTGCCGGCTTCTGATGCTCCGCTTTCACTTGCTGGCATACTAAACATTTAGCTACGAACTCTGTAATCTCACGTTTCATATTGTTCCACCAGTAATACTCCTTCAACTCTCTGTACATTTTGGTACCTCCCGGATGCATAGAGTAAATAGAACTATGTGCCTCTTCTAATATATCCTTCTTTAAGGGTGGGTCATTCGGTACACAAATTCTATTTTTATAACACAATGATTCATCATTCTTAATCTTAAAGTCACTCTCTTTACCATCCAGGACATCTTGTTTCTTCTTTTCAAGGAATGGATCACTGGTCTGCAAATTTCGTATGCGTTCTGCCAATAGAGGTCTCACTGTGACATGTGCTAATAATCATCCGCTTTTTGAAAACTTCAATTCAATCCCCATCGATGCCAAGTCAAGAATATTTCCAACACGGGCACACCGTATGCAACCAAGAATCCCGGATGATTTCTGACTCAAAGCATCTTCTACCACATTGGCCTTCCCAGGATGATGATGAATGGTACAGTCATAGTCTTTAATCAGCTCTATCCAACGCCTCTGTCTCAAATTTAGTTCCTTCTGTGTAAACAAGTATTTCAAACTTTGATGATCTGTAAATATCTCACACGTTTCTCCATACAAGTAATGTCTCCACAACTTTAAAGCAAAAACAATGGTTGCTATCTCCAAATCATGTGTAGGGTAATTTCGTTCATGCGTCTTTAATTGTCTGGAAGCATATGCTATTACCTTCCCATTCTGCATAAGAACGCATCCTAACCCCTGAAATGAAGCGTCTGTATAGATCACAAAAGACTCATTCTCACATGGAATAGTAAGTATAGGGGCTGAAACCAACCGATTCTTTAATTCTTTGAAACTCCTCTCGCATTCTTCATCCCACACAAATTTCACTTCTTTACGAGTTAACTTTGTCAATGGTAGTGCTATTGCTGAAAATCCCTTAATGAATCTGCGATAGTAACCATCCAATCCTAGGAAACTCCTAATTTCTGTCACATTCTTAGGACTTTCCCATTCAACAATTGCTTCCACTTTCTTTGGATCAACATAAATCCCATTTCTCGAGACCACGTGCCCTAAAAACACAATTTCATTCAACCAAAACTCACACTTGCTGAATTTAGCAAACAATTTCTTCTCTCTCAAAATTTGCAATATAAGTCTCAAATGTTTCTCATGTTCCTCCATGCTACGCGAATAAATCAACACATCGTCTATGAATACAATCACGAATGAATCAATGAAAGGGTGGAATACCCGGTTCATCAAATCCATAAAAGCTGCCGGAGCATTAGTCAATCCAAATGGCATCACCAAAAACTCATAGTGCCCATATCGAGTTCGAAAAGCTATTCTGGAAATATCACTATCCTTCACTTTCAGTTGGTGGTAACCCGATCTCAAATCAATCTTAGAAAATACTGTGCCCCCCTGTAATTGGTCAAACAAGTCATCGATACGAGGTAGAGGGTACTTATTTCTAATGGTCACCTTATTCAACTGCCGATAATCAATACATAATCGCATTGTCCCATCTTTCTTTTTCACAAATAACACTGGTGTTCCCCATGGCGAAACACTAGGTCGAATGAAACCTCTGCTTATCAAATCTTGTAATTGCACTTTTAATTCTTTCAACTCTGCTAGTGCCATTTTATATGGAGCAAGAGAAATTGGACCAGTACCTAGAATTAATTCAATAGAAAACTCTACTTCCCTCTCGGGTGGCAATCCTGGCAATTCCTCTGGGAAGACATCAGAAAATTCTCTAACAACTAGTATATCTTCAACTTTAAGTTCTTCTTTACTAACATCAACCACATACGCTAAATACCCCGTACAACCCTTACTCAATAACTTTCTGCTCTTTATTGTTGAGATAAGACAATTAGGGACAACATTCCTTTCCCCTATAAACTGGAACTCGGGTTCACCAGGAAGATGAAATGTAACTTCTGTTCGAAAACAATCAATGGAAGCATGATATGATGATAACCAATCCATACCCAATATAATATCAAAATCCCGAATGGCCAACGGTATCAAATCAACATAGAAATCTCGCTCACCCATTCGTAAGACACAATTTTTATAAACATGCTCAACCAGAATCACACTTTCCATTGGGGTAGAAATATATAAGGCACAATTGAGAAATGAACATGGTCTACCCAAATATGAAACAATATCTAATGCCACAAATGAATGCGTAGATCCAGGATCAATGAGTGCATTTAAATCTTTGTTCGCAATAGAGAGTTTACCTGTAACCACTTCAGGTGTAGCATGGGCATCTTGCAGCGTCATCGCAAACACTCTTCCTCCTTCCTTCGATCCACTTGCTTGTCCTGTACCTATTCCCCTAGTGGCACTTCCTGGAGAGGATCCTTTATGAGGCCCCACACTACTGACTGAAACTGCTCTTGATAGCATAGGGCAATTCTTTCTCAGATGGCCCTTCCGATGACAGTTGAAACATTATATACTCTGTAACTTTGGGCAATTTCTTTTTATATGGCCTGATGTACCACAAAAGAAACAAACGTTCGAATCTCCTTGCGCTGAATCTCCTGAGCCTCTTCCACTACTAGCCTCACCCCTTTGTAAACCACCTCCCATACCTCTACCATGCTGAAGTTTCTGCCCTCTAAGTCTTGAATATTCTGTATCACTACCTTTTTGATAACTTGGATTGAATCTGCTTCTTTTTACACCTCGTTCTCGATTCCTTCGTGCTTCATTCACGTCATTTTCTACCAGCAGGGCTTTATTCACCAAGGCTGAATAATTAATAGTCTCTAAAGCCGATAGCCTTGATTTAATAACTAACTCTAGTCCATCGAGAAATCGGCTACACATATCTTCCTCATTCCGTATAAACCTCGAAGCAAACCGAGATAAAGCTGTAAGTTTAGCTTCGTATTCTCTAACTGTCATACTCCCCTGATTCAACAGGAAATATTCTTTCTCCTTTTGTTTTTGATACATTGGAGGAAAATACTTATCATATAAGGCTTTAACAAAAGCATCCCATGAGATCACATTCCCACCTCCTGGAGTAATCAACAAATGTTTTGTGGCATCCCACCAATATTTAGCTTCTCCTTTCAGCATATACGTCGCCAAGGTCACTCGTTGATTTTCAGGCATCTTCATCACCCCAAAGATAAGTTCAATCTCTTTAACCCAGACTTCTGCCTCTGCGGGATCAACGGCTCCTTCGAACGATGGTGGATTCATCTTAATAAATTTCTCATGTGAAGTACTTCTTTCTTCCCGATGTATCACCTCCTCAGCCCTAGCCAAGGCTTGTGCCTCTAGTTGCCTGGTCTGTTGTTCTTCCATCTGAGCCATAAATCTAGCTTGCTGCTCTGCCATTAGCGTCATAGCACGTGCCATTTTTTGCATGTCTGTCAATTGTTCCTGCTCAGGTTCTACATTTCCATAAACAGGTTGCTCAACCTCCGCTTCTGCTGCCATATTTGAAGCCTCATCTTCTAATCTCACATTTAAATTCCCTCATTCCATTATCTTATATCTGAAATGAATCAAAGATATAACAACATGCAGATATACATATCTTTCCTAACATAATCGTTAGTATCAAATAAAATATATTTCTAACATTCACTGCCAAATCTAGACTCTTCTCACTCTAGAACCTCTAAAACCTAGGCTCTGATACCAAAAGTTGACACACCCCAACCCAGTTACTTATAATTAAGTATGAAAGTCAAAGTGGGTCAAACCATAATTAATCTAACCAAACCATAAACACGAGTTTTAATTTCAGAGTCATCATTGTAAATCCATATAACTGAAAACCTTTTTACAACATCAGAGTAATCATGCCCATAAAAACTTTCTTGAAGGATAAGTTAACTTAATTACATCATTTACATTTAACAAAATCTTTGTTTCTCCCATTCCTGGCTAACCCAACCCGACTTCCTAGATTTGGCAGTGACATCGCATTACCTGAAAAATGTGAACATAGGAACCATGAGCAAAAATAGCCCAGTGAATGCATCACTACTAAATTACTGCATGAATTTAAATGCAATAAATCATGTCCATATACTTATGTATTAACTTATCCGGCTCATTCATAATGAATGACGAACTTTTCCGAATCATGATTCACATATCCTATCTAAATAGACAATTCTCCCCCATTCCTGGTCGAGGAGTAACCCCTTGTCATTAATAGACAAATCTCACCCATTCCTGGTCGAGGAGTAACCCCTCATTTCGGTAAACCAAAATGAACAATTTTATATTCATAACATTATGATCACATTCGTAACAGTATACAATTACATCATTCCAGTGAGTACACTCACCTTGGTTGACAACTATGTATTCACGTTTTCTTCTGGTGGAGCTGAACTGGGTTGATTAGACCTTACACCTGTCAATCCAACTAAATCAGTACTGAACCTCAATCATAAATATTATCCAAACATAATTATGTAACTTTCCATGACTATACATCAACAATATAATTCCAATTAAGTCACATTCCATAAAACATAGGTAAAGGCAAAACAATGATATACATGTTAATAAAGTTACGAACATTCAACCGTAGGAAATACCTTATAAGTAATTTATAACCAAAGTCAAGTAAACATGAAATTATACTTGTCAATGTATATACACATGAAACATGTACTCAAAGTACCCTAAGGAAGAAATACAAACATTCATTCAAGGGGTATCCAGTATGGCCTGAACTTATTGTCCTACATACCTGACCATCCTATAATCCTAAATTGTACAAATACAGGGGTCAAACCTCATCAATATGAAAACATATATGAATATACTATCCATTACAAGTGACGGTGTAATTTTTCAAGCTTCCTAGGGCAAGTTATGACCATTTCACTACAACATAAGAAATCTGCCCTACAAGTTCCTCTATTGTTCCTTCAACTTGCCAGAATTTTCATAATTTTTCTACATCATAAATTTCCATAATTTTCAAACCATTTCCATTACACATACATAATAGTACATAATTAAAGTTTCATAATTTTTTGACTTCATTTGCTATCTCAAAAGCTTGACTAAACTTAGGGCATACCGAAATCAAGTTTACAAACAGCAACCATGTACCAACTTGAAATCATCATTACGGCCTAACCACAAGGAGATAAATTCTTATTTTAGGGTATGATATGAATAATGAGTCTAATTTCATATCCAATTGGAATTTCTCAATTCCAGTAAGCACACAAAGAGATATGCAAGTTTGAATGCAAGGGGTTTCAATACAAAGCAATTTTAATGGTTTCTACATTCAACTTAACATAAACTTGCATCTAACCATACATACATATAAAGGGCTGAAACTTTCATAAAACTATGATTATTTATATCATATAAATCAGTAATATAAGATAAATAACTAGAATTTCAATTAAAATTACCTTCAGGGCTTTTACGTAATTTCCACGGATTTTTCTACACTTTTTCTCCTCACTTTTTCTTCCTAAACATCAACTTTCTATTTACTCAAGCTAACAACACTTGAAACTGAACCTAGGGTTTGTTTTGCTGAAGAAATATGTTAGAGGGAGGGTTTTAATTCGTCTAAGGCTGCCTCCCAAGCCAACCAATCAATTTAAAACATTTGGTTTAATAAAAGACAATTTACCACTTAAAGGGAATGGACAACTTTTCCCTTTGTTCGTAAATTCGGTATAACTCTTTACTCGAGCATCCATTTGATAATCCGTTTGTTGTGTAACAACCCTAACTCACATGTCTACAACTATCTAGTTTTCACCTCAAGTAATTTATAATGTTATAAAGGTCAAAACTAGTCTCTAACAGGAATATTTCTACCGAAAATAACTAAATTTGTGTTTGTAAATAATTCGACCTTTCATGATTTATGAAAGTAGGATTATAATAAACATAATCACTTAACATTAGATATAATAATATAACATTATTCATATTACATAAGATAAGCATGATTTAAATATAATTCATCATAATTATATTCGGGTTGTCACAAAAGAGGTCATTTGCTCCAAGGCAATAACAAAAAAAGGGGCAAAAATTCTCGCACGGCAGTTCAACCGTCGCTCAAAGAGTGAAAATTTTTAAAAAAATGTTGAAAAACCTCTAAAAGGCAAAAAAGGCCTGTCTTCCAAAATCAGAAACATTTTTTGCACTTAAAATTGGGGATGCTAAAATTAGGGATGCTAAATCAGAAACATCTACTCACGAAGGTGCCATCATGGTCTGCGTCGTACGTGCCCCGATAACTAAATCCCCCTTGGTACGATATCCACGAGTACACATGTAGTGTGCATTTTACACATGTAACACACAAAAAAAATATTCTCACAACACATGGAAATCTAAACAAAGTTTAGGAATTATTCACTCTAGTATCATTACAAAGTTTTGTAAATAATTAACTTATCACATACAATAAACCTATGAATCACCTTAAAAAATTGATTTACTAATGTTATGTGACACCCCGACTAATTAAATACCGGGTAGCTACTCCTTTATTAAATTAATTCAAAATGTCAAGTTAGCTCAGTTAATAGCATCACTGTCGAAAACATTTTATTATTACTAACCACCTAGTATTTAAAAAGTAAGTTGCCAAATTTTAATTAAAGTCTGATTAACATGCGATAAGTGTAATGAAGAAATCATAACTCCATACACCATAATGAAGTAATAGAATAACCGTAGCATGATATAAATAAAACTGGAGAGAAAACTCCTCATAATATAATCCCACAACTGACATGAATAATGAAATACTAAATACTGAAAAGAATACATGCCAAAGTCTGAAAAACTGAAATGGAAATGTATCTAATAGAACTTGGGCAACATGCCCTACAACCGAGGAATAAGGAATAAGGAATCCAAATGATATAAGCGTCTAAAAGCAAATACCTGTAACTTCCACAAGCAGCTACAGCTCGTCATCCGAATGAGAATCCTATGCATGGTGACCTTGTGGCTGGGCACCTAAAAATGGTTTTACAAAAAAAATAGATTTGAAAGAAAATGGGTCAGAGCCCGAATGTGGAGATATTTTAAAAACCTGCAAGTGCTTTAAAAACATTTAAGACAATATATGCAAAATACATGTTAGGACGTGCTCTCTCATGAGATACTCACCTCTCTTCTACTGTGCACTCCTAACGTTCCTGTACCCATTCATGTGTTATCTCATAACTATCTAAGAGTTTCTACACTATTACTTGGTTCACGTTAAATTTCCAACCTTAATAATTGAATAGAGAGTTCTACTTTAATTCCCGAATTCACAATTATTAACAATACCATTTATAGATAAAAGTTCCCTGTTTATCTTTTCAAAACATTAACATAATTATACTCACGATTTAACATCTTAAATTCCTTCTCATATAACCGTATATTTTTCACATCATAAATATACAATACAAGCACCCAAAGGCTAAGCTGCGGTGCACACATACTCTGCTATCCATCCCGGTACATCACGTACATAAGGATTACAAATTCCGAATCTCTCAGGAATTGTTGGAATCAACACCACACACATAAATGGAGGCGAACATAATCCACATATCCATGGTCACGCACATACCTACGCTCCATGGTTAGATGGCTTATTAACGCACAAATAAGTCGTTCTCTTGAACTATGTCCTCGAGGCACCAATCTAAATCCGGGCAACACAAGGATAAGAAGGTCCTAAGCGAACGTAACCTCCGTGATAGCAAGTATGGTAGGTATGTCATACACATAAGATTATATACTAAGCATTCACACATCTTAGATATCTCGATAATAATAAGGGTATATTCTACATCATTATACCATTATTCCCAATTCATATATTGCAAGTATCCCGATAATATATAAATGAAATAGTCGACACGTCTCACGTCGTAATTTTCTTAAACTTAAACTTATCTCGAATAGACTATTAAGTTCCCATAATTCTCACATATACCATCATAATACTTAAGGTCTTTACTTCTGCCCCAAACTTTATTTCATCAAATTATTCAAATTTGTACTATTAACCCAAATATTATCTCACGTAACGAATCTCATTAGTTTAGAATAATTCCTCAAATTAAATTCCAATTAAAGTCCAATCTCATAATCATGTCTACTGGTCTTCCCTAAAGTTAAGGGTAATCACAATGTCTCCAATAATATTAATCAAGGGTTAACATCATTAAAATCCAATTAAGGAAAAACTTTATTCATTCTGGGAAGGTCGATCGATCGACCTTTACCTTCGATCGATCGATGGTGGTCGATCGATCGATTGCACCAAGTCTGTTACGGACTGCTTCGTTTTGCAGTTACAGTTTCGACCCAAAACTCCATTTTTAAGCATGAAACTCCAAGATAAGGTTACTATAACATGATACTAACATCCTACAACGGTTTTAACATTCTAAGTCTCATAATTCATCATTTAAAAGCTTAGTTTAGATCAAAACTACATCAAACTATTTTCCAGAATTCTTCCATTCAAGAACATTATGAAATTCCTTCTAATTCCACTTTTAGATCATCATAGGTTCTGTTTATCACATATAAATTCGTCCAGAATATACTACATGCAATTCCTACATAAATCATGGCTTTTAACTTTCAATTCATGGGTCTAATTTATCTCCAAAAATCAATTTCGAAAATTCCTAAACATGGAAACATATCTTGAATTAAAGGAGTTTAAATCACTTGCCTTAATTATCTCAGAATTTGGTGTTGAATCTTGATAGCCAAGTTGTTCTCCCTCTCACTTTCTGCAGAATTCTCTTCCTTCTCTCTCTCTTTCAAGCTCTTCTCAAGGTTTCCTTCTCTCTCTCTCTCTCTCAAGCTTTTCCCAAGGTTGAAGATAATGGAATATGGAGGTAAGTAATGGTTTGTGGAAGTTGAAATGCTATATCAACTTCTCCCGTAGCCCATAATGACATATAGTGGGGTTAGTGGTTTAAGTGGGTTGAGAAATAGTCAGATTTTTAATTCCCATTTTCGTCACTTTTTAATTCCCCAAAAATGCAATTTACCAAAATACCCCTTATGATGCCGGTATGGCCCACAATTATCCCGGGACCCAAACTAAACTTCCGGCTAGTGTTTTCTGACTATCTCGACCCTTCCGGATGCGTTGGCGCTCTCAAAGCGACCATACGGTTAATGGAACTAAAATTCACTTTTTAATTATATAACACAACACCATGACGTGGCGGTCACACGCGTCAAGCAAAATTCCCAAATTGCCGTATTTATATCCCACGAAAATTTCAATATTACCAATATTCATATAATGCCAAGTATGCACATTATAATAAAATACTAACTCACATCTCGTTAATATTATTATCCGGATTAATTTCCAATTAATAAGCATTTAATTCAATTAATCCCCAAAAATAAATATCGCAGAAAATACGGGGTATTACATACTTCCCCCCTAATAACTGAATTTCGTCCCGAAATTCGGAACTAGAAAGTACCTGGTAAGAATAACTCTGGATAACATTCGCGCATCTCATCCTCGCGCTCCCATGTGGACTCCTCGACATTATGATGTCGCCACTGAACACGCACTAACGGAACTATCTTTGACCGCAGTTTCCGCTCACTTCGGTCCAAAATAGCTATCGGCCCCTCCTCGTAGGAACTATCCGGCTGGAGATCAATGTCTTCTACAGCAATGAGAGAATGAGCCAAATCACATCTAAGGTATTTCCTAAGCGAGGAAATATGAAACACATCGTGAATCCGATGTAAATGCTCCGGTAACCCAAGTCTATAAGCAACTGGTCCGATCCGCTCAATAATAGGAAATAATCCCACATATCTCGGTGCCAACTTCCCTTTCTTCCCGAAACGCATAATCCCCTTCATAGGAGATACTCTGAGCAAAACCTGGTCCCCCACTTGGAACTCTCTGAAGAATCTCTTCGCATCAGCATAACTCTTCTGTCTGTCCTGAGCCACCCGAATGCGACTGCGAATCAATTCTATCCTTGCCGAAGTATCCTAAATCACTTCCGGCCCAAGTAGTTTGTTGTCCCCCACCTCCAACCAACATGCTGGGGAACGACAAGGTCTACCGTATAATGCCTCAAATGGTGCCATGCCAATGGTGAACTGATAGGAGTTGTTGTAAGCAAACTCCACCAGTGGAAGATACTGCTCCCATCCACCCTCAAAGTCAATGGTGCACATACGTAGCATGTCCTCCAACATCTGATTTATGCGCTCAGTCTGCCCATCGGTCTGTGGGTGATACGCCGTACTCAACCGCAATTCCGTGCCCATGGCCTGCTGAAAACTCTCCCAAAACCGTGAAACAAATACCTTGTCTCGGTCAGACACGATATTTAAGGGCACCCCGTGAAGTCTCACTATCTCTGCAATAAAGAGCTGGGCATACTGTCCCGCAGTGTAATCTGTCCTGACGGGTAGAAAATGAGCGACCTTCGACAACCTGTCCATAATCACCCAAATGGATTCGTGCCCTCTCTGCGACGTAGGCAACCCCGTGATAAAATCCATAGAGATACTCTCCCACATCCACATCGGGACCTCTAATGGCTGTAGCAGTCCTGCCGGTCTCTGATGATCCACTTTTACGAGCTGACAAGTGGCGCATTTTGTGACAAACTCGGCAATATCTCTCTTCATCCCGCTCCACCAATACTGACGTCTCATATCTTGGTACATTTTGTCCCCTCCGGGATGTACCGCGAACCGTGAGCCGTGCGACTCTGCCATCACCTCATGCCGCAATTCCTCCCCTTCCAGAACCACCAATCTCCCATTGAAGCGTAATCCACCGTCCGAGCTAACGGTATAGGATTCGGCTCCTTCTGCTAATAATCGAACTATCTGTTCCTGACAGAACGAGTCATTTGCCTGTGCCTTTACCACTTTCGTGACAATCTGCGGTGTAACAGTCATCACAGACATGAATGATTGGGCCACTGCATCCTGGTGTCCCAATTCCTTCCACTTGGCCTTCCACACATCTGCCACCTCATCTACCGGTCTACGGCTCAACGCGTCTGCCACCACGTTAGCCTTCCCCGGGTGATACTGGATATCGAACTGATAATCTTTCACGAATTCAAGCCACCTCCGTTGCTGTATATTCAGCTCCTTCTGCGTGAATAGGTACTGTAGGGACTTGTGATCCGTGAACAATCGAAACTTCTCCCCCAACAGGTAATGTCTCCAAATACGAAGAGCAAACACCACTGCCGCTAACTCCAAGTCATGGGTAGGGTAATTCTTCTCGTGAGGCTTAAGCTTACGGGAAGCATAAGCTATGGCCTGACTCTCGTGCTGTAGTACCCCTCCCAGTCCTTGTAAGGACGCATCGGTGTAAACAAGGTACTCAACTCCCGGTCTCGGCAATGCTAACACAGGTGCTGAGGTTAACTTGTCCTTCAACTCATCATATGCCAACTGACAGGCATCACTCCAAATGAACGGCACACCTTTACGGGTTAGGTATGTCATGGGACCCGCTATCATGGAGAAACCCCGAATAAACCTCCTGTAGTATCCTGCTAGGCCCAAGAAACTACGGATCTATGTCGGTGTCGTGGGATGTCCCCACTCCCTCACCGCGGATACCTTCCCCGGATCAACCGATATTCCCCGGTCGGAAATAATATGCCCCAAAAACTGAACCTCCTTCAGCCAAAACCCGCAGTTCTCATATTTTGCATACAACTCATTCTGGCGCAGTGTCTGCAAAACTAGTCTCAAGTGCTCGGCATGCTCCTCCTCTGTCTGGGAGTAAACCAAAATATCATCGATGAAGACAATGACAAACTGGTCTAGGAAATCCCTGAACACCCTATTCATCAAGTCCATAAATGCTGCTGGAGCGTTGGTCAAACCAAATGGCATAACCCGAAACTCGTAGGAACCATATCTCGATAAGAACGCAGTCTTCGAGACGTCCTCCTCCCTGATACGCAACTGATGGTATCCAGATCGCAAATCAATCTTTGAGAAGTAAGAAGCTCCTCTCAACTGGTCAAATAGGTCATCGATTCGAGGCAACGGATACTTGTTCCGTATCGTGACCTTGTTTAACTCCCGGTAGTCCACACACAACCTCAGTGAACCATCCCTCTTCTTCACGAACAACACAGGGGCACCCCACGGTGAAGTACTCCTCCGAATAAACCCCTGACCCAATAACTGTTCAATCTGATCCCGTAACTCCCTCCTCTCAGCTGGAGCCATACGGTACGGTGCACGTGCTATAGGTCTCGTATCTGGTAACAAGTCTATAACGAAATCTATCTCTCGACTGGGGGTAGGCCTGGTATTTCCTGAAACACATCAGAATACTCCCTGACAACTGGGATCGACTCTAAAGGAATCACAACCTCCTTAGAGGTATCCTCCTCAATGTAATATAAATGCGCGGTCGAGCCTCCCTCTGGGCGAGGCATCGCCACAACAAACATCTCTTGCCCTGGAATGGCAAAAACAATGCTCCCACCAAAGCAATCAATCATGGCTCTATGATCAGCGAGCCAGTCCATACCGATAATAACAACGTGAACATGCATATCTAGTACCAACATGTCCGCAGGTAATACCAAACCACCAATCTCTACCCCCACTCCCCAACATATAAAGAATATAAGTGACCCATTCCCCAAAGGTGAGTCGACACACGTAACAGTGCTCTCCGCTGTGGCTAACAATCCTAACGCCTTTGCGAAGTGTGTAGCTATAAAACAATGTGTAGCACCCGTATCAAATAACACCCGACCCATAGTGCCATGGATAGGAAACGTACCCTCAATCGCGGGCGGTGCCTGTGGAACTGCAGCCTGGTGGACGTTGTAGACACGTCCATACTGTAGCTGCCCCTGCTGAACTGGGACTGCTGGAATAATCTGAGCTGGAGCTGGGAGGGCTGGCGGAAAGAGTGGCCTCTGTGGCTCGTGTCGAGCACCCTGCTGCTGCTGCTGTGGGGCCCGGCCCTTATCAGGACACTCCTGACGTTTGTGGCCAATCTTACCACAAATGAAACATTTCCCTGGGAAGTTCCCTCCCCTCTGCCCTTGTTGTCCACGGCCCTGGTGGCCGTTACCATTCCTCCCTTGGCCCTGCTGGCCCTGCTGAAACTGCTGATGTTGACCATTTTGACCCTGCTGGCCATTCCGAAATCCTCCCTGACCGTTCCTGAAACCTCCTGAACGGAACCTCTTTTGATCCCCCTGCTGAGAACCCTATTCTACCTGTCTCTGCCCCTGAAAAGATTGTGCCCCACTGGCACCATGTCCTCCAGTCCTATCCTGATGGCTAGACTCTCCCGATCTCTTGCCCTCGGCCATATGGAAGCGGTGATCCTGGCAGTGTAATAGAGCAGCGTTTTTTAACATCAGAATAAGTGGCCAACGAAAGGTTCCCTAACAGATGTTGACGGATCCTCCATGTCAACCCGTCGGTAAATTTCTCAATCTTTTTCTTCTCTGTCGGTATCTCATCAGGAACGATATTCAACAGATTAGTAAACTCGGCCTCATACTCGGCCACGGTCTTGCCCTCCTGCCTCAGACTCATCAATCTCCTCCTCATTTCCGTATGAACAGCTGACGAAAAGTACTTGCGGTCAAACCGCACCCAGAACTCATGTATAGTGAGAGTATCCCTCTCCTCTACGGTGGTAATAGACCCCCACCACTGCAATGCAGATCCAACTAGTTTAAAAGTAGCTAGGACCTGCTTCTGAACATCCGTTCACTCATACATCCTTAAGTGCCGCTGTATATCCTTCCTCCATTGGCTCGAGACTACCACATCTGAGCTACCCGCAAACTCTGGCGGATGCGCTTTCTAAAAAGCGTCACGTACACGTTCCCAAGCAAAAGTTGCCTGAACTGGCGCGGCAACCGGCGCCTGAGGCGGTGCCTGCTGAACAACGGCAATGGCGGCATTTACCGCTTGGGTTACAAAAGCTGCAACCTCAGCGGCGTTCATCATGCCCTGAACCGGTGCGGGCTGTGGTTCTGGCGCCGCATTCCTGGGAACTCGTGGTGCACGTCGTGGAGGCATTCTGAAATAAGAATAAATTTTATAAGTTCGCAATTATAAACTTAAAACAGCTGAAGAACGTAGCATAAACAAAGAATACAACAGTCCTAAAATATAGGGCTCTACATCAAAGAAAGCTTAGCGGAAACATAATAAGCCGTTCAGATCCTAAAGGACACTAGAACCTGATGCTCTGATACCACCTGTGACACCCCGACTAATTAAATACCGGGTAGCTACTCCTTTATTAAATTAATTCAAAATGTCAAGTTAGCTCAGTTAATAGCATCACTGTCGAAAACATTTTATTATTACTAACCACCTAGTATTTAAAAAGTAAGTTGCCAAATTTTAAAAAGTAAGTTGCAAATCCCTGTAACTTCCACAAGCAGCTATAGCTCGTCATCCGAATGAGAATCCTATGCATGGTGACCTTGTGGCTGGGCACCTAAAAATGGTTTTACAAAAAAAATAGATTTGAAAGAAAACGGGTCAGAGCATGAATGTGGAGATATTTTAAAAACCTGCAAGTGCTTTAAAAACATTTAAGACAATATATGCAAAATACATGTTAGGACGTGCTCTCTCATGAGATACTCACCTCTCTTCTACTGTGCACTCCTAACGTTCCTGTACCCATTCATGTGTTATCTCATAACTATCTAAGAGTTTCTACACTATTACTTGGTTCACGTTAAATTTCCAACCTTCATAATTAAATAGAGAGTTCTACTTTAATTCCCGAATTCACAATTATTAACAATACCATTTATAGATAAAAGTTCCCTGTTTATCTTTTCAAAACATTAACATAATTATACGCACGATTTAACATCTTAAATTCCTTCTCATATAACCGTATATTTTTCACATCATAAATATACAATACAAGCACCCAAAGGCTAAGCTGCGGTGCACACATACTCTGCTATCCATCCCGGTACATCACGTACATAAGGATTACAAATTACGAATCTCTCAGGAATTGTTGGAATCAACACCACACACATAAATGGAGGCGAACATAATCCACATATCCATGGTCACGCACATACCTACGCTCCATGGTCAGCTGGCTTATTAACGCACAAATAAGTCGTTCTCTTGAACTATGTCCTCGAGGCACCAATCTAAATCCGGGCAACACAAGGATAAGAAGGTCCTAAGCGAACGTAACCTCTGTGATAGCAAGTATGGTAGGTATGTCATACACATAAGATTATATACTAAGCATTCACACATCTTAGATATCTCGATAATAATAAGGGTATATTCTACATCATTATACCATTATTCCCAATTCATATATTGCAAGTATCCCGATAATATATAAATTAAATAGTCGACACGTCTCACGTCGTAATTTTCTTAAACTTAAACTTATCTCGAATAGACTATTAAGTTCCCATAATTCTCACATATACCATCATAATACTTAAGGTCTTTACTTCTGCCCCAAACTTTATTTCATCAAATTATTCAAATTTGTACTATTAACCCAAATATTATCTCACGTAACGAATCTCATTAATTTAGAATAATTCCTCAAATTAAATTCCAATTAAAGTCCAATCTCATAATCATGTCTACTGGTCTTCCTTAAAGTTAAGGGTAATCACAATATCTCCAATAATATTAATCAAGGGTTAACATCATTAAAATCCAATTAAGGAAAAACTTTATTCATTCTGGGAAGGTCGATCGATCGACCTTTACCTTCGATCGATCGATGGTGGTCGATCGATCGACTGATGAATGTCGATCGATCGATTGCACCAGGTCTGTTACGGACTCCTTCGTTTTGCAGTTACAGTTTCGACCCAAAACTCCATTTTTAAGCATGAAACTCCAAGATAAGGTTACTATAACATGATACTAACATCCTACAACGGTTTTAACATTCTAAGTCTCATAATTCATCATTTAAAAGCTTAGTTTAGATCAAAACTACATCAAACTATTTTCCAGAATTCTTCCATTCAAGAACATTATGAAATTCCTTCTAATTCCACTTTTAGATCATCATAGGTTCTGTTTATCACATATAAATTCGTCCAGAATATACTACATGCAATTCATACATAAATCATGGCTTTTAACTTTCAATTCATGGGTCTAATTTATCTCCAAAAATCAATTTCGAAAATTCCTAAACATGGAAACATATATTGAATTAAAGGAGTTTAAATCACTTGCCTTAATTATCTCAGAATTTGGTGTTGAATCTTCATAGCCAAGTTGTTCTCCCTCTCACTTTCTGCAGAATTCTCTTCCTTCTCTCTCTCTTTCAAGCTCTTCTCAAGGTTTCCTTCTCTCTCTCTCTCTCTCTCAAGCTTTTCCCAAGGTTGAAGATAATGGAATATGGAGGTAAGTAATGGTTTGTGGAAGTTGAAATGCTATATCAACTTCTCCCGTAGCCCATAATGACATATAGTGGGGTTAGTGGTTTAAGTGGGTTGAGAAATAGTCAGATTTTTAATTCCCATTTTCGTCACTTTTTAATTCCCCAAAAATGCAATTTACCAAAATACCCCTTATGATGCCGGTATGGCCCACAATTATCCCGGGACCCAAACTAAACTTCCGGCTAGTGTTTTCTGACTATCTCGACCCTTCCGGATGCGTTGGCGCACTCAAAGTGACCATACGGTTAATGGAACTAAAATTCACTTTTTAATTATATAACACAACACCATGACGTGGCGGTCACACGCGTCAAGCAAAATTCCCAAATTTCCGTATTTATATCCCACGAAAATTTCAATATTACCAATATTCATATAATGCCAAGTATGCACATTATAATAAAATACTAACTCACATCTCGTTAATATTATTATCCGGATTAATTTCCAATTAATAAGCATTTAATTCAATTAATCCCCAAAAATAAATATCGCAGAAAATACGGGGTATTACATGTTAGTTAAATACAAAGGAAAACCTAAATTATTTCCCTCCCCCACCCCCACCCCCCAAACCCAAATAACCAAATCATTAACCCCAAAGACAAAATGTTAATTAACGATTATTACTGGTTGATCGATCATTTACCGGTAAAATGCTCACTATAGATATGCCCAAAATTTTCCACTACGAACTTAATCTTACCCAACTCAACGAAACTCAAACCAAAACTCCATTAATGACCCCTAAACCTCCCATAAATCATTCATATAACATCTAAATAAAGTAACTATGATTTAAACATGATTAAAACATCAAAAACACAATATTAATTCAAGATTTACTGATAAAACCCAATTCTCTATCAAGAACCCTAAAAATTCAATCTTAATTAATTTGATTCCATTCTCTAAATATTTACGCATATATTCAAGGGGTTTATGAATGATTCATAGTAGAAGTCAATTCATATACATAATCTAACAATTTCAACTCATATTAAAATACAAATAAACTAAACCAAAGAAAATTGACACCAATTACTACTTAATTGCTACATAAATTGACATCAATAATTATATCTCATCTAAACTAAACCCATTTCAGCACAACCTATCAAACCACAACTCATCAAAAACCAAAAACCAAACACATTCACATATCCATATCTCATAAAATCAAAATAGAACAAAAATAAAAGTAAGTTTTCTTACCTGACCGGCGGTAGCAGCAGGCAGGGAAGGAGGAGAGGAGGTCGACGTCATTAGGCGAAGCGGAGAGGGTGTGACGGCATCGACAATAGTATCAAAAGGTGGGTAGGGTGATGACGTCGAGAGAAAGAGGAAATGGATTGGAAAACATTTTTGGTTTTGGGATGAAGGAACTAGCGGGGACCTGTGAAAATGTGAGAGGGGAATGAGCGGTAAATCAAAGTGATTTTTGTATTTTTTTTTTGTGGGGGGGGGGGGGGGGTATTATATATTTTAGTTAAGTGTGCTCAATTTTGACACACTTTAAAATAGCACCTAATTTTAGCACTGTTTTAAAGTGTACCAGATTATCATTAAACCGTGCCAGAATTTGTCACAGTTTTAAACTGTGCCATATTTTTAATATCAATGTGTGCCAAATTGCTATTTTTGGTGTAGTGAATACTCACATTTTTACAACTTGCCCTACATTTTACCAACTCCATAGCCACGAATTGAACATGGACCTTTCTACTTTCCCTCTCTTGCGTCGATTAAATGAGTTGCCTCATCCTCCCTCACTAAACTTACATATGTTGTGACCTTTCTTTATCCTACCAACGCTTTGGCTATTCAGGAATGAGGCCATTTTTCACAACCAATCCGTCCTTCGCTAACCCATCCTCCACTCGGTATTTCAACAAACGTCGCAATACTTTTGGGCTCGTAAGTCCTCTGTTCAAATATCAACCTTAAGGTTCTGAATTTTACCATTTCATGGACCAAACGTTTCCCCGACTTCGTAAAGTTCAACACCGATGGGGCTAAAAACCACGACAAATGCCTTGCGACAACGGGTATTGTACTCCGTAACCATCACGACCACTTTCTAGTTGCCCTTTCTCATAACATTGGCTATTCATCCTCAGTCCTTGTTGATATTTGAGCCATTAAACTCGGTTTAGACCTAGCTTCTCATATGGGGTTTAAAAGTATTGAACCTGAAAACGACTGCCAACTTGTCTAATACATGATCCTCAGGGCCAGCTCACAAGGACCTGATCTAGGCACTGCAGGATGAATTCCGTAGGTTTATGAATATTACCTTATCTCTTTGCTTTTTAGAAGATAACCGGTGTGTTGATGCCCTAGTGGTTGCTGCTGTGAGACACTCATTTTTCTCTTGTATCTATACTTTCCTCCCGTCTTTTTTGAGCACTTTTGTGCATAGTGACCTATTGGGTGGATGTTCTGTTCGTTCTACTGTTCGGGACATTTCCTGTAAAATAAATCTGCTTTAATAAAGCTTCTTTTTTTGTTTGACAAAAAACAAAAAACACAGATTTGAGTGAACCTCATGTTTAGTTACACATGTTTGATTTTTGATCGGTCTAGAGCCGTGTGCCTTTTAACAATTTTGTATGTCAAGTTTTTTTAATCTACATTTTTACTTGATTTTTCCAGTCAAATAAGTTCTTTATTATTGGGAATTTATATTTTTGGTCATATGGTTTATCTTTATATATGGGTGTGTTCACACACACACACACACACACACACACACACACACACATATATATATATATATATATATATATATATATATATATATATAGAGAGAGAGAGAGAGAGAGAGAGAGAGAGACACACACACACACACACACATATATGAGCAATGTTACTCTATCAAATCTTTTTACTGAAAAAGTGACGGTGAATACAAAAACCACTCTCCTTTTTGGCGTTCATTTTTTCTCATCTGGTTTCCAAACTATTTTTTACTCTTTATTCTTTTGGGTTTCGACACATGTTTTTATTCTTTATGAGTTTTATTATTTCAGAGAATGGATGTCAGAGTGGGTGTTAGGTGGTTCTTGGGTTTAATTTTTTCTTAAAGTTAAATTTATTGAATTGGACATTTAGGGTTATATCAGACATGAATATTTTGTAACTATTAGAAATAATGGAATTTTAGAAAGTTGTAACAAATGCAATCTTGCAGGAAATTTAGGGCTGCGAGTGATTGAGATAGGGCATTGTGTTTGCTGATATGTTAAATGTATCGTGTTAGTGAAATTTCAAACTGTTTACTATGTTGAATGAATTTACTCGTGGAAAAAAGGCACTTGAATATTTGAGTGTATGTAATTTTGCCTCATTTGTTTAAGAAAGTACTAGTTATTGGCTGAGGCATACCAGTTTCACATCACCCCCGGAGAAATTATTTCAGTTGGAGTAATCTTAAGTAAACAAGTGCCATCCATTTTACTATGTTTAAGAATTTCATGGACATGTCCACTTCTATTTTGAAACTTGAATGTAAGTCCTATAATTATATTATGGTAAGAAATGAACTCTTGTGGCTCAAAACGTAGGATTCAGTCCATTTTTTGGTATTGGCTTTTTCTTAAGGCTCACAAATCATTGACCAATTTTCTTAATATTCTTGCAAATGTATTTTCATTTCTTATCATCTCAAAAAAGTCTAAAAAGCTTCACGTTCTAAAACTTCATAACTACATTAACTCTTTGATAAAGGTGATAGATGACCATATAGAAGGAAGTTATGCACGGTGTTTTAGACCAATTTCTCTAAATCCTTTATTTCAGACATATCAGTTTGCTTAAGTTTTTAGTATTGTCAAATTTTAATAAGCCAAACACTGGCTACAATTGAATGCTCTATATGTAAGGACATTTTCTGTCACAATTTAGTATGTCGTATACCGTTACACGTCGTCAAAGAATTGAGAAGATTACATCCATAAGAGACAAACTCGAATTTCAAGAAGACTTCAATATTCAAGTCCAACAAGGATGAATTGGAAAAATGTGTTTAAGTTTCATGTACACTTCACATTAAAAGCGTTTGGATATTTTTTATAAAAGTTAAAATGATTTTTGGAATTTTAATATATGTATTTTATATTTCAGAAATATTTTATCATAAAAGTTTTGGGTAAAGATCTCCAGATCCCGTGAACATTTTTAAGATTTAAGGATTCCAAGTTATTTAAAATTTTAAAAGTATTTTTTAAGGGGATCAGTGACTGTCGTTCAAACGACGTCACATCTCGTTCTAACGAGATGGAGGATCGCTCGAATGATGTTGTACGTCGTTCGAACGACATGTGTTTTTAGCTAACACATCACCGCCTTGATTTTAGTATAAATAAGGGTGTCAGGCTATTGTTTTTCGTATGGAGAAAATACTGGTTTTCACAGAATATGTTTTGGTCTATTCTCCAACATATTTTAGGGTTCAATCTTTTGTTTTACAACTCACAAAATCTCAAGTACTTTGTTTGAGTTGTTTTGTTGTACCCGAAACATAGTTTGCTATCGTTTCATCCTTTGTGGGGAGATCTCTACAATCGAGAGCTGTGTGCTATTATGGAGTGAGTCGCTACAAATTTTATGACGGCATGTCATTGAAATTCATTGCGTGTGGATCTTTGCTGAAGACTGTGTGTTTGAACTGCGATTTCTTGTGGTATAGCTTCATGTAAACCATTGCTGATTTCTAGCCGATGCTTTGAAGGTTTGACGGACACACCGTGCGTTACACTTGAGGGAAGTTGTTTGTAAGTCAATGGTATTGTAAACTTGTCAAAGTTCAAGAAATAAAAAGGTTTTGCCCTTCAGATATTTTTCCAGAAATTTGTGTCACATATTGTACTTATGATGGTTTGACGCATGCACGCACGTAGTTGATTGAGTTTATGGGCTGAATGGTTTTGATTCATAAGTTGAATCTAATTAAATATGCTTGTGATTGGAAATTGCGCAACTATTTAAATCTTTAACACCCGTACGACATTTACAAATTGGTATCAGAGCGGGTTACGCTAATTTATTGCGTTTGATTCTTTTTTTTCGCAAAAAAATGTGTGCAATTGATTTTTGGAAAATCTGTTTTTTGAAATTTTTTCACAATTTTCAATGGGGCACTTATCTAATTTGATGCCCTCTCCAATTGACACGATTCGAAGTTTTGACGATTTAAATAGTTTGAATTTGACGTTTGCTAAAAGAATTTATTTTTTGGAAAAAAAAATTCTCGTTTTAAATTCACATTGGATCTTTTGCAAACGGTTCAAAATCAAAGAGATTTTTATCGTGAAAAATTTGTTTCTTTGGACCAGGACTTTAATGCTTTGAAATTTTCCAAAAAGGAGAGTGATGATAGAGTCCTATTTTTCAAAAAATAATTAAAGGACCTAAAAATTTCTAGGGTTCCCGTCTGTGCCGTCAAGGATAAAAAATTAATCGATGATTTTGCAGCACGTGAAAAGACTCTTAGGGATAAGTTTGTTTTAATTGAGGGTGAGCGCGATAACTGTTAAGTTTAATTGATAATTTGAAAAGAAATCCCCAACTTTGGAAGAATCTAATTCTTTGCTCGAGTCTAAAATTTTGAATTTGAAAAATGATTTGAAAGACTCGAGTAGTTTGTGTAGTGATGGTTATGGCTCGTCTTGTTCTCATGCTTCGAGTGTTAAATACAAAACCATATTTGTTTTAGAGGATCAACAATTTTCAAGGACGTTAGAAAAGGTCAACCCATAGGTGTCGTTCCACCCGTTGTCACAAGTTCATATTGTGGTAAGAAAGGTCACCTTAGGCATTTCTGTTTAGATATTCAAAGAGGTCCTAGGAAGACTAAGTCTAGTGTTTTGTTAATTAACAAAACCCCATGTTGACATGTCACATCCGTTTGGGTTAGGATATCACTTTTGGATACGCTAGATTTTAGATGTTTTGATTCTCACATGTTTGCACATGATTCGTCACTTGCTATTTTATATCTTTGATTGCTTGCATGATTTTTGTCATACACTAGTTCTGGTTTCATGATATATATTTGCTAGTGTGCTGGCGTGTACTTTTTGTATTGGATTTTTGTTTTTGAAGATTTTTGAAAAAATTCAAAAAGATTTTCTTTGTTTTGAAAAATTTGAAAAAGACAAAAAGATTTTTGTATTTTGTCTGCACCTTATATGAATTGACATTTAGGATGACCAAGTCACAACTTCAGGCCATATCCATGTGACTATTTGTTGGTGATTTGAGATAATATGTTGTGTCATTCACGTGCTTTACATAGTGTTACTACTTACATGATTGACTCTTTTTGTCCTTTATTGCACACATGCATGGATTTGTTTGACTTTTTTGCTTGTCTATAACATGTTGGTTGAGTGTTTCCATCTCAATTCTGTCTATACAACGAACCAAATGCGATAAAACTTGACAAAAAGTAGTGCATGATTTAAACCGTTTGTGAGATCGTATGTTTTAAAAAAAAACGGGGAAGGGCTACGAAAGGTACTCATTTTTCCTTTGAGATTAAACCACCATTTAAATGGACCTAAAAAAGTGAGGAATTGAAAATCATCCGAGGTCCAATGAGCTTTAAAAGAGCTCGAAAAATTTAAAGGCAATAAAAAAGAATATATGCCAAAAATGGGCCATTAGGTTTATTCACCATTTCTCCAATGTTTGAGAATTTAGATCACTTCAAAAAGAAAATATATATGAGGGAGTGTGGTTGGAGAATTAAGACGGTTTGCACGTCCTTGAAAGTCATGAAAAATCATTAAAAAGTTTTGGACGTTATTGATGTGAAAATAATTTATACTTTGATTTGTTGATATGATTAAGACGATGTCATCTAAATTCAATAATTCTACACCTAAGGACTATTTTGATGTTCATTCGTTAGGAGTACACTTATGCATCTTGCACATATGATATGATTGAGTTGATTTTCCTATGGAATCTGTTCACACCCATTCATTCCGTTTTCTCAATTTGGTTGTCTTAGTTTACATTCATGGTGTGTTTTTTTTAACCAAACCATCCATATAATAATGATTTGAACAATATCACGACAAATATATAAATAAATAAGACAGAATAAACTATCCATTCTCAAAATAAATAATTCAACTAAAATCTGAAATAAATAACTGAATCTGAATGCAGTCTTATAAATAAACTGAAAAACTAAATAGTCTTGGGGCAACACTCCTAAATGAAATATTGAGAGAAATTCTATCTACAATGAATAAGCTGAAGCGTCTAAAGTAAATCATGTAAGCCTCCTGCAACTACATGTCCTTCGATAGAATCATCAAACTTGACGTCTCTGTGGCTGGACATCTAAAAGGTTTTGAAAATATTTTGGCACATGCTACAACCCAAGAAAATAGTTTGAAAATATTTTTCAAGTGTTTAAATCACCAGTTAAATCAATTATTAGATACACTTATTTGTTTCACGTACACTCTCTTGAGATCTTCACCTTTAAATTAATGTGCACGCCTAATGTACCCTATCTAGCTATGCTACCCATCCCAACTAGATAACGTATCTAAATAACCTCAATAATTATAGCTCACTCGTTTTACCCATATGACACACTACCACCGTCTCAATAATAAATTTTTATTCATGCATTATTATTGAATCAATTAATTAAGTTTCTCTACTTAAGTCGTTTTAGATATACACAACCTATCAGTTCTACTATCACACATAAGCAGATATATTGCACTTGTATATATTTAACACACATATAATATACATATAACTATAGCATCCCCGGAATGGCCCCTCATGACGCTGGTGTAATCTGCTATCAAGTTCATGTACCTCTCGTACCAAATCAAGGACTATTGGTTTGGTATGTCTCCTCGAACCCAAAAGCAATCAACACACACCATAGGAAAACATATGTTTGAAGCCTTTGGCATACACACATACCTAACATATCTAAACGACATGCTGGTCCCGCTAATATAAGACACATAGTGAGACGCTCTATGTTCCATGTTTTGGGACACACATCCAGACCTTACTGGAATCGTCAAAGTGGGATCTCCCTCTACGTAGACACCTCCGCATAGTAGGTAGTGTAGGTATGTTCACACAGACATAATCAAATAAAAATATAGGTATTTATACAACCTATATATACATATTATTCAGTAGGTATACTCACAACCCATCATACACGTCCGTACACAGTATATAACTCTCGTATACTCAACGTACAAATAATTACACTTATAACCTCTAATTGTATTCTTCATTATCACTCACTACCCGAAGGGCCCTAATTATCCCTTAATGTATATCAGTATCTAATATACTCATACACTATTGGTTTAAATTATATGTTCGCTCATCTCTTCGCGATCCGTTGTAGGTTCCACAAATTTATTAAGGTTCACGTTCCTCCTGATAGGTTCTAGCCTTAATTCTCCCACTTTGGAAAAGCCTATACTTCATCATAAGTTTAATGAATCTCACTATATCCCTCACTATAGATTAAGAATAGTTTAAAAGTCTCTCGATTAATTGTTCGTAAGTTTGGGGCATAAATAAAGGAAATTGGCCAAATCTGGGCAGCCAAATCGATTCGATGAAGATGTCGAATCGATTCGATGACCAAATTGATTCACTCCTTGAGCCGAATAGATTCAAAATGTTACAAGTCATCTTTTTCAACACGCTGTTGCATTTTTCAACATTTTGTATTCTCCAAATCTCTACCCAATAGCCCTAAACTCCCAACCAACATAGCTAAACATAATATATATATATATATATATATATATATATATATATATATATATATATATATATACATGGATGATTTCTAATGTAAATCATCTATTAAATCTATACAAATTCCATTCAAGATCAGATTAAAACTCCATTAATCATTAAAACCCTAGATTTTGTGTTCTTCACATAAGTTAAAAAAAACCCATATTTTTTCATGTTCTTGTTGCCATAACTCCTGATTTCGTTTTATCTGCACAAATGGATTCATTCTAATTGCAATCCTACCTAAAATTATGAGTTCTATTCATCAAACTCTTAAGAATCATCATCAATTTTTATTAAATCAAGAACCTTACCCTACATGGGTGTTATAACTCATAAAATCATACAAGATAAACACTTGCCTTAATCAGTAGGTTTGATTTCATTCTTGTTAGTGATGAAAGTATTCCTCCCTTGCTTCTGATCATGATTCCGACAATAAGTGAGAAGAAATCGAAGTTGCACCTCCAATAACTCTCTTTTCTTCCTCTTTAATGACCTCTTGTCTCTTCTCCTTTGATTCTTAGGGTTTGAGATATGTTATGATGCTTCCCCAAATGATTAACCTTAGGATTTAAATCGCAATTCTGACTATCTCTACCCATTTGGAGTCAACCGTGACCTCAAAATTGCCATCCAAGTCACTCTATAATAATTTCCTATCCCGACTCCAATTAATCTACACACAACTCTCGATTGAGATATAATGCTGTCACGTCAGTATCGCTCGCTAGGACGTAAAATAATTATTTACTATTCACTTAATAATTTTATTCCACAAATATTAGCCATTATCTCTATCTATTAATATTTTTAATTCACACATAATAATTAATTCAATTAAATTACGGTACAAGTGTAATTTAAAAAATACCCGAATTAATTTAAAAATAAATACTCAGAAATATGGACTGTTACATCCTTCCTCCCTTACAAAGGAATTTCGCCCTCAAAATCAGGACGAACTTGCAGTGAATAACTCTGGATATTTCTCAGCATGTCATCCTCCCGCTCTCATGTAGACTTATTAACATTGTGGTTCCCCCATTGAACTCTAACCAAGGGTACCACCTTAGACCGTAGCTTATAATCACTATGATCAAGTATTGCCATCGGTCTCTCCTCGTACAAGATATTTAGTTGCAAGTCGATCTCCTCTAATGAAACATGACAAAAATTTCTCTTGCTCCTACGATACCTCTTCAGTGATGACACGTGGAACACATCGTGAATTCGCTGTAAGTGCTCCGGTAGTCCTAGCCTATATGCCACTGGTCCCACCCTCGATGATTAAAAATAGTACCACATATCTTGGTGCTAACTTCCCCTTCTTGTCAAACCTTATCACCCCTTTTATAGGAGACACCCGTACCAACACATGGTCACCAATCTCAAGATCTATAAACCTCCTATCTGCATCAGCGTAACTCTCTTACCAATCCTGAGCTATACGAATGTGCTCTCGAATTAGTTCAATCTAGGCAATGGTAACTTGAATCATCTATGAACCCAATAGCTTGTTGTCCCCCACCTCTAACCAGCAAGCGAGTGAACTACAAGGTTGACTGTATAACGCCTCAAATGGTACCGAGCCGATGGTGAACTAGTAGGAATTATTTTATTCAAACTCCACCAAAGAAATATAATGCTCCCATCCTCCCCCAAAGTCAAGTATGCACACCCGCAACATATTCTCAAGCAGCTGATTAATTCTCTGAGATACATTTTACTCAACCATAAATCTATGTCCATCGCCTCCTAAAAGCTCTACCAAAAATGGGACACAAAGATTTTGTCCCGATCGGACAAAATATTAATTGGAACCCTGTGTAGCTTCACTATCTTCACAATGAACAATTGTGCATACTGCCTCATCTTAAAATTCGTATGAATCGGAAGGAAATAGGCCACCTTAGTTTATCGATCCACTATCACCCATATGGATTCGTGACCTCATTGCGATAATGGTAACCCAGTAATGAAATTCATGGAGATACTCTCCCACTTTCACATAGGAATCTTGAGTGGTTGGAACATCCCGGTCGGTCTCTGGTGGTCTACCTTCACTAGCTAGTAGGTAGCACATTTCAAGAAAAATTCTGCTATGTCCCGCCTTATCCCGACAACCAATACTGTCTGATCATATCCTGGTATATCTTACTCCCACCGGGATGCACCGAAAATCTGGCCCGTGAGACTCTGACATCACTGCATGTCTTAAATCCTCATCCTCTGGAACCACGAGTTCTCCATTAAAATGCAAACCACCCTCTGAACTAATCGAGTATGACTCTACCCCATCAATTAATAACTGGCGAACTCTATCCTGGAAATATCGATCCCCTGCCTATGGTCTCACCACCCTCACAACAATCTCGAGCGTAATAGCTAATATGTACATGCATGCTCTGAAAACCTCATTATTAGATCGAAACTCTCTCCACTTCATATTCTAAACCTTCTCTATCTCCCCTGCCGATCGTCGGCTCAACGCGCCTGCCACCACGTGTGCCTTCCCAGGATGATACTGAATATCAAACTGGTAATCCTTCATGAAATCCAACCACCTCCTCTACCTCATGTTCAGATCTTTCTGTAACACCCCGTATTTTTGAGTAATTATTATTTAATTAATTCAGCTAATTGTTAAATTATAAGTGTGTCGTAATTTAATTGAATCAATTATTATGTGTTGATTAAAATATTAATCGGGGGAGATAATGGTTAATATAAATGGAATATAATTACTAAGTGAATAGTAAGTTAAAAAATTTATGTCTTAGGAAGTGATAGTGACATGGCAATATTTTATCTCAACCGAAAGTCGGTATAGATTGTTTGGGTCGAGATAGGAATTTATTATAACATGATTCAGATGATGATTTTGAGGTCACGGTTGATTCCATATGGGTCGAGATAGTCGAAATAGTGTACCCGGGCTAGTAATCGGGTCCTGGGGCCTTTTTAGATATAATCTGGCCCACGCGGGGGAGTTCAGATCATTTGGGCTTGGCCCATTATCTTAATTATGGGATTAAGAGTTTTAAGCCTAAGTGTTGGAGTTAGAGGCAACCACAATTCAATTAAAAAACCCTAAAATTGATAAAAGGGAGAAGGAAGAAAAAGAGAGGGATTTAGAGACAAAATTCAAAGGGGATTTGGGTGTGCTTTGTCAGATTCATCATCTTCTACGTGGAATAAAACCCTACGAATCCAATAAGGCAAGTAATTACACTTTCATATTATAGTATGTGTTGATAAGTTCATTTTGGGAGGGTGACACATGTGAAATTTGAATTTTTGTAGATTTAAGAATTAAAGGTGAAATTGTTGTTTAATTAATGTGATAATACTATCATACCATGTTATAATATGATTTAGAACCAGTAGCAATTTTTGTTGAATTTGTTATTTAAGAAATTTTGAGAAACACCCAATTCATGAACCCTAGAATTTTTAATGAGAATAAGTGATGATTGATAATACATATATGTGTTAGAACCTATTTATAGATGTATAAAAATATGGGGTATCAATTGGGTTGAATCCATGGAGGTTTGAGGGTTACAAATGGAGAAAAATAATATTTGGAGAAGAGGACCTATTCACGTATCGATAGATCGACCTAAGAGCGATTTGTTTGAAACTCACTTGAACAAGTTAAGGTTATCGTTCAAACGAGATTAGTATCTCGTCCAAACTAGGTAGATATCTCATTCAAGCGACCCTATGTTTTGTGCATAGAGATAAATCTTTTCATTATGAACTCGTGGCCGCCAGTTTTGTATTTTTCTATTTTTTTTCAATTAGTTTTGAAGTTTCTACGAAAGGGTGCCCGAGATCAAAATCTTTAATCAGAAATCAAATCCGAGTATATATGCTTGGGATTATTTTACTTAGGGATTGTAGGTGGATGTATATGAGCCTAGAAAGGTGAGAAAAAAGAGGAAACTAAATAATAAATTGAGTGAGATAAATTCTTAAATTTTTAATTACGAGCCGATTAAGTGAGTCCAAATATTTTAGCAAGTGAAGATACTTTAAATTATTTAATGGATTTGAAATTAAATTAAATAAGATTCGAGAATATAGGCTCGGGTATTACGGGCTAGTGCTACGGGAATTAGGCACGGGTTAGCTGAATGTTATCTTTTTTTTATATATATACGAATAATGTGTTAGTATATATATTACTTGTGTTCTTTATAAATATCAGTATTAGATATTTATGTGAATATATGCCCCTCTAGTGCTATTATAGGAGGTTGCACGATATGAGTGAATCGCCTAGCTAGTGAATGCAGGGAGAGTATAGGCCTCGAGTCATAGCATCCGATATTTAGATGTGTGTTCTTTTCGAGGAGAGACATTTTAGGTAGGATTCGGTCTCTCTCTCAGGGAACTATGACCACCTCCACTGCGCTTACGATTTTATTGCCTAAATCGATGTGAGTTTAATGTCTTGTGGTATCCGGGATGAATTGAGTATACCCGCGGTGATAGAATTTTCGAGAAAGCATTCGGTGATTTATTACTTGGGAATTGATGGTTATTATACATGACATGTGTGTAAATATTGTAGTATACTAGTACGTATATAATGGGTAGATAATTATATACGGGTTGAATACATAAAGTGTTATTGTATTTAATATATAACTAGTGTGAACGTTATATGATTAATTGGTACTTCATATATCACTAGTGTGAATATTATATAAGTAATCAAAGTTAAAATAATTAAATAAGTTAATGAGTAAATGTAAGCACAAAATTTTCAGTTGATTCAATTATAAGTATTTGACTGATTCCTAGAACAAAACATCATTTTTAAGTCATAGATATATTTTTTATCGTCATGGTCCCACACAGTCTATCACATAGAGTTTATTGAAGACATTGCAGCTAAACTTCAAAGATTTATTATGCCGAGATTAGTTTGGTTTACGTTTTACGTCTTCATTGCATTCTGATCTCTCATGTATGGAACTCAAAAATATTTTTAAGCTGTTATTTATATTTAAAAATAATTTAAAAAGAATTTAACTTCGTTTATTTTGAGATAAGGATTGTTGAGAGTCGTGTGAATCCTTCCTTTGTGTTTAAAAGGATCAAATAACGTTCACATTCATTCAAATGACATGTGTAGGTCACTTAAATGACGCGGATTTATTGTTCAAATGACATGGCTATTTCGTTTGAACGACAACCTTATCTCGTTTGAATGACCATTCAAGTTTTCTATTTAAGGCGTGTTTCACTTAGAATATCGTAAGTGGAAAACCAATATTTTAGAGAAAAAAATTTATTTTTTACTGCACTAGTTTTCTAAAGTTTTCAAAGTCTAAAAACATCCTTAGAGTTTCAAGATCAGAGCTTTCATTCACATATGCTATAGAGATCTTGGTTTGCACCATGGGAGTTTGTTTATCCACATTGAATAACCTGTTTCATTGGGTTTTACAGTGAAGAAATGAAGGATTTTGTGTTCAACATCGTAGACATTGACAATCTATATCGGTGGACAACGAGACATACATGGATGCATATGTTGTGGATGAGAATCGTATAAGGACTTATACGTGGGCACTACGGAGGAGTGGTTGAAGGATCAGAGGAAAGTCAAGACTTTTGGGGGATCAACTCGTTGAGTAAGTCTATCTTTTGTACTTTGTACACATCATATTGATTATCTCTGACTTGGGCCGTCCAAGGTTTTTTCCCTTAGTGGTTTCCTTGTATATCCGACGTCGCTTCTGTGAACGTATTTATTTACTTGCTCTAATCATTTAGATTCATGTTAGGATTAAATAAGATAAAATTGGGTTTAACTGAATTTGGTTCACAAACTTAGTGCGTATAAAATTTAGAAAAGAGTTTTTCAAAAAGAAAGTTATTTTTGTCATCCTTAAAACACATTCGAAAGAAAAAGGGCCTATAAATTGGTATCAGAGCTGGAAACATATTTTTTTATTGTGTTAATCCCTTGTGCTTTTAAGGATGAATTTTGGAAATTTTGAAAGTTTTAGAGATCTTATTTTTTATAGCACAAACTATGCTTATTGGAAAATGCGAATGAGAAGTTCTTTGAAATCCATTGATGAGTGTGTGTAGTTAGTATTCACAAAGGTTGGACACCACCGGTTATACGAGTGGGTGAGGTCACTACTTTAAAACCGGTTAAGTCATGGAACGAATTCGAATATAGACTTGCACTTTACAACTCTAAAGGTCTTCACGTTATTAAATCACATGTCATACTCGAAGAGTATAATATAATCATGACATGTGAAACTTAAAAAGAGGCTTGGGACATACTTGCACTTATTCATGAGGGCACGAGCACATTTTGGGCGTCTAAACTCCTAAATCTCACTACACAGTTTGAGATGATTAAGATGTTAGAGAGTGAGTCATTTGAAGATTTTTATGCTAGATTGTCAGATATTATCAACTCATCTTTTAATTTGGGAGATAAAACACCCGAAAATCGAGTCATAAAGAAAATCTTAAGATTGCTGTCGAGTAGAATTAATGCTAAAGTGACCGTTTTGAACTCCTTGGGTATGCTTGAATCGACGTAACTTGAAGAGATTGTAGTTGATCTACAAACCTATGAACTTGATATGTTTACCTCCAAGTAAGTGACAAATAAAGAAAAGGGCTTTGCTTTGAAAGACCAGAAGGAGGAGACTAAAGTTTCAGATGATGATTTTGATTTTGATTTTGATTTTGATTTTGATTTTGATTTTGATTTTGATTTTAAGGATGCATCCTTATTGGTAAAGAAGTTCAAAAAGTTTCTTAAGTTCCAAAAGCTATTGAAAGATGCCAAAAAACTTGAGAAATTCAAGAACAACAAGGTCGATCCCACCCATAAGGATAAGAGTGAGAAAGTTAAGAGGGATGAGTCAGATAAGTGTTTTGGGTGTGAGGGTTATGGTGACAAGAGTTTTGAGTGTCCCACTCGACTTAAGAAGGAGGGAAAGAAACCAATAACATATAATCCCATCTTAATTTATGGTGAACCGAAAGAGGGAGAGAGTTCCCCCATTGAGTGTAACTTTGTAGCATTCATGGCATGTCATGTGAGCGACGACGAAAAATTTTCCCATGAATATTCTCATGTGCATGACACTTCCAAGGCCGTTGAGTGTAAATACCAAGTGACTGAGGGTAAATCTAGTGAGTAAGGGGAGATTGATGTAGGAGAGTTATTAGTTGCCTTTAATGAATTATTTGAGGAAGCAATAAAAGTAAAAAAGGCGAACTTAAAATTGCAAGCTAAGTTGAATGAGCATGCCGTTGAGAATAATGATGCTATGATTGAGGATCTTAGGGCACGGGAGAAGACTTAGGGAGAAACTAGAATATGTGGAGAAAGAGAAAGATATTCTTCATGGTTTGATGGAGGTTTTGAAGAAGGAGATTCTAGAGTTTGAAGAGTCTAGGCGTGTGCTTGAGTCTAGGATTAGTGAGCTAGAGGAGAGATTGAGAGAATCGAGTAAGGTGAAGTTTGATTTGGAGGCTAGATCGGAGAAGTTAGATAGGATGTTAGGCATCGTCCAAATCAAGGGAGATAGGTTTGGTATAGGCTACAATGATATTGTTGTTCCCATTATCGTAGCCAATACCAATGGTGTAAGAGAACCCACTAGGAACGTTAGGTGAGGTCGGTATTTTGGTAATCATTCCCGTCATGTTTATACTTACACTCATTGCGGTAGGAAATATTACCTTAGAAGTTTTTATATGACCTTAGAAATGCTCCTAGGAAGTTTATAAATAAAGTCGTTTCGGTTGCGAAAATCCTCATGCGTCACTTCACACCTACTTGAGTTAGGAAATCGAACTTAGAGGCTTTTGGAATTAAAAGTCATGCTTCTTATTTAGTTTCACTTTATTCTTCTCATGATAGATTTAAAGGATGATTGTGTTTCCATGTTTGTCATATGCTAGTCTTTGCATCATGATTTATATCTTACTAGTGTTATGACATGTGTATCTTTTATATCATATTGTTTTTTCATTTATTGAGTTTTATTTAAAAAAATGAAAAAAGATTTTGTTTTCGATAATTTTTTTCAAAAAATACAAAAAGATTTTTCGTTTAAAATATTTTTGAGAAAAATACAAAAATATTTTATTTTTGGATCAAAAATATTTTCAGAAAAACACAAAAAGATTTTCGGTTTTATTTTATGTCGTGAGTTTTTCATGTTTCATATGGCATATTGGTGTTCTTGGACCCCTGTCATTTCATTATCCATATGGCTAGGACATTTGGTCATAATTATTGATGTGTTGAATGATCTTAACCATTGTCTTAATGGGATTGATTCGAAGTTGATATGCATTTGAATTTGACTTTGTATATATGCCATCTTTGCACACATGCATAAGTTTATATGAATGTTTGACATCTCTTGCATATTTGAGTTTGGTGAGACATTCTTATCTCAATTTTTCATTAATGCATAATAAGACTTAGGCAGAGGTGTGCATGTAAGAACCGTTTACCATGAGAATTGATATTGCATATGTTGATAAATTGATGAGCATTCACAGTAAAAGGGTTGCAAGAGTACAATCAACTCTTCACGAAAGCCACTGTTTAGAAGAGCCCAAGAAAAAACTAAGGCCATAAAAAGAATCATATGCCAAAAGAGGGCCAATAGGATTTCTCTAAGTTAAGAAATTAGAAACCTCAAAGAGAGGTTGGAAAAGAAATTAAATATTTGAGGGATTTTGGTTAGAAAAATTAAACGGGATTGCACCACGAATCCTTATGTTGAAATTCGTATCATGATGCTATTGTTTGAAGAATCGTCAATATTTCAGATTTGTGTGCAAATTGATTGTTTAGTTCATTTGGCTCAATATATTCATTATCACAGATGGCTAAAATTAAGTTTGATGACATTTAGCTTTCAATTAGAGCTTCTGAAACATTTCAATGTGTCGGAGTTGTAATTCATTAGTTGTAGTTCACGCTCACTCACTCCATATCCATGTTTGAGCACATTGATTCTATGTTGGCATGAAACTAACATTGTTTTACTTATTTTTTTTTTGTTTTGAGTTTGTTTTACGACTGTTTGGTATTTCCAGTTGTTGTTTTCACAAAAAAAATTCCAAATGCGCAAAATTTCATCATTTTTCGAACTGGAATTGAGAAATTTGATGTCATTCAAATGACATCTGGGAGAGACAAGCCCATGTCGCTTGAATGTTTGATCTCATGGGGTTCAATCAACTTTCAACGAAGTGTCAAGTACTAGTTGCGAGAAGGGTCTCGCGTAGGTCACTAGATGAGTAATTTGTGCTAGAGGCTACTGGTTTGGAGATTCTTTGGTTTCTTGATGGTTGGTTCAAACAACATTCCTATGACGTTCAAACGACATGGCATTGTCATTTAAGCGACCCCTGGAGAAATTTTTTAGTTATTCTGATTTTGTACTTGCTTCTTATTAATGATGATATCGTACTATTTTGGTATTTTTTAGTTATTTTTATGCAGTTCTTCTTCATCATTCATGCTTAATTGCTACCACTATAATATTCGTTTAGTCACATCATTGCTAATTTTAATGATTTCTTTTATGTAACTGTTTGCTAGATACAATTGGGTACATTGTGATTATTTTTAGCTAGCAAGTTTCATGTTTATCTAAGATATGCTTCATTGATTATCTCATGCTAGATTTGTTTATCTTTTCACTTATTGTCTATTCGAAACGAAAAGGGGGAGAGATGTATGTGATGTAGGAGGGAGTTTATGAGCACATAGTTTTTGTTGCATTACAAATTAATATCATATGCCTTAATGCTTGTATATTGATATTTATTAGTTTGCATAAATTGATATCTAATTTCAAATTGGTATTAAAATAACTTGCTCACATGTTTATCAAATTATTTATTTTGCATATTGATATTTTTATATAATTTGTTCCTCCATACTTCACTGGATATTTGTCTGTTTTATGTGTTTAGGGATACTTTAGCAAGTTAAGATTATAAGGCTAAATCACATTCAGACAACTCATGGTTATCGGACCAATATTTACTAGTATTGTCTTGTAATTTTTGATTTTGGGTTTTTATAGGAAGGGATTTAGGTGTTATACGCCTTGACGGCCACTTAGGTATTAAACTATTTGGGTTTTGTCCCGAAATAGTCAAAGGGCCAGATTTGTAAGGATAAAATTTCCAATTGAGTTCATTGTAAGTATTTGACTTATTCCCAGAACAAAACATTATTTTTGAGTTATAGATAGATTTTTTTATTGTCATGATCTCACACAGTCTATGACATATAGTTTATTAAAGACATTGCGGCCAAGCTTCAAAGATTTATTATTCTGAGATTAATTTGGTGCATGTTTCACGTCTTCATTGCATTCCGATCTCTCAGGTATGAATGCATAATGTTAATGGAACTCAAAAAATGTGTTTTAGGATGTTACAATAATTTTAAAAGGATTTAACTTCATTTATTCTGAGATAAGGATCGTTGAGAGTCGTATGAAACCTTCCCTTTTGTTTATAAGGATTAAACGACATTCACAGCCGTTCAAATGACATGTGTAGGTCGCTCAAAAGACGTGACTTTGTCGTTCAAACGATATAGATATCTTGTTCGAATGAAAACCTCATCTCATTCGAATGACGCACCGACTCAAGTTTTTTTATTTAAGGCGTGTTTCACTAAGAATTTCATAAATGCAGATGCAGTATCTAAGAGAAAACAATTTTTCTTATCTGCATAAGTTTTTAAGGTTTTCGAAGTCTAAAAATATCCTTAGAGTTTTAAAATCTAAGCCTTCATTCACATATGCTATAGAGATACTGGTTTGCACTATTGGAGTTTGTTCATCCACATTGAATAACCTATTTCGTTGGGTTTTGTGATGAAGAAACGAAGGAGTTTTTGTTCAACATCGAAGACATTGCCAAGCTGTATCGGTGGATACCGAGACATACATGGACGCGTGTGTTGTGGATGAGTATCATAGAAGGACTTCTGCGTGGGCACTTTGGATGAGTGGTTGAAGGATTCGAGGAGCGTCAAGACTTTTAGTGGATCAAGTCATTGAGTAATTCTATCATCTTTACTTTGTAATACCATATCATGTGATTGTTTGGCTTGGGCCGTCCGAGGTTTTTTCCCTTAGTGCTTTCCTCGTACATCCGACGTCGCTTTTATGAACGTATTTATTTTACTTACTTTAATCACCTAGATGCATGTTTAAAATTAAACAAGATAAAATTGGATTTAACTGAATTTGGTTTAAAAACTTGATGCGTATAAAATTTGGAAAAGAATTTTTTGAAAAGAAAGTTATTTTTGGCATCTAATAAACACATTAGAAAGAAAAAGGGGCCTACAATAGATAACTTATAAATCAAGGTAAGAAATACTAGGGTTAGAGTAGCATGATAGAAAGAAGTGTAACAAGGCTAGTTAGGTAGGATAGCATAACTAGTTGGGTTAAAAGGTAGGTGATAGGTGTGCACATTAGATGATGGGTGAGTTATTTCTCAAGAGAGTGCGACACCATATTAAATATGGAAAGTGTTCATGCATATTTAATCACTGCATTTTAATTTCTTGTTAAATATTTTCAAAATGTTTTACTTGGGTTCTGACCCGTGTCAAAATATATTTTCCAAAACCATTTTAGGTGTCCAGCCACAGGGATGCCCAGCATAAGGATTCTATCGAGGGATACATACCAGCAGCTCATGTGGAAGTTGCAGGACTTTACCATAGATGCCTCATTCATTTATTCCTAGTGTATGGACTTTATTTTAGTACTCATTTGGGCATGTCTCCCTTCAAATTATTTCAGTATTTCCAATTTATGGATTAGACTTTGTGTATCCTGTTCATTATTTCAGTTTATTATTGGATTTTATTATTGAACCGATAGTTGAATCGACCTTCTTTATTTATAATATTTATTTGTGTGGATTATGTTATCAGTTTGTGTGGATGGTTTAATATTTATTTATTTATGCATGTTGTTAGTTAATGTAAGATAAAATTTGATATCGGTCTATTTATTTACTAGGTGGCTAGTAACTTTAAAAATGCTTTTGATGATGCTAAGATTGAGCCATATAAGACCAACGTTCTATTTTGATAAAGGACTGGCCACCCGGTATTTTAATAGGCGGGGTGTCACACTTGCTGCGTGAAAAGATACTGAAGAAACTTATGGTATATGAATAGGGTAAACTAATCCCCTAACCTATAGTGCCTCGAAATCCTCAAGGCAAATACAACTTCAGCTAACTCCAAGTCATGCATGAGGTAATTCCTCTTGTGGGTCTTCAACTTGCGAGATGCATAAGCTATATCCCTCTCCTCCTGCTATAATGCACTCCCAAGTCCCTACAAGGATGCATCAGTATAAACATGGTACTATAATCCTCCCCTAGGCAGTACAAGTACAGGTGTTGAGATCAATTTGTCCTTTAGCTCATCAAAGGTCAACTGACATTAATCGTCCCAAATAAATGACAACTCCTTGTGAGTCAGATTCGTCAGTAGACCTGCAATCTTCGAGAACTACCGAATGAATCGTCTATAGTTACCGACTAATACTAAAAAACTATGAACCTCGGTCGGTGTTGTGAGATGTCCCCACTCCCTCACCATTGATACCTTACTCGGATCAACTGCTATACCCCCGTCAAACATAATGTGGACCAGGAATTTCACCTCCCGAAGAAAAAACCCACATTTCTTAAATTTTCCATACAACTGATGATCCCATAGTGTATGTAAAACCATCAACAAATTCTTGGCATGCTCATCCTTAGGGTGAGAGTAAATCAGTATATCGTCGATAAACACGATCACAAACCGGTCAAGGAATTCTCTAAGAACCTGGTTCATCAAATCCATGAATACTTCTAGCGCATTGGTGAGTCCAAATGGCATCACCCTAAACTCCTACGACTCATATCGTGTCAGAAAAGCAGTCTTAGGAATGTCCCCCCTCCTTAATGTGCCACTGATGATAACCAGACCTTTGATGTATCTTGGAGAAATAAGTTGCTCCCCTCAACTAATCAAATAGATCATCAATTTGAGGCAATTGATACTTATTTAGGACTGTGACCTTATTCAACTCCCTGTAATCGATATATAACCGAAGTTATCCATCCCTCTTCTTGATGAATAACATCGACACACCCTAAGGTGAAGTAATCCATCTGATGAAACCTTACCCCAAGAGATGATGAATCTCATCCCTCAACTCCTTCATCTCAGATGGGGCAATAAGATAAGGCTCTTGTGCTATAGTCCTCATACCTGGCACTAGGTCGATAAAAAAATCAATTTATTGGCTAGTCGACATCCCGAGTATCTCCTGAAATACACCTTCAAACTACCTCACCACTGGAATCGAGTCCAATGAAACAACCACCTCCTGTGAGGTCTCCACATCAATGTATTACAAATGGGTTCTGAAGCCTCCCTTAAGGATAGGCATCACCACTAAGAACATCTTCTGTCCTGGTATTAAGAACACAATCATCCTCCCAAAACAATCCACCATCGCCTGGTATCTAGCTAACCAATCGATACCCAGAATGTTGTCATACCCTTCCGTATCTAACATAAGAAGGTTAACGGATAACCATAATCTACCCACATCGATATCCACACACCTACAGATCGAGTGTATAAGCGACTCACTACCCAATGGTGACAATACACACATAAGGAGACTACTAACTGTCTCTAATAGGCCGGTAGCTCGTGTCACTGAGAAAGAGTGTGATGTCCTAGTATTAAAAAAAATTCTACCCTCAAGTTCATGAATAGGAAATGTACCCTCTACTACTGGTGGTTCCTGTGGGGCCTGCTGTATGATGGTATCTCGAACATTATAAAAACATTCGTACTATAACTACCTTTGTTAAGGTGGTGCGGGTGGGGCTGGTGCTACAGGTGGCCTCTGTCCCTGTTGCTCCTGTAGGGTACCCTACTGTTATGGTACTCTACCCTGCTATGGGTAATCTCTCCTCTTGTGGTCCGTTTGTCCATAAATAAATAACTATCCTGGAAACTCTCTCTACCTTCGGTCCAGATGACCCTGACGGTGCTGACCCTGCTATTAGCCCTGATGCCCTGTTGGCCTCCCCCATTATTCCCTTGGCCTTGAGGAACCTGCTGCGGTTTAGGACCCTATTGGCTCTGTATATAACCTCGATGGGGCGATATCCCCGGATCTAAACCTTTTATCTTGATCTCCCTGTTAAGAATCTGGACCCTGATGTTGGCCTGACTGCTGCTGCTGCTGCTGTGGTGCTCCACTAGCATCACTCCCTTCTGCCTTACTCAGATGACTAGGCTCACCTCTTCTCTTATTTCCCTTCACATGGAAGCGATGGTCCTGATAGTGTAAGAGTTCGGCATTGACAACATTTGTATAAGTCATAAATTTAAGGTTTCCAATCAAGTGATGCCTGATCCTCTAAGCTAGCCCATCCATAAACTTTACCTTCTTTCTTTCCTCATTATTCACCTCTTATGGTACAAAATTATCCAAACAAGTGAGCTCCTCATCGTACTCGACTACTGAGCAGTCACTCTGAATCACCTCACTAAACCTCTTTCGCACCTCTGTCTCAGCTACTGGCAAAAAGTATTTATGTTCATACCGCACCCATAATTATGAAATAGACATTATGTCCTCCATAACGGTGGTAACCGTATACCACCATTGTAATGTCGCTCCTACCAATATGAATGTGGCTAACATTTGCTTCTGCCTGTCGCTGCAGTCGACCATATGCAGTGTAACAACCAGGCTTTTGAGTGGCTATTTTATATTATTTTTCCCGATGGGCAAATCCTATAAAATAGGGGAAGTTGGAGTAAATATTGTTTCCCGTGATATTAAGGGATAATATTTACTATGTTTTGTCTATTTACCATATGAGAAGGTAAATGGCATTATATTGTGATATGTTGCGTCGTTATGTGTAAAATGACGGTTAAGGTTCATATTTGAATTGAGGTATAATTAATGAAATAAAATAAAATTGGAACATAAAATTTGTTCACATTTTCCCGAATGCCAAAATAGGGGGTGCGGTTGTTTTTAGAATGGTCGAGATAGTCAAAATAAGTGCCAAGTTGTATTTTGGAGTTTCGGGCACTTTTGACGCGTTATGACTCAATTAAGAGTATATGAGTCATTTTAATGGTGTATTAGCAATTAAAAGAGGGTGTTTTTTTTTAAGACCCGTTTAAGTCCCCCACCCCTTTTTCTTCCTTCATTTGTGAGAAAAGCCAAAGAAGAGAGAGAGAGAGAAGAAAGAGTTGGGAGAACATGGGAGAAAAGAGAGAAAATGGAGATTTGGGCCGGATTTTCGTTGCTACCGGAGATGGATCAGAGACTACGAACCTCGAGGAAAGTTTCTTACTTGCTAGATGTTGATTTAATGTGATTAATTGCATGTGTAGTTAAGTTTTGGAGATTAAAACCACTAATGGGTATTTGTTGATTTTGATGATTAATCCCTTAAACCTTAGTTTTAATTTGATTTGAGGATAAATTATTAGTTGTTAATGGTGTAGGAATGATTTGGGTTGAATTTTTGTGGTTGATGTTGGGTAAAATAAAAAGTTGGAGGTTTTTGGATTTTAGGGTTCATACAACCCGTAGCCCAAACTGGGCAAAATTTTAGGACCGAATCGATTCGAATAAACGGTAGGCTACAGGTCTGGCAGACCGAATCGATTCGGGTTAAGACTGAATCGATTTGGACAATTACAGAAAGTCATTTTTGATCACTGAATCGATTCGGCTGATCAGCAAATCTATTCGGCCCAGGGGGAGAATCGATTCGGTTCCCCTGTTTTTGTGAGATTTTCCTTAGTTTGATTTCTAGACCTTTTTCTTTTAGGTCCAAGGTTTAGGGACCTTCCTTTAGGGATTAATTGGGGGGGGGGGGGCAAGAGGGTGGTTTTGGGTAGACTAATGCCCTAGGATTTAATGGGATCATTGGGCTTACCCGAGGGCTAGTTTGTATAAGTAAATGCCCTAACGATATAGGAAGTTACTGAAAGATAAAATTGGAGACAAAATGCGAAAGTTGAGACTCTTGGGAGATACTCCTTGAAGGAGGTTTACTTTGAGGGTTTGTGAAATTTTATGAACTCTTGGCGACTAGTTTGAGGTTTATGGTACTTCGGGTCTTAACCATTAATAAAAATATGACACTAAGAACAAGAAAACATATGATAATACGTGGTATTAAATGAATAAGTATAAATGATTTGAGAATGTAAAATTTGATCTTTTCAAAGGAAAAAGTAATGATTTTCATAAGTGTTAACTTATGGTTACACACCTCCCTAAATCGCTATCATAAGGGAAGTTGTGTGCGTGTGGTTAAGCCCCCTGACTAATGAACGCAGGGTGGATATAGTCCCTAGGCCATATGGGCATTTATTATACTGCACTGGTTAGGAGATTTTGGGTGTGGTCTTGACTTTCCCGCAGGCAATATGGACACTTCCCGACGTTGGTAGGTTCCCAGGTTGTCTTGTATAGATAGGCCCTAGAAGATGATAGCCATTTAGGGGCGCATACAATGGGGAAACCCGGAGGGACGGTCTTAGATTATTAAAGCAATTCATGATAATGAATTGGCTTTAATTACATTTCCTGGATAGAAGAAGGGAAATGGGGTATATGGTACAAAAGTATTTTTATGCGAATAAAAATGACTTTTGATTTACACTTCCTGGATGGAAGAAAGGAAGTGGGATTTTATGAACAAGGTTAAAGCACTTTTATGTTAATAAAACTTGCTTTAAAAATGTATTCTTCCTGGATGGAAGAAAGGAAATAAAATCGGTAAAGAAATTGTGTAAATGAGAATTTGGTAAACATTTGATAAAATGTTGTACTATTTATGTATATTCCTAAGAAAGAAATAGGAACGGTACATAATGAGCTATGAATTTGACATGGTAAACATTTGATAAAATGTTGTACCATTTATATATATTCCTAAAGAAGGAATGGGAATGATGATTTAGATGGTGAATGGATTTACTTTTATTTTCGTGAGTAGTTGTAGATGATATGCACACACTTACATACATATTAATTTCGTGCTTAGGGTCTAATGGATCTCAACGTTCAACCTTGACTAAGTAGTAGTGTATCGAGGGGGTTCCTTGTTTGGATTTCGCTCTGCGAGACACCCCACGCACGAATAGGTCATAGTGTTGAGACTGGGGAGAAGTTAGCCCTTATTACTCAAGGTTAACTAGATCATCTCATGGATATTGCGCTAGGTTGATTTTAGTTTGAGAGGTGAGAAATGTATTGTTAATTGTGAGAGAAATATGCACTTAACTGTCATGCATTTTAGTCACATGGGAATCATATCAAACCGGGCCCTGACCCATTTATATTTCTTGTTTTTGCATATACTACTTGCCGTACTGGTGCTCTACCGCATGGACACCCGTATTTACATTTCCATTCCGGTTGTCAAGGAACTACAACACATTGCGGATGTTTTAGGTTATTTGTATTAGACGCTTCTTTTCATTGTACTCTAGTTGTGTTAAGTTTATTTATTCGGGCGTGTTGCCCCAGTGTTGCACTCATTTATTATATTGTAAATATTGAAATGTGATACTCGGTGTAATTATTTGTATTGGTCTGTTCACCGACAGCTTATTCGGTGATTATTTATGATATTTATCGTTCTTCATTATCGCTTTTTTTATATCCACCATTTTTACAAATGTGATAGTCCAAGTGTTCTTCTTTTACTTACTAAATTTTTAATTGACAGTCCGTTTTCTAAAATGATTGGTGGTTATCTCGTACGATTATTTTAATCGACAGTGATGCTGAAAATGGACCATCTATGATTCCTGTGATTATTAGAGTATTGGGTTGGCCACCTATTATTTTAGTAGGAGGGTTTTCACAGATGGTATCAGAGCATTAGGTTCTAGAGTCCTTAGGAATCCGTACAAATGTATTGCGTCTTCTGCGTTTCTTTTGATTTGATATAGAGCTCTAAGATTAAGATCGTTGAGTTCTCTTGTGAGATTTCGTTCTTCTTCTAGGTTATGAGAACCCACGAAACTCCTTTAAGCATTTGTGTGAGACTAGTAAGTCGTCAGATGATTGGCATCGTGGAAGGTCGTGCAAAAAGGCATCGTGAGACGGGATTATTAAGAGCTGTGGACGGTAGTCGGGACTGAGGACCGCTTTAGAGGTTGCTTCCTTTGTAGAATTATCTTATATTGCAAATGTGACTACTAAGTGCAGTAGGAATAGTTTTTCCATGTACCGCTACAAGCAGAGAGTGGTACTAAGCTTGGAATTCCAAGCGACGTTGAATTGAAGTTGAGGGGTCCTTGACGAGGATCACATGTTCAAGTTCGGTCGGATGGAGGAAGTGTAATCTCATTCAATAAGAATATAGGCCCCAGAGTTTGGCCTAGAGTGGGATATAAAAGTGCCCAGGTGAGAAGATTGGAGGAAAATCTTCCACCCATTTGGAGTAAGGTTAAGTGGCGGAAAAGGTAGTCGCCTTATATTGGTGGAGCAAGAAGTTTTGCCCATAGAGGACCCCGGTAGATGTTTTTAACAGCGAGTTTCTCTAGGATGATAGTAATGATGAGAAGGTAGGATTCTCATGTATTCACGCAAGGTTCGGTTAGAGGCCGACAGTGAATAAAGGGTGCTACAGTTAAAGAAACTGTGCACCGAAATAAGGGTGATACAAAGAGAACCTTTTAATGGAAATGATGGGCTCACAAGTAAGTGTTGCTAACACTTTTGAAGTAGTGTTCATGGGACCCCATCGGTGGACCTCCAACCGGGGAAGACTCACTGAACTAGATAAGGGAGGCCTGTAGAGTGTTCTCTTTACTTAAGGAGTTAAGGGAACTACTCGAGAAATCATTGGGGTAGCTAGACATGGAAGTAGTTTAGTTCGAATGGGACTAGATTATGTGCCTAGTAACCATAAGTGGTGGCCAAGGGATTGGCAAGTATGTTGGCGGGAATTTCCACCGTAGTTGAGGGTGGAGCATTTCCTTATGATAAGTTGGAGTAGAATATATTTACCCTAGATTCGGGTGTATATCGAGCTTGTGGTATTATGGATGTTAATATAGTGAATGTATATATATAACTTTCAAGATAAGGAAGTTTTGTGTTTTTCTTTCACTCCTTATGGGGCGAGTGATAATATGGGTAGTATGTGCTACTTGTATTATATATGATACGAGTAGAGATATTCTTGGTTTGGTGGGTGCGATAGCGAGCGAATAAATTGCGAGGCTATCCTATTCCTAGTTCTAGAGAAGGACTAGTTGTTTTATAATATCTCTCCTGGAAACATGTTGAGACATTATAGAGGTGGTTTACGGTGTGTAGTTAGTTTTCATTTTATTTTTTATTTTATTTGTCTTGCTTTATTTGTTTTTGATTGCTTGCTTGCTTTGTTTGCCTTTTTTGTGTATGATGTTGCCTGATCTCCACAACCAACTAGTTACGGGGATTGTGTGGACGGGTTCCTTATTTGGATTTCACTTCGGCGAGACGCTCCACGCATGAACCTTAACGACATTGGGAGTGGAGAGATGCGCATTTTCTTTTCTTTTCATTCTTTACTTTTCTATTGGTTAAGATGCTGGGTTGGAAAGGTTTAGCCAAGGATCACGTAAATGAGTGGTTAGAAGGCTAAGTTATAGTGCGTGATATAAGCACTGTGATAGTTTTCTTATAATCGATGTGGGGAAGACTATGATATGAAAGTCGAATTGAGACTTAGGGTTAGGCCTTAATGATAGGGCCATCTATAAAAGTGTTAGTGGCATTTTATAGAAAGTAAATGCCAGGTTAACAAAATTTTAAGTTGTTTGGGATGGTAGGACTTGGGAGTAGAAAAGAATTTGTGGAGTGATGAGTTAGGATTCTAGCGATCCCGATCATGTGTCTTAGACCGTTACTTCTCGACGACCGACGATGTAAGGTAGTTGTGTAATGGGAATGGTTCCTTATTTGGATTTTGCCTCGACGAGACGTCCCACGCACGAAACTGAGCGAATGTCGGGAGTTGGGAAATGTCTTGGACACTAGGGATATAATTAGGATAATACTTATACGCCTAGATCTATATAGATAGATTGACTTTAGGATTTTTTTTTAGGGCGCAATGCCCTTAAGGCATGTAGCATTGTTTTAGGAAGGTGGTAGGGAGTTGACTACAATAGGTTTGTGGGTTAACTCTAAGGGGGATTCAGTCCCTAGGATGAAGAAGTATAGGATCTTAAGTGATTCAAAACGATAGGCCTTAGAAGGTGGGGTCTTTTCTAGATAAAGCGTTGCGTTGGTAACCTATCTTTCAAGGAGTTGAAGTATGGGTTGACTTTTAATCCTGCACTCGTGTTGTTATGATCGAAAGTGGATTTGACGAATGAGTCTTTGCCAGGAATGGGAAGTATTAATACCGGAGCATGAACCCCTTCATTATGCGTCTCACAGCCTTAAACTCCATGAGAAGTATTATCCCCCGCTTTAGAGCTCGTAGCGATAGTCTTCACCTGAGCAGAGGCACTACTTCCTGGGAAGGAATTAGGTCTTTTCACGAATAAGAAGATGGTGTTCATAAAGGATTATCAATTTGATATTCCCTTTTGCTAAAGAAATTCTGATGGGGAAGGTGATACATCGAGTAGAAAATTCGTCGGAGAGATTAGTTATGGCATGAAATACCAAGCAGAACGAGCTTCACCGAGGGGACTCTATAGTAAGGGTGTTCATGTCCATGATTAACCAACTCACCTACTAGTGTGAATAGACTAGTGGTGGGACGAGGAAGGAGTGGAGTAGTAGCTTTTCGAAATCAAATTTTCGTACGATGTTTCGGATCGATTCTTACGAGGAGGGTACCGTGAGTGTGGCCTAGTGTAGTTATTCCCTAGCAAAGGTATAACGTGATTCAGGAAGAAAGGCAAGGTATGACGCGATGTGTAGGTATATCCTTCCGTAGTAGAAAGGTAGGATCGATAGTTCATGAGGAATGGTTTGGTGCTATGATAGAGCACGGAGAATGTAGACTGGGATCAAATAGGGATGACCTTAGTCCAAGTCCAAATGGGGACGCCGCGCTACCAAGGGGTTTGTTAAGAATGATAGAATGATAGTTTAGTATGGTATACCCTTATATGATTAAGGTTATACTGTATGCCTGAATTTTGAGGTCAAAATTTCCTTCTAAGGGGGGGAGTATGTAACAACCCAGGATTTTGAGCGGCTATTTTATATTTTTTTGCCCGATGGGCAAATCCTATAAAATAGGAGAAGTTGGAGTAAATATTGTTTCCCGTGATATTAAGGGATAATATTTACTATGTTTTGTCTATTTACCGTATGAGAAAGTAAATGGCATTATATTGTGATATGTTGCGTCGTTATATGTAAAACGAAGGTTAAGGTTCATATTTGAATTGAGGTATAATTAATGAAATACAATAAAATTGGAACATAAAATTTGTTCACATTTTCCCGAATGCCAAAATAGGGGGTTCGATTGTTTTTAGAATGGCCGAGATAGTCGAAATAAGTGCCAAGCTGTATTTTGGAGTTTCGGGCACTTTTAATGCGTTATGACTCAATTAAGAGTATACGAGTCATTTTAATGGTGTATTAGCAATTAAAAGAGGGTGTTTTTATTTTAAGACCCGTTTAAGTCCCCCACCCCTTTTTCTTCCTTCATTTGTGAGAAAAGCCAAAGAAGAGAGAGAGAGTTGGGACAAAATGGAAGAAAAGAGAGAAAATGGAGATTTGGGTCGGATTTCAGTTGCTACTCAGAGACTACGAACCTCGAGGCAAGTTTCTTACTTGCTAGATGTTGATTTAATGTGATAAATTGCACGTGTAGTTAAGTTTTAGAGATTTAAACCATTAATGGGTATTTGTTGATTTTCTTAAACCTTAGTTTTAATTTGATTTGAGGATAAATTATTAGTTGTTAATGGCGTAGGAATGATTTGGGTTGAATTTTTGTTGTTGATGTTGGGTAAAATAAAAAATTAGAGGTTTTGGGATTTTAGGGTTCATACAACCCGTAGCCCAAACTGGGCAAAATTTCAGGACCGAATCAATTCGGCCCTAGGGGCGAATCGATTCGAATAAGGGGTAGGCTACAGGTCTGGCAGACCAAATCGATTCGGGTTAAGACCGAATCGATTTGGACAATAACAGAAAGTCAGTTTTGCTCACCGAATCGATTCGGCTGATCAACGAATCAATTTGCATGGGCGAATCGATTCGGCCCAGGGGGCCAATCGATTCGGCTCCCCTATTTTTGTGAGATTTTCCTTAGTTTGATTTCTACCTCTTTTTCTTTTAGGTCCAAGGTTTAGGGACCTTCCTAATGGGGGGGCCCTAGAGGGTGGTTTTGGGTAGACTAATGCCCTAGGATTTAATGGGATCATTGGGCTTACCCGAGGGCTAGTTTGTATAAGTAAATGCCCTAATGATATAGGAAGTTACCGAAAGATAAAATTGGAGACAAAATGCGAAAGTTGAGACTCTTGGGAGATACTCCTTGAAGGAGTTTTACTTTGAGGGTTTGTGAAATTTTATGAACTCTTGGAGACTAATTTGAGGTTTATGGTACTTTGGGTCTTAACCCTTAATAAAAATATGACACTAAGAATAAGAAAAACATATGATAATAGATGGTATTAAATGAATAAGTACAAATGATTTGAGAATGTAAAATTTGATGTTTTCAAAGGAAAAAGTAATGATTTTCATAAGTGTTAACTTATGGTTACACACCTCCCTAAATCGCTATCATAAGGGAAGTTGTGTGCGTGTGGTTAAGCCCCCTGACTAATGAACGCAGGGTGGATATAGTCCCTAGGCCATATGGGCATTTATTATACTGCACTGGTTAGGAGATTTTGGGTGTGGTCTTGACTTTCCCGCAGGCAATATGGACACTTCCCGATGTTGGTAGGTTCCCAGGTTGTCTTGTATAGATAGGCCCTAGAAGATGATAGCCATTTAGGGGCGCGTCCAGTGGGGAAACCCGGAGGGACGGTCTTAGATTATTAAAGCAATTCATGATAATGAATTGTCTTTAATTACATTTCCTAGATAGAAGAAGGGAAATGGGGTATATGGTACAAAAGTATTTTTATGCTAATAAAAATGACTTTTGATTTACACTTCCTGGATGGAAGAAAAGAAGTGGGATTTTATGAACAAGGTTAAAGCACTTTTATGTTAATTAAACTTGCTTTAAAAATGTATTCTTCCTGGATGGAAGAAAGGAAATAAAATCGGTAAAGAAATTGTGTAAATGAGAATTTAGTAAACATTTGATAAAATGCTGTACCATTTATGTATATTCCTAAGAAAGAAATAGGAACGGTACATAATGAGCTATGAATTTGACATGGTAAACATTTGATAAAATGTTGTACCATTTATATATATTCCTAAAGAAGGAATGGGAATGATGATTTAGATGGTGAATGGATGTGCTTATATTTCCGTGAGTAGTTGTAGATGATATGCACACACTTACATACATATTAATTTCGTTCTTAAGGTCTAATGGATCTCAACGATCAACCTTGACTAAGTAGTAGTGTATCAGGGGGGGTTGCTTGTTTGGATTTCGCTCTGCGAGACACCCCACGCACGAATAGGGCAGGTGTTGAGACTGGGAAGAAGTTAGCCCTTAGTACTTTGGATTAACTAGATCATCTCATGGATATTGCGCTAGGTTTATTTTAGACTGAGAGGTGAGAAATGTATTGTTAATTGCGAGAGAAATACGCACTTAACTGTCATGCATTTTAGTCACATGGGGATCATATCAAACCGGGCCCTGACCCGTTTATATTTCTTGTTTCTGCATATACTACTTGCCGTACAGGTGCTCTACCGCATGGACAACCGTATTTACATTTCCATTCCGGTTGTCAAGGAACTACAGCACATTGCGGATGTTGTAGGTTATTTGTATTATATGCTTCTTTTCATTGTACTCTAGTTATGTTAAGTTTATTTATTCGGGCGTGTTGCCCCAGTGTTGCACTCATTTATTATATTTTAAATATTGACATGTGATACTCGGTGTAATTATTTGTATTGGTCTGTTCACCGACAGCTTATTCGGTGATTATTTATGATATTTGTCGTTCTTCATTATCGATTTTTTATATCCACTATTTTTACAAATGTGATTGTCCAAGTGGTCTTCTTTTACTTACTAAATTTTTAATTGACAGTCCGTTTTCTAAAATGATTGGTGGTTATCTCGTACTATTATTTTAATCGACAGTGATGGTGAGAATGGACCATCAATGATTCCTGTGATTATTAGAGTATTGGGTTGGCCACATATTATTTTAGTAGGCAGGTTGTCACATGCAGGTGGCTTTGTATATATTTCTTCCACTGGCATGATGCAATAACTTCTGAACTCCCATGAAACTCTGGTGGGTGGGCCTTTTGAAAAGCCTCCCTAACCCTCTACCACTCTGATGATACTTGGTAGGATTGGGCAACTAGGTTCATTGGCTGCTAGGCCGGTGGAAAATGGAGAGCCATGGCAGTCGTTGCCGTATTAACTACCTATTCCACTATCGCTACCACCTCTATTGCTAACACTATCCCTTGTGGTGACTGTGGCTCTAGTGCTTGTGGCTCCTGATGAGCCTCGCTCAAATTATACTTATCCACTGCTCTCATTACTCATCCTTTATTGGGCGACATATGAAAATAAATCGAGATGTATGAGTTCAAAGTTAATACAAATATAATAGCAGAAGAAAGTAATCTCAAATGCGTAATCATGAATGCAACAGTCCTAATAATAGGGCTCTATGTCAAAGAACACTTTGTTGAAATCGTAGTAAGTTGTACAGATCCTATGGACACTTGAACTTGATGCTCTGGTACCATTTATGAGACCCCACCTATTTTAATCACGGTTGATCAGTCCTTATTCCAAATAACCAGGAATATCATATGGTTCATTCTTAACATCACTATTGATTTTCTTTTTAATTACTAACCACCTCTGTTAAAATAAATCGGTGCCAAATGATATCTTTCATTATTATAACAAAATCTGAAAATAAATTAATTTAACAAAACCATCCACATAATAATAACTTGAACAATCACACGATAAATATATAAATAAATAAGATTGAATAAACCATCGGTTTCCAAAAAAAAAAAAAATCCAAGCACAATCTGAAATAAATAACTGAATATGAAAACAGTTTGAGAAATAAACTGAAAAACTAAATAGTCTGAGGGGCAACATGCCCAGATGAAATACTGAGAGAAATTCTATTTAGAATGAATGCCTGGGTAGAATCATCAATCTTGGAGTCCCTATGTCTGGACACTTAAAAGGTTTTGAAAATATTTTAACATGGGTCAGAGCCCAAGAAACAATTTGAAAATATTTTGCAGGTGTTTAAATCACGAGTTAAATCAGTTATTAGATAGACATGATAGTTTCAGGTACACTCTTTTGAGATTATCACCTCTCAACTAACGTGCATGCCCAACGTACCCTATCTCGCTATGCTACCCATCCCAACTAGATAACGTATCTAAATAACCTCAATAAATCTTGCTCACTCATATTAACCACACGACACGCTACCACACTCATAATAATAAAATTTTATTCACATATTATTATTGAGTCTATTAATTAAGTTTCTCTACTTTAGTACTTTTAGATATACACAATCTATCAGTTCTACTATCACACATAAGTAGATATATCACACTTGTATATATTTAACACACATATAATATATACAACTATAGCATCCCTCTAATGTCCCCTCATGATGCTGACATACTCTGCTATCAAGTCCACATACCTCTCGTACCAAATCGATGACTATTAGTTTGGCATGTCACCTCGAATCCAAAATCAATCAACACACACTAGAGGCAAACATGGTTCGAAGCCTTTAGGATAGACATATACCTAATGTACCCAAACGACACGACATTCTCATTAATACATGACACATAGTGAGCCGCCCTAAGTTTCATGTTTTGGGGCACATATTCAAACTTCACTGGAATCGTCAAGGTGGGATTGCCCTCTGTGCGAAGACCTCCGGATAACATGTAGTGTAGGTATATTCAAACACATAATCAAATCACAAAAATAGGTATTTGCACAACCTATATATGTATATTATTCAGTAGGTATGCACATAATCCATCATATATGTCCGTATATTGTATATATCTCTCGTATAGTCAACGTACAAATAATTATACTTATAACTTCTAATTGTATTCTTGAGTATCACTCACTACCCGAAGGGCCCGATTTGCCCCTTAATAAATATCAATAGCTAATACACTCATACATTGCTGGTTTAAATCATAGGTTCACTTATCTTTTCGTAATCCATTCCATGTCTCACGAATTTACTACGCTTCAAATTTGGCCCGATAGGTTCTAGCCTTAATTCTCCCACTTTGGCTAAGCCTAAACTTCATCATAAGTTTACTAAATCTCACTATATCCATTACTATAGATTAAGAATAATTTGAAAATCTCTCATTCAACTATTCATATGCTTCAGGCATAAATAAAGGAAATTGGCCAAATCAGGGAAGCCAAATCAATTCGATGAAGATGCCAAACCAATTTTCTAACTGAATCGATTCGCTCCTTGAGCCGAATCGATTCGAAATGCTATAGGTCGTCTTCTTCAACACGCTATTATGTTTTCACGATTTTTAATTCTCAAAATCTCTACAACACAACCCCAAACTCCAAACCAAAATAACTAAACATCACACACACACACACACACACACACACACACACACACATATATATATATATATATATATATATATATATATATATATATATTTGTGTGTGGGGGGGGGGGGGGAGGGGGATTATTTCTAATGGAAATCATGTATTAAGTCGATACAAATTACATCCAAGATCACATTAAAACTCCATTAATCTTTAGAACCCTAAATTTTGTATTCTTTATATAAGTTCAACAAAAAACCAGATTTCTTTCATGTTCTTATTTCCATAACTCCCGATTTCATTTTATCTACACAAATGTATTCTTTCTACATGAAGTCCTGCACAAAATTATGGGTTTTATTCATTAAACTCTTAAAAAGCATCATCAATTTACATTAAATCAAGAACCCTACAGTACATGGGTACTATAACTCATGAAATCATGCAAGATAGACACTTTCCTTAATCAGTATGTCTAATTTCATTTTGGTAAGTGATGAAAGTGTTCCTCCCTTGCTTCCAATCATGATTCTGGCAACAACTTTGAAAAAAGAGATGTTGCACCTCCAAGAACTCTCTTTTCTTCCTCTCTAATGGCCTCTCCTCTCTTTTCCTTTGATTCTTAGGATTTGAGATATGTTATGCTATTGCCCCACTAACCTTTGGTTTTAAATTCCAATTCCCGAAATTAGGCTAACGGGCCAAGCCTAAGTGATTCGAACACTTCCGTATGGGCTCGGTTATGACTAAAAAGGTCTCAAAACCTTATTACAATTCTGGGTACACATTTCGACTACTTGACCCATTCGGAATCAATCATTACCTTGAAATCACCATCCGCGTCATTCTATAATAAAGTCCTATCCTGACCCCAATTGGTCTACACACGACTCCTGATTGGGATATAATGTTGCCACATCACTATCGCTCTCTAGGACGTAAAATAATTATTTACTATTGACTCAGTAATATTATTTCCCAAATGTTAGCCATTATCTGTCTCGATTAATATTTTTAATTCACATAACAATTAATTCAATTAAATTACAGCACATGCTTAATTTTAAAAAATACCCGAATTAATTTAAAAATAAATGCTCAGAAATACGGAGCGTTACACAATTGTTTTGGGATTTTTATCCTCTTTTTAAATACGAGGAGTACTAGGAACCTCACCAGGTAGAATCTTCACAAATTCCTTTTGATCCTCCTCTTCATCTTCTTATGAAGTGAGCATATGAGATGCTTCAATTCTCTCCTTATGTTTGACTTTCTTGAAATCTTGTATTCTTAATGATTTCAGCTTATGGATGTCATAAAAGCGATAACCGGGATTTTTTGTAATATAATTCTCAAGCAGACTCATTAGTTGTAGCTTTTTTGTAATATTAGGGGATGCTGGTTTTTGCCTTAAATTCGAATAGGTAATAAATAGTGTTTTTTGTTAACAAATATAGAGGCTAATGACTATATATGACTAAATATATCCATTAGAATTTCATTCATAATTTATGCCTCATTTCCATTTTCCTGAAAAAGAGATGCGCTCATCAAAAAACATTGCTAAAAGAAAGTATAACAATGGAGAAGTATTTTAAAACAATTAAATATAAATATTATGTTTGGTAGCTTACAATAGTCACAACATCTTACAATGTAGGAAAATCTCCAAGCACGGCAGGTGAGACTTCTTCCCATAAGTCATCATTGCTTGCGATGTCGCTTACCTTCAACCATGCACTATTGCATTAAGTCCCAGTAACAAGCACATTGGCCAAGTATTTAGTACGATGCTCCACCGAATGAGAATTCGTCAAAACCCTTCTCCCTCCAATAATAAACCCATTGCTACTAGAACTATACTGTCTCCTCTACAACCACGACAATGGAAAAACCTATAACTATTTTTTTTTTTTTTAGTTTTAGTCACGAATAGCAAACAATTGGTAATTGTTAGTTTGGTCTTTTATTATTTACTTACTTGAGAAAAAAGCTACTTTAACTATATGACAAGAAGATCTGTTTGTGTTTTTAAACACAATTTAATTTTATTTAGATTTTTATCATTTTCTACTCTCTACTAACCAATTTTTTTATTATTATTTGTGATTTCAGCTAAAAATTACTTATTTGGTGTAGGACATCTCGACTAGTAGTTAAATATCCTTTTATCACGTTATTTAAATTGTTTTATTTCAATATAAGAATTTGTCTATCTTTCTCACATTACCACTTTGTTATTCAAGTTGTTTTACCTTTGCTCATTTGGATTTTATGTTCGTCACAATAATCTAATTGTAGATTATTAATCATATAACAATATTATTATTAAACATGACAATGATAATCTCTATGCAAGCCAAAAGTACACTATATATTGCTAATTTGGGTGATTCTAGAGATGTATTAGGTACTTTTGATAGATTAGAGAACATAATTACATTGCAGTTGACTTGGGATCACATTATTAGCTCAACGGAGGTTAGACAAGAACTCATGTTGATGCAATCAGATGATCCAGATATTTAAATGTTGTTTTATGTTAAAAATAATTAATGTAGTAGTTTACTCTGTTGTGGCTATTTTGTTCATTGTTTTTTAGTTAGTTTTTATTTTTAAACAAATTGGCTTTCATGAATGAACAAAGGGGGCTTTGTCGAATTATTTAAAAATAATAAGTGTTTCTAAAAGTAATTAATATGAAGATATACAAATTTGATAATGTTTTTAAAGATAATCATCTATAGAACTTTCAATAAATATTACTTCTTCGTTTAAGGTAACTGACACTAAATAAATTTTATTGCAGGTGGAAACCTTTTGTTGACAAGGCAAGCCATTAAAGTCATTTTGTTGGAGATCTTATACTTCAATATTGTGGGTTCACTTTTCTTAGATCATTTTATGTTAGGAGCAGATGGTCTTTATGTATTTTTTCTAATGATATGATTGAAATTGTGTAGAGATATTTAGGTTGGTGGACACGATGTTGAAATATTTATTTTTATAAAGAGATTTTAGTTTTATGAACACAAGTTATTGTTAAATGGAAAATTACGTGTCATATATGTTGAAATGGAATTCCAAATATATTATGTATTATATTTAAGAGGGTTCATTTATATTTATATATAATCTATTATGGAATGGATGAAATTCTAATTTTTGTGGAAAAATTATTAAAGACTTCTTCTTTGCCTTCTCAAAAGGGTTCCATAAACGAGGATATTTTGAGATGGCTAAGTTACCATCTAAGAAACCCCTTTTGAGATATCTATTTCCTTCTCAATAAACGAGTTTTTTTATCATTTGAAAAGGGTCTGATAAGTAATGACCTTTTGAGACAAATTATTTCCCATCTCAAAAAGCTATCGTCGTCTAAAAAAGCTTTTAAAAAAAGAACACAACCCCCCTTGCTATCCCAAATGGCATTCCAAATGGCTTTTGAGATGTCCAGATGACCTTTCTAGATGGTTGGAATACCATCTTAAAAAGAATTTTTTTTTTGTATTGACGATAAAGAAACATTAGTAAATTAACTTGAGTGTGATGTTGTAGCATGACAACACCCTTTATTTGTATCAAAACTTCAAAACATAAGAGTGAGATCACGTACCAATAAAGTTACACGAGATCCTCTTTGTTTTGGTAGCGTTCTGGATTAGGACCAAACTTTTTGGAATGGATCTATGAATACTTTTAAAGAAAAGCACCTTAAATAATAAGAACGTAATAAAATAGAGGAAACAAGTTATTTGGTTGATTTTGGACTTGGATGATGAGGGAGACGCTAGGGATAGAGGTGAGAACACTAGTTCAAATGTCAAAAGGGGGTTATGATGACCAATGGAAGGAGTTTCAAGGATTTTTTAAAGGAAAAAGACTTATGGACAGAGTGTTCTTCATTCTAGAGTGTATAGTTAATGCCCTCAACATGTAAGTGAAGGCCTACTTTTATAGGAAGAAATTTGGGGTTAATGACCGATCGACCATGGGTACTATGCGTTCTTGGCTGGTAGGCAAACCCATTTCATTCTTGTCTTTTGGCCCCATTATGAATTGTTGTGATCTTATTGGGTAATTTCGTAGGCTGTTTGAGGTATTTGGACCTTTAGAAATGAGTCAATGAGCTTGGGTTAGCTTTTTGGGCCTTTAAAAACTCATGGAAGGTGTGTTTACCTTTCTGGAACAAAATGGGGTGTCTACACTAATCCACATTGACTTATGGGTACTTACATAACTATAAGTCAATGTGTAACTAATAACATACTTGTCACGGTGGATGACTTTAGTGAGTTTATGTGGTTATGTTTTATAAAACAACAGTGCAACATTTTTAAAGAGATTTTGAAAATTCTTTTAACAATTAGAAATGAAAAAGATACTCAACTAACACATAAAAAGAGTGATAGATGTGGGGAAATAACAAAAATAGGATTTATTCAAGATTGTGATGAAAATGGTAATAAACAAGAACTTAGTTTCCCAAGAACACCGTAGCAAAACAATTATTCTTAATGAAAGAATAGAATAAACCAAAAAGGGAAAGTGTAATGATGCAATTCAAGAACCATCCAAAACATTTTTAAGTTGAGGGGGATCTAATGACACGTCATATAATGAATCATGTCAATCTTTATATAAATTCCAAAAATACCCCATATGAGATTTGATAAAATTTAAAATTCCCTAGAACCATTATAATGTCGATTACAAATGCATTAATTGCTCAAATTTATGTAGATTTCATTATTTTTTAATCCACCCATGAAAATCAAGTTGAAATTTTTTCTGATATTATGCACGATGAATTCTAAACGTGACTAATAGGGGAGTTGCAATAATTTTTAGGTCTTCAATCGGTTTAGAAAATTCCAAAATCCTCCCACGAGTGCCACTTTAAAAATGATGTAAGATTATTCGGGATACCCATAGACCCACTTTATACCATAGTATAATATATAGTTTGTTTTACTTAACAACGAGTAGGCTTGGAATTATGTTTTCTGTATGTGTGTCTGCTCAGGATCGGTCTACGCCTAAGCAGAGTCACCTTAAGTCAGTTAAACGCTTCATAAAAAATATAAATGAAACTCCTGAATATGTAATATGGTGGACCAATGATACACTAATGCGATGGTTTGACACATTGACGATAAATGGTCAGGTTGTACCGACAGTAGTAAGAGCACTTTAGGTTGTTATTACTACATTGGGAAAACCTAGTTGGGTGGTCCTATAAGAAATAAAACTGTAACTCACAATCAATGACCGAAATAGAATATATAGAGGATGAAAGTTGTTTTTAACAATTAGTATGGAATAATAAAATGTTGTACGACTCGAGAATTTTATAAAATCAAACAACTCTTATGTGTGATAACCAAAGTTCTATAAACATATCTAAAAATCCACTATAACATTCACCAAAAAAACACATACAGATTCTCCATCACTTCATTAGTGAACTTGTAAAATCAAAAAAGTTGATAACTAAGTATGCTCACATAGATAAATAATTGGCAAATCTTTTATTACATCGTTAAACAATATTCGTTTTGAATTTCTTAAAAAACATTATAGGGATGTGTATTATTGATAAACTTTTATAATTGTGTTTTCCTATCAAAATTATGGTTATATGTCTCTCTGATGTTTTAGGGCATCGATGCTTGATAACTTCCAAAAGACACCTCTTAAAATTTTTTGATGTAGGAGTGACACATTACTAGACCCTTTAATACTATGATATTAGTTATTATGTTTGTTATCTCTTTTATATTTCTTATCTAGTTAAGATGCAATCGAGGAGATAGTACATCATATAGTACTTATGGGTTATACATTTTGAGCAAGATATTTCTCACTTGGTCTTTGTGAGATCATATTTTAGGTACACGAGCCTTTTAGAAGTATAGGGAATTGGCCTATACTCTATTTGACTTAAGTACTTTTCAATTTTTAATATTGAGATATAATTAAAAGATTCATAAAATCAATCACAAAAGGCAAAAAGTAAATGAAATCGCACACAACAACGATGTAAGCGGTTCGACAACTTTCCTGGGTTCACGGAGAGGTAAATTGTTTTCTATATTGTAATATTTATGTCCCTTTGCCTCGGCTCAGGAGTACAATTTATAAATTTCTTTGTTACAGAGTTTGAATTGGTTAAGGAACTCCATCATCGTATGCGGGTTATCCATGAGGTGCTTGAATATATCGACCGAGATTCTTGGCACCTGATTTGAACATATCCCTGAGTATCCTTCTCTAACTAAACTTCCCATGTTGTAATCAAGACATGATTTGCGCCGAATCAAACAACTCAAGTTATATTAGTCAACAAATTTTATGGGCTTGTAAAAAGTGGGCTCCCACAATTTCCCCTAAAATGTTTGGGCTAATAACCATGGGCCAATAGATTTTAACTGGTTTTAAGGTCCAGGTCCTTGTAATGTAGTGAGAGTCCGTGATGGAATCATTGTATTAATAAGGCTTGCAATAAGGGCATGCTTGTCTTAAGATTGGAAATGAAGCGCCAAAATCTTCCTAGGGAGTCGAAACTCATCATTTGAGTGTTCTGGTGATTAGTTGACTCTTACTCAAGTGTCTGTTCATTTTTTTGGTCGTTCTTGTACATAATACGTTCCTAAGCTCTTCTCTTGCTTCAAAAGTCAAAGTTTCTCTCCTTTTGAGCTTTCTCAAGATTTATCAGCACTTGTAAGTTTAGTCCGTGCCTCTTCTTGGTACTTTTTCTCTATAATAGCTAGTTACTGTAGTTAGTTTTTTTTGTTCTGTTTAGTTATATCGATGTTGGATGCTAAATCTATAAAAGAATTTAAGCGTAAGTATAACATTCCTGGGTGGGTAATGATCAATTGTGCCCCCTTCCTCGTAATTTTCGCAGAGTGGACCGGGGGCACTGGATTCATACCCTGTTGATAACTCAAGGAGGTCTGAATTTCCCCCCAAATGAGTGATTTCTTAGTTTTTTTAGGTATTTAGCCACTGTTCCTACTCATTGCGCCCGTAATTTATGGAGTATAGTAAACGGTGTTAATAAGATAAATACCCTTTATGGAACAAGATTGGGGCTTGTCGAGATATGTTTCTATTATGTATTCACGAAAACTAAGAGGGGCTGTTGTATCTGAAAACTAAAAAAGTTGAGCAAGTTCATGTGGTAAATCTCACGAATTCCCTCAAGGACTATTGGGAAAATGGATTTATTACAAAGAACTGGCAGAATCCTCCACCGTTGGAAGGGGAAAGACCATGTGACCTTCCCATTTGTGACTATGGGGAGGCCAAAATAATTCACGTCCTCTTTTTTCCTTTTTGCTTACTTCTTATAGATTCCTCTCATTTTTGTGGCTAATTTTCCTCTTCTTTGTTATCCCAGATCTTTCCAGGAACCAAGAACCTTACATTACCAATATTAATATTAAAAAGCTCACAAAGGCTTCGAACATAAATGAGTGACTCGCAGAAGGTGAGCATCCTTGGTTGGCGCCCGTTCTCTTGGAATATAAGAATAGAGGAACCAATTTTATTGCTCGAGTAGTCGATCAGGTCCTATTTTTAAGAGCTCCAGATGTACGTCCTTTTGTGGAGGAAAGTTCTGAAGAAGAAGAGGATGAGTGTAAGAAGAGGAAGTTGAGGCTTCCTGACGATGATGATGACCATACAATCCTTTCTAATAGGATTTCTACTTCAAATATTTTTGTGGCACATTCCCCCAAGGGTAGTGGCATTGGCCCATCTGATAAAGGGAGAGATCAGGATAAGAAGAGAGAGAAGAAGATAGAAGAAGAGAAGAAGAGGGAGAGAGAGAAAGGAAGAAGAAAAGAAGAAAGAGAGACAGAGAGAAGAAGATGAAAAGGGAGAGAAAGATAAAGTTGAGGCTAAGAAGTTAGCCTTGTAGTTCGTTGGAGGGACCACTATCCCTAGTCTTGAGGGGGGTAGTGTGGGTGATTCCCCCTTTTTTGGCTCCAGACCTACTGAGTGCTCACTGCTAATCACGAGCGGTCCTCGAGGCTAAGGCCATATTAACTCTCCCTCAAGACTGTATAGGGGATGGCTTTGGTAAGTCTCTCTCATTTATCTTTTTTCTTTGATATTTCCTATTTTATTCTGATTCCCTGTCATTCTGATTTCTCTACAGATGTTGTTTGACTTCACTACCCTTCCGGATAATCATCCTGACATCTTCAGAAGGGGTAAGAGATGAATAAGGCACTAGAGGCCGAGAAAGTTGCCTTTGCCAATGATCTCCAATTATGGGAGAGTGAAAAGAGTGACATGTCTAAGGCTTATGATGTTCGAGTTAATGGAAGCCAATAAAGAGATGAGTGGTATGGTGGCCACATTAGAGAGAGGCCTCTATCAATCCAAAAAGGACAAATATCGTGAAGGTTTTTATAAAGATTACGAGGATGCCAAATGCAAAATGGTGTATGCTTGCAAGGTCTCCTTTAAGAGGGGATGCGACTAGGCTTTGAAGGCTGCTAGAACTCCTGCATGTTCTAAACTCTTCGGCCTTCATTCTCCTGGTCCTAACCTTTATATTGAATATGAAGAAGGAAAGGGTGATGACCAATATTTTAACAACACTAAGATCATTCCTACTGCGATTGGCAGGATTGCTGGTGCTGGCTAGAGCAGTAGGTGGTCGATACGGGGAACACCAAAGTTGGGGAAGACCAGGTGAAAGACCTGGGCTCTTATAGACTAGGAGTTCCCATTTTTCTTTTGTAATTTTTAATTTTTGTTGGTCTATACCCTTATTTTGTAACTTCATATACTGGCTTGTGGCCTTCTTTTCTTTATGTGATAATAAAATTTACTCCTTAGTTCATATGTTCATCTATTTGCGTTCATGCTAATTCTTGCTTCTGGTTTAATATGTATTACTTGTAGTATGCTAATTTAGATCGCTATGTTTCTCCCAATTCTCAACTGGGGAGATTTATTAGACCTGATATCAGCTTACAAGCTCACAAATCCTTCGTAAATATCTCTAAGTCACTAATAGCTAGGAATGAACAATTCAAAAACCAGACCGAGGTGATTGCAAAGCTTAAGGATCACCTCTAGGAGATGGAGGAGATAGTGGCCTCCGTTCAAGAGGAAGTTAATTCGATGAGGGCCCAGCTTCTTACAAGTACTGAGGTCGACCAAGTGTGAGAGGTCCTATAGTCTGAAAATGATACTCTGCGAAAGGAAGTAGCGAGCCCAAAATCTTTTATAGGAGTACTAAAAGATAATATCAGGAAGCTGAGATACTCCTTTAAGGTAGGACCCAGAGAGGTATGGGGGAAGGTTATAATGTTGGTTAGGAAGATGCCTTAGTAAAACTTAAGGAGGCAAAAAGCATTGCTTTTTCTCGGGGATTGATACGCGCTCTTAAAGAGGCGATAACCCCAAAGGAAACTAAGCTTTGGTATAAGTTTGAGGTCGAATGTCCTGCCTATAGTCATAATCCTTTTTCGAAAGATGGTAAATGGATTCTGACCGATGCTATTCCTACGTAACTCTTGTATTAGGATCTTGATGAAGATGCCAAAGAATTTTCTTCAAATCTAGACGATGGTCAGAGGGCAGCTGTAACAGAATATGTCGCTCGACACCCTAGCCCTTCACATGATTTTGTGTATTCATTTCTGGTTTTGTGATTATATCCTTGTATTCTTAATAAGTAATTTTCTTACATTTTGAGTGTGATGGCTAAACATATTTTGATTTTATATGTTCGTAGGTTACTTAGCACTTTTATTGACAAAAACGATATTGATTGACCGATCATAGGCTTTAGGTAGGCTCATACTTAGTTTAAATAATTTTAGGCTTTGACATCCGACTAATGATGTTTAAGTTTTGACATTCTTCTTTCATATGTTTGAACATTCTCCCAATCTAATATGTCTAAGAAGTATCATTCCATTCATTCTACCTTTTAGGTCGTTTCGTCACACTTCCTTATGCCTAAGTGAGATGATAACGAGAATGTACCTAGTTATTGGGCAATCCACCCGAGCATGTTTTTTATGACCAACAAATGTTTAGGACCAATAAAAGTTGGCTTTATTACCTAAGGATCCTCAATAGGGCATTCATTATTCTCGGGGCAATTCATGAGACCTCTTGTGTTAACAATAAGGGTCCGAGGGTAATTCCAAATGTTAGTATTTCACTTAATGTTCATTAAACATTCAAAGTATGCACATATGAGATATCATTGAAAAAGGTGTAAATTAATGGGATGAGATAAAGCAACCAACATAAGCTTCGAGAATAGATGGACCACTCTAACCTTTATTTACTGTAAATTATCTTATGAAGTAATAAAAACTGCAAAAAGTAATTCTATTAATTAAAAAGATAAAAAGAATATCTGAAAGTAGGACTTCTTGAGATTGGCTGCATTTCATGGTCTTGGTATATCCCTTTCCCTTCAGCGTTTCCAGATGATATGCTCCTTGATGATCATTTCTGATCACTCTGAATGGTCCTTCCCAGTTTTGTCCCAGTTTCCATTTGATGGTTTTATGACACCACCGAGGACTTTTTTCAGGACATAATCTCCCATTGAAAACTTCCTTGGGTTGACCCTTTTGTTGTACTACTTGGCTAGTTGCTGTTGGTAGGAGGCCAACTTGATCAAGGCTAGCTCTCTTCGCTCATATGCTAGGTCAATCTCAGTGGTAAGGCTGCATTATTAAGGCCTTGGTCGACTAGTGTGGTTCTCATTATGGGTAGGCCTACTTCCAAAGGGATAAAAACCTCCACACCATAAGTGAGGACAAATGATGTTTCCCCAGTTGGTTTTTTAGGCGTCATGCAATAGGCCCATAGAACATAAGGGAGTTCATCCACCCAAGGGCCCTTAGATTTTTTCTAATCATTTTTTATCCCATCGATCTTGGTTTTGTTGGAGGCCTACGCTCACCCATTGCTTTGGTGATAGGCCACATAACTAAAGTGGTGCTTGATGTCTGGTCGTCGCAGAAAGCTTGTAAGAAACCCCTTTCGAATTGTGTATAGTAGTCAATAATGATGGTTCTTGGTATCCCAAAGTGAGTTATGATGTTTCTCCATATGAACCTGGTTATGTCAGAGTCTTAGATGTTCGCCAATGGTTCAACCTCAACCCATTTAGTAAAATAATCAGTGGAGACCAGCAGGTACTTGCGATTTCTAGAAGAATTAGGTATCGATCCCACAATGTCTAATCCCTATTGTGTGAAAGACCATGGACTAGTAAGTGATTTTAGATCGTTGGATGTCTGGTGAATCATAGGAGAATTCTTTTAGCTCTTTTCTCATTTACGAACATATGTTCCAGCATCTTTCTTCATGTGAGGCCACCAATATCCTTCCTGGATCACTCAAAAGGCTAATAATCTTCCACCTGCGTGACTCGCACATATGCCTTCGTAATGTTCCCTAAGTAATTTCCTGACATCTTATGGGTGGATGCACTGGAGGTAGGGTCCTATGAATGATTTCTTATTGAGTTTACATTATGGTTTAAGGTAGAAACGAGTAGCCTTGATTTTGAATTAGTGTGATGACCTCTTATCATTTGGCAGAATATCACTTCGTAGATAATTAATGATGGGACCCATCTAACTTGGGGCTTTATCTGTGAGGAAGTCTTGCTCTGCTATGACCGTATAATCGATATTGAGTTGTGTGAGGAACTTAATATGTATTGTCCTTTTTAGGTCAGAGTCAATTGCTGAGCTTAGTGTTCTTAAGGCATCAACGTGACTGTTCTGCCCTCACAGGAACTATTGAATCTCCACTCGCTCAAAGTATCTCATGAGTCCTTTGACTATGTTGAGGTATACTACTGTTCGATCATCTTTAGTGTTGAAATCTCCATTTACCTATTTGGAGATATGATTGGAATCTCCAAATGCGTTGAGGCATCGTGCCCCTAGTAGTTTGGATTTTTGCAAAACGTAGATCAACGCTTTATACTCAACTCTGTTATTGGAGGCTTTAAATTCCAGCCTAATTCCATATTCTATTATTGTGTCTTCGGGGGTAATGAGAACAATCCTTACTCCTGCCCCCTTAGAATTTGAGGCTCCATTAACATACAGTGTCCAGTCTTTGGACGTTGCATCACATATGACTAATTACTCTTTATTCAGTTGATCTGGTGGCGGATCTCCTGTGAACTCAGTAATAAAATTTATTAGAATTTGTACCTTGATCGTCGTTCTAGGGTGAAAGTGGATGTAAAATACTTTAAGCTCAATCAAATACTTCGAAAGATGCCCAGAGAGGTCAGCCTTTCGTAGAACGACCTTGAGTGGGCGAGAGGTGATTAATGTTATGGAATAAGCTTTAAAATAATACTTCAACTTCCTCAAAGCGATCACCAGTGCATATGAGATATTTTTTTAAGGCAAGTACCATTGTTCAACATCTAGTCGTGTCTAGATGGCATAGTAAATCGGATGTTGTTCTCCCTCTTTTTCATAAACTAAGGCGGAGCTCACTGCATGGTCTGATACTGCTAGGTAAAGGTACAATTGTCCTCCATCGTCTATAATTACCAATAGTGGGGGATTATTAAGGTAAGACTTGGCTTCTTACTAAGCTTACGAGCAGTCTTCATTCCTTACTAGGGTTATGCCTTTCTTTAAGAGCTGGAAGAATGGTTGGAAGTGCTCTGAAGACTTGAAGATGAAGCGGTTGAGCGCAACGAACATTCCAGTAAGCTTGTAAATGTCTCTCAATGTCTGAGGAGGCTGGAATTTGGTCTGGGTTGGCCTCAATTCCTTTTTTATTCATTAGATAGCCTAAGAATTTTCCTGACTGGACGCCAAATGAACACTTACCTGCATTAAGCTTCATTTGGTACTTCCTGAGGATTTCAAAGGTTGCTGCTAGGTCTGAGAGATAATCAGCCTTATTCTTACTTTTGACGAGCATATAATTGATGTACATTTTCATCATCTCTCCTATCTGTTTGCTAAGCATCTTGGTTACCAATCTTTGGTAAATTGCCCATGCGTTCTTGAGGCCAAAAGGCATGACCTTATAGCAGTACAAACCAACTGAGGTTATAAAGGAGGTCTTGTCCTGGTCGGGATCGTAGAGTGGGATCTTATGATATCCTTAGTAAAAATCAAGGAAGCTCGTCCTTTCTTGAGTCGATGTGGTGTCGACTAGTTAATGTATCTTTGGGAGAGGGTAGCTATCTTCAGGGCATGCCTAGTTGAGGTCCGTAAAATTGATGCACACCCTCCAACTGCCTTTACTTTTAGGTACTACCACTGGTTTAGATAGCCATACAGGGAATTGAACATCCCTGATGGATCCTGCATCCAGTAACTTCCCTACCTCTTTCTCCACGACCTTAACTTTCTCGGGTGATGTTCGGTGAGCCTTTTGAGTAATGGGTTTGAAAGTAGGATTGACGTGTAGAAAGTGACATGCCAAGCTATAATCAATTCCAAGAAACTCGTAAGGCTATGAAAAAATATCTACATTATTTTTAAAGAGTGAAACCAATTCCCTTTTCTCCTAATTGGTGAGAGCAGATCAAATAAAAAACTTTCTTTCTATCAAGTTATCATCGAATACAACTTCTTTTAGGATTTTGACGACCCTATCTGTGTGGTGGACCCTGGTCTCTTCCACCCCTTGTCAACCATACCATAGTTTTTGGAGAGAAAGTCCCCTTCCTGGGCTTTCTCCTAGGCATTTTTGGGCTCCTTCTTTTTGTATTTCTTAGGGCGGATGGTTGCAATAAAGCACCTTCGAGCTACAACTTAGTCACCTCAGATCTCGACCACTTGATGATTTGTGATACACTTCATCTTTTGATGATAAGTGGATGGTACGATCTTCATGGCATGCAAACAACCTCTTCCAAAAATAGCATGGCATAGGGACTCAATGTCAACAACTAATAACTCGATTAACTTTGTGATGTTCCCTCCCTTGACTAGAAAGGTGATCTTTACTAATGGCATGATAATCCTTCCTATGAAGCCAACCAATGGAACAGTTGATTCTTTGAGGTCGACGACATTCAATTTCATCTTATGGAATAGGTTCAGATAGATCACATTGGATGAACTCCCCTAGTCCACCAGTAGCTTGTTGACATCCCAGTTAGAAATTCTGAGCATGATTACTAATGCGTCATGATGTGTGGGTACTTACCCCGACCAAATCCTCTTCAATGAATAAGATGTGCTTTGTGTAATCAACATATTCTGATCGTCAATGTTTTCCATGGTGAGTCTTGGAAGAGTCGATCTAAAAAGCTTCCATCACAGTAGTCACCTTCTTGAATTCTATTATAATGACATTTTCATGAATCTATTTGAGGTATGACACCCTATAAATGACTGCAAACTCGTGTCCTGTGTCATCATCAAGGACATTATCTGGATTCTGGTTTCCATTGGTTGTAAGATATCTATTTTCTTATTAATGTACTCTCTAAGGTGCCCTGCCTGAACTAGCTCTTCCAAATGTAACTTCAAAGCTTTGTAATTTTTGGTTCAGTGACTACCCTCCTTATGGAATGCGCACCTTAGTTCATTATTTCTCTCGGTCGGATCTCTGCCCATCTTCTTAAACCTGAGTTCTTTAAAGACTGTGTTAACAACATGGAATTCCTTAGAGGGGTCATTCTTATCTCCACCTTTGGAGCCATTCTTGTTTCCCTATTTTTGTGTGTCATTCTTCTCTGTCCCCTTGTTCGCCTTTGATTGACCATTGTCTCCCCCATTGGGATGGACCACATCCTCAACCTTGGTGTATTTCTCAATACGACTCATAAGATCATCAAAGTTTATAGCTTCCTTCTTTGTGAGAAATTGGTGGAGAAGGGAGGTGGTAGGCAAGCCAATTTTGAAGGACACTGCAGAAAGTTTCTCTGAGTAGTCCTCAATTTTGTTAAATATCTCCGAGTATCTATTGGTGTAATATTTAAGGTTTTCTTGAGGTTTTTCTTCATAGTGAGTAGTGCATCCATCCGCTTAGGATGGGAGCTGCTCGTTATGAACCGTGCCATGAAAGCATCTACCAATGCTGAGAAGTTCTTAATCAACCTATATGGGATCCTCTTAAACCATTTATGTTCTACATCATTTAGGCTAGAAGGGAATATCCTGCACATCTGTTCGTCATTATGGCTCCATAAGTTCAGTGCCTGTCGATATTGCCTAATATGATCTATGGGATCTGTTATACCATCATAGATCTTGAACCTGGAAATAACGAATTTCTTAGGGGGGCCCGTCGCATTCAATTTCCCTTGAGAAAGGGGTCTTACTCTGAGAATTCTCTTCTAGAAAAGTCTCAGGTCGATCTGGCTCCTCGGTGTGCCGAATGTTGGTCCATCTCCCTATGGACCAGAATCCTCAAATCTTCACTTGGTTGGTCATTATTCCGGTGGCGCCTCTCCTAGTGGCCACGCTTTAATTGTTCTCTCTCTAATATATCATGTTTAGTTCTCTCCTGGTCCCACCTAGGGTTCTTTCCTCTGCTATAGGAATTTCCCCCTGAGGACTAAGAGTCCTGTCTCGATGTCACCTTGTGTATTTAGAGAGATCTCTCTCCATTCTTTCTAGTTGATTCTTGAGGTGAGCATTCTCTTCTTCTTGGAGGTGTGTCACCTCTTCCTCCTCTAGAAGTTTGTCTTCATAAGCATCGACCAGCTTGGAAATTTGAGTGGACCTTAGACGTCCATGACTCTCTTCTGAGGGTTGCCTTTCTTGGCGAAACCTTGGGTTTGAATGTTGACAAATTTTAGACCTAACCTTAGGAGGGGTAGGCTCTTCCTGAACATCATCGTCTTGTGGAATGTTACTGCTGAGGTGAGACATTAATGGCTTTCTCGTAATGAATACTTTCATAGGAACACAAGTTGATTCCCACAGACATCGCTAATGGTGAGTGCAGAAAAATTCACAATTAAACGATTCACAAAAGTAATCACAAAAGGTAGAAAGTAAATGAAAGCACACATAAAAATGATGTACATGGTTCGAAAACTTACCTACGTCCAGAGAGAGGTTACTTATTTTCTATTAAGTGTCTCTTAACGATTATAATTTTCCATCCCTTTGCCCTTGGTCAGGGAGTAAAATTTATGCATTTGTTTGTTACAAAGTTTGCATTGGTTAAGGCACTCCATCATCATATGTGGGTTGGCCACGAGGTTCTTGAATATCTCATCCGAGATTCTTGGCACCTAATTTGACCATATCCGCAAGTATCCTTCCTAACTAAAGTGACCGTATAGTAATTATGCCATGATTTGGGTTGGACCAAATATCTCAAGTTATCTTGGTTAGTTACTTTCATGGGCTTGTAAAAAGTGGGATCCCACAGGTAGATATAATTTTTTTAATCGGAGTTAATATTTTTCCGAAGAGTAGCCATGATGTACTCAAATATTTTGTAACAAATATTCAATGGGTGAGATTCAAACACCCAAATATGTTGACTTATTTGGTTTGTATTAAGCCTATACTATTTGGTTTTATAACGTATTTGTATATTTAGGACAAAGCATTTTTAGTTTGGAAAACATATGTGTGGTAGATAATTTTAAGTAATCCTAATAAAAAGTAAAAATCAAGCTTCAAAATAGAGATGAATGCCTCTCCAAATAACATCAAAATAGTTCAAAACTCAACCAGTTTTAAGCAGGAGAAAGGTATAATGAGATACTTGGGATGCCCTCTCTTCAAAGGAAGAAAAAAAGCTTCTTATTTTGATCAGATGGTTCCAATCATTTCAAATAGATTTAATAGTTAGATATCTAAGTTCTTATCTATGAGTGGGAGAATCACCCTTATCCAATCCATTCTTCAATCTATCCCTCTTTATACTATTTCAGCTCCTAACAAATCTTTAAAAATTATTAATTCCATGTGTAGTAACTTTATTTGGGGATCTAGTAAGGAATATGGAAAACAATTCCACTGGTCAAGTTGGAAGAATGCTTGTTATCCCAAATCTGAGGTAGGGTTATGAATTAAAATCTTGGATTCTATTATTCAGGCCTATAATCTCAAACTTACTTGGTCCTTCAAAATAAGTAACTCCCTATGGGCTACTATTATGAGGAAGAAATACAAATCTACGCCTAGTAAATATGGTTCTCTTGCTGCTAGAAGAATAAACAAGTATAGGATATTTTTGAAGAGCACAATTCTTTGATAAGCGATGATCATATATGGGAGCGTTCTTTTTCAGGTTTGTTCACTTTAAACTCTTCCTATGAGTTAGTTAGGCCTTCAAAAGTTTCATCTTCTTATCAATCCTTCATATGGGATCCTAATATCCCTCCTACCATGTCTACATTTTCTTGAAGAGTTCTTTATGGAAGTGTTCCATTAGATATCAGCAATCTAGTTTTGAGAAGACGACTATGAGGGTTTACATATCCACTTTCTTACTCTTCTCGGGATTAACATCAATAGAGGCTGAGTTTATAAGATCGGCCTTGGTTATTACCTTAACCTCAGCTACGTGCGCCTTCTGATCGTCCACCATAGAGCCTCCTCCTGCTTGGCCACTACAAATCATGCCCACATCAAATGAAATCATGTTGAGCCTCTTCACATGGACATTATCATCCTTTGGTGGGGGATCTGTATCATCACTATCATCATCCGAAGGGTCATACCACTTGGCTGGAGCGTCTTCTCTGCATCTATAATTTCTCCTCTTTTGGGGTTCATCCCGACCTTTATCGTCTCGACCTCGACCTGAACCTCCCTTATCAACATATTTTCTCCACTTACTAGATTTCAACATTTTTTTATCTCATCTTTAAGGGCGAAGCATTTATCGATGATGTGCCCATGATCCTGGTGAAATTCACACCAAAGATTTATATTTCTCTTGTGAGTAGTTATCTTCAACTTTTCAGAATGTGCTCACAGCTAACTGTTATAGGTGTATAGTTCATAAACTTATTGTCTATCGGTCTTTTCTTGTTATCATTCCCCTTGGATTTTTGACCCTCTCCATCACCGTGGGATATTTTTTCTTCAGCTTCTGTGGCAGCCATTGCCTCCTCTGTATTCATGACTCTTCCGATTGTAGCCAAGAGTTCATCCATGGACTTTGGATAGTCCTCGACCAGCTTCCATAGTAGCTTTCCTTTCTGAAGACCTCCCATAACGGCTGTCATTACGATAATTTCTTCGTAGTCTTTGACTTCCAGCTTCTCCTTATTAAAGAGGGCTATATATTCCCTCAAAGTCTCATCCTTTCCCTATTTGATGTACAACAGGTGGGTCATCTACTTCCTAGGTTTTACGTCAAAGAAGAAGTTATGGACAAAACTATCATCCAGCTACTTAAAATTCCCTATAGAGTTCTTAAGAAGGGAGGTGAACCATACGTGGTTTGCCCTTGTCAATGTGCTTAAGAATGCTTGACATCTCATCTCATCTAATATTGAATAGTTGTTGGAGGCCGACTAATACATCTCCACATGATGCACCCGATTCGTGCTCCCATTATACTTCGGAGTAACTACCGATAATTTAAACTTGGCCAGGGTTAGATAGTTCAGTATCTTTATCATAAATGGAGATCCTTTAGTATATCCCCTTCGTAAGGGGTCTCAGATTATTATAATATCCCCTATTTTGATCTCTAATCTCAGTATGGACTCATTTTAAGGCATGTCTGCTGTAACGTCGACTTTTGTAGGGATAAAATTTTCCCTAAGCCTTTCTCTATCAGACCAAGCTGACCGTTCTCTGTTATCTAGACGGGCTGAAGGCACCCTCTCTGCACACCTAGGTCGACTGATAACCTCTCTTTTCCCCTCTCGATCATAGGGAGGTCTGTAGTCGTCTTTCCTCTTATTTCTTCTTAAACCAACAATACTCTTTGATCTGGATGGATGGTTCCTCATATCTCCCCTAAGGGCTAAGCCTATTAAAGGCCGACCTTCTTCTTAGCTTGTCTAAGGCTAATTGTCTTGGTTTGCAGTTTCGTTTGGGCCTCTGACCCTGGTCCCTGCTCTACTGAATAGGACGCACGGGTCCTCTGGATATCTCATGAGTTTCCCAATACTTGAATTCTCCCTCTTGCTCATTATGGTTATCCCTAACTCAGTCATGACGAATTTCTTGGCCTTGACTCCCTAGGCATAAACGCCTAGGGTCGGCAATGTCTCTCCGTCTCTGACATGCTGGAAGGTCTTTTTATCGAGCCTGGGGTGGTCCCCTATCTTACTGACCTAGCTCACCTTCCCAAGCTGATTAAGTTACAAATTTTACTCCAGCGCCGCCAGTGCTAGCAGTAAAATTCAAGCTAAACATAGAAAATTGGTTTTGCATTTGCTGTTGGCTAGCTATGAGGGAGCGGAGTGCGATCACCACCTCAGCCATCTTAGACTGGGGTGGTGCCTGACTGGAGCTTGCAACATGTCCATGCGGTGGTGCCAGTTGATTCTCAGTAGGAGGATGTGGATCCATTACCATTGGTGTAAGCTGTTTGAGCTATAAGTTGGAGAAGGAGAGGTTAAACTATCAACAAGATCTCCTTTAATGATTAAATAACTTCCACAAAGAGGGAGGGATGGTTCACCACCAGAGACTCTAGTGAGTATACGATAAATTAGGTAAGAGATGGTTATCTTCGTTCCCACAGACGACGCCATATTGATGACGTTGTAATCAACACCCCCAGATCAAGATGAGGTTACAAATAGCTTAGGCTCAATCACAACGCAACAATGGAGATAGATATGTGTACCCTTGAGAGAAGGAGGTGATGATAAGAAGATGAACTCAATGATTTAAAGTGGTTCAACCAATTAGGCCTGCATCCACTATGTGAGTGTGTGAGAAATCCACTAAACAACGACACTAATGGCCATGGATACAACACTCAAGTCCATCTCTCTCTTCTGTGTACAACTGGACAAAATTCTGTTAGGTTTATGAATGAAGGATCCCTTCTAATGGAGAAGATGAAGTGTATATATGGGGCTTGGGGGTTGTAATGTACCCCCCAAGCATGTAATTAGCATATGTAAGAGGAAACTCCTAATAAGATGTAGACACCTGTCTCTGGAACATGGGCACAATAATGATGTAATATTCTCTCACATGAGAGAATGATCTTGTTATAATAGAAATGTCTATATGTGCATATCTCTTCTATACTTGGATATGCTCGCGCTGCTGGGTATCATCCGTTGCAACCTCGGCCTGAGAGGATACGAGGTTGCTAATTCCGATAGGATGGTCCCACACTCTGTCATAAGTATGACCTCAGTTGAATAGATCGAGCCGAGGTTGGATTAACTGGGTCACTTCTATTTACCGACCATGGCAGAGTACGAAGATGGTGCTAGCTGAATAGATGATGCTCTTGCGGTATCGGCTTTCCATATGGCTGAGGCTAGTTAAGGTGAGGCCGACCCTTATCGGGACGACCATGCTAATGACACATAGGGCTCCTATGATAACTCGTCCTTGAGATGTGATGCCACTCGTCCTAAAAGAAGAGGGTACCATATCAACCTTTTAGAACCTTTTCTTTCTCTACACCCCTTTTTTTGGGAAGAAGGAGAAAGGAAGGACATCGCGATATTGGTATGGTCACAATGAGACCATCGGGAAACGATATGAGGACATGTCGTGAGACATCCAGAGTTACTTCAGTTAGGTGTATTTGAATTTTGAGAACAAAATTTATTGTTTATCAGGGGAGGAATTTAATAACCCATAGTTTTATATGCTAAAATAATATATAAAGTATGTTCTCTTAACACGTGTCATCCCTAGATATGTAGATATACATATAGGTAATGAAAATAAAATAAGAAATTAGGACAAGGTAAAACATTAACAAATAATTTCAACTTAACTACGTATAATGGGTGATTATGAATTGGTTCAAGGTCTGATATTCAGGGTTTCCTTATTTGCATTATCCCCTCGGTGCTAGAATTTTTCGACTATAAAGCAGTAAACTATAACGCCGTGTTGCAATCAAGATAATTAATTGTGATTTTAAGTATTGTTTAAAGTAAATTGGATGATATTCTATATCCGGAACATTTATTAATGTTGATTTATAAGGTTAATCATTTACGTTTTTTGGTAGCCTTTAAAATAAGGGCTGTTGACTTAAAATAAGGCATTTTGTGTCTAATTTGTTAGAATAGTGTATTGGGGGATTTTTGGAATAGTTGAGGATTAACTGAGGAAAACAACTTGAAGGATTATTCTAGGACCAAGCCCAATTTTGTATTTAAGTGGTTTAAGGAGTCCTTGGAACGATCATTTAACAGATAAAATTAATTTGGGGATCTTACAACTTATAGAAAGGAAGACTTAAGGAAGAGGAGAGAATTCTTGAAGATTTTTACCATTATTCTTCATGAAAATTTGAGGCAAGTTTAATTAGAATAATTATATCATGGTCTTTGATTTAGATCATGCTTAACTGTTTAATTACCTCTAAACCTTAAGTGTGATTTAGATTTGATTTATATGAATTAATTTGATTAAATTCGTAATTTGACTAATTAAGTATAAATTAGTGTCAATCTATATTGGTTTTGTTGATTTTATTATAAATTTGAGTTTGAATTATTAGATAACGTATAGCAACTAAATTTTAGATTGAACTATTCAAAAGTTCCAAGTTTATATGTATAAAGTTTTAAAGATTGGAATTTAAATTGATTAAGATTGAATTTCTATGGTTCTTATTAAAGAATTAGATTTTATGATTAAACATTGAATTGAAATTAGTATTTTGATGTTATAAATATGTTTGATTCATGTTTATTATTGTTTACATTTTTTCATGTTATATGGATCATAGATGGAGGTTTTGAGTCCATCAATTAAGTTTTGGTCTGAGATGACGTCGGTATTGGAGTTTTTGACATATCTGAAGTGAACGATCGATCGGTAGATGGATGACATAATGCCCCATCTTTTAAAGGTATTTTAAATTACACGTGTTCATGTAATTTTAGAATATCTAAAAAATGAATTGTTGTAGATAAATATTAATTAGAGAATGAAAAGGGATTAATATTTATAAATAATTATATTTACTTTGTGATAAGTAAATGATAACATATTAAATCATGTTACATCATTCAATGAGTTAAAGTGATGGGTTTATCGGTATTTCATTTGGGATACACATATATGTTTATTTAGGATTGAGATAGAAATTTAATGTTAGGTGACTTGGATCGTAATTTTGAGTGCATCAATGGTCCTAAATGGTCCAAAATACTACATAGTAGGTACCTCCGGGCTATAATTGGGTTTTGAGAGATTTTTAGACAAAGTGGGTCATTATACTTAAGGGGATTACCATATTTCTATATTAGAGTGCTTTAGGTTAGTATATAATCAAGGTGGATAGAGGGGGTCTGCTATCCATCCTCCCAATAGGCTAGGATTTGAGAGAAAGTGAGAAAACTGAAGAAAAGGGGAGAAAAAAAAGATGAAAAGAGGATCCAGGGGGAAGGGATATTGCTTGTGGGTTGTAGATCATCATCAATGGAAGAGTTTCAAGAAGGAAAATCTCAAAAAATCTCATTTTAAAGGAGAGTATTAACTTTCTTTGATATTCACATGTAGTTTCAATTGTTCATGCAATGTGGTGTAGAATGACACAAATTTTGGGTTAGGAGAAGTAGGTAAGTCTAATTTTTGAATTAAGTAAATGTTATGAGATGAGTCGAAGGATACTAATATAATAAATCTAATGGAAATTTAATTAGAAATATAGGTTCTTGAATGATTTAAGAAGAAAAGATTGAATTTTGAAACTAGGGTTTTTAGTATTGCGTGATTATTGATTTATTTTGTTGTCGGATCAATTAGATGTTGTTTCGAGATAGTTTTTATGTAAAAATGGTTTGTTTATATGTGGGAATGATATATGATTCCTACATGGGATATTGGGGAAGGTTAGGACATCGATGGATGAAGGTTGGAGAACAAATCAATTGGGAAGTTCATTTTAACAGCCCAACAAACCGAACTGGTTCGTTGGGGGTAGAGAATCGGTTTGCTGACCGAACTAGTTCGGTCCACCCAGCGAACAAGTTCGGTTCTACTAGTTGGCCTCCTCTGCCTTGTTTTTTTTTTACCATTTGAGGACCAGTCATGGAATTTTGGTTCCAAGATAAGTTTAGGTTTCATAGAATTCAATTTGAGGGTTAGGAATTGTCATAAACTAACATGGGATGAATTTTGTTTATGGAAAACACGTGAGTAAGCAAGTGAATATTCATGGGTAGAAATCGGGAAATACAATTACGATTTTGGAATGGTGAGGGTAGTGATTTGTTAGAATAGCATGTTGGCCAGAAGAATATAATCAGGGAGTTAAATTATAAGGAAGTGAATACTTAGATAATATCAGATTTCAGGTTAGACATTGGGCTTTGTTAGGCTAGTGCTACGAGGGATATTACACAGGTTAGCTGACTACACACACACACACACACACACACACACACACACACACACACACACACATATATATATATATATATATATATATATAGGGGGTGGGGAAAGAGAGAGACTCGTATCAATTGTGAGAAGAATATATGCATGTTTGTGTGTGATTGACATTATGTGAACATACATACTCTAATATGATATCATTTGAGGTTGTGCTAAATGGGCGGTCCACCTCGGCATTGACTAACAGGTGTTGGATTGTTTTCCCGAGTCATATTACTATTGCATGACCATTATCTGTATGAGAGGGTATGTAATTGCTTTGAGTATGGTTGGGTGTGGTTACGACCCACAGATGTATGTTCATAATCACCTCCGTTATGTGTTTACGATTTGGGATCAATGGTGAGATTCTGATCCGGAGACCTAGGAGTACTACATGATGTACTTGGTGCTTGATAGCATACTAGGGATGCATCTGAGATGTCCTGTTCGTAAATGCTATATATATATATATATATATATATATATATATATATATATATCTGTGTGTGTGTGTGTGTGTGTGTAAAGAGTTATATATGTATTTTTGTGTAAATTATTTTGTGAACATCAAAGTATGGGTATCATATGGGTAGTAGAGATGGGCTATATAGTTATATGATCAAAGTAGATCAAGGATGGTTAGACTAGTTAGGCGGGGTAGCATAACTGGGCAGATAAAATATACATGTTAGGTGTGCAATGTAAGGGGTGAGGTTAATCCCATGTGAGTGTGACACCATGTGAACATGAATAATTGTTGATGTTTATTATTATTATTATATTTAAATACTTGCAATAGATGTGTATTCATGTAGGACTTTATTAGATGCTTTACTCATTTCTAACTAAATATGATTCAAATTAAGTATTTCCTTTGGGCATGTTTCCAGAAGTTGGACAGTTTTACTATTAGATGTCATTGACATTATGTCAGTTGAGTATTTGGATTATTGTATTCTGGATACCGAGAGTTTATTCGATGGATTTTATTTATGTTATCAGTACTCTTTACGTTCAGTCATTACGGATGCTTGTGTATATATACTATTTAATGGTTTCATGTATGAATGTTAATAAGATTTAAAAATTGAAACCTAACGTAATAGGTTTAGTATGATATGTTGGTTTTCGAAAGTGATGTTAAGAATGAAATCATATATTATTCTCATTTAATTTAATAAAGGCCTGATCAATCGGTATTAGAATAGTCGGGGTGTCACATATGGTATCAGAGCATCATGTTCTAGTGTCCTTAGGATCTGTACAAACTTTCTACCTTTTCATCATTGTGTTTCTTTGAAACAATAATTCGTTGGCTTATATTGATTACCCGCTTGACCAGTTTATGGGAGAGTCATTCTTTTCCAAGATTTATTTTCTCTCGGGATACCATTGGTTATGTATTTGGTAGGAGGATATATCGAAGATGACCTTTTTATCACCCTACATATTGCACGAGTTTCGAGTCATGTCATTTGGGTTGACCAACTCATGTGTAGTTTTTATAGATATCATGAACCGAGAGTTTCAAACCTACTTAGATAAATGTTTCATTGTGTTCATTGATGATATCCTTGTATGTTCATAATCGGAGGAGGATCATGTGCATCAATTAAGGCTAATCTCGCAGATGGTTATAGAAAAAAAGTTGTCCGCCAATTTTTTTTAGTGTGGATTTTGTCTCTAGGAGGTACAATTATTGGAGAACATGGTGTTAGAGATTCGGATTTCTATAGTCCCATGTAAGGTGTCTACGATTAGCTTGGAGTAAACCCATGACACCTACAAAGATTAGGGTCTTTTTGGGATGAGCGAGATAGTATAAGAGATTTATTAATGGGTTCTCGTAGATTGTTAGACCCCCGACTCTCCTCACTAGAAAGGAAATCCCATTCATTTGGCATGCCAATTTTGTGTGAGCGTTCAAATATCTCAAAAGGAAACTCATGAAAGAACACATTATTGTTTTACAAAGGGCTAGCATCTAGTACATGATCTATATAAATGCATCATTCTAGGTACTAGGAGGAGTGCTTATGTAGGAAGAGAGGCCAATATGCTAGGCCTCTCTAAGCTCATGTTACATGAGGGAAATTACAAACTCATGGTTTTTATTTGGCATAAGTGTTTTTTCCCTTCATATTTAGAGGCACTATTATCCAAGGGATAAGTTCACATTATTTTCTGACCACAAGAGCCTTAAGCATTTCTTCACCTAGAGAGATTCGAACATGAGAAAAATGAGATGGTTTGAGTTTCTAAGGATTGCCTCTGCTCAATTGAGTACCATCTAGGAAAAGTGAATGTGGTAGCATAATATTTGAGTCATAGGTCGACAATCACTTTAGCCTCTTTATGTGCTAAACAAAGGTATGATTTACCTGAAATTTCGAAAGAAATGCAGTTCCCCATATATGCGATGGATTTGATGGATACTTTTATGGGAGTAGTGACTCTCACCCTAGCTATCATTTCACATGTAGTTCAAGCGTCGAGAAAAGATTCTTTTTTTGTCACAAGAAGGTGAAAGGATTTACATCTCACGGAGTCTATTTTTGTTAATCAGCTCTTATGTGGGTTTACAGTTCTAGGGACAACTAGTAGTCCCCAAGGATCCCGATGTATGGAAGGAAGTTTTAGCCTAAGCTTATGGCTCATTGTAGATGGTACATCCCAAAGGGGATATGATATACCAAGATATGCGATGATCCTATTGGTGTGTTGGAATCAAAAGATATATTTTGGGGTATGTATCGAGGTTTGGCATATGTAAGATAGTAAAGGTAGAACATTAAAACCCGGTAAGGGAGTTACAACCATTGGAGGTTCCCTAATGGAAATAAGAGAGTATATCCATGAATTTTATTTTGGGGATTTGATTTAATTGTAAGGTAACGATTCAATTTTGTTCAACATCGACATAATGAGAAAGGTAGATCATTTCCTAAGGGTTAGGTGGATTACCCTATTGAGCACTATACTAACTTGTTTGTGGAAAAATTATATGACTTCATGGGGTACCTGTGGATATCATTTACAATAGGGGTGTCACTTTCATCGTTTAATTCTGGAGAGGATTTCAATATGTGATGGGGGTGAAGTTGAGTATGATTATGGCCTTTTACCACTAGTTAGACGGTCAGAATGAGAGGCAGAATCATATTTTAGAGGATATGCTTCAAGAGTGTGTATTTGATCTTAAGGGATTTGGGTTATGCATTTACTTCTTTCAGAGTTTGAATATAATAATAGTAATCATCAGACTATTAGCATGGCACTGTATGAGGCGTTATATAGACAACCATTCCGTTCGCCCATTATTGGGATGGGTTATGGAAGTATAGCATATTTGGGCATCACATCATTCAGGACACCTAAAAAAAGTGACACTCATCTGGGAATGGATGAAGGTAACACAGAACCACTAAAAGAGTTACGTGGATAATATAAGTCATAAATAGGAGATCCATATGGGGCATTAGGTATTGTTGAGAGTCTCTATGATGAAGGGAGTTATTAGATTTGGATTGAAGGGAATGTTGGCTCTCGGATACATAGCTTCCTTAAGGATTATAAATTGCGTTTGCCTAGTGGCATATCAATTGGCCTTACGTGATCATTATCAGTGGGTATATGATGTCTTTCATGTGTCCATATTAAGGAAATTCCTAAGGCACAAGGAGTCATATCAACACATCGGTTTTAATGAGATTGAACTATTAGAGGAGTCCACTTATGAGTAGAGGCCTTAACATATTATTGATCGTAATGAGAAGATTCTATAACCAAAGGGCATTACTTTATTAAGATATCAGTGGGTACATCATAGTGAGTATGAGTCTGCCTATGAGTGAGAGAAGGACATGCAAGCGAGGCATCCATAGTATTTCAGTGAGGTAATATTCAAATTTTGAGGAATAAATTCCTTGTTTAAGAGGGAGGAATGTAATACCTGTATTTTTATATACTAAAATAATACATACATTGTGAGCTCGTGATGTGTGACGACCCTACATATGTAGATAAACAAATAGGTAATATAAAAAAATTTATAAATCAAGACACGGTAAAACATTAATAAATAATTTGAAAGTAAATGCATGTTATGGGAGATTATGGATTATTTCAGGGTCTAATATTGAGGGATTCCTTTTTTGATTATCCCCTCGGTTTCGAGTTCTAACAACTTTGAAGTAGTCAACTATAATGTTGTGTTACACCCAAACCATGTAATTATGATTTTATGGATTTATTAAATTAAATTGAATAATATTTTGTATGTGGAACTTTTATTAATATTGCTTTATAAGGTTAATGATTTATGAGTTTTGGTAAAATATAGAATAAGGGTTCTTAAATTAAAATAAGTTATTCTGGGACTATTGTTTAGTATAACGTATTGGTGGTTTCTGGAATAGTTAAAGATTAATATGGGCAATCATTATATGCCCAAGCCCAAAGTTTTTTTAAAGAGGTTTAACGAGTCATTAGAGGGGGGGGGGGGGGGGGGGGTTATTATTTAACAACTAACATAATTTAGGGACCTTATAACTTAGAGAGATGAATACTCAAAGAAGAGTAGACAATTCTAGAAGATGTTGGCCTTTGTTCTTTAACAAATTTTGAGGCAATATAAATTAGAATATTTCTATGATTGACCCTAATTTAGATTATGTCGATCTATATAATTAACTCTAAATCATAATTGTTATTTAGGTCAATTTTTATGAAATAATTAAATTAAATTCATAATTTGACTAATTAAGTTGAAATTATTGTCAGTTTGTAATGGTTTGGTTAATGTTTATACAACTCTCAGTTGGAATTGATAGATCATGTATATAAACCGACTCTTACAGCGAATCATTCATAATTCCCTTATCTGTTTCTATAAATTTGTAGAGATTGGAGTTTAAATTGAATAAGATTTAATTTCCAGGGTTTTAGTTAGCGAATTTATTTTTAGGAGTAAACGTTGAATTGAAATTGATATTTTGATGTTGTAACCATGATTGAGTCATGTTTTATTCTTATTTATATGGTTGAGATATTATATGAATAATGGATTTTTGGATTTTGTTTTCTTGAATTGAGGACAGTTAAGTCTGTAGTGGAATTTTTGTCCTATTTGGAGCGAGCAGTCGACAGTAGATGGATGAATGATCGGCCGATGGTAATGGTTAAATTATAATTTATCTTTTAGGTTAATGGTTTAGACTTTTGCGGTTTGGGTGCTAGCTTAGATTTTCATTTTTATTAATTTAACTTAGTATAAGATATCATTAGAGTGGTTCATAGGTTTGTATATGTGATAAATTAATTATTACCTATTCTAGTAATGATACTGAAAGCGTATTATTCTTATATTTTTTTTAGATTTTGATATATGATGACAATATTTTTCATTATGAACCAAGTGTAAAATGCATATCGTGTCTGTACTCATGGAGATCTTACCAAAGGGGGGATTCCATTATGGGCTTATGTATGATGCGAACCGCAGTGATGCCTTAGTGAGTAGTCGAGTATGCCTTTGACATATAACCCCTGGGTAACACGTGTAGGTATGGTAGACTATATTAATGATGGGTAGATGTGGTGATTAATCCCTTTCTCCTGCTAAGGCCTTAGGTTTAGGACCATCTAAGACTATGCTTGGTACTCATGAGTGATTACCAAGGGAGATAAGGTTTTGCTTTCATAAATACGACCGATGTGGTAAGAGCCTAACTCTATGTTTTATGTCATAGATCATTTTAGACTTTGTGACTGTCTTATCTAGTTTTATACGCTTATAATTTTTAGTGTAATGACAATTTTGAATCATTTAGCTGAAATCAATTGTGTGGGAGAGAACTTGATTATAGGAATATGAGTTTTGATGCATGTAATATCTAGGGTTTAGGGGTGGGGTAACTCTAAATGCCATTTAAAATTCTTGAGGTATATTTATAGTTTTGATTTATTCCTATTTTGGTTATATTGTTATTCTTCTTGAACTTTTTATTAAGATTTTATATTTAACATTTCAGGACCGATGCCACCCGTGTCACAACCTTAATATACCTTGTTGTTATCACTCTTCCTTCTCGTTACTAATATTATTTAACATGTAGGTCTCCCAGACCTACGTGCCTACTTTTGTTGCCATTTTTCTATTATCTTAGCTTAACATGTAGACATATTTGGTACAGTTATTTTACATACTTTGGTAGTTTGGTTTATATGTTATAGTCGACTTAATAGATTTCTAGTCATGTATTACAATATAAGAGTTGATGGATAGTTATGTCTATATCTAGTTTTCTTTATTTTTATTAATTTACGCGGGCTTAAAATGGTAATTAATTATTCAATCTCCTCTATCTTTCAATTTATACATGATCAATACTCATAGAAGTTAGGTCTAGCAGGGGCAAGCATGTAGGTAGTATGATAGGACCGAGGGGGAGGGGAAATAGGGTCACCAGTAGTGAAACCAATTCCATGGGGGTATAGTATTCATGTGGAGAGAACAACCACTCGTTTATGATGTTTCCTAAAGAGACTCAAGTAGGCCCATGGTAGATTTCGTAGGGGAAACAATGAGCCTTTCCAGTCCCATCCAAATTTTAGGCATAGCCCACTCCACATAATTAAACAAAAGTTTCCCATCCTAGAAACCTGGCGTAGGGGCACTAGCAGCTATATCATGGACGTTTGTTCAATGTCTATCAGTGGGACCATCGGCACGACCCAATGAAATTAGGTGTATTTTTTTTATGTATTTTATATTTATGCTCGAGTACTTTTTGATATGGAAGCATTTCACTCTTTTACGAAATATAGATTACGTTAGATATAACATATGATGTGAATATTCAAGTAAATACCCCAGTGGGTAGGGCATTGACTTACATCAGTAGTTTAGGGGCATGGTAGTGGGGATATGAAGGTTATGCTTCTAAGTCAATTTATCATTATTTGATATGTCTATGTATGATATTATTTTGGTACGGATTTGTTTTCAGCATATCATGCCCAGATCAACTTTAGCGGGAAGGCAATCCCATTTTCCACTAGCGGGAAGGAGATGTTCCTCATAACTCTGCATCGAGTAAATCACACACTTGTACTACGTCAATGTGATTACATACGACGAGGTTATATCTGTATTTGAGGGAATTTTTTGGTACATCGGTGTGTTGTGTGATTGTTTTACTTATTTTATCTTCTTATGACCTAGATCATTATTTTAGGTTAAAACGATAAAATTGGTTAAATTAGTTTCTCACAACAAATGGTTTAGTTTTTGTGAACAAGTTTATTGGGTTTAATATATTTATGGTTTTGGTATTTTAAATTGAAAAACATAAAAACAGGATTTTTTTGTGACCATCCCTTCCTACGCACAGTCGAGCCTTCTTATAGTGGATCTACTTGACATCGTTTGGGTGTATAAATTGTATGTAAGGGATTGAAATAGAATATCGATGAATCTTATTATCTTACCCTACGTAGAAATGTGAAGATTTCACCCATATCTTATGCGCTTCTTTCCTTTAAACTATCAAAGCATCTTTCTTCAAGTAAAGCATGATCGGATCCATCCAGATGTGGGTTGTATCGATTACCATAACCTTCTCGATAACATTATTTTTGTTGATAATGGGTTTTTCATAGTACTTTAATTCAATCATTCATTTTAAATCTCTTTCCACGGCTGCAACAACCGTAGACAATGGGTTTCTTCATGGTATGCATCCATAGTATGCAATAATCATCCATCTTCGAAACTATTGCACATGTACATGCACAAATTTTGTGACCAACTGCTAGGTTTATTCATGGTATGCATCCATGTTCTCATCCCTAATTTTATAGTGTTCTGATATCTGATTTGACACCAGCCTTAAGTCACATTAGACATCAAGCTGATGGGTCCCCGATGAAAGTCCTTTTCGCAATCCGCCGAGCAAGGCATCGTACTAAACTTTTTTTTTGGAAGTTTCAAATCCCAAGAGAATTACTTGTTCAAGAAGAATTTTCTCCAAGGACACAAGTACTGTACAACTCAACCTAGTAATATAAGGATCCATCAACATACAACACCCATTTATAATCGATTAGCTTTGAGGCAAAATCTAATTATATAAAGACTTAATGATGATTTCAGCTATGACTGCCATTTCATTGAGGTTCTTGATTGAAATTGAATATTAAACCTCCCTGGTTCTACGAACGACTTAGACATTAGTCTTGTTTGGCCAACCTTCCTAAGCATGTATTTCAAGGGAAGGGTGGTTAGAATGATGATAATGTGTGCTTCAAAATAGTGTTTCAACTTTCTAGAGGGCGTCACTATTGCCTATGTGAGATTTTCCAGTCGATTATACCTATTTTTAGCGTCGAGTAGTGTCTTACTCGCATAGTAAATCAGAACATTTCCTCTATTTTTCTCACACACCCAACTTAAACTGACACGGTTAATGACACTGCCAAATATAAGTATAAAGGGCCTTTATAATCTCAGATGGTCAGTGGGGGGGGGGGGGGGGGGGGGAGGGGGGTACTGAGATGGGTTTTAGTATCTTCAAGAAACCTTATACATTTCTCATTTCATACTTCTCTCCTTCACTTACTAAGGTCTTAGAAGAAAGATTGGCACTTCTATTAGGATTGAGATATGAAAAGATTGACTGCGGCTTGCATGCCAGTTATTTTCTATACATTACCGATAGTCATAGAAATATCCACCTTCATAATGGCTTTAAGTTGGTTGTTTTTTTACTTAATACTTCTCTGACTAACCATGTTTTTACGGAAGTTTCCTCACTACACTCCAAAGGAGCACTTTGCTAGTTTTAATTTCATCTTGTCATACCAATGTACTTCAAAATTTCTACCTAGGTCCATAAGTATATCTCCACCCTTTCTTTTCTTTAAGAGCGTGTCATCTATGTACACCTCAATTGTGTCCCTAAATGTTTCACGAGTTGCTGATAGGTTGTCCTAGAATTCTTCAACTCAAATGGCATCTCCTTGTAATAATACAGCCCCAGAGTGGTGATGAATAAGGTCTTTTCCTGATCAGGAGTGAGCAAATGGATATGGTGGTATCGTTATTAAGCACCAAGGAAGGTCATGAACTCACGGTTGGACATAGCATCAACAAATTGATCTATCTTTGTTAGGGGAAACCTGTCTTTCAAGCATGCATGGTTTATATCAGTGAAGTTTATACGGACTCTCCACTTTTTATTGCTCTTTCAAAAGATCAAAATATTTGATAGCCACTCGAGGAATTGAATTTTTTATGGAATGCGCCCCTAGCAGTTTTCCCACGTGCTCCTCAATATCTTTAGCTTTCTTATCCATAATTCCCCATCACTGTTGGGCCTCTATTGGATAAAACAAGTCAGCATGGAGCTTATAACACATCATCTCTGGATTTATCTCGGTCATATTGTACAGCCTCTATGCAAACACGTCTTGGTTTCCTTTGAGGAAGGAAGCCAAATCTCTCTTCTCCTATTTTTGGAGTGAGCATATGATCAGGAACCTCTTATTAGGCGAACTATGACCCAATGCTACCTTTGTAGGTAGGGGTGTTCACGGGTCGATCGGTTCGGTTTTGACCGGGTTTTTTGGGCCGAACCGACCATGTCGGTTTTTGGAGGAGGAGAACCGAACCGAACCAAAAATGCTGAAAAACCGAACCGAACCGAACCGAACCGAATCGGGTCAGTTTTTGACAGGGCCGGTTCGGTTTGCCCGTCGGTTTTTGACAGGGTTGGTTTTATACAGGGCCGTTTCGGTTTTTTCCTTTATTTTAATAAAAAATATATTTTTTTAATACCTAATATAAATATAAAATTAAAATATATAATATAATATGTCAAGACTAATATAAATATAATATAAAATATAAAATTAAAAAGTATAAAAATTAAATCGGTTCGGTTCGGTTCAAAATCGGTTTTTTTATGCCAAAACCGAAAACCGAACCGACCCTGTCGGTTTTATACCTGATTAAATCGAACCGAACCGACCCTAAAAAAAACCCGGCCCGAAAATTTTCGGTTCGGCTCGGTTTTGTCTATTTGTCGGTTTGGTCGGTTTTTTTGCACACCCCTATTTGTAGGTATTCCGTCTTGTCATCGAAAGGGGCGATCTTGGGTTACTCAATGCAAGGTTGCCCCGTATTTTTATTTTTATTTCAAAGGCATTAATCCCTTCTCTGGATCTTTAGCCTCTTCTTTTTTCTTCTCTTTTTTATGTCTAATTGAGGATGCGAAGAACTTTCTGGCTAAGTATTCATTTCCTTGTATCTCCATGACCTATTTTTTGGTGATGCACTTTCTGTTTTGATGGTAACTCGATGACATAGCCACCATGGCATGTAGACACGCTCCACTGAGGATAGTGTTATATGAGGGGTTAATATCCACTACAAATAATTAAATAAGATTTTAGATCCCTCCAATTTGAATAAGAAGAACTACCTTCCCTTGGGGGGTAATGTTCCTCTTTTTGCGAACCCGACCAATCGGACGGTGGCCTGCTGCCAGTATTCCATGTGAAGGTTTAACTGATTAAACATCATCAGGTACATTACTTCTGAGGAACTTCCTTATTCCACTGATCGAGGAAAAAATTGAGCATCCGTGTAATACGCTAATCATTGTTATCAGCTTTCGATCGCAATACAAAAAAACTGAACTTTAACTACACTCTTATGGAGTATAGCGGCTAGTCTGGGTATCAAATCCACATAGAATGTTTGATAGATTTTAATTGATTTATTACTTCTAAAATGAAATTGTAAAAGATGATGATGGGTGAGAAAGAAAAAAAGGGAAATAAAGAAATTAACATTGCTAATTAGAACTAAATGATGAATAAGAAACGGGATTAGGATCACACCCCTGCCATAGGCTAAACATCGCGTATAAAGAATTTTGATTCAAAAACAATTAACCGAGCATATTCAATTGATTATAAACATCAAACATGAAGAAATTTAATTTAACAATAAAAGATTAAACTTTCGCTCAAATATGGTTAAAGTGGATTAATTTTGGAATATCACTACAAACACAAACGTTGCATGACAAAAAAAGTTAAATGCATAATATTCCAACTTTAATACACGAGGTTTAAATTAATTGTATTTCTATTGAGAACCTCGCTTTCAAAGCCCAACATCCATTAATGGCGAAAATGTAATCCCAATCCTTGAACTAGCTAGACATAGTGGTATAAACTACGTAAGACTCCATTAACAAGAACATAAAAATAATGAAACAATAATAACAATGCTAGAATTTAAGGTTACCAGATTAAAGAACATAAACATGCAAGAAGAAATCAAAGCTTGAAGAAAAACTGGAAAAACTCATGAATTAGAGGTGAAAAGTATATAAATTGTTCTCCTAGATGTTCTTTCTTTATTAGGAGCCTTTACATAAATGAAATCTGAATTAAAATAACCCTAATGGCTAAATATATAGGTTAGAAGTCATTTAGAAGAGTCCCCAAAACATAAAACTCTATTGGCTAAAAGATAAGGACAAAATAATAATCTCGCATCTGGAAATTTGTAACGGTTTTAAAGCATGACTGATATTTGTTACGGTTCTAAAGCGTGAGTAAAATTCAAACCGGCCCCCCTTTAACCGGACTGGTCCTCCTTTCTGCCTTCCACAGTCTTGCCTTTTTTATTCTTCTCATCTTCAAATGGGCGTAACTTCTTCACCGTAACTCGGATTGAGGTACTATTTTTTCCAATGTTCTTGTAATTTCAAGATATTCAACTTTCCAGTTGGACATACCTACATATTGAGTATGTAAAATTATGAAATTCCCTTTAACTTCCCGTTTCTTGGTTTCTTTCACTATTTTGAGTTCTCTCTCGCACTTTCTTGCATGAAATACCTATAAAATACCTAAGAGATACACAAAATACAAATTACTTACCAAAAAGGGTTAGTAGCATAAATATGAGAAAAATTTGAGTTAATTACAATGCACGGGATGATAAAAATACCGAAATTAAGGGGATAAATGTGAAGAATTTATGCCTAATTATCCACCAAAATCTTATCTACATCCTAGTCGGTAATTATTAAAGTGATAACAAGGGCTTCGTGGTGGGAGGTCCTTTATCTGACCATATCATCATTTGTCCTCCGATCGTCGATGTTTCCCGAAAAGGGATTAATTAGATCAATCTGGAAAGCTTCCACAAGCTTTGCTAGTTTCTTGACCTCCATTTTAAAAGAGCACTCCTTTATCTATCTTTGGTTGGATGCTCTAGGGATCACCTCAAAATCGTGTGCCATGTCTTTTTCTGGGATGTTATCTTATTGTTGACATCGCGCAAGCTATGTTTTACCGTGCTTATTCTTAATAAAACAATTTAGATAGACAACCCACACCAGCTCATCGACATTGGACATTAGTACTTTACAATTGTTGGTCTTTTTGACCATGATACTTATAATATGAATATTTTAATGTTGAACTCCTCTTCTTAGGAGTGAACAACTTCTTTGGCCATCTGAAATATGGTCGCCCTTTGATCTTGCAATAGATATTATAAATCGACTAAGACAACACAATGTTAACTTCCTTATAATAATTCTCATCATCTCCCTTTCACTTTTCCACTTTTTTATTTGCCCCTTCTTTCTCCCCATTTTAGCCTGCTTCTGACACTCTCCATCCTAGATAATTCTATTCGTTGTTTATTTGACCTTGGCATAGTTATTTATCCTCACCATCAGGTCATCGATCGTGATAGTTTCTCACTTGGCCAAAGAATGGTAGATCATTAATCTTCTCCTTAGGCGTATTTTGAAGGATGCCATCGAGACTTTCTCGGTTCAATCCTCCGTTTCATTGTACACATCCTAATACCTTATGGCATTGTCACGAAGTGTCTCCTAGAGGTTTTTTCCAACTTCTCTAACCGTGTTTATGGCCTTTTCTTTGTGGTGGACTTTCTCGTAGTTATTGATGAGCCTTGATATTTGGTTGGATCTCTCACTCTTATCAATATTTGTCATCATATCCTTATGAGAGAGATAATGGCGGTATGAGGATTAGTGATATTCTCAAATTTCACACTTGACCATTGAAGAGGAATGGGTAAATTGATGACCCTCCTCATCGTCAGATGCCTTGTGGGGTTTGATAACATCCCTTTAGATCTCCATAACTATGTTATTAATGACAATCCGGGTCATTATCATGGTTTTGGGTTGGGTTACTGAGACATTTTAGAGGTTTAACTTAGTGGCAAGTAATTCAAGTCGATTCTCATAAATGGGGCAATTGTAGATGCCTATTTCCTATAGTGTTGATGTTTAATGCACACAAGCTTAAACAAAATAATGTTCTCAATAAAGAGGGTCAAAGAAAACAAAACATAGGATATATGTGGTTCGAGAAATTGTCTACGTCAACAGAGTTTAGTGTTTTTCTTTTATTTACTTAAAAAGTTGGTTAGCATGTCGTAGTACTGCTCGACATTACAATTTTGGATGCCAATCCCTCATGGCGATGGGTGTATATGTGTAATAAATCTTGAAAGAGTCCTACCTCAATTAGTAACTATTCCAAAAAGTTTGGGCGTATCCTTTATTTATGAAAGTTATTACATGTGAAGTTTTTCTCAGAATTCTCGATGACATGGACTCTGATATAATCTTGATCTCGTGGTCCCGCGTTGAACAAATACGAGCCATTTGACTACGTTATTCTGGTCCCCACAGTCATTTATCGCAGTTCATTACTCTTAGCATATATTCTCTTTTAGTTATACTTTCCCACACTGAGTAATCCTTTTTATAACTTATACATGCGAAAATATAGTTTCATAGATCTCAAAAATAACAAGAAAAAAGGATTTGATCCTTAAACCTCAAATTAGAAGTCTCCTTCCATGGTTACAACACTTACCTCAGTTGTGCACATTTTCAACAAAGCAAAATAAAATAATTCTAGTTTTGGGTTCATGTGTTAAATCCCACCCTTATGTGTTTTTGAACTAAGTAGACTTTGATGCCATTTTCGATTATGTAGACTTCCCGATTTTTTCTCAAGATTCGACACCTCTTTTCTCAAATTTTCACCTTATTTATTCTCATATGTATTCGTATAATATATATGTGTATATACACTAGCTTATATTTTCTAAAAGCCCCATTAATCAGGCATATTCACTTTCTCACGGTGAATCATGATTCAATGTATTGCTCACATCATATTACATTTTCATATTGTTATTCTCTTTCATTTTTCAATCCCTTGAGACATACATATCCACTTCTTCACATTGGGTAATAATCTGACGTATTTCATATAGCATAGCATTGTCTCTTTATTAATTGACTTGTCAGATATGTGTATTCCATTATTTGCGATGGATTATGATTTGGGGTGCTCATCAAATTTTGGATACCTTTTAGATTATCTTCTTTTGCTATATTTACTCCTTAGAATGACTCATCACTATCTTTTCCATGGCATAGATGTGTTGGTTTCTCTTCTCATACATTTCACCCCACACACATTATATACATAAATTTCACTTTTAAGAAAAAGAAAAACATTATCATAGCCTATATGGGACCGAAAGGGCAGAATTGTTGCCTAACACTTTCCCACGTAACTTAGTCCTAGAATCCGTGATATAATTACTGTCAGATGCACCAACTTGTCTATTGTGTTATTTCTTCGGGGACAACTATATCTTTTTTCGTTTCTGAGAAAAATGGGCTGGCGACTCGATTCTTTATATTTTTATAACTTTTTATGACGGATAATTTATGTAAGTCGTTGCCCACAAATATTGTGCAAGTGGTGGACCGGTCGAATCCCTTATGGACACAATGGAGACTATGCTAGGCAGAACTTATTTCTTTTTCGAGGACTAGACTTTAGATTCATGGTTTTTTTCGTTACCTCCGTTTAATCAATTTTTCAGCATGTGTGTGTATATCTTCACTTCTACGTTCGTCCTACTCTCATACTCATATATTGTATAATCCTCTCTCTTTCATACTCATACTCGTTATCTTGTCATATGCATATATCATCTTTTATATCCCACGATTCATGATTCACTCACCTATATGGACATACCATGCTTCACTCTACTTAAATACATTTTCACATTCTCCATATTACTTTTAAATATCCATGATTACTCCAGTAGCACACATTTACACATTACTCACATTTACGTACACTTCCATGTTACTCTCACTTAAACACACTCCCACATTACTCACACTTATATATATATATATATATATATATATATATATATATATGTCACTTTCCACATACCTTTCTCCAACTTATGAATATTCACATATATCACACTTTGTATATACCATCATGCTATGTATACACTCCATATTTCATGTACATACTTTCGAGGTTTACTCTCCTTGCTTAGCTCCCTTATCACATAACGCTCAAGTATATTCCTATTCTCTACATGCTTAGTAGTATTACTTTTTCCACTTAGCATACATAAAACTCTCCATAAAATACTAATTAACAATTATGCATTGTTATTAAGTTATATGAGCACACAATTTTGACCAAAATCTGTACTGTATTGGGGCGTCACTATGTGATGGGTGCCGGTCTTACGGAGCCTACTCAACATAAGATATATTATTTCCACATTCCAATGGACAAGTAGATGTATATTGAATGGTTACCCTAAATCAAACTGCCTAATCCAACTGAAGACAGGAGGTATATAGTAGGGAACTCTTTGACTTACGTCAAGTTTATAAATTTATCTCTCACACATATTGTCTCATTGAGGTATATCGATAGGTGATTCAACTACATCCAAGTATATGAAATGTTTTTTCCTCATGTATAAATATATGATTGCCCTTGTAGGCAAGAGGTAAATAGTGGAAAACATAATAAATGGAGGGAATATTTCCACTATCCTCCTAATGGATCAACCTCATATATGCATCTTCCATAGGAGACTCATACCTAGTTCGCCATTTTTAACGTGAAACTCTGTCCAAATTTTAGGTCGTCTTATTGCTTGAATTTTGTCCTATTTCACCCTTTTTTAAAACGTCACCCTTTTCATGAGTCTGAAAACATGTTAAAACGTGCTAGACATTGCATAACCTATCTTTTCCCAGACTCAGGTCCTGTCTGACATTTCACTTACACCTTAGGCATAACATAATATAAGTGAGAACTAATAAAAACAACTACACTTGGGATTTCCCCTTTCTCCCTTCAATAAAAACATCGAAAAATATTTTCTCCCATTTTCCCCAAAATAACAAAAATATCCTTCATCAATAAAAAAAAAATTCTCTTCCTAGGTGAGATTGTATAGCTTAGTTTTGACATGGCTCCATATTGTCTATGATCATCTAGTAAGGGATCTCAGATCACTACCACCTCGTATGTTACCTCCAATGAAGTTGAACATTACCTTTGAAGACTCTTTATGGAGAATATAGATCAAGAATCTAATGTCCAACCATACCCAATAACAATCCTTGGTCAGCTTAGTGGCATGACTGATAATATTTAAGAAGATCCCCAAGAGATGTAGAAAAATAGGGTTCAGACTCTGAGGTTCCCCTTGCCATGGGTTTGCAAGAACCAGATCAGACATGGGTCCAAAAAAGTATCAAAAAATCCCTCATGTCTTGCCAATGTCAAACATCGCCTAGGCATGGGAAAATTTGCTAATGCCTATTCCTATTGATCATAAAGAGGGTGAATGAAACGAGGTTAAGGAAGACCCCTAATAGTTGTCCGAGATGTTTGGCTAACTCAAAATCTTAGAGTACTATATGGATTACACCCACATGCCTCCCTACCCAAAAATTTATTTGAGAAAAAAGTTCAAGATGCCAAATATAAAAAAATTTAGAGGTAAGGGACCTCCCATTGTACACCTTCATAGCTATTATTGTTCTAGGATCATACTTGGAGCATTTGAATAATTAATGTCACAAGTGTTCCACAAGAACCTCGAAGCGAGAGTTCTCTGATAGTTCTTGTCAATATAAGAATCCTGAATACGTAGTTAGGATGATGTAGCTCAAGAATGAATGATTTAATACAAATATAATGAGTAGTCCGAAGTCACTCACCGATAACTTAATTTACTCAAGCATAATACCGAGGAACCAATCAATAACTTTATCCTTAAGTGGAGGAAAATGTAGCTACTAGGATAAACGTACCTTTCGAGGAAGAACAAGTGAGTATTATGAAAGATAATTTTTTTCACATATCCTGAACTTTATGGTAAACCAGTACTAACCTTATTTTATATCCCCCTGGGAGATGGGGGTTGATATCGAAGAAGGTGTATGAATCAAAAAGTCAAGTGTGAGCCGAAGATTCCAACAAGGAAGTTCACTCCTCGCAAGTATGACAAGCAAGTTAACATGATTGTCTCAAGCATCAATAATATTCTCACCCTGTTATGCCATGGATGCCTTAAGATCATTATGCAATAGTCAAAAGGGATGACACCGAGCTCTATGCTCCCCTCCCAAATGTTTACTAATCTCTCCCATCTCAAAACTTCATCAAGCCTTTGTACCCGCATCCATTACTAATCCCACTTCCAAGGATCTTCAAGAATTATGATCATTGTGATTCTATTAAATCATTGGGCACACCACTGAATAATCTCTCCACCTTAACAAATTCATTTAAGGACTCATTAATAAGGGGTCCATTGCTCCTCGAACCAATCATATACCTAATACAACTCAAAACCATCTAACAGCACCCCCGACCATTATGAACGCGATTTTTCTAGATGATAATCCAGGTATTGATCCTTCCATAAAAATTTAACTTGCTAATATACCTGATGTATCTTCCAATTTCTTAAATCCCATAAAATTTATCCCTCTTTCCTTCTGCACCCAAAAAATGCACGAGACCGAGCCTTATCTTTTATGATAATGCCCTGAATTGCCGTTTAAGCCCGATCGAAAATAGATAGCATGGAGCTACTGGATGATTTAAATCAACTCGAAGACTTTGGGCTGGAACTACCACCACGGATGGCCTTCAAAGAGGGTAGTTTTGAAATAATCAATGATGTATAAATGGATGTCTGAGAATGATCCTAATAATTAGACGATTGGTTTGTGTCAGCAGGAGAATTCAATTTTAACAATATTGTGAAGGTTATGTCTGATGCATTTGTTAAAGAGAAAATAATATTTATAACTTCCAGGCTACTCAACATCCTAAGGCTAAATGGATGCCTAATTATTTCTTTCCAACACCTCTCTGCTGATTGGGGAGATTTATATGATGAAGTAATTCGAGTTGTAAAATGAATAATATTCTCATGGAGAAATAATATTTTTTCCACTGCGTCGGGTTATGACTTTAACCTTTCATAGAATTCAGTTAATGAACTAGATTATAGGGATATCAGCATGGTTGCCTCATTATACTGGATGATTTCTTTTGAAGAGATACTATCGGGAATTAATGAATTATCAGTCATGCTAGAAATGAACCAGGACACATGGTTTCCATTCCTATTAATATGCATAAATCACATGACCCGATCATGGCGATACAATCAAGACCCATCACCGAGAATGCATATATATATATATATATATATATATATATATATATATATATATATATATATATATATATATATATATATATATATATATATATATATATATATATATATAATGCAGTTGTTGAAGAACTCCTGATGCGAGAAATATCGGTCGAACAAAGTAAAGTCCTAGAAGAACTCAAGAATACCCAAGACAACATTACTTTGTGGGGGCTTTTCATGTCCTCCCACCTGCATATAGATGCTCTGATAAATCTCCCCACAATACCCTAAGTTCCTCCTATTATTACCCCTAAGGGATTTGTCCACGTGTTTAATATTTGACAACAACGAAGCTCATCTCCTTTTCGATGAAGAAAATACTAATATATATCTTGACGCCAATTATTATTTCAATCTCTGGGTGGGAATGATGGTTCCAATGGCACTTGACGGTAGCGGGTCCTTTTTCAATGGTTGTCAATTAATAAGTTTCAATTGTCTAGGGATACAAGTCACTGATCTCACCCGCATTTTCTCTGTCGGGCGCGCCTATGATAACAGTCGCCAAGAAGTTATGGGTTAAATAAATCTAATAATAGATGATGGCCGTATATGCACCCAAATCGAGTTTCAGGTCATCACTATCTTTGAGTACGATGACAACTCTTATATCATCAACACAAGTAACCCTTTTTTTTTTAAATCCAACATCGAGCTAATGACATGATCCTCCCAGGTTTCCAGATTTATCCACTTCTTTCCTAGTCGGGGATAACTTCAAATATAGAGTATTCCCATAGCACAACACACATAGAAACATAAACGTGACACAAATTTTCAAGAATATACATTTCGTATCTGGAATAGGACTAGTTCAGAAAGAAGCTTCCCATCCCCCCTACAGTCCGGGTTACCAACTGATAGCTACGATTTTTGTATGTCATTGTAGAATAGCCTGTCTAATAAAAGAATCCTTCATTTACGTACTGAAATATATCGCACGAACTCGTATAGAGGTAAATAAGAGTATCAATCCAACTTAATGGAGTGAAACATAAGAAAGAAGATGTAATCCAAGTTGTCGGTTATTTTCTTTCTAGATTTGTTGACTTTTTCTATTTTTTTATATTAAAACAATTTTCAAGGGGAAATTATGCTACTCAACTAAGTGACAGAAAAAATGAACAAAATCAAACACTAAAATAAGAGATAAAGTGAGGTAAGTAAATGTTAGAACAATCAAGAAATGGGACTACACCACATATTCTAGTTATTCTAATTAACTAATTCACTCATTTGAAATGTCCCCAGTTAGTATGGAAATTACAAGTCAACTCTCGTCATAAATGCAATTTAATACTAACCTTTTTAAAAATTAAATTCAAACCCCTACAAATATAGAAAATGTATTTACACTCCTTTTATTAAATCACCCGCTAGGATAGATTTGTCAAAATTCATATAAATCATAGAAAATAAAATTTAAAGTAGAAATTCAAATAATAATACCACACTTGAGAAATCCCTATCACTGGTTCAATTCTAAAATGGCTATTATATCTCGAATTTCGATTTTCTCTTGAAAATCATGTACCCTCTCTTGAGGCGTAAATTGAAAGGTGAATGATAAAAATTAACATTCAAAGGGAGTTTCAAATAATTGAACTAATTAATTACAAGAACATAAAATAAGGGTTCGTCCCACTCCTTGAAAGAGGTTTTTAGCTTAACATGATATGAAATATGATAAACAAATAATCGAATGCATTAAAATATATGAGTAGACAAAGAGAACGGATCTTCAAAGAAGTCTCCTTGAATTTGCCAAATTGAACTATATTCTAATCAATACAATTTAATCCCTCAATAATTAATTCTCACAGATTCTCTAAAGAAAAATAAAAGAAATAGAAAAATATTCACAAAAGTATTTCTATCTCTATTCTTCTCTCTAGCTTCTAGGTCTTGCGGTCTTCAAATGAGCATGAGCCTTCTTAAATAATAGGTCACATGGGGTTAGAGGTAATTTGGGCTTGTTTAAGTATTAAGGATATGATAGGTATTTCACACACGTGCATGGATTTAGTGAGGCATGATGGCATAAGGGATTAAAGGTATTTTTGGGAAATGGCAGAAGGAACATTTAAACACGTGGGGACTTTTTTTTAGCTGAACTGGGTAAGGTTTGTTTTTTTGGGTTAAAAGATGGTGTGATAATTTGATATGGGGCCAGATGAAATGAATCTTGGGTTAGTGGGCTATTGGATCAGGAACGGGTATGGAAAGCTTTGGGTTGAACACGTGAGATGGAATCGAGTCGGAGTGGAGCCACGGGTTGGTATGAGCTTCTATGATCGCCGTTTGGGTCACTAGGTTGGAGATTAAAGAATTGTCATCAGGTGTGGATACAAGTTTATTCGAGAACCGAGGTATGGTTGGTAGGGTCGGATGGGTTCGACTTGAATGGGTTAAAGGGTGTTTGAGTTTGGCAAGGTGAAGTTGGTTGAAGTTGGGTACAGTACGATTTTGGGTAGAGGTCGTCGGTATAAGGGGAGCTCGACGAGTTTTGGTTTATGGCTGGATGTAATTTTGTTGATAGGATTGGAGGTGTTCGATATATGGGGTATATGGTGTTCGAGTTGAGGAGATATAATCGGGAAAGGGTTATAGGTCGCATCCTTGTATAGCAGTGGGGTTCGGATTCGTGGGGGTAGGTTAGGGAGGTGTTAGGGTTAATTGATGTGTATGGGTATAATGTATGTGTGTGAGTATTTTATTATATATAAAAATAAAAAATAAGTACATTTATATTTACAACAAGCACGTAGTAACAAATATAAAATCTAAAACTCACACATATAAAATATAAAAAGATGATAACAGAATAAGACTTAAAATATAAATAAAAAAATAACACTAAAAATTTTATATATATATATATATATATATATATATATATATATATATATATATATATATATATATATATATATATATATAAAATAACGAAAATATTAAACATATACTTAAATATATACGCACATTGACATGGCGATACACACTTTATATAATATTTACATAGAATACTAAAAATGAAGACCCTAAAATAAAACAAAATAAAAATAATAAAATAATAAAAATGACACAACCTGAATAAAATATATATCTATATTAAAAATAATAGCACCACACTCACACTGAGCATTTATAGGACATGCTAGGGATGGACTGGGCTCGGTTAGGGGACAGGTTTACGCTCCGGGACTAGGTTTACTCTCTTTTAATCATATCAGTTTCGTATATATATATATATATATATATATATATATATACACATATATAATAACGAAAATATTAAACATATACTTAAATATATACGCACATTAACACGGCGATACACACACTTTATATAATATTTACATAGAATACTAAAAATGAAGACCCTAAAATAAAACAAAATAAAAATAATAAAAATGACACAACCTGAATAAAATATATATCTATATTAAAAATAATAGCACCACACTCACACTGAGCATTTATAGGACATGCTAGGGATGGACTGGGCTCGGTTAGGGGATAGGTTTACGCTCCGGACTAGGTTTACTCTCTTTTAACCGTATCAGTGTCGTATTTTCCTTGATATGAAATTTTAAAATCTGCAATGGCACTTGACCTACTAATTAGACATGAACGAACATAAGACCAATTTTACGGAGAATTAACAATTAAAAACCATCTATTGTGGGTTTTATTTAAAAACTTTTGGGTGCTTATCACCGACCATGACAAGATAAACTCATGGCCATCATCCATCCATATAAAAAGAGGGTGTTGAAAAGAAAAGAGGACATCTAAGGAGAGTTCTTAAATGGACAGTTTACCAAGGAAGGTGAGGATTTCCCCTTTTCTAGTTTCCACAAACCATGGTAGAAGTCTATTGTGAAGAAAAAGAAACCTTAATTGGAAATATTAATTAAAATAAAGATCAACTGGACTGAAGACCTGAAGCTTGAGGTGAAATACCTAACCATTAAATCTATGGGTTCAACCGCTTCAAGCAGTGAAAGCACTAAAAGTTTCAAAAATAGTGACAAGGTTGTATCTCTACATGGTCCACATTAAGGTTGACTGATTTGACCTATTTTGAGATATCATTCGGAATGAAAAGATTCTCCTCAACTGGCATAGTGTTCTTGTTAACCCATCTCCAGCCATCTCGAACCCTACTATGTACCCATTAAAAAATGAATCCGAATATGTACCTCATTTTTATGTTACTGATATTTGTGTAATTGAGGCCTCTCTTGATAGGATTTTAATGTTGTATATGCACAAAATGTTTCTAATGAAATTAATGAAGATTTTGAGTATCTTATTGTACTTTATATTTATTGCATTTACTCTAATCAAATAATTAATGAAGATGATCTAAAATATGAATAATTCATAATTGAGCTCATTGAGAATAAAATTAAACAATATAACCTCATTCAATCTAATGATGATGAGACAATTGTTATTAATCTCGATTCTATATGCAATCCATGTGATATTAGGATAGGGTCCACCCTCATTGATAATGAGTCGTCACAATTCAAAAAACTATTAAAAGAATTCGTAAATGTCTCTGCATGGTAATATATTAACATTCCTGGCATCGACCCAAAGACATTCCACATTAAATTTCTACTCGTACAAAAGGCAAGCTCATTTAGAACATTTAAGAAAGATCTGAACTAAGTGTTCCCTCATAGTCCAAGATTAAGTGGTCAAATAGTTAAACATAGGCTTCATTCGCGTGGTCGAATACCATACATGGCTCATGAACATTGTTCATGTGTGATCTGCACAAAGCATTTCTAAGGACATTAATCTTTACCTAAGATCAACATGATTATTTATAACACTTCTAGTCAATCCCTCAAGTCCTTTTTCGATGGTTTTGTGGATAAAACAAGATTAAGATACATCCTGGCGACTAAGAGAAGACTGTATTTATCAAGCTATGGGGAATCTTTTGCCACACAATAATGCCTTTATGCATTGAAAATGCTGGAGCTACCTAGGAGAGGGAAGCAATAACTATTTTCCATGATATTATACATAAAGATATCAAAGTTTATATTGACGACATGATCATCAAGTCTAAAACTCAAGAAGGTCACATCCTATCCTTTAGGAATTCTTTAAGAGATTGCGGTAATTTCAGATGTGTCTTAATTTGTAAAAATCCATTTTCGGCATCATAGACGGAATACTCCTTCATTTCATGGTGAGTGAGAGAGGAATAAGAGTAGACCCTGCTAAGCTTAGCGAAATTATTAAAATTACACCATATCGGACAGAGAAATAAGGTTATGACTTCGTGGGAAAACTCCACTACATCAGTCGATTCATTATCCAACTAAGCTATATCTGTGAACCTATCTTAAAACTTGTCTAAAAGGATTCATCCAGATTTTGGAATGAGGCATGTCAATAACCCTTTGACAAGGTCAAGTGTAACCTTACCCACCTTCTATACCTCCTTGTCACTATCACAAGAAAAGGAGATATGATAGGCAAATGCATCGAAGAGTCACACAAAGAAAGGACCATCTTCTATGTTATACGAAAGATAACAAGGTATGTATTAAACTACTCTATATTACAGAAGGTGTGTGCCACCTTAGTTAGACTACTCAGAAGCTTCAACATTTTATGCTTGCGATCCCCATCTAATTAGTGTCCTGAATGGAATCCATGAAATACGGGGAAATTGAAATCATTAGGAAAGTCATTGTCAAAGCATAAAATGGGGACGGATTCATAAAGGTCCCCATTGATTATTTTACAAAGTGTGCTAAAGTCGAATAATATGCGATGTTTGATGTAAGGAAAGTGGCCAAGTTCATCAGAAAAAAACATCATCTATCATTACAGAGTTCCCCGTGAGTTGGTATCAGATAATGAACTTTCTTTTTAAGTTAAAGTAATAGAACTAGTTAATGAGTAGGGGATTCAAAAGCACAGTTCTTGTCTCTGCCAATGGCAGACCAATGGGGTTATCAAAGCTGATAATAAAAGTCTCAAATCCATAATCATTAAAATGACTAAAAGTTTTAGAGATTGAAAAAATCGGATCTCGTATACCCTCTAGAGTTAGCGTATCTCTATTAGAACACCCACTTGAGCTACCTCCACTTCTTGGTATATTGAATGGATGCAATCCTACCCATCTAATTTGAAATAACATCTTTACGAGTCATGCTCAAAAGTCAAGTTGGCAAAATAAATGGCAAAAAAGTTGCTACGATAAACTCACACTTTTCGATGAAAGAATATTAAAGTCTCTATACCATATAAAATGGTACTAATGCTGCATTGCATGATCATTCAACATCAAAGTCAAAGATCATGTAGAAATTTTAGAACCCCTTAGAGGTATATAGGTATCCCATAGAACCTTAGGACATATCTCATGTAGAAAATTATGTAAAGTTGCCCCACTATGCTCACAGACCTCAATGGAGAATAAATGGCACGTCTAGTCAGCTTGGACCATCTTAAGAAATTCTACCCTTAGTCCAACTCTTGTCACTCTACGAATACTTTTAATTTTATAAGGATATGAGTACTCTTTTTAATAGTCCATACTGTGCATGAATCTACATTATGGCTCATGCGTACTTACCTTTTCACTCCAAACCCTTCCATATAGGCCATTATGTGTTTTTTTTAATCTCAGTTTGACCTTAATTAACTCTCAAACCTTGGGGTTTTTAATTTAATTTTACAAGTCTCTGATTACCCTTTACAATGGTCCCATCCGAGCATGATTTAGACTTATGATTTGCATTTTATACCCATTCTCTTAAAAAAGTTTGTTTTGAACTGCCTATAGGCACCTCTTGCCCTCTACCTATCCGCATAGTGTTACTTTACTTAGCTCGCAAGAAAAAGGGTATTTCGATAGGTAGTCCTAGGCCTATGTCAATCGACGGACCCTAACGCTAAAATTTTCCTATTTTTGGAGGCCATGGCCTTATTCCCAAAGACCTACTTCTTGAAATCTAGAGAGCTCCAACCTCGAAATTAGTGCGCTGCCTTCTAAAAGCATCATTTTACAAATATTCTCTTCACACTCCCTTACATTACTTTGACCCCACCTTTGCCATCCATTTCAACACCACCTTGTCACATAAAAAACCAGGCTACATCACTTCCAAAATTAGGAGGAAATCCTCATTGAAGGTGTGATTCTATCATTTTCTAGCTCATTTGAGTAGTGTCAATTGTTTCACTTTATTACTCTTAGCATATCTTTTTTACTTTTCCACAATTATTAATCCTTTTTATTACATATATATACAAAAATATAGTTTCACAAATCTTAAAAAAAGGATTTTATCCTTAAACCCCAAATTAGAGTTTTCCTTGCATTTTTGCTACACTTACCTCACTTGCGAACATTTTCTAAAAACCAAAATAAGGAAATTCTAGTTTTTGGTCCATTGGTTATATCCCACCCTTATGTTTTTTTCAACAATGTGGACTTTGATGTTATTTTCGATTACGTAGGCATTCCGAGTTTTACTCTGGATTCGAGTCATCTTTTCTCATTTTTCACTTTATTCATTATCATCTTTATTCATTTAATATATATATATATATATCTAATAGTTTATATGTTCTTAGCAACCCCATTAGATATGCATATTCACTTTGTCATAGTAAACGATGATCCATTGTGTTTCTCACATTATATTATATTTAAAAAAAATTATTCTCTTTCAAATTTGTAATCCCACCAGACACACATATTTACTCCTTCAAACATTATGATCTGACATATTACATATAACATAGCCATTTCTATTTATTATATTTTTAGCAGGGCCATTAGACACCTGTATTCAATTCTTTGCAATGGATTCTGATATTGTGTGATGCTCACATTTCGACAACCTTTTAGATTATTCTCTTTCTTTTTATTTATACTCCTTAGAACAGTTCATCCCCGTATTTTTCATGATGGGGGTATGACAAATTATCACTTATTTCACTATGTAAACATTATACACACAAATTTGACTTTCGAGAACAAGTAGAACCTTATCATAGCCAATGAGAGGCTGAATGTGGGAAATGGCTGCTAAACACCTTCCCATTACATAACTTAATCGGGTAATTGTGATTTATTTGGTTTCATATGCATCACATTATCTTTTATGTCATTTGTTCATGCACAACTACACGTTTTTTCCTATTTTGAGAAAAGTAGGTCGGCTACTCCATTCATTATATTTGTACATCCATTGCCGATGCCCTATTATATCCATGGGAGCCTGAAAATATCGCGTGAGTTGAAAAAGGAGGATTTTTATTCCTTGGTCCACACGTGCCATCTTTCTTTTCGGGTTAAACCCATCGAATCCTGGATGGCCACACTTTTTTAGGAGAAGGTGAAAGGACTTATGTACAGTGGAGTCCCTTCCTTTTCAATTAGGTCTGATGGGGGTTAATAGTTCTGGGGATGGCTAGTAGTGCCCGAGTACCCCAAGGTATGAAAGGAAGTTAGCTAAGGCTCGTGGATTACGGTATACAGTCCATCATGAAGGGGATAACATGTATTAGAATATTCGATGATCATATTAGTGGGAGAGAATGAATAGTGAGGCAGCTGAATATATATCAAGGTGTGCCATTTGTCATCTAGCAAAGGTGGAAAACTAGAAATCGGTAGAAGAGTTATATCCGTTGGATGTTCCTTAATGGAAATAAGAGAGTATCTCCATGGAATTTATTATGTGGCTCCCGAGATCATGATTTAATTGGGGTCATCGTCGAAATATGGATGGGTTATACCACATAGCAGTATGCTAAGTTTTTTATGGAAGAAATGATACGACTCCATGGGGTACTGTAAAGGTAAAAATCCCAAGCTAAAAGCTCTAATACCAATTTGTAAATGAAAATAATCCCAAGGATGGTTTTAAACAAAAATTTAAAAACCAATTTTAAATGACAAAACCAATTTTAAATTTATTTTATCATTTTATCCTATTCATGCATATATGGTGAAAAAACATATAAATTAAACAAGCAAATACGACAAGGCTAGGTTTCAGGAAAAAAATCGAAAAAGGAAAAACATTTATTCACTTAGAAATTTATAAGAGGATCGACATACATACTACTTGATATCCCCCCGAGTATAACACACTATTATTTAAAAATCTCTAAGGAACAACAATTATTATCGTCGCAAGAATCACATGACTACAGTCCTCTGATAGCCTCAGCCTTCATCTTCAGAAGTGAATCCCCACAAATATCACAAGTCACGAATGGAGATACTCTCCACCAAAGTGTATGAAATAGACACAAAACTTTCTAGGGTTCTAAACTAATTCACAAGAACAATATTGCATGATGTTTTGTTGTGAATTAAACAAGTGTTTTCAATAAACAAATTGAAGATAATTTGTATCAGATATGCAGATTCATTTTTGCAAGAGTCATAAATATTTCTAAACCATGAATTCAATATTTATAAAAAAATTAAGGCAGTGCTTCATTCGAACGAGATGAACAGGTCACTATAACGACATAAACATATCATTAGAACGAGATGATATCTCGTTACTAACTACCGAAACAAAACAAAACCAGTAGTTTGTTGTTTAATCCAAAATTTATCCGATCTAAAAACGAGGATCTAATGTCCTTGAGATTTCATTTAAATGCAATTGGGATGTCGTTTGAATGACATAAATGAAAATTCTTTATTTTTAAAAACACCGCCTACAAGAAACTCAGAAAACATATTTTTCAAAAACAAGTTCATGTTTGTTTTTAATAAAAATAAACAACCTAAAATATAATTCTACGAATTAATCCCAACTCTAAATCATTTAATACCTCATTGGAATGTCAGAAAGTCTCAAACTTGGAGATACTTGAGTTCGGTTCGTCTTCTCGGTGCATGATGATTGTAATGGGATACACCAAACTTGCCTAAAGCTATGCTATAAACAATCCTAGAAAATTATTCTTATTGGTACCATTGGATATCATTTTTGATTGGGTTAACACTTTTATCTCTCAATTATACAAAGGTTTTCAGTTTGCAATACGGGTGCAATAGTGTGAGTATGAACTTTTACTCTCAGTCACACTGTTAGACTTTATGGGTGAACTAGTTTTTATAGGATAGGTGTCGAGTGTGTGCGCTTTATCTCAACGGAAGTTGAGATACAAATTTGACACATGTAGAGTTCACATATAAAAATAGTCCTTAGAAGACTATTGGAATGGAACTATACAAGGAGTTATATGGAGGACCATTCAATTCACCCAATTAATGGGATGGATAAGATGAGTATAATGTTTGGGCCTCACATCATTCGAGATACCTAAGAGAAGGTGACACACATTTCCAAACAGATAAAGGTATCACAAGACCACAAAATGAGTTATACAGAAATGACAAAGTGTTAATTTGATATCTTGGTGGGGCATTAGGTATTGCTTAGGGTCTGCTTGATGAAGGTATTGGTTCAATTTTGATACAATGGGAAGTTGGCTCCCAGATACATAGGTCCCTTTACGATTCCAGATAAGGTGGTCCCGGTGGTATATCAGTTGGCATTACCCAATCATATTTAGTGGGTACATGATATCTTTTATGTGTTTATGTTATGGAAATTCCTAAGGGCCGAGGATGCATATTAGCATATCGATCTTGATGAGGTTGAACATTAAGATAATTCTAGTTATGAGGGGAGGCTGTAGTGTATTATTGATTGCATGGAGAAGATTCTGTGATCGAAAATCATTCCCTTAGTGAGAGTTTAGTGGTAACATAAAAATGAGTACAAGTCCACTTGAAAGCGAGAGGAGGACTTTTGGGCAAGGCATCCAAAGTTAATTTCAGTTAGGTAATATTCGAGTTTCGAGATTGATATTCCTTATTTAAGGAGGGATTGTAATACCTAGTATTATACTAAAATAATATATATAATTTGTGCTCGTACAGCGTAGCATCCAAAGATATGTAGATATACATATAGGTAATAAAAATAAAATTAGAAATCAAGATTTAGTAAAACATGAGAGACTATGGATTGGTACGGGTCTAAGATTAAAGGTTTCCTTGTTTGGATTGCCTCCAAGTATAGGGATCCAACAACTCTGAAGCAGTAAACTATAATGTCGTGTTACACCCAAACCAATTAATTATGATATTAAGGATTGTTTACATTAAATTGGATAATATTTTATATGTGGAACATATATTATTATTCATTTACAAGGTTAATGATTTATGTGATTTGATAATGTTTAAAATAAGGGTTCTTCACAAAAAATGAGGTATTTTGGGCTTAATGGGTTAGTATAAAGTACTGGAATTTTTTTTGAATAGTTAAGGATTAATTTGTCCATGCTACTTAAGGGCTTATTCCATGACGAAGCCCAATTTCATTTTTAATAGGTTTAATGAGTCACTGGATGGGGTCATTTAGCGTATAAACATAATTTGGGAAATAGAGGAAACTCAAAGGAGAGGACACAATTCTAGACAATTTTGTCTTTGTTCTTCAACAAATATTGAGGAAAGTTTAATTAGAATATTTTCATGATTTACGTTGAATTATATTATGCATATTTATGTAACTTTAAACCTTAATTGTGATTTAAATATGATTTAGATGAATTAATTGATTAAATTCGTGGTTTGAGAAATTAAGTAGAAAATAGTGTCAATTTATAGGGGTTTAGTTGATTTCTATATAAATCTATGTTGGAACTGTTAGATCATGCATATGAATGCACTTTTTGAGTGAATCATTCAAAAATCCCTTGTTTATACGTATACATCACTATAAATTGGAATTTAAATTAATTAATATTGGATCTCTAGGGTTGTTGTTAGAGAATTAGGTTTTATGATTAAATATTGAATTGAAATTGGTACCTTGATGTTATAACCATGTTTGAATCATGACTTTTTTTCTTTTTCATATTATTTAGATGCTATATGTATCATTGATGGAGGTTTTAGGGCTATTTGTGGAGGTTTTACACTAGTTTTATTAAATTGCGAAAGTGAAATCAGTAGTTGAATATTTGGCATATCTGAAGGAGCAATCAACCAACAGATGGATGACCGGTAGACTAGTGGTAACAGTGAATGGACAATTTGGATTTCATGTTATTGGTTTTCACTTTTGGGGTTTGGGGGCTAGTTTTCGTTTGTCTTTAGATTAACTTAACCTTATCATAACATATTATTATAGTGGTTCATGTAACACCCCGGGAGGTGCTACTGAAATATACTGATAAATTATAGACTGTTTTTTTAAATACCAGTTAGTAGAAATATAGCGGGAACAAAATAACGATTTAGATTTTGGAAACAATAGATGTTGTGTGAGAATATATCTGAAACTTTTGAGTACCAGTCTTATCCTAATTTCGAGGACGCAATTCTTTTGTAAGGGGAAGAGGTATGTAATACTCCGTAATTATGAGTAATTGGAATTTAATTAATTCAATAATTATTTAGGTTTAATTTTAAATTGCACGTGTGTTGTAATTTGATAGAATTAAATATTTTTTTAGAGAGGTAAGAATTTATTATTGATGGAATAATTTGTTTGACAATTATTATACGTCGTAGCGAGTAATATCGATAGAACTGCGTGGAATCTCTCTAGGGAGTCGCACATAGACTATTTGAGGACTAGATGGGAAATTGTTGTAGAGTGACTCATATGTCAATTTCCAGGTTACAAATAATTTCGAATGGGTTGAGATAGTCGGAATAGTGTAGTCGGGGGTTGTACTTGGGTTCCGGGGCCTTTTTATCCATAATCGAGCCCACACGGGCATATTCGGGTCACTCGGGCTTGGCCCATAAGCCTCATTTTGGGAATTGGTATTTAAATCCTAATATTAATAATTGGAGGTAGCAACATATCATATCTAAAACCCTAAGAACCAAAGGACAAGAGAGGATATGCCATTAGAGAGGAAGAAAAGAGAGTTTGGAGGTGTAACACCTTGATTCATCCATAAAAGATGCCGGAATCGTGATCGGTGCGAGAAGGGATCAACTCCATCGTCTTATAAATGAAATCAGACCTGTATATCATAAGGCAAGTGTTTATCTTGCTTGTTTCTAAAATGTTACAATACCCGTGTAGTGTAGGGTCTTATATTTGATTATTTTAAATGAGGTTTTTGGATAATTGATGATTTAAACAAATGATATTGGGTAGGATTGAATGTAGATTGAACCTATGTATGTATGTGTGTAATATGAAATTAGATTATATTTGATGTTAAAAATGGAGGAAATCTGAGTTTCAGATTAAATGAACTGAAGAACATAAGAAACCAAGTTTTTACTTCATATTTAGTCTTGATCTGTTCTTGACTTAAATTTGTAAGGATTTAATGTATTAATCATGTACAAAGTTGTCCCTACACCTATAGTATATGATTAGTTAGGTTGGTTGGGAGTTTGAATAAGTCTAATGAATTTTTGAGGAAGTTCCATGATGAAAAGTGGTAACAGTTAACGAAGAAGATGAAGACCTTACATCAAATCGATTCGGCTCCTTGGACAAATCGATTTGGATGGCGAATCAATTCAGGTCAAGGCTGAATCGATTAATTTTTCCCATATTTGGCTATTTCCCCCATTTTTTATCCTTGGTTTTGTGAATAAGGATTGGGGGTACTTTTGGTATGCTTTTAAATTATATGGAGGGATATATTAATCACTAGCAGGCCAAATGTTAGGATTAGAGCTTAGTCATAAGTGAGAAGAATTAAGGCTAAGGTTAATCAGACATAATTTACAATGTGAATGAATTCTGGAGAATAAGAACGGATCACAAATAGATGAGTGAACCTATGATCCCGACCAGTATAGTATGATTGTATTAACTACTGATATTAATCAAGGGGTAACTAGGGCCCTTTGGGTAGAGAATAATTCTCGGGAAAATGAGATAGAGAGTTATATTTATATAATGAGTATTACGTGAGTATACAAGAGATATATTACGTACCGATTATATTTATCGGTTGAGTGTATACCTATATGGATTATATTTATATGGTGAGTGCATACATACATAGAATATATTTATAGGGTGAGTGCATACCTATACGGATTATATATATAGGGTGAGGGTATACCTATATACGGTTTATATTTATAGGGTGAGTGAATACCTATATGGATTATATTTATAGGATGGGTGTATGCCTAAACGGATTTTATTATAGGTTATGTGTATGCCTACATGAGATATATGGATAGGTTGTGTGTATGCCTATAATGTGCTTTGTTATGTATGTTAACATACTTACGATGGTTGCTATCATGGAGGTTCCTGCACAATGGCGAACCCACCTTGCCGATTCCAGGGAGGTCTAGATTTGTGCCCTCGGATATGAAACCTAGTGTGGTTTAATATGTGTCGTGTATTAGTGAGATTGGAAGGTCATTTGGGTACGTTAGGTACGTGCGTAGCCCAAAGGCTTATGATTATGTTCGCCTCCATCCCTTGTTATTTAATTTTTGGGTTCAAGGAGACATGTCGAACCAATAGTCATCATTTTAGTACGAGAGGTACATGGACTTGATAGTAGACTATGCCACATCATGAGGGGACATTTTGTAGATGCTATAGTTGTATATATGGTATGTATGATATGTATATATACAAGTGTGATTTATCCTACTTGTGTGTAATGTAGGAATGATAGATAGTGTATATCTAAAAGTGACTTAATTATGAGATTCTCTACTCAGTGTGTGATATTAGTAAAGCTAGCTAGTGTATATCTAAAGATGAATTAAGTAGAGGAACTTGATGAAATGTTTTAATGATAACATATGTGAAATGTTTATTATGGATTAATGATAACATACGTGATATGTTTATTATGTTAATGATAACATATGTGAAAATGTTAAGTATGGTTGCATAATAACATATGTGTAACGTTAAGTATTAGTATCACGATAGAGTACTGTATGGGCGGTACAGGGGAGCTAAACCTATTAGGGTTAGACAGTTATTGATGATACCTAGTTGGGCTAGGTACCATAGCTAGGTAGATGACGTTAGGCGTGCACATTAGTTGAGAGATGAAGAACTCAAGGGAGTGTACGTTGAACTAACATGTGTAATCAATAACTAATTTTAAACTGTAATTTAAATACTTGGTAAATATTTTCAAATGTTTTACTTGGGCTATGACTCGTACTTGCACTGTATTTTCAAAACCTTTTAGGTGTCCAGGCACAGGGACTCCCAACTTAATGATCTGTTCGAGGTATGCGTAGCTGTAGCACTTGGGGATTCTTGCAAGATTTGGATTAGATGCTTCAATCACTTTATTCCTAGAGAAGGATGCAATTCAGTTATTTCATTTGGGTGTGTTACCCCTCCAGTCATTTCTTTTATTTTAGATTAGACATTGTACTCGGGTTTATATTCCTTTGTTAGACTTTATATTAGACTTGGGAACCGATGGTTTATTCGGTATTATTTTATTGTACTTATCTTGTGATGGATTTATTTTATTACTGAGTGGATGGTTTAGATATTTTATTTATTTCACTTGGTCTTTTTTAATAAAAGATAAAATTTAGCACTGACCTTTTTGAATACTAGGTTGTTAGTTTAATTTTAAAAATGTTTTCGACAATGATGCTAAGAATGAACCAAATGACATTCCTATTTTAATTGGATGAAGGACTGATCACCTGGTATTTAATTAGGTAGGGTGTCACAGTTCATTGTTTTATATATTGTGACACCCCGCCTAATTAAACCTTGGGTGATCAAGCCTTATTTTAATATAAATAGGTTTCTTAAATGGTTCATTCTTAGCATCATTGTCGAAAGCTTTTTAATTTACTAACCACCTAAGTGAAAATAAGCGAGTGCCAAATTTATCTTCTTTAAACAGAACAATTTAACCAAAGCAACACAATAATTCTAGCAATATATAAAGCAGTTGCATAAATAACTGAATGCAAATAAAGTCTTGCCGAAAACCACAGCCAATAAAAGACAACTCAAAATCCATAATTAGGATAACGGTAGAAGTAAATATAGGACAACATGTCCCAAATAAGAGTACTAAAACTGAGATCCTGTACTAGAACTGAAAAATAGGAAGCGGCTAAACAATTCCTGCAACATCCACACGTGCTGCAGCTCCCAAATCCCTGGAATAAAATCATGCTGGGTGTCCCTGTGGCTAGGCACCTAAAAGGTTGTTAAAAATTTTACATAGCAATAGTTAGTACTCAAAACATTTGAAAATATTTTGCAAGGAGTTATCACAATTGAGTTATTGGTTACACATATTAAGGTTTCGCACAACTCCCTTGAAGTTCCTCACCTCTCTGCTATAGTGTATGGCTAACGAGGACACTTAGTTCACCTAGTTATACTACCCATAAGCGTAGGTAACTTATTTACTGCTCGTTATCCTTATTCTTGTAATAATTACATCACGCTATAAATTATCACTATGATATTTACAATTCAGTTCATTATCTACTATTCTTAATCTGTAGATTATGTGCATAGGATACATTTTATCACACAATAATGTATTTAATATTAGTTATCACTAACATATCCTTTTTACCACACATAAATGACTCTTGGTTCGGAATGATTCATCGACCCCACTTAAGAGTTGGTTCGGAATTATCCATCGACCCCAACTATTTTAAAAATATATTGATATACACATTTTCTGGTTCGGGACTCTTTCATCGCGACACCAGTTTAAGGTTTGGTTCGGCATTTCACATCGACCCCAAACATATAATAAGTTTATGTTAGTTCGGAATGTCTCATCGACCCTAACATAATTAATTTAGGTAAAATTCTCTTAACCCAAACTTTTATATAATATAGTAGGTACACACCCAACCTAACAAATCATGCCCGTACGTAATATATTTTACTTATATTCACCGTACTCATTAATTCACAATTTATTTCACTATTGTAATTATTCGAGTATTCACGCAACTCTAAGGGTCTTAGTTACCCGTCCCTTAATTCAGTAGTTAAGTTAACTTTAACCTACTGGTATTTTACCACAATCTCAACATACGACTATCGATCGTTCCCCCGTCGGTCCATTTCTCCAAAATTCCCACTATATCATTTACTAAGAAATCTAACGGTACACCTACTGGTATTTATGAAGTCTCCTCATAGGTAAAATATCATCACTAAGGTTCCCATTAAGCAACGGTAATTACACGGACATTTATTCACAAAATTTTCTACAGTCCAGCCAGGGTCGATCGATCAAGCAGTGACAGACCCAGTTCATCTTCTTCATGCGGGTTTCACCATTTTTATCTATCTATCTATCTTTCATGATAATCCACCATATTTGCAACCAACAATTTCTAATCATTCCTACATGTTCTGGGATGATTACTAACGATTTAAAACAATAAAATCATTATAAATCTTGGCCAAATTAACTAAAAATCTTTCTAATATTCAAGAACCCTAAAATACATTCTTTACATCTTTCATTACAATCCCAGATTTTTAGTTCGATTTAATTCTCTAGTTTTCTATGATATCAGAATATTTGGAAATCCAAAAAACGTTCTACATGCAATCCCTATCAATCATGGATCATAATCATGTGTTTTACTCCCAAAAATACCATAAAAAACATGTTCTTCATCAAACTTAATTATGGGTATTATAACTCAATTTATTTTGCAAATAACCACTTGCCTTATGATTTGTAGGGTCTGATTTCGTGGTTGTTGATGATGGTTGATGATTTTGATCCTTCAATCCTCCTTCCCAACAACTTTGTGGTGAAATCTCCTTAGAATTTCCCCTCCTTCCTTCTTTTGCCATAGAAAATTGTCTCTCTCTCTTCTCTAATGGCTATGGTGTATTTTATTTCTTCCTAACCCTAGCCTCAACTCTTATAATCTGATCTAGGGTTTCAAAATTCGTAGGTTTACTTACCCATAAATGTAAAGAGACCAAAATTCCCTCGAATGGTCCCGGTTTATCCCGAAAATGACCCGACACTCAACTAGTACCCCCGGGTACCCTATTTTGACTAATTTGACCCTTTCGGAATCATCTATGGACTCTAAATTATCTTTTGAGTCTCCTAAAAATATTTTTATAATCTCATCTTCAATTTGTCTACGCGTGACACTCGGTTGAAATAATTCAGGTACATCCATATAATCACTATACCGTATATATCGACATTCAAAATTTACTACTCACATTTAGTAAATTTTTATATCGTCATATTAATCTTTATTAATCATTATATCATATTAAATTGCTCTTCTCACGTAATTTAAATAAACGTCTTTTATCACATTAAATTACTCTACTCGCGTAATTTAAATAAAACGTATTTTCCTAATTAAGCAGAATTACAGGGTATTACATATATGTGATAAATTCATTATTACATAACTTTGTAACGATACTAAAAGTGAATTATTACTATATTTGTTTAGACTTTCATGTGTTACGGGAATCTTTTTAAATATGCTACATGTATAAAATTCATACCGGTTGTGCGCTCGTGGAGATTGAACCAAATGGGAGATTCCGTTATGGGGTTACATACAACACGGATTGCAATGGCGCCTTAATGAGTAGACAAGTAAGCCTTGGTTATATAATCTATGGATCATCCCTTGCTCATGTTAAGGCCTTAGGTTTTGGATGACCTAAGACCATATTTGGTAGTCGCGAGTGATCCCGGAGGGAAATAGGTTTATGCCTTTATAAATATGATCAATTTAGTAAGAATTTATTTATGTGTTTTATGCTATTGTTAATGTGCTTAGACTTTCGAGTTGTCTTATCTTTTTTATATTATCGAAATTGTTTAGCATAATGACCATTGTGAATCCTTTAGTTGAAATCAATTGTGAATGATATAAATTAATTATGGGTCCACTTTGGATTGGGAATTTAAATGCATGTAACATCTACGATTGAGGGGTGGGATGAATCTAAAATCCATCTAAAATGATTGAGGTATATTATAGTTTTCATTTATTCTAATTTTGGTTATATATTTATTATTCTTGAACTTGTTGTTAACGTTGTGGATTTAACATTTCTATATCGAGGCTACCCGTGTCGCAAGCTTGATAGACCTCGTTATTGTCACCAATCTTTCTTGTTGCTGATATTCATTGGGATGTAGGTGTCCCTCACCTGTGCACCAACTGTTATCGGTATTTTTTCTATTATTCATAGTTCATCATGTAGAGAGATGTGGTATGTATCCTTTCATATTCTGGTAGTTTGGCTTATATGTTATATTCTACTTTATAGATTTTATGGGCATGTATTAGAGTATCAGAGTTATGGACAATTACTTGCTTAGAATGATACTTAAATTTTCAAAATTCTTCAACCTACTGGGCTATCTTAAAAGTGTGAGGATATATCCTTTAATGGCACACAATGAAATGTTAGAAATTTGGTTTCTAATCAATATTGTTGTTAATCAGTTCAAAACTATTATTCCAATTGTTTCTCTGATTGTACCATGAGTTAAATAAATTTTTTGTAACATATTAGGGCCCCGTATTAGTAAGGCGATTTGGACAGATTTATTTGATTCTAATGTTATTGAACGATTTGGGCGTATATGCAGAAATTTTCCATCTGTCATTTAATTTAGACTCGATCAATTGATCATTAAATGTTACGAGGTGTCAGATTCCGTATCAGAGCATTCCAGGTTCAATTTTATATATGAAATATATAAAATGTTTTAAAATATATATTAAGTATATGAAATATTTGACAATACACAATATATATTAAATATTCTCAATATATAAATGTATGAAATATATAAAATAGACTGAATATATTAAATATATAAATATAAACATACGAAGTATATTAAATATACGAAATATATACACATATGAAATATAAGCAATATATGAAATATACATATATAATAAATATATAAAATATATAAGTGTACGATATATATACACACACACACACACACACACACATATTAAATTAACGAAACGTATTCATATATTAAATATATGCAATATATGCTATATACGTATATACTAAAATATGTGAGATATATGAAACATATATATCTATGAAATATATGAGATATACATATTTAAAAATTTGCGAAGTGTATATCTTTATATATTTACAAAAAATATATAGTTTTTTTTTTAAATTGACTTTGAGTAATTCGTCACCCAAAGGTGTCAAATAAAAACTTTACCACCCAAAGAATTTGTTGCCACCCAAATGTGGAAAATTGTGTTTAATGGGTGTTTTACGTGAAAAACAAATTTTCAGACAAATTAAGGCTCTTAATTAAACGAAAGCTGAATTTTTAAAAATTTTCCAACTTTTTAAAAATTTGCTTTGAACTTGGTTGACATCAAATAGGCCCGAATTATATATATGTTAAATATTGTTATACACCCAAATTTATTACAAATTAAAAAAAAAACATGTATTTCATGTGTTCCATAATAACAATATCTGTGACATACTCAACAAAAATCGAGAAACAAAGATAAAAATATTAATGACAATATGTGATGTGGTCCCCCAATCCAATGGGTGTAATATTCACATCCAACTCCCAACATTAAAACATGGGTGCATGTAATGCTTCTCCATCCTATTACTAAAGTGCTCCAACAAAAATAGAATGCCAAAACTACCCGCAAAGGGCATTGAAGAAATCTCAAAGATACATAACTCATTACACTTGCACTCCACTAGCTCAAATATTTTTTATGGAAAATAATTGGTAAAGGAAATATTTCTAACTATTGATTAATTCATTGTATTTTTTTGGTATTCTAATAGTCTCGATTAACTATATATTTAGGGGTGGCCAAATGTTTTTAAACTAAAATTTTGTGTGAATTTGTTGATGGACATAATCTTTATAGTTCAACGAAATATTTGTATAACTAGTGTTCATTTTCACTATAATTTTATGTTAAAATACCTAATGTTCATTTTCAACACATGAAAAATAGAGCAGGTGATGAAACAATAGAAATAAAAGAGTAAAATATATCATATAGAAATTGCAGGGTCTAAAAAATAACTCAATTTGGTGATCGATAAATTTTCAAGCAGTGAAGATTTGATTGTTAGAGTTCATGATGTGGCGCTAAATGAAGTATATACTACTAGAATTAAAAACATCCAAAAAAGAGTTTTATGTTATTATTGGTTGTAATATATGTGGAAAATATCACGGCACTAGTGTTCCAATGGATCAACAAAAAAGAGCAACCGCGCCTGGACTTGTAATTAGTTCATTAGAGATAAGGGGAAGAAGAAAACAGGATGTAACTTTGAAAGTGGAATTTTCTTATCCTACAATCATGAGCAGTCTGTTGATATGTCTGCACTTTCGTCTTTTTGTAATTTTTTAGAGGAAGGTATTGTCCATATGAGAGAGATCACGTTGGCTTGTATTCCATCATGCCAACTACTTTCTGCATTTCAGCAAAATAATCCAAATATGCAAATATCAAAGCAGTATCAGTGCAAAGATCATTCAAGACACTCTCTCAAATCGTACCCCTGTCCAAGCATTATTTGAAGAGTTTTTCCAGGTGATTTTATTTTTTATATGAAGAGGGATGAAATGGTAGTTTTACTCATATGTTTTGTTTCCATATCCTAATTCAATTGCATTAAGCAAAAGCTAATACATTGTTTTTTGTGATGAATTGTACATATAAGATAATTATTTAATGAATTATTTATTAAAATAGAATTATTCAACACGTGTTCCTTGTCAATGTTAAGTCACAAGCAAATTAAATATTTTGTTTGATGGCGCAACTATTATTCATGGAATTCGGCAACTAAAAGTGTATTCAACAATACATTTGTGTCACATATGGCATTTTCATGCTTTCAAGAATTTTTATTTATATAAATAAACTTAATGACGCCAATACCTTTTTCTTTTCCAATATAGGTTATTGCTGCACTTTGTCACCAATCATGTGGGGAAAATATTTCGCAAACTTTGTGGAGCATTTAGTTAATTTGAAAAAAAAAAACTATCTTGTAATGTTTATGCGGTCAAATACGTTATCTCAGGTATATAGTTAATCGAGAAAGTTTGCATATCCAATTAAAACCTCCCTAGCAAAGACCCTCTCCTAACTTTGATTCCTCTAATTTAGGGACCTATTATTTCATTATTACTATTGTATATTTTGATATTTGTAGAATGTATGTGTCAGTTTAATTTTATGTAATCATATTAATAAAGGTTTATTAGTAATTACTTGTATAACAATAATGAAATTTTCAATTTTGAGAATCATTTTACTATCATATGGGTGTTATATAAATATATCTTTGACTAAAGAATTTCAAGGATGAAAAGACAGATAAGTTTTATGTATTTGTTATTTAAAGTAAATTACTCTTTTGACCCCTAAACTATCATGATAGTTTCAAAATGGCACTGAACCAATAAAAGTTTTAAATTAGACCTTAAACAAATGTAACAACCCCCATTTTCTCATGTAAAGATTGGAAAGACACAGTACGCCAAAGATGGATCTCCTCATATAATATATATCATTCTTAACATCGACCGTAATGAACATCCATATAATAAAACACATTTGAATTAAAAGTGGATTAAATCAAGTGACAATAAGTAATAATGAAACCAATATCCCCATCCAATAAAATACAAATCAACACGAATAAACACTGTCGACTAATCAATAAAATGAATCCAGGTTTATGACCTTACAATAATACAAAATAATTAAAAATGGGAAGAAGGAGCAACCTAATATAGAATCAATAAATAAATCTTAGAGAAGAAACTCGTGACAAAATGTCTGATATTCCTTCAGTCTTGTTACCCATGTCTAAGCAAACTTGGGGGGGGGGGGGATATTTGAAATTTTGGGTCAGCGCCCAAACGTTGTAAGAATTAACCAACTTAATTGAAATTGAAATAAATATAGTCAATTGAAATTAAATATCCCTCATCATCACTCAGATACGATTAACAACGCACCCCTCATATAAGTGTGATATTACATGTATCTAAACAAGTCTCAAAATAATAAATTACAACTGTGCCTATTAAATATCAAATGCATTAATAATAGTCAACATGCTAATTCTTAACCGCATGATTCATATTATCAGTGCTCAAAGTATCCCATTCTCATATAGCTCGAAAGGGTGACATAAACATCTATTATGCACAACATATTATGGGTCTGTAATTTACTATCTACGCTTTTATACAAATTAATCAATCTCATTTAATTCGGGTAATTTATATATATGTACTTTCATATATGCCACACTCAAAGTCATCAACCAGTGGTGTCTCATTTTTACTGTATCGGTATGTTTGAAGGAATCCATTGTCCAATCGAACAACACAAAACAAGCACAAGTGGGGCAGTCCCAACGCAGTACACTACTTTATGACCCATACCCAGTGGTGACAAAGGATCCCAGTATCAATAGATACATCTCATAGATGGTGCTTCTACGTAGTACTTATAATAATGACCGACACACTTCTATCCCACATGTACCGATGAGTGCTACAGTCCCGAACACACATAACTCCAACCGATAGGACTGTCCACGAACATATGTATGTTCACAAATAAATATAAGTATCTATTATTCCCATTTACTATGTATAGGTAATTACTCTATAATCACTAAAAGATATCCCACATAATTATTCATAAATGTTCACCCATTAATAATTGACCATCCACTTAATTATTAATTCTTTCCTCTTTAAAAAGATTATTTAACTGTTTACTTAAATATAATTTTCAGATTCATATATATGCCATATTATCATTTTTAATAAATTCATCGTTGACCCAAACACCGTCCCAATAATTCATATGATTCTTAAAAATACCCCAAATAGATCCTTGGTCCCCACTCAACCTGCCCCAGGGGCCGAATCGATTGGCCTCCTAGGGCGATTCGATTTTCCCAGTCAAATCGCTTCACCTGTATGGCCGAATCGATTCGAACCTCGGCAGAAGCCTAGATTTTCTACGTTTTTCTACTACGATATTTCTTGATTTCTTCCTAATATCCATTCTAATTGTAAATTCCTTTTCACAAACTTTTGAACAGGTCTCCACTAATTAGTTACTCCTCTTAGAATAATTAATTTCATATATTAACATCAAATTCTTCCCCAAAATCCTAAAATTTATATGAATACATCAAGACCCTTAGCCAAGATTTTCTACCCTAATTTCAACTATATACAAATTAGATTTGGGGAATATAACATGGATTCAAGTCGCTAATTTCCAAAACTTAGGCATACATAAAAAACCTCTACATGTGAATCCAACTTTCCATATTAATCCCAACAATCCTAAAGCATCTATCACCCAATTCAAGATTTCGAATATCTTAGATTTTTGGGTTAACCACCTATGTTCCAATTTGTTCACTACATACATATGATTCCTACCATTAAATCACCAAATTATCAATTAAACCCTATAAATCACATGAGTTTTACTACAATGAATCAAGAAGCAAATTGAACGTCAAATTCCTGTAAGGATATACGCTTGATGGATCTGCCCTTGAATGTCTTGTTCTTTCCCCTTTTTGGCCTTTGTTCCTTTCTCTCTTGAGGTAGGGCTGTTAGGGTTATGTATTTGATTATGTGTGGGGAGTAATAAAATTCCCCAGAATCTTATATTAGTCCCAAATCCCGAGTTGATCCTATTTTCCCAAATTTGGTCCCTGAAATGGGCCAAAATCCATTATTAGACTAGCCTAAAAGTTTTTCAACTCATATACCTATACCCCAAGACCATTTCTAAAGGTTTAAAATATCTAAACGATCCCATAAAGCCTCCCTAAATCGTCCCAATAGTTTTTAGTCTACTTAGACATTTTTATTGTGTTTAAACGACACATTCCCAAAAGTTTATTAACGTATGATTTATTTTCACTGGTAAACTCATTATGACAATTTGAGTCATGTAATTATATAATCATGAATAAACATTGATTTTCAATTTAAATCTTACCCATGTAAATTTAAATGCATCCGATTTAATTTAATCCCCAAATTAATCTGAAATGGTTAAATTTATTTATGTCATAATATTTTATTCTCAAAAAAGGGGGTATTACATTTTCTCCCCCTAAAAATGGAATTTCATCCTTTGAATTCAGTATGGAAAAAAATCACATTTCAAATCCATACCATTATCTTAAGTTTATACTCAATTAATCCATACTCAGAACCCATGAGATAAATCAAAGGCTCATTCCCTCCTGCCATAATACTACTGAGGTACCCATATATTCGACATTATATGTACACACACGTACTATTAACTAATATGAATGACACATATACATCCAATATGTACCATTCACATTAAGAATATCCATACCCCAAGTATACCACCACATATGTATATGTAAAAAGTAATCGTCTTAGTATCCAACTTTCCTCAACTCTCGTGTTTTGCCAATTTCATGCGTGGGACGTCTCTCAAACAAAATCCAAACAAATAACCCTACAGATACACTGCTTCATGGATTAGTCAGTTATTGAGATCCATTGGCCCAAGACAAAACGGGAAAGAAAAAAATAAAATAAAATGACATTTATAGGAGCAGGTAAATTCCAATTTGTCACCATTGTCAATCGAAGTCTAATTACGCCTAAGAGATACATTAAATCTCGTATATAATCAGTGTGATTATACCAAGAACAATAACTAAAATGTCCTAGGATCCAACATCTCTCAACTCCCGACGTTTGCTACTTTCGTGCGTGGGATGTCACACAAAGAAAATCCAAACAAGGAACCCTCCTGATACACAACTACATAGCGTTGTGGGTCGCTGAGATCTATTAGTTGAGGACCCATGTATATTAATGTGCTTAATAAATTTCTAAGGCTCCGAAGGCCTACTGATCCTTATAAAGTCTACCAGCGCCTACTTCTAATGGCACCGTCATTATACTAACACTATTTATGATCATACACCTGATCATGTAACCAGGACTACCACTAGTCCTAACATTCCCAAAGGAACCAAATATTTCTAAAGTATGATATCTTTCCACTTTGAATACTCTTAACATAAATTAGAAGGTTTCATCACAGGATAATTATCGCATTTATTTATTCCTAAAACCTTACATTATTCTCATGTTGTATACATTCGTACCCCGAATATAACACTCATGCTATCCCTAATTTCTAGAAATTCTTAGTAATAAATCCTAAGATTTCACATTGCGGTTCCTTCGCTTGACATGGAAACTTTTTGGGGGCCTGAAGGTCTTGCAAGTAAAGTCCCCATGCCCATATGACCATCATCGGTGCATCACCAATTCCCCGGCTATGACACAGAAGTCACGTAGTGCTCTCCTAAGCGCACTAAATTATATGAAATATTTGTATAACTCCCTAGTCCTTATCATCATACATTTAACCATAATTAGACTCAAGTTATCATAATTCCCATAATATTTTTCATTGTGATGGACAACATATATGCCAACTAGTCACACAACCTTTAACTATCAACTTTAAATGGTCTTCTAAAATTAACTCAAACACTATGGTCTTATTTCCAATCCATCTTTATGATATTATCGTAATCTGATGTTACTTATGAAAATAATATTTTCACACCCTTGGGACGACAAAGGTGAATTCTCATGCCCCAACACATGAGTCACTATAGGTGCCTACCCCTCAACTTGTGGGTGAAACAACGTAAAGCACTTTGATAAAACGGAGTCTACCACCCTCAATGAACTAATATGATAGAATTTATTACAGAGCACTACACACTAGTACTAAACGAAGCATGTCTTATAAAATAAGAAGGGATCATAGCATTACTGTGTATGCTGGCGTTGTGCCCTCCCTTGGAGCGACGTCATACATAGGGATTGCAACGGGTCGGGTTTGGGGCAGGTTTGTCATAACTCGAACCTGCCTCGTAATTTTTTTTAAAACCCGCCCAGCCTCGCGATGGTTTTTTTTAGCCCGCTCTGAACTCATTTAAGTGTAACCCCCCTAAAACCCTCCCTCGCCCCACTCTGTTTAGATTAAGTGGGTCAAAACCCGCTCGGGGCGGGTTAAAACCCGCATACCGCATATATAACTTATATATATAAATTTTTAGTGTAAATAATATATTAAATATAAGTATTTTAGTAATTTTAAAAAATAAACGGGACGGGGCAGGGTGAGTTATGCTTATATATAGTAAACCCGAACCCGCCCCGTCTAATAAATGGGTTTTTAAAAAAAACATACCCACCCCATTTATTTTTAGCAGGTTTTTAAGCCTCCCCATTAGGGGTGAGGCGGGTTAAATTGTCATCCCTAGTCATACACATGTTCGTATAACAACTGCGACTGTTGTCCTTGAGGTGGAGCTGGTAGCGTTGGTAAGGTTGGCACTACCGCTAATAGCGGGAACTGCAGGGGTTGACACTCCCCCTAAGGTGCTTGGTGTCCTCATTGTCTCCCTAAATCATGTATTTCCCGATCTCCTCGAGGGAACTTCCTTCCAAAATGTCCATTCTCATCGAAAACAAAACAATTTCCCTAAAACTAATGATGATTTGATTGTCGCCCCTCTTAGCCCTTATATTTATACCTTTGACCCTAGTGGACTCTTCCCTGTTGGACCTAGCCCTATTGGCCATGTCTCTTTCAATCATCGGAACCTCTGAATCTCTCACGTTGCTCTGAAGATCGATGAGCCTAAAACTACTGAGCCTCCACTACACCAAAAATAGGAATCTGGCACGGTTTAAAACTGTGTCAGATCAAATCTGGCATGATTTTAAATTGTGCTAGAATCTGGTGTTCCAAAATTGTCATTTTTTCTAGCACAGTTTAAAAGTGTGCCAAATTTGACCAAACATGAACACTTCTGGCACACTTTAAAACTGTGCCAAAATTTGATATTTCGGGCACAGTTTTGGCACACTCTATGATTGTGCCAGATTGAGTACATTTTGGTATTCTTTTGGCACAGTTCAAAACCGTGCCAAAATTTGATACACTTTTTGCACGGTTTTGAACTTTGCCCAATTTTTTGTATGAAAGAAAAAAATTAATTATTTGAAAATAAGAAAATTCACTAATTACGAATCTCGAAAGTTGTTGAAAAACAAATGTACATACAAACTTCAAGATATTACAAGTATTCATAGTTCACACACCAAAAAAATTGGGCAGGGTTTCCTCTATTTTCTGGACATTCTAAAACCTGCTAATATAAAACCTGCATTATGTAAAGCCCGAACGACCATAAAATATATCAATAAAATTATAAAAGTCTGCATGGCCATAGAAGCTACAAATAAAACTACAAAAGCCCGCACGACCATAACACAAAGAAATAGAATCCTAAATATTAACGACATTAAGTAAATAATCTCCTTTTTGTAAACCATTGACTTCGTGTGTTCCACGTGGATAAAAGCTAATGACAAAATTTTATCCTGCAAAAAAATAAGATACAAAAAGGAGATGATATTAGTAACTGAGTAATTTAAAAAAAAATCTTATTCAAGCTGAAAATTTGCATATACGAATTAAAATTATTATTGTATTCTCAAATCGGAATTCTTGTGACTATGTGGTCAGCTCCTACGAGTTACATTAGTCTCATGCGAGGTGTTTATTCCACTTACGGGGTCGTTTGAGGACTGGTTTGAGTTTTCAACCTTTAACATCTTGTTTTTAAGCCTAATCTAGATATTTTCAAATTATCATCATATTCTTTAATCGAGAGACCCTTAACTATGCGGTCAATTCCTACGAGTTACATTGGTCACGTGCGAAGTGTTCGTGCCTTTTACAGGGCCGTTTGGGGGTTGGTTTGGGTTTTCACCCTTTAACAACTTGTTATTAAGCCTAATCTAGATATTTTCAAATTATCGACATATTCTTAAATCGAGAGACCTGCGACTACGCGGTCAATTTCTACGAGTTACATTGGTCCCGTACGAGGTGTTCGTGTCTCTTACAGGGCCATTTGGGGTCTAGTATAGGTTTTCACCCACTAAGGTCATGTTTCTAAGCCAAAGTCTAGATATTTTCAAATTATCATCATATTCTCAAACCATATGTCCTGTGACTACACGGTCAGTTCCTACAAGTTACATTGGCCCCGTATGAGGTGTTTGTGCCTCTTATAGGGCCGTTTGGGGGCTGGTTTGAGTTTTCACCCTCAAACGACATGTTTTAAATAATAATATAAATATTTTTAAATTTTCATCATATTCTCAAATTGGGAGACCCGTGACTACACGGCCAGTTCCTTCAAGTCACATTAGTCCCGTGCGAGGTGTTCGTGCCTCTTACGGGGTCGTTTGGGGGTCGGTTTGGGTTTTTAACCTTTAACGTCTTATTTTTAAGACTAATATAGATATTTTCAAATTATCGGCATATTCTCAAACCGAGTGACATGAGGCTACATGGTCAATTTGTACGAGTTACAATTGTCCCATACGAGGTGTTCGTGCCTCTTACGGGGCCATTTGGGGTCTAGTTTCGATTTTCACCCATGAACAACATGTTTTCATTCCAAAGTCTAGATATTTTCAAATTATCATCGTATTCTCATATGTCCCGTGACTACATAGTCAGTTCCTACGAGTTACATTGGCCCCGTGCGAGGTGTTAGTGCCTCTTATGGGGCCGTTTGGGGGCTGGTTTGAGTTTTCACCCTCAAACGGCATGTTTTTAAGAATAATATAAATATTTTTAAATTACTACCATATCCTCAAACTAGGAGACCTGTGACTACACGGTCAGTTCCTACGAGTTACATTGATCCCGTGTGAGGTGTTCGTGCCTCTTATGGGGCCGTTTGGCGGCTGGTTTGGATTTTCACCCTTTCACGGCTTGTTATTAAGCCTAATCTAGATAATTTCAAATTATTGTCATATTCTTAAACCGAGAGATCCGCGACTACGCAATCAATTCCTACGAGTTACATTGGTCCCGTACAAGGATTTCGTGCCTCTTACGGGGCCATTTGGGGTCTAATAAACGTTTTCACCTACTAACGGCAGGTTTCTAAGCCAAAGTCTAGATATTTTCAAATTATCATCGTATTCTCAAACTGTGTGTCCCGTGACTACACGATCAGTTCCTACGAGTTACATTGGTCCCATGTGAGGTGTTAGTACCTCTTACGAGGCCGTTTGGGGGCTGATCTGAGTTTTCACCCTCAAACGGCATGTTTTAAAGAATAATCTAAATATTTTAAAATTATTGTCATATTGCCGAACCAAGTGACCCATGACTACACGGTCTGTTCCTAGAAGTCACATTGGTCCCGTGCAAGGTGTTCGTGGCTCTTACGGGGTCGTTTGGGGGCTGGTTTGTTTTTTCACCCTTTAACGGCTTATTCTTAAGCCTAATCTATATATTTTCTAATCATCATCATATTCTCAAATCGAGAGACCCATGACTGTTCGGTTAATTCATACGAGTTACATTGATCCCGTACAAGGTGTTCGATCCTCTTACGGGGCCATTTGGGGTCTAGTACTTGTTTTCACCCACTAACGGCATGTTTTTAAGCCAAAGTCTAGATGTTTTCAAATTATCATCGTAATCTCAAACCATATGTCCCGTGACTACGACTTACATTTGAGATGTACAAGGTGTTAGTGCCTCTTACGGGGTAATTTGGGCGTTGGTTTGGGTTTTCACCATCTAACGGCATGTTTTTAAGGCTAATCTAGATATTTTCAAATTATCATCATATTCTCAAATCGGATAACTTGTGATTAAGCAGTCAATTCCTACAAGTTTTGGTCCCGTGCAAGGTGTGCGTGCCTCTTACGAGGCCATTTGGGGGTTGGTTTGGATTTTCACCCTTTTAACGACTTGTTTTTAAGCTTAATCTAGATATTTCAAATTATCAACATATTCAACTTGTTTCTCTTTATTCTCATACTCTTGTATAATATTCTTTGAGCTGATTAGGCATTATTACATATTAAATAGTAAAACTAAAATTGTGAAGTCTGGGAGCATAAATAATATAATATAATGTCAATCGTTTTCCTAAAGTTCAAATTTACATGTTATATTACCAATTTAAATTCTACTCCATATTTGTGTCTAACCTCCTCGGTGAGATAATCCCCCCCCCCCCCAATATTCGAACTTGTGCTTACGACACGACACCACCACCAACTACTACAAACACCTAATTTAATAACCCATAACTAAACATAAAAGTGAACCAATGTATAGTTCTATATAAAATATTGAGTTACTCATGTTCCGGTTTTTTCCTCATTTTATATCTGTAAATTTGGTTCAACAATCTATCAATGGCCAACAAAATTTTAAACTTCAAAGATTTACCTTGTTTTTGTACAATTTCACATTCAATTATTGGATCAAATAATCTTGATACACCATTGTCAAACTTGATGACATAACTTATCTTGAAAATAGGTAATACTTTAGTGAAAATAATACAACACGAAACTTTTTAATAATGGATCATACAACGGTGAACTCCAACACTATATGCATATATGCAAACTCTCCCCTCTACACTATATGCATATATGCACACAATAGTATATATGCTACTGTATGCAGATATGTAGCATATATGCGGCATATATGCAATAACTGTATGCATATGTGCTGCATATATGCACACAACAACAAATATTCAACATATATGCATACAACAGCATATATGCAATAATTGTATGCATATATACTACATATATGCACACATCAACATATATGCAACATATATGCATACAGTAGCATATATGTTGCATATATGCAATAACTGTATGCATATATGCACGCAACAGCAGTAGCATATATGCATGCAGTAGCATATACATTGCATATATGCACACAACAGCATATATGTTGCACATATACGAAATATTGAACGGGAGAACAATTGCTTAAATACCCGAGTTTCTGCTTCCCAATCTTGGGCCTCGGTATCGATGCACTAAGAAGAGGCGGATCATAAACATAATTTCTTTTATGATCATAAACAAGAACCGACCTTGATGAAGATCAAAAAGCATGTTTACAACAAAGCTTGTTGAAAACAAAGATAAAAAACACGTCACCAATGTTAATCTCGATTGTTCTTTAAACAAGACATAAATTAGGATTAAACCAGACACGTATTGTTTTGAGTTTTGAATTGTTGTTTTCTTAGAAAAAAATAAAATTGGTCTTTTGAATTATTTTATGGTTGGATTAACAATATTTACCTTAAGGGAATTTACTTTCGCAATTACAATGAGAACCTTCAATCCAGAAGGAACGGGGGCAGCTTTATCGAACTGCAATACAACAAATAGATTAGTTAGTCTTCTTCCTTGGCATGGCATCCAAAAGATAAATAAATAAAAAGAAAAGTTCTAAAGAAAATTTTATATGAGGAGTGACTAGAGTAGGAATGTATTTAAGGATATCTTCTTATACAGCATTACTTGCAATAAACAAATAAAAAGAAAAAAAATCCATGGACCGATATGATATGAGAGAGATGGATACAGTGACTTCTGATGTAAACCAATATGTATTGTTTTGATTTTTAGTTTGTTCTCGATTTTCTACAATACCATTGATTGACCATTAAAATGGCCAAGTTGATCCTGATGCAAACAAATATGTATTGTTTTATACATAATTGGACTCTAGTGCCCACTATTTCATAGATAATTAGATTTTGACTGAGGAAATTGCGGTCAAGACCTATAATCTACACCTGCCAAATGACGGGATAATAAAAATGGATTACTCATTGCAAATAATTAAAAACTTTGGGGATAAAGTTAGTTTCAGCCCAAATTTAGAGGGGGGGGGGGGGGAAGCCAAATGATTACTAAAAATTTCAAGAAAGGCTTTGTTCCTAGACAATTCTCATGCCCCAGACATTTCCCCCAAAAGTCATCACCAATAAGTCTATAATAAACATCTCAAGTCCACATCATCTATAGCAAACAAGTTACAAACAAGCAAAAAGATTATAAGCATACTTTACAATTAGTCAGAATGAAGTCTTGTCAAAAAAGATCTACCGGGATGAAGAAAATACTAATCAAATACTCAAAATATGCGTAATAGGTATGACCGACACAATAAAGAAATGCAAATGGTGAGGATTGGTTATGAAATGGGAAATTTATATAAGGTTCTAAAGTATCAACTAGTAGTGGGAAAGTCAAATGTCGTAGAAATGTCCACAACATATATGACCACTATGTACCATTATTAACATTAAATAGAATGCAGTTTCGGCATGTATAGATTATAAAGCCACATTACATGCATATAATCCATACAGAATTCCATTCAGAAACACTTCTCTTCTGCATAATTGAATAATTCTTGTGTTAGAAATTACAACTATTCTTGAACAAAAGTCGTAATTGAAAAATATGACATTACTAAGAGAAACAATACTGACCCGACTAGAATCCCGTGAAGATTTCCCTCAGTGCCACAATTTTTCTTAGAAATTACAACTATTCTTGAACAAAAGTCATAATTGAAAAATATGACATTACTAAGCTAAACAATACTAACCTAACAAGAATCTCGTGAAGATTTCCCTCTGTGCTACAATTTGTAATGTATCCCTAGTATTCATTCTTCTTAAGTTCCCATAAATGGGCAAACCAATCTAAAATGCCAACTTCAAACTGTCTTGAGTGGACACCATAGTTACTCTCAATGAATGGATCGCCAAGATTGTTGATGGATAAATATTGCAACTGTGCAAGGGCTCCATAATCGAAGTCCTGGTTATATGGATATCATGTAGCATATTGCAAATTAAGAAGCCTTAGACCAATATATCTATAAAATTTTCATATGCACACAAAGGACTCTAATAACTTCAACGGTTCCAAATTAATAGTCATATTTTCTATTCGGTCCTTACAATGAGATTCTTGCAATTAATATAATAAATTAAGAAATAATATGGTTGTTGTTACTGTAATACCCCGAATTTTTATAGCTTTTAAATTATGGGATTTATTAAATTTAATTGAGATAAATTAATTTAATTTTAATCCGAAATGTTGCTTTAAATATTTACTAGCGTGACGAGAGTTAGTAATTATTGGAAATTTGTTATTTTTTGCATATTACTGGATGAGTATAGTAATATATGAGATTTATTTTTATAATATTGTCACGTGTGAATAAAATGACAATTGTGGAAATTTAAGTCAGGACGCGCCTGTGTCGTGTCGGGACTAAATGTGAATTAATAAAAGTGAATATTTTATAAGTCATTCTTATGGTCATTTTGAGTGCGCCAATGCGTCCGTAAGGGTCGAGATAGTCAGAAAAGTGTACCCGGGAGTTTAGTTTGGGTCTCGGGGTGTTTTTCGGCCTAATTAGTAACCCGGGAGGGCATTTTGGTCATTTTATATTTTTGGGTAATTAAACCCACGAAAATTAGAGGAGTTATATCAGATACCTAGGTTACCTTCCAGGGTTAGAAACTCTAAACACAAGTGACGGCCATAGGAGAGGAAGGAGAGAACTCTCAAGGCTAATTCAAGGACCGAAACTCAACCGTTTGCACCGCCACCACCGCCAACGCGTAGATCGCGAGACGGGGAACGCAACCATACCGAATTCGACACCAAATCAGAATGTCGAAAATCCCAGTCAAGTGTTTATCTTGCTTATTTCGTTGGTTCATCTTTCATATTAGTTTAGGAGTAATTAAGATGAGTTTTAATGGAGGAAAACCCGATTTATGATAGGAAAATCCATGTAGTATTGGTCTAATTGATAATTCTGGAAACCCTTGCCATGTAGAGGAATTTAAACCACGAAATTATGATGTGTATAAGAAGAGAATTCTGGAAATAATTGTTAGAACCATGTTTAAGAGAATTTTAGGGTTCTTGAGATTTTGTATGAAATTGGGGCTGTTAATTCATGATTTAATCACAGAAATTCACATACTTTACGTTGAAAATACCTAATATGATGATATAAGGTTAGTAGCATCAATTCTGGGATGATTGGGATTAGATAATATGGAAATTATTGGTGTTTGGAGATGAAAACCGTAACTGCATAATTTCAGTTTTCGCAGACCTGCTTGATCGATCGATCGAGCCCATAGCTTCGATCGATCAAAGGTTCGATCGATCGAGCCCCAAACCTTGATCGATCGACCCCTCCTGGCAGACTCCTATTTCTATTTTTAAATGAGTTAAATTAAATTTAGTGTGAGATAATTCTTGGCCTTCCTTAATAAAAGGTTTTGGGAGATAGGGAAGACCAGTAGGACATGTGAATAGATTTTGGGACCCTTGATGTCGGGCAAAGATTGTATTTTGGGAGAATTACATAAGGGTCGGTAAATTTATGATTTAAAGAGAGAGACACGTAAGAGAGTTACTTTGGGACAAATGTGTATACGAACTGAATTTTATACTTGGGAGGATAGAATCCGTGAGCGTTATGTAGTAAGTGGAAAAGTTCCTCAAATTAAAGTAAGATGTGAATGGTTATACGTGATAACTATATAATGAGAAATAAATGCGAATGACGTAATTATGGGAATTGAGAATTTACCCATTATTGATATGGTAATATGAGTGTAGTTATATGATTGTGTATGCATATACTATCTATGTGTGAAAATCATGCCCACACTACTTTCTATCCCTGAGGTTTCCGCACTGGGACAGTCTTATCTCGATGGGACCTTTATGGGGGATATTGACTTGTACCCTAGAAGATAGATATCCTTGGTACAGGCTATCAGAATGATAGTTCAGACGGTCCTAAGAGATGCGGGTATGTGCTTTCGTCTTAGAGACTTGGAATCTATGCTTCGCCTCATTTTATTTGTGTATAGGTATCCTTGGTACAGGCTATCGTAGTGATAGTTCAGACGGTCCTAAGGGACTTGGAACCTATAGTTTGTATATGTGTTAATACAATTCGAGAGTGATTCCGAATATGTATTCCCCTTAATGTGAGTGATATGGGGTTTGGATAGTAGAGCATGCCCGCACCATAGTTTTATTTGGGGTGCTGTTATGGTTTATATATATATTTTACAAGTGGTTAATATATATATGAAATTCTGAAATCTGGAACTGTCTACTGTGATGTGATATGTAGGACGTGGTTATTAACTCAAATTATAAATACTTGTGTTGAGAAAGTATAATATGACACTGGAAAAATTTATTGATTTATAAGGTTAAAATGAGAACTTTGGTTACCAATTGAATAGTATTTTCAAACAATTAAATCGTTAATTTTGAATCATACGAGTAATATAAGATAAATTAATCGATTGGGAAAGGATAGTATGTTATATGATGAGATAGACCATTGGGAAGGTTAGTCCGATAGGTGTGCACATTAGAAGAGAGGTGAGAATTTCTCAAGAGAGTGTCGCACTAATATGTTGTTACATTGGCCCGTATCAATTTAAATACTTGCTAAACGTATTTTAAATCAAACACACTATCGGGCTCTGACCCATTTCTTTTTCTCTTTATCTCTCTTGTATATATATGTATGTATTACAGGTGCCCAGCCACAGGGGCGTCTTGCTTAGGATCTTTTGGAAGGAACGCGCTGCAGCTTAGGTGGGAGTTGCAGGTCTCTTGATTAGACGACTTCGTTCATGCGGATCCACTCTTAGTATTTTCATCTAGTTGAGCATGTGTAGCTCTTTCCATTATTCCGTTGTTATTGGACATTTGTATTTCAGTTATTTCCAGTATTGTTACTATGGGATTTATTCAGTTTGGACGTGTGACTTTAGATTTCGTATGTTGACATTCGATTGACGAATGTATTAAATTAATTGGATCATGTTGTAGAATTTAATGTGGTGTGATTCTTACTTATTGAATGTTGTTATTAGAAGAAATGATTTTTCTTTAAATAAAATTTGGAAAGTATGTATAAAAATGGTTTTGACACTTAGCTTAATTATTTTAGGGTGTTAAATTGGAAAATTTTATTTTACGACAATGATGCTAAGAATGAACCAACTATTCACCTTGATTTAATTTAATAAAGGAGTGATCGCCCGGTATTTAATTAGGCGGGGTGTCACAGGTGGTATTAGAGCATCAGGTTCTAGTGTCCTTAGGATCTGTACGGCTTATTATGCTTTCAGCGTTGCTTTGTTTGTTATAGAGCCCTATGTTTAGGATTGTCGATTCCTTTGACGAGATTTTGTCCTCCTGCAATAATGTGTATACGCTAGTGAATTCTAATTTCGTTCGGATGTGTGCGTGTGCCGAGCAATAACGGATGTCAGAAGAGGACCGTTAAGCGTACTTCAGGAGGCAGGGCTCAGTTGAGATGATGAAATATATCCGAGGATGGTGACCGTAGTCCAGGTCACCTCCATTGTGGCACGAGAAGCCAAGACTAGAAAGGCGACTAAGGTGCAGTAAGGATTTTCAAATGCTGTTATAGTCAAATGAGGTGCGAGGGTAAACTTACCCAACGTATTACAAAAATGTGTAGAGACTGTCAGTGGGAAATTTTAGAAACGCGAAAATTGTATGTCTTTACCAAAGGCGGTAAAGTATCCAAAGTCTTAAATATAGGACGGAGTGTGGCAAACCGAAAGTGAAAATTTAGAGAAAATTTTCTTGGCTTTCGGGATGAAATTATAATGGTTGGAGTCAACCACCAATTTTAGAAGTGGAATGCTATGCCTATAGGAGAACCTTAGGTACAGTGCTGACCGTATGTTCCTTCCTTAACTGTTCAGGATTAGAAGCAAATGTGGTTCTGAATTCATTGAGAAAGGGCATGTCAGGGGTCCATTCGTGAATATGAATCTTAACCGTTAGCGAATTTTGTATCGGAAGATGTAGATACAAGTGGGGGAAACGACTCCAAGTGGAAGACCAACTCATAATAATAGTTGATAAAACTCGAGGAGGAAATTCTGATGGACGAACGATTCATAGGTTGACATTGTCATATTTTGTCAGAATAGATGATAACGCTTCTTTGTGGGGGAAGTTAAAGGAATCGAAGAATTTAGTCGATAATGAGACTGAATGCAACGATGGTGGTATAGCACCACAAAAGGATGTGGATACACATCAGGAAAACCATTTAAATGCTTTAGATAGTTAAATTCTTACCAAGTGATGGTAAATTCAGTAAGTACTATTATAGATAGTAACATGATCTTTATGTCTTGAAAAGCTAAGGGAGCAACCGGGATGGCTAACAGGAATCGAATTTACTAAAGTCCGAGAGGAGGACAAATCCTAACCTGGTTAGTAGGACAGGTGGTAAGTGGATTATGTACTGAGGTATTTTGTGTGGAGTGAGATCGCTCACGATAATATGTTCCAAAATGAGAAAAGGGACAAGAATACGGTGCCTAGTAAAAGGCAACGATTAAAATAATTTTGTTTTAGTTTGGGCAGACGTGTTACGTCCGGAAACCATTTGCGTAGTCAAGACGATTGACAATGTAGAAGTGTAAGTTGTATCCTCAGAGGATGAGGCGTGTTTATGTGACACGAGTGAGTCACTACATTTTGTTCCTTGCTAGATTAGCACATGAGACGAGCTTAATGCATATCATTTTAAACGTTATTAAAATGTGAATATTTTTCCCTAGTGTAGCGGGATTTTTCTTTAGTGCTATTCGCGGAGGATGAATGAGTATATTAACAGTGTCACGTGTTTTTTTTTTGAGATTACTCGTTGTAGTGATGCGATACACGAGTATTATGTTATCTTTGTTAAAATGTTATTAAAAAAATGGGTAGTGTGATAGTGGGTATTTATTGTAAGGCTATCGGAGTAGTTGCATTGGTGCAACATGTTTTATGTTTGTTTTGGCGAGGCTTTACCTGTAAGAAGGTTGGACTCGCACCTATATTATCTATCCTAGAGACTTCAAAGGAGATAGTGGGCTCGAGGTATTCGATGCCAATGTATGTATAGACTTTGGCAGTATAATTCCGTACGTATCGGGATTTACCGTTGAGCAAAAAGATTTGACTCAGTATTATGTTTATCACTCCGGACTTAGTGATAAGAAGAGTGCATTGTTATATTTATCCTTTAGAAAGGTGGGAGTTAATAGTTATACCCCTATTATTAGGGAAGGGAATTTTGAGAATTCCGATCGTATGTATCCGAGGTTTATAGAATGTAATTACCATCAACCAATACGGGACGATAGTGAAATTGGTGAAACGTTCTTTGTTAAGCATAATTACGGGAGAAATTATAACTTTTCTGTCAAGGGACGGAATAAAGGGGTATATACTATGGACGGAGGACCTAACGGATTTCGATAACTGACAATGCTAGGTAGTCGTGTATCGGGGGATTCCTTGTTTGGATTTCTCTTTGCGAGACATCCCACGCATGAAACTTAGCGTAAGGTTGGAAATAGGGAGACGTTTGGTCACTATTCCATGAGTTCGGTACCCTGGTCGAAATGGGATCAAGTAATTATGTATGTAAGTTGGAAGTTAAATTTTGTGGTAGGAAAGCAGTATAAGTTGTCCCCACGAGTAGAAGGGAGGAACGATGATAAGGAGAATTTAAGAATTTTGATTTCTAGGGTGATTGAGAGTACCCAAATGTCATAACCGCGTACAGAACGCAAGGTGAATAAAGAGTTGGAATGGTTTTAGCATGGATTGTTTGGAAAGAACTTTATATTATACAAAAGAGATGACCTGTAATTATTTTGCTGAATAGAGCGATAGTGATTTATTTTGGTTGTTGTACCTATTTGGGAAAATTGTTGTACTTATCTGAGGAAGATTGAGGATTATTATTCCTCTTTTATTGTCATGGAATTTGAATGCCCTATTCCTTCTATTCCGTTGAATTTAGTTGGTCCTACAGATGAGTAACACGCCTTTCGCTCTCCCAGGGCGGTCGGGGTGTTGCAAAAATGTGGGCATCATTGTTGGCTACAGTTAAAATAGTCTGAGTCGAAGGGACGTGGTAATAAACGTGTGAAATATATGTTTGTGGGACTAGTATAATGAAGTGGAAGTGATAGAGTGGATTAAACATCACATGAGGGGCGATAATCCATACATAACTGTGCAATTAGAATAGCACGCCCTAACTTGATTGGAAGGCTGTGGAAAGCCATTCAAGAATTGGTATCCCTTGAATAGAGTAGATCTAAATTGTTAGGAAGCACACCCGGAGTGGAATTGTTATTTGTCAAGTGTGAGAATGACTTGCGCATACAAAGAGAAATGATGTTAGAATAGTATAAGAGTTCCAGAAGTGCGCTTCGTGGAGAGAAGAGCACGGGTCGAAACTCTCAGCATACTCCAAGGAAGGAAGGGGAGTATTACGTGTCACTTAATGTGAGACATTTCAAGGGAAGAATCGATGTTTGGCGAGATGTAGTGAGTAGTCTCTACATGCACCGCCCATAGGTAAGGTTTGGTTGAAAGAGGAGAATCAACCAAAGAATTTTGTGTTTATCGAAAATTCCTGAACTTGGAAGAGGTCGGTAAAGACGGTAAAGTTCTTGGATGAGTTGCCATCCTCAAAACAAGACCAAGGGTTTATCCCAAACATGTGAATTAAGTCGCCGAGAAGGAAGTGATTGATATTCCTTTGGGCTGGCTTACAATATTAACTGGTATGGCCCAGACTTCCTTTGAAAGGAAAGATCGCGCCAGTGCATGGTCCGGCGCAGTATAAATTTCTGAATCAGGATGAGATTGGTGAATCCCACCTTTGATATGGGATTTCAGGAACCATCGGAGAAAAGATTTCATTTTAAGTAGGATGTATCACCCTTATCCAAAGAATGGGCGCACTGTGATTAAAGATTTGTGGAGCCACGTGAAGGAGATTTTGGAATCTTGATACGATGACTTCAAGAATGCTTTGTAGAAGCACTCGTACCTGTTGTCGCGTACAAGGTACTTATTAAGGTTTTGTTATGGAAGAACCTCCACTATTCTCCTTCCGTATGTTTATAGGAGAGTAGGTAATCAGAATTTTTGGATCGTTCGAGAAGACATCCGATAAATGTGGTAGAATTCCACGATTGTTTTAGGTGAGCAAGAGTGATCAAATGTTCGTAATATTTTCTCAGAATGGGAGTTTTGTATATGAATAAACCCGAGTATTTGTCTTGTAGTGAGGTGAGGCCTCCTAATGTTAGTGAGATAATGAAATTTATAACTTTTAGGCGTGACCTATGCGAATGTTGTCGGTTGGGAGCACAATGTGAAGTGTCTCCAAAGAGAATGCAAAACTATGTTACTGTGAAGAAAGGGCTATAGTGATTGAGCACCGTAATGTGTATAGAAAAGGATATCCAGAATTGTGCTACCTGATAGGCCTTATTTTCCGAATTTCGGGACGAAATTCAGTTATTAGGAGGGAAGTATGTAGTACCCCGTATTTTTATAGCTTTTAAATTATGGGATTTATTAAATTTAATTGAGATAAATTAATTTAATTTAAATCCGGAATGTTGCTTTAAATATTTACTAGCATGACGAGAGTTAGTAATTATTGGAAATTTGTTATTTTTTGCATATTACTGGATGAGTATAGTAATATATGAGATTTATTTTTATAATATTGTCACGTGTGAATAAAATGACAATTGTGGAAATTTAAGTCGGGACGCGCCTGTGTCGTGTCGGGACTAAATGTGAATTAATAAAAGTGAATATTTTATAAGTCGTCCGTATGATCGTTTTGACTGCGCCAATGCGTCCGGAAGGGTCGAGATAGTCAGAAAAGTGTACCCAGGAGTTTAGTTTGGGTCTCGGGGTGTTTTTAGGCCTAATTAGTAACCCAGGAGGGCATTTGGGTCATTTTATATTTTTGGGTAATTAAACCCACGAAAATTAGAGGAGTTATATCAGATACCTAGGTTACCTTCTAGGGTTAGAAACTATAAACACAAGTGACGGCCATAGGAGAGGAAGGAGAGAACTCTCAAGGCTAATTCAAGGCCCGAAACTCAACCGTTTGCACCGCCGCCACCGCCAACGCGTAGATCGCGAGACGGGGAACGCAACCATACCGAATTTGACACCAAATTAGAACGTCAAAAATCCCAGGTAAGTTTTTATCTTGCTTATTTTGTTGGTGCATCTTTCATATTAGTTTAGGAGTAATTAAGATGAGTTTTAATGGAGGAAAACCCGATTTATGATAGGAAAATCCATGTAGTATTGGTCTAATTGATAATTCTGGAAACCCTTGCCATGTAGAGGAATTTAAACCACGAAATTATGATGTGTATAAGAAGAGAATTCTGGAAATAATTGTTAGAACCATGTTTAAGAGAATTTTAGGGTTCTTGAGATTTTGTATGAAATTGGGGCTGTTAATTCATGATTTAATCACAGAAATTCACATGCTTTACGTTGAAAATACCTAATATGATGATATAAGGTTAGTAGCATCAATTTTGGGATGATTGGGATTAGATAATATGGAAATTATTGGTGTTTGGAGATGAAACCCGTAACTGCAGAATTTCAGTTTTCGCAGACCTGCTTGATCGATCGATCGAGCCCAGAGCTTCGATCGATCGAAGGTTCGATCGATCGAGCCCCAAACCTCGATCGATCGACCCCTCCTGGCAGACTCCTATTTCTCTTTTTAAATGAGTTAAATTTAATTTAGTGTGAGATAATTCTTGGGCCTCCTTAATAAAAGGTTTTGGGAGATAGGGAAGACCAATAGGACATGTGAATAGATTTTGGGACCCTTGATGTCGGGCAAAGATTGTATTTTGGGAGAATTACATAAGGGTCGATAAATTTATGATTTAAAGAGAGAGACACGTAAGAGAGTTACTTTGGGACAAATGTGTATACGAAACTGAATTTTATACTTAGGAGGATAGGATCCATGAGCGTTATGTAGTAAGTGGAAAAGTTCCTCAAATTAAAGTAAGATGTGAATGGTTATACGTGATAACTATATAATAAGAAATAAATGCGAATGACTTAATTATGGGAATTGAGAATTTACCCATTATTGATATGGTAATATGAGTATAGTTATATGATTGTGTATGCATATACTATCTATGTGTGAAAATCATGGCCACACTACTTGCTATCCCTGAGGTTTCCGCGCTGGGACAGTCTTATCTCGATGGGACCTTTATGGGGGATATTGACTTGTACCCTAGAAGATAGATATCCTTGGTACAGGCTATCGGAATGATAGTTCAGACGGTCCTAAGAGATTCGGGTATGTGCTTTCCTCTTAGAGACTTGGAATCTATGCTTTGCCTCATTTTATTTGTGTATAGGTATCCTTGGTACAGGCTATCGCAGTGATAGTTCAGACGGTCCTAAGGAACTTGGAACCTATAGTTTGTGTATGTGTTAATACAATTTGAGAGTGATTCCGAATATGTATTCCCCTTAATGTGAGTGATATGGGGTTGGGATAGTAGAGTTTGACCGCACCATGGTTTTATTTGGGGTGCTGTTATGGTTTATATATATATTTTACAAGTGGTTAATATATATATATGAAATTCTGAAATCTGGAACTGTCTACTGTGATGTGATATGTAGGACGTGGTTGATAACTCAAATGATAAATACTTGTGTTGAGAAAGTATAATATGACACTGGAAAACTTTACTGATTTATAAGGTTAAAATGAGAACTTTGGTTACCAATTGAATAATATTTTCAAACAATTAAATCGTTAATTTTGAATCATACGAGTAATATAAGATAAATTAATCCATTGGGAAAGGATAGCATGTTATATGATGAGATAGACCATTGGGAAGGTTAGTGCGATAGGTGTGCACATTAGAAAAGAGGTGAGAATTTCTCAAGAGAGTGTCGCACTAATATGTTGTTGCATTGGCCTGTATCAATTTAAATACTTGCTAAACGTATTTTAAATCAAACACACTATCGGGCTCTGACCCGTTTCTTTTTCTTTTTCTCTCTCTTCTATATATATGTATGTATTACAGGTTCCCAGCCATAGGGGCGTCTTGCTTAGGATCTTTTGGAAGGAACGCGCTGCAGCTTAGGTGGGAGTTGCAGGTCTCTTGATTAGACGACTTCGTTCATGCGGATCCACTCTTAGTATTTTCATCTAGTTGAGCATGTGTAGCTCTTTCCATTGTTCCGTTGTTATTGGACATTTGTATTCCAGTTATTTCCAGTATTGTTACTATGGGATTTATTCAGTTTGGATGTGTGACTTTAGATTTCGTATGTTGACATTCGATTGACGAATGTATTAAATTAATTGGATCGTGTTGTAGAATTTAATGTGGTGTGATTCTTACTTATTGAATGTTGTTATTAAAAGAAATGATTTTTCTTTAAATAAAATTTGAAAAGTATGTATAAAAATGGTTTTGACACTTAGCTTAATTATTTTAGGATGTTAAATTGGAAAAATTTATTTTACGACAGTGATGCTAAGAATGAACCAACTGTTCACCTTGATTTAATTTAATAAATGAGTGATCGCCCGGTATTTAATTAGGCAGGGTATCACAGTTACCTAAATGGTTGTGGGTCCTCTCAATGAGATTCTTGCGATACCTAGCCATGAAACTGGCCATATAAGCCTCTTAATCACCAATGGAGTCATCATCCTCATCGGGATCCATGACCGCAAAGCACGTGGTATGTATTGTAAAACCCTAATCCAGGGCTTGATCTCAGGAGCGATTCTAAAGAGGGGAGAGCGGGAGGAGAAGGGAGATTGGGATAAATGAGCGAGAGTTTGGGTTGAGGATATAGAGAGTAAATTGGGTTCTTTTCAGGTTAAACAATAATATTTTTTAGGGTATTTATATTTTAGCCAAGTGTGCTTAATTTTGGCACACTTTCAAACAGTGCCAAATTGTCATTAAATCATGCCAGAGTTTGGAACAATTTTAAACTATGCCAGATTTTTAATATCAAGGTATGCCAAATTGCTTTTTTTGGTGTAGTGCTCCTAGCAGTCACTCCCATTCGTCTTACCATGCTAAGATTGATGTCTTAGAGTGGCGGCTCTTCTCCCCTTTATTATTCTGGAACGCCCTATGATCCTGATAATGAGGCAGCATTCACCATCTGGTTATATATAGTGAAATCCAAAATCCCTAATAGTGATTGTCTGATGTGCTAGGTTTTTCCTGACATGAAATTCTCCATCTTCCTCTATTCTATATTTACCTCCTCCTTAGCAAAATAGGAAAGAGAAGTAAACTCTTCCTTATATTCTGGCACAGTGTGACCTTCCTGCTTGAGGTCCATAAACTTCCTTTGCATTTCTGATTGTATTGATGGAGGAAAGTACATCGCATTAAATTTCTCCAAGAACTCATCGACGGTCAAACTATCTCTCTCTACCTCCGAAGTGAAAGTCTTCTAACACTAAAGCACTTCCCTTACAAGTCGAAATGAGGCGAACATTTTCCTCTGAACTGGAATACACTCCACCACCCATAAACGCCGCTGAATATCCCTCTTCCATCTACTCACTACTAAAATATTTGAATTGCTAGAAAACTCTGATGGTTGGCCCTTATTGAAGGCCTCCTAAGTTGTGTCCAAATCAATCTAGGTATCTAGACTGGAAGTACCGCCTGTTGTGGTGGTGGTGGTGGCTCCTGCTGAAGCTGCAGTGGTGGAAAATGCCTTAATATAGCTTCCATCACAGTGGACACTACCTGAGCCATGAAATTGGCAATCTATTTTGGTCCAACCACAGGTGGGTTTGGTGGCGAGTGCTGATGCGGCTCCTACTGAGCCCCCTCATTTTTAGTTGGCACAATGACACGTTTTGGTCTAACTCTCTTACCCTTTGATAACTGAAAGAAAAAGAGATTGATATTAGTAATGAATCGTAGAGAATACAAAGATTCCTAAACATAGGGCTCTATGCATCAAATAATGCAACCCAGAATGTAATGAATGCATCACAGATCCTAAGGATACTAGAACCTGGATGCTCTGATACCAACTGTAAAAATTTCCATTTTCTCACGTAAAGGTTGGCAAGACATAGTACGTCGAAGATAAGGCCTATTATGCAATCTATATCATTATTAGCATCGACTGTAATAAACTTGCATATAATGAACCACATTTGATTTAGAACTGGATTAAATCAAGTGACAATAAGTAATAATAAAATGGACATCCACATCCAACAAATTAAAAACCAACAGGAACAAATACTATCACGACTAAAAAGTAAAATGACTCTGGGATTATCCCCTTGCAATAATCCAAAATAATTACAAACAGGAAGAACTAGCAACCTAAGCTAGAATCAATAAACGAATCTCTGAGAAACAACTCATGACAGCAGTCCTGATATTCCTTCAGTCTCGTTATTCCTGTCTAAGCAAACCTGGGGGGGATATTTGAAATTTTGCGTTAGCACCCAAAAGGATGCAAGAATTAACTCACTTAATTTAAACTGTAATAAATGCAATCGATTCAAGTGGGATATTACATGTATCCAAACAAGTTTTAAAATAATAAATGGCAACTGTGCCAATTAAATATTAAGTACATTAATTATAGTCAACATGCTAAATCATAACCGTCTACATAAATATAATCAATGATCAAAGTATCCCAGTCTCATATATCTCGTGAGGTTAACATAAACATCTGTTATGCACAACATATTATGGATCTGTAATTTACTATCTACTCTCCTATACAAATTGGGCATTCTCATTTAATTCGGGTAATTTATATCTATATATGTATTTTCATATATGCGACACTCAAAGGAATCTACTAGTGGTTCTTGTTCATGCTCTATCGGTAGGTTCGAAGGAATCCCTTGTCCAATTGGACAACACAAAACACACATAAGTGGGGCAGTCCCTATGTACTACACCAGCTCACGGTCCATGCCCAGCAGTGACAAAGGATCCTAGCATCAACACCTACCTATTGTAGATAGTGTGACTACGTAGTACTTAAAATAATGACCTACATACGTTTAGCCCACCTGTGGCGACGAGTTCTATAGTATCGAACGTGCATAACCCAAACTGATATGACCAACCATGAATATAGGTATGTTCACACGATGAATATAAGTAGATATTATTCCTATATATTATGTATAGGTAATTACTCTATAATCACCCAAGATATCCCATGTAATTATTCATAAATGTTAACCCATTAATAATTGATCTTCTAGTTAATTATTAATTATTTTCTCCTTAAAAGATTATTTAACCATTTAGTTGAATACAATTATCCGATTCTTATATGTTCCAATATAAGCATTTTTAAGAAATACGATGTTGACTCAAACACCGTCCCACCAACTCGTATAGTTTTTTAAAAATACCCCGAATCCATCCCCATTCCCAACTCAACCTGACCTAGGGGCTGAATCGATTCGCTATCTAGGCCAAATTAATTCGCCCATCCGAATTGATTCGCCTTCATGGCCGTATCTATTTGGTCCTGGGCAGAAGCCCAGATCTCATACGTTTTTCGACTATGAGATTTCTTAAGTTCTTCCCAAGATCCATTCTAATTGTAAATTCCTTTACACAAACTTGTGAATAGGTCTCTACAACTCAGTTACTCCTCTTAGAACAATTAATTTCATATATTAACATCAAATTCTTCCCCAAAATCCCAAAATTTATATGAATAAATCAAGAACCTGAACCTAGATTTTCAACCATAATTTCAACTCTATACAAATCAGATTTAGGGAATATAACACGAGTTCAAGTCTCTAATGTTTAGATCTTAGATTTACATCCAAAACCTCTATATGTAAATCCAACAGTCCATATTTATCCCAATAATACTAAGGCATTTATCACGCAATTCAAGATTTTGGTTTTCCTAGATTTCTAGGTTAACCACCGATGTTCCAATTTGTTCTCAACATACATAATATTAAGTACTACCATTAAATCACCAAATTATCAACTAAAACCCAAACATCTCATGAGGTTTACCACAATGAATCAATAATCACATTGAAAGTTAAATTAAGCAAGAAAATTCTTGCTTGGATATACGGTTCATGGATCTCCCCTTGAACATCTTGTTCCTTATCCTCTTTGGCCTCTCTTCCTTTCTCTCTCGAGGTGGGGCTTCTAGGGTTATATATTTGATTAAGTGTGTGGAGTATTAATCTCTCCATTAATCTTATATTAGTCCCAAATCCCAAGTAGATCCCATTTTTGCAATTTTGGACCCCCAAATGGGCCCAAACCCATAATTAGAATAGTCCAAAAGTTTCAACTCATATACCTATATCTCGAGACCATTTTTAAAGGTTCAAAACATCTAAACGAGCCCATAAAGCTTCCCAAAAAGCATCACAATTATTTTTAGTCCACTTAAACATTTTTATTGTGTTTAAACGACACGCACCCAAAAGTTTATTAACGTATGATTTATTATCACTGGTAAACTCATTATGCCAAAGTGAGTCATCTAATTATATAATAAAAAATAAACATTCATTTTCAATTGAAATCTTACTCATTTAAATTTGAATCCACTCGATTTAATAAATCCCAAAATTATTCTAAAATTATTAAATTTGTTTCTGTCATAATATTTTATTATGAAAATATGGGGTATTACAACAAAACAAACTAAGTTAATAATAACCTTTCGTTTTACTGTACTCTTAAATATGAGGAAACAAGTCATTTTAACTATAAGGGAAAAAACATCAATACATTAGTAAAATCACAAAAAGAACCTAACCCATTTATATCAAGCCACCACCTATTTTCCACTCCAAATAACCTCCTCCATTTTTTCTCTTCCCATTTACCTCCGGTGAATCTCCCCCCCCCCCCCCCCCCCCCCCCCTCATCACTTTTTAATGAATTTCAATGAACAACCACACATTTTCAAGTTACAAAAAATGTTCTCTCTGCAAATTTTGAAGATAAAAGGTGAGGGGACTTGGCCCCATCCCTCTCTAATGTGTTGTGTTACGAAGAAAAATAAAGCATTCTCCCTCCTCAAATTACTCTCTCCCTTAAGTCTATTCTTAAATCAAGTTGGAGACTGAAAAATGTTTTTTCACATGTCAATATTTGTATCAATCTGTTAACTTTCAAATAACATATCCAAAGAGGTGTCAATATAAAATTTACCAGAAAATTAAAGTTTGTCATCCATTCTTTAATTCAAACCCAAAATATTTACAAAAAGACACATCTGCCACCTTCATAAAAACCCTTATGCATAAAGAATTTAATCCTTAAATCTTCATTTGGTTTGGTTACATCAATATTAAATTCCTATTTTGAATCTAGTTTTCTTCAAATAGGGTCACAATTGATTTTTTTGTATAATTTAAGTTGTAATGAAGGATGAGAATGGTTTCTAGGATTTTTGACATAACATTTTTTATAACCTCATTTGAATGGAAAGTTTGGTTTATCTTTTGGGGTATATTCAAAAACATTTATGCTCTTTTTGATTTATTAGTATTAGTTTTGATAGTTTGTTTTATTTGTTAGTTAGTTTTGACGGGGATTGAAATTTGTTTGTTGTTGATGGAATTTCGCCAGAAAACGAGAGGTATGGGAGTTTCACCGAATGTTAACGAGTTGATAAAAATTCAAGCGAATTGTTGGAGTAGGAAAGAGACTGCGATTTAGCACGAATGAGTGATGCTTTGTTAATTTTTTCTTCTAATTTTTAGTAATGTATTGATTATCTTGTTATTGTAATGGGTGATTTGCATGGCACATCATTCATTCCATCGAATCTACAATCCAAATAGATGGAAGAGTCTTATTAAACAAGTTTGGATAGTTTAAGGTCAAATTTGACACTTTTGAGAGTTTATGGCCTACTTTAAATCTATTATGATCATTTAAGGGACAAATGAGTAATTTAATCTATTTTTAATTGTCAGTTATTCATCCAGAGTTAGCACAATAAGAATATTTATAGATAGCATACTTAGCTGGTGATAATGACTTGGGTTTATCAAGTGGTAATGTCTTGCATGATTCTTGAAATAGACTTGAATAATTTTATTGTTAATGCTTCACCCAATTCCACCAATATAACAATATATAGTACAATAACCTTGTGTGTGTTATTCAACACTAACTAATCTCATAATTCACAAACTAATGCATTAATATTAATGACCCTAAAATGTTTTTCCTTTACATCATTGGTTATTGCCACCCTTTTTCGTGAATAACGTGGGAAAAAATTTCATAACCTTTGATGTGCTTTTCTCCCATTTAATGTGGGGCCAAAAATAATATTTCTGGTAATGTTTATTTGGTAAAATACACAAGGTTATTTATATAGTGAACTAAGACACATTTAGATACCTAATAAAAACAACCCGAGCCAATTCTCTTTCCTACGCCCATTTTCTCCATTTTAAAGCCTTATTATTACAATATTACTATATATTTTATTATTTTTAGAAAGTATGTGTCAGTTTAATTCTATGTGTCCTTATTATTATAGGTGTGTCAGGAAATACATGTATAACACTAATAAAATTTTCATTTTAAAGTATTTTTTTACTATCATACCTGTGTTATAACAATATACGTTTCACTAAAGAAGTTCAAAAATGAGAAAATGAAGGATTGTGTATTTATATTATAGTGTAAATTAGTCATTTGGACCTTAAACTATCATGATAGTTTTAGAATGGCCATTGAATTATTAAAAGTGTCATAATATCCCTTAAAAGAACCAAATTGTTTTAACAGTAACCTTTCATTTGTTTGAACTCTTAAATTGGATGAAAATCAGTCGTGTCTATTACAAGGGACAAAAAGTCAATACATTACTAAAAGTACAAAGAAAAACAAAACATCACCCATTCACACTAAGTCACCATCTATTTTACACTCCAAAAAAGCTCCTCGATTATTTCCCTACCAGTTAACCTCCCTTTCCTCTCATTTTTGGACGAATTTCCATCAATAACCACCCATTTGCAAATGCAAAAGAAGGTTTTCTCTCGCTATTAAAATTGAAGATAAAAAGAGGGGACTTTTTATTTCCCCTATATGAAGTGCTATATGGACTAATAGAAATAAGGCATTCTCCCTCTTGAACTTACTATATCCCTTCACTATGCTATTAAATCCATATGATGGTTGACATATATTTGTGCATACGTCAAAATTTGTATCAATATATTTACTTACAAAGAACATACATAAAGATGTATTACTGTAAAATTTACATGAAAAATCAAAGTTTGTTAACCCTTCTTCAATTCAAATCCAAACGTTTTCAAGTAAAAAAGAACCCATATCCACCTCCTTTATAAAAAGCATTACCCTTAAAACATTTAATCCTTAACATTCTTTTTTTTGTTACATGAATAAGAAATTCCCATTTTGAATTTATGTTTTTTAAAAAAGGGTCAAGGTTAAAATTTTTTATCCCATTTCACGTGTAATTTTTGTATAATAATGGGGGCTCAGAATGGTTCGTAAGGTTTTTGACAAATCTTTTTTTATTCTCGAATTTGAATGAAAGGTTTGGCTAATCTTTTGTGGTATTGTAATAACAATTATGCTATTTTTTTTTCTATTGATTTTTTGGGTTTTTTATTTGTTAGTTAATTATTGATGGGGTTGAAAAATGGATGGTTGTTGATGTCAGTTTGCTAAAAATAAGAGGGGGGGACGTACCACAAAATTTGAAACGAAGTTGGTCCCATGGTTCCTTTGCTATGTTGCGTCAATGGTATTCTTTCATGAGATCATCATGATGTGACTTGGCATAATAAAGCGACGTGATGGCTGTTTATTCACCCTAAGACTGGTAAGCCTTATTCTCACGCCGACTTATAGCAGTGATACCTTTAGAAGGTATGGACATCACGTTAGTGAGGTTATCAATCAACTCATTTTGATTCTGGACAAATTGTATCTTGGTTTTCCATATTTTATAGTTGGGCCCCTTTAGATTTTCCTCATTAGTGATTGCAGTTATAAACATTGTTATTGTTAGAAGCCATTTTCTATACTTAAAAAGTTTGCTAATAATAGACAATAATATTATTGTACACATATTTTATTAGTTATAAAATCTCATTAAAAATATTATCTATTTCTTGCATATCGAGCTCGAAAGTCCGTTAGGCTCGGAATCATTTCCAAATAATGCAACTATTTGGAGTTTATTTTCTAATTGATTTTTAAACAAATTTCCTTTTTTTTTTATTTAGGAACGACTTCATGACTAATTTGTTTACCACAATTTATCATAAGTGTAAAGTAATTACATATTCCTTGTGATAATGAAATAACACTTGCATCATACAATATTTAGTGCACAAGGGCTTAACGTAGGTCCCTATTGACAATTTATGAGCATGTACTAAGATAATTCTTCTATATTATTGTACAATAAAGAAAATGCACCCCCTTACATATATAATAATAATAATAATAATAATAATAATAATAATAATAATAATAATAATAATAATAATAATAATAATAATAATAATAATAATAATAAATCCTATAAATTTAATCTACTAATAAGCTAAATGGGGATGTCTTCATTCCACGTTTACTGAGGGATAACCTTAAACAAAAATAAACAAGAAACACCAGGTCTAAATAAAATGTCAATATAAGAATCTATTTAAGAATACAACACATAACCTACCCCTCTAAATTGATAATTTTTTCACATTCACATTCTAAGGGAGCAATCCAAACAGGACAATATTTTATGGTTGTCTACAAAAACCATGGATAGACACTTCAATAATTTAAACAAATTAATGCATTATTTGAAGAGGTCAATTATGGTTGTCTAAAGAAACTATGCATATACACTTCAATAATTTAAACAAATTAATCCATGCAAAATAAATCATAATTGGCCTATTCAAATAATGCATAAATAAATTTTACGTTGTTGGATATATCCATACTTCATTTTCACACATGAAGTGGAAATAATAAAATTGCAAATATTACCATGTTTTTCGGGCATTAAAAAAAGACATGAAAGGAAAAAAATTCTTAATAAATGTAGATCAACAATTACAAAAATTATCTCATGTTATGAACACTATCTAAAAGACATATTCGGCTGGCTGTTTTTCATAAAAATAACCCAAAATTTTATTTGCCAAACAATTGTGTGAAAAAATATTGTTCATCGCCTTTTTCATGAAAATCATAGATTTGCAATTTTATGTGATCTTGTTCGGGAGACCATATCTGCATCAATACTTATCTAAAATTACATATTCTACGTTATTTTTGAAACCCTTGTGATGTAAAAAAATTATGTACATTGAAATTAAATTCTTACTGGCCACAAAGCCTTCAAAATTGGGTTCAAAGATACTAGGAAAATATTATTGTTCATCATATAAACCCAGAATTTTCAGATTGCGAGATCTACCACGAAGACTTGTTGTTATTGCATTGTACGAGCTTGAATTCGAGGTCGATTCTCTGTACGCATTGAACATGTGAGTTATTTCAAATTGACTATAAGAGGTGCTCATAATCCATGAATACAAATAAAACGTCCTCTTGGTGATTAACATTAATGTGCAAAAGTTAAAAAAACTTCACACGAGCTCTAAACCGTGATATTATGTTGGCTTTCAAATTAATAGAAAGGAGGAGACTTTTTTTTTCATTTTTATAATTGTGTAGAGATTATAACCACTTTGAGATTAAGGGTCCGTTTGGTGCATGCCATGAAAAATATTGCCATGGAAATATTTCTCATGGTATAATTTGCCATAGACAAAATTTGCCAAGACAAATATTGTTCTTCTCACATTAGGCTATCAAACACCAAATGAGGTAAAACAAGTTTTTTAGGCAAAATATTCTAATAACACCTTTTCGTCCCGGTTATCATATATAATAACAAAAAATATTTTTTAAAATTTTTTGTCCCAAGTTTTATTTAATAAAAAAACATTTTCTTCTTTTATTTTTACTGCTCGGTTTTATTTATTAAAAAAGTAACAAACTATATATATAAATTATTTTTTACCCCAAAATTATTTATTAAAAAAACTAAATAATGGTTTTATTCTTTTCTTGTTCCTCCCTGTTTTTATTATTAAAAACAATTTTTAAAAATGTTACGAAAAAACAGTTTTTAAAAACATTTAAAATGTTACGAAAAAATTGTTACGAAAAATGTTTAAAAATGTCACGAAAAAACAATTTATTAAAAATGTTTTTTAAATTATTTATTAAAAAATAGTTTTTAAAAATGTTGTGGAAAAATTGTTTTTATGTTACGAAAAAATAGTTACGAAAAAATGTTTAAAAATGTTACAAAAAAAAGTTTTACAGTTTTTAAAAATGTTTAGAACAATTTTTTAATTATTCAAAACAATTTTTAAACCTTCTCAAAAAGTTTTTAAATTGTTTTGAAAACATTTTTCTATTGGTTTGAAAACATTTTTAAAATAGTTTTAGAACAATTTTTTAAAATAGTTTTTTTATTATTTAAAACAGCTTTTTATTTAAAACATTTTTTAACAATATATAAAAAAAATTTAAAAATATTTTGGTATAAAAAAATAAAAATCGCACTTGGCAAATTTGTGTCCTAACAATTATAGACACGATTGTCAACCATCAATTTGGACCCCATTTTCACCTTCCTAATCCAAGTTAAACATTTTGGGTGCCTTATAAATCATTTATATGTATACCAAATAGATATAAATAGATATTAATATTAGTAATTTAATTAAATGCATTAAAATTCGTCACCCATGTGGACGAATCACATTAAGATTTCATATCCAAGTTGGACGAGGCCTTCTCTTTGGTCTTTGGGGAATGCAGTCATCTTTTTACTTTCAACAAGCAGTTAAAGAGGGTCTGAATAAAGAAATTTATTCAAAATCTTTGGAAGTGGCTGCTAAGGCACCTGAATTACACGCGGAGGTACGTAAATAAGGTTTTGGTCTCGGGTCGTGAGCAACCCTTTGAGAATATGCCAAGAGATTCAACTAAGAATCTCTACAATTGGATGATCTAAATGACACCATTTGTGTGGAGGCATTTATCTCACGACTTACATAAGAAGACTTGCTGAGGTCTTTTAGAAATAAACCCCCTCAGTCCATGATAGCGATGTTGGAGAGAACTCAGAAGTATATGAATGTGGATGATGCAGTCACCAGATGGCGCACTATAATCGCCCCTTAATAGGGGAAGAGGAAGGAGTATTATACCATTTCAAAGACTCTCCTAAGGTCAGTGAGGCCAAGAAAATAAAGAATGAACCTCCTAAATCTAAGAAATTCGCTGAGTAGACAACATAATTGAAATAGTCTTCGCAGTTGTGGAGACATAAAAGCTCCTTCCACTGCCCAATCCCGCAAGAGCTTCAGAGGATACGAGGGACAAGTCCAACTTTTGACAGTTTCATAAAGACCATGAGCATAACACTAATGATTGATTTTGACTGAAAGATGTTGTTGAAGGAGTTATTGGGAGGGTATATCTCAAGGACACTAGCAAGGGTCAACACAACAATAAAAATAAAGAATACATCCCTCTAATTTATGTGAATACTATCTCAAGAGGATTCGTCGATGGTGGACCCTCCTTTACAACAAGAAAAGCTCATCTTAAGAGTGTACAACAATAGGGAGTGCAAGTCAAAAGCGTGTACTATCAGAATAAATCACCAGAAGAGGCTCCCATGATGATCTTTCCATATACAGACATCAGGATGATTCCCCTCCCACGTGATGACTGTGATCATAGGCAATGCAAATATGAGAAGAGTGTTGGTTGATACAAGAAGCTCAATTGATATCTTATTCCTAGATGCTTTTAAGGTCATAAGCCTTGTCGTGAAGAACATTCATCCCTTCACCACTCCATTAATCGGCTTACGCGGATAATAGACATAATCCATGGTCTACATCAATTATCCCCTTACAATTATCTCCAAGGATTGATGATCCACTATTTAGAAACCTTTCTAGTGGTGGACTTTCCCTCAACCTACAACTTGCTCATGGGTAGACCTACTCTTAATGAGTTAGATGTAGTTGTGTCAACCCGGAGGATAGTGATGAGGTTCCCAACTCCTGTGGGTGTGGGAGAAGTATTTGGAGACCAAAAGAAATATAAAGAGTGATACAACACTTTCATGAAGTAAAAGAAGATAGCACTAAACACTTCCCAAAGACTACACGAGATCTTAGAACGTTCCTGAAGAAGTGTCCAGGTCATGTATAGGCTAAATTAAAGATGTTATCTCTTTTTTTTTTGGGATCATCACCAGGTAACACATATTCCGTCTGCACTCTTAAAATACGGACTGGTATGTACAAGAGCTGTATTATATATATATATATAATGGATTTTAGATCAAATAACCTTCTCTTATAATGATTTGGGGGGACAACATCATTGTGTGGGTTTACTATGATATGAATTTAAAAGTTATAATGTTTCATTTTTTTTTAAATGGAATTACTTTTTTATACAATTTTTGTTTTGTTTTTGTTCCCATCAAATTAGTTTATGCACAAATTATTATATTTTGAGACCCAAAGATTTATGATAATTCATATTTTTGGGACTCAAAGTTCCCGATCCATATTAAAAAAAAAATTGCCTGCAGTTCGCAATTGATATTCATTTTTTACATGATAATAACATGTATCATAAAATCAACCTGAAGTTTTGATTTTTGGAATGGAAAGTTCCAAGTCATTGTAACACCCCGTAATTTTGAGGATTTAATATTTAATTATTCTTGGGAGTTATAAAAATATTTAAATTGGAGAAACTTAAATTTATGATTTCGAGAATTTATTTGAGTGGGAATTATTATTTATAATTGGCGACTTAAGTTTAATTGTCCGAATTAATGTGTGTCACATTTTGAGGTCGAAATTTAGAACTGACAAAAAGTATTTCGGATGACAATTCTGAGTGTGCGGTTGAGTCCAAATGGGTTGAGATAGTTAGAAAAGAGTACCCGGGGGTAGTAATTGGCTCTCAGAGCCTTTTTGGGCATAGCCGGGCCCACACAGAGTGATTTGGGCCATTTTAATTAGGCCCAAACGACCAAAAAAGGGATTAAGGGGTTTTGACCTAAGTGAGGGACTTATTGAATGGCAGCTAATAATTCTAAACCTAAGGTTTGAGAGAGGCACAGAGAAAAGAAAATTAAGAGCAATTGGGAACATTTTTGGAGACAAATTAAGGGGCAAAAATGAGGGTTCATCATCAAACCATTCCCTACAACGGATCAGACTCTACGAACGATTTCAGGTAAGTGGTTAACTTGCTGTAATGATTAAATTGTGATATCCAATTCATGTTTTAGTGATGTGTAAATTAAAATTCATTTTGGTGATAAATGGGTACAAAATGGGGTTTTTGTTAATGGAACAATTGAATGAGATTCAAAGTACGAATTACTTGTGTTTCATATTTTTGAATATAAATATCTGATATGAATGAGAAACTCAAAACGTAAATGGTGGAATTTGAATCTGGAATTGGGATTGTACCGAAGGGATTTGTGTTCTTGAGGGGGTAAAGATTCATAGTGTTAATGATGTTAAAAGGTTTAGGTGATGTTTATAGTTCATGAGAGATGCAATAAGATGATTAATAGGTTGGTTTGAGGTTGGAAATGGAGAAAAGAAACCTTAGTTTTTCGTCAATGGCCGAACAGTAGGTTGGAGAAGACGAAGTTTGGGACGATGGATCGATCGACCCAGGGGGTTCGATCGATCGATGCTACAGGAATTTTGGCAGTGACGCCAATTTTAATTACATGGAAAATAACTATTGAGAAAAGGATCTTGGGATAATTTTAAATGTTGAAAATTGAATAGGGGCCTGACACTTGGTAATTATAGGTAAATATAATTGGGAAAATTGGTGGAGATGAATGTGTGATACATTATGGGCGAATATGTGGGAATGAAATTATGAGATTTAAGAATGGACCAAGTGAGCGAGTCCGGGTATGCTGGTTAAGTTACACCAAAGTTTTAAATTAATTATTGAGAGAGTAAATTAATTTAGAGTTGGAATATATACTCGGGGAAATCTTAAGTTACGGACCAAGTGAGCGAGTCCAGATATAATGCTTGGGCGACACCAAGTAATAAATTAATTGATGTGTTAATTAATTAAATGAGAGCCGGACCAAAGACTCAGATTGATATTAATTAATTAATGTGTAAATTAATTAAATGAGAGTCGAACCACAGACTCGGATTGGTATTAATAAATTAATGTGTAAATTAATTAAATGAGAGTCGGACCACAGACTCAGCTTAGTATTAATTAATTAATGTGAAAATTAATTAAATGAGAATCGAATCATAGACTTGGGAAGATTTCATATAAATTAATGTGTAGAGTATTTATATTAGAGTCGGATCATAGACTCGGGGAAAATATTATATTAATTGAGGTGTGAATTAAATATATTAGAGTCAGCCCATGGACTCGGGAAGATAACAAATTATTAAGTGAGAAAATTAATTAAGTGAGTCGGGACAGAGATTTAGAAAATTTCAGGCTAGTGTTACGGATCTTTAAGTACACGGTAAAGCCGGGGTTTATATTATCTTATATATATATATATATATATATATATACACACACACACACACGGTGTAGTGATACTATATATATGTGTATGTATTGTGTGTGCTGTTAAATATCAGTGATTAGATATTTATTTTATTTATATACTCTAGTGCTATCAAGGGAGGTTGCGCGATGTGGATGAATCCCATAGCTTGAGGAGTAGGGTGAGTATATCCCCCGGTCATAGCGTCCGGTATATTATCTCACTTTTAGGGAAGGAATATGACTGCCTCCACTACGTTTATATTTTGGGCCAGGTTGGTGAGCGATTCCAACTTGGGTAACTTGGTTATGTGAGCACACCTAGTGAGATAGCACTTTAGAGGGAATCATCCGGCGAGGGTATACTCGGAGGGATGGATATACGCATGATATATGTGTTGATGTTTTAGTAAAGGTACGTATATAATGGTATTAAATATTATATGCGGGTAATAATACAATGTGTGATGTATTTACTTTATATAACTTGTGACACAGTTATATGCTATTATTTAAGAAGGAATTAATTATGTTCATTGGGGAGACAACTTATAATTCATGAATAATTATGCTCGGGTTAGAGTAGTATGGCAAGGGAGGTTATACCGGGACTAGTTGGACGGGGTAGTATAACTAGGTGGGGTTAAGGTAACCGTTAGGTGTGCACAATAGTGGAGGGGTGGGAATGACCTCAAGAGAGTGTGACACTAACTTAAATATGAAGCGCATTCATGCATTTTAAATTATTGTCGTTAATTCACTTGCTAAGTATTTTCAAAATGTTTTGGGTTCTAACCCTTGCTATAAAACTGTTTTCAAAACCTTTTAGGTGTTCAGCCATAGGGACGCCATGATTGATATTCTATTCTAGGGACACGGAGTTGCGGCATATGTGGATGCTAGAAGGAGTTTGGATTAGATGCATCATTCATTCATTCCTAGAGTAGGAATCATTTATCAGTTTCAGTTTTATTTAGGGCTTGTCGCCCAGTCTTCTCAGTACAATTTTTAGATGTATTTATTCAGATGTTAGACGGTTGTATTGGATTATTTGCTTTGGTGGCTGATGGTTTATTCGGCAAATTATTTAATTAATTATTCAGTTGAGTTTTATTCAGTTGTGTGAATGGTTTATATTTATTTCCACATGTACTGTTTTGTTTAATTAAAAAGTTAAAATTTACCACCAGCTTTTGGAATACTAGGTGGCTAGTAAGTTTTAAAAGGTTTTCGACAGTGATGATAAGGATGAACCAACTGGGATTCCTGTTTTAATTTGGTATAAGACTGATCACCCGGTATATTATTAGGCGGGGTTTAACAGATGGTATTCAGAGCATCAGGTTCTAGTGTCCTTAGGATCTGTGCGGGTTTTCACGTTTTGGATTAGCAATCTTTGATATAGAGCCCTATCATAGGTTTGTTGTATTCTTATACGTATGGGCATTTACATTCTTCTGCCATTTATTTTATTTGAGGGTCAACTCAATATGATTCGATTCGCATTTCAGATGCATCCCAAGAGAGAGAGAGCAGCTAGGGTAGCGGGGGAGATGAGACTAAAGAGGCTCATCAGGATCAAGAGTTACCGCAACAATTGTCAAAGATGATTTCGGCAGCACAGGTAGCTGAATTAGTGGCGCAAGCAATTGAAGCAACGATGATCTCTATGGAAAGGTACTTTCCATGAGATCAACCACAAGTGTTAGTGGCACCAGATGTTCAAGCTCACGCGGGGCCATTAGGGTGGCAGCAAGTACGAGAGGTCTTTTAAACGGGCCATCCACCAGAGTTTCGAGGGGGTTCACATGTGGTACTGGCATGTCAGTGGAAACGAGATATTCAGTGTCACCTACGCATGATAGATTGCAATGAGGTGCAGAAGTAAATACTAGCCACTTTTGGTTTAGTGGGAGCAGCGCTACAGTGGTGGGAGTCGATCACCACAGTTGAGGAAAGGGATACAGTAACTATTACCGAGTTTTGGGTGCAGTTCAACCGCAAGTATTTTTTTGCGAGCAATCGAGACTGAAAGGAGGAGGAAATTTAGAGAGGTAACACAAGGGGACCGTTCAATGGTCGATTACGAGGAAGAATTCACTCGTTTTCGCAAATTTTGTACCGAATGAGGTAAGCGGTGAAGAAAGAAAGAAGGCAAGGTTCATGGATGAGTTAGTCTGGAGGATCATACAACATTTGATTGGTAATCCCGCGTTAGTAGCTTATACATATGTCGTTAACGCAACACTCTTGCACTGTCAGGAATATCGCTTCCATGTGAAAGAAAGCACGAGGGGAGTGGTAACCAGTCAGTCGGATGAAGCAGGAGGGAACAATACCAGTGGGGTATCCCATCAGCAGACAAGGGGAGATCAGGGGCAGGATTTTTGGTAGGGAAATCATGCCAAATGATTTAGAGCTGGAGGCTATCAGCAGGATGGCCAGGAATTCCGAAAAGGCCAGTAAGGAAGGGATTATTGGCAGGGTGAATTTATTAAGAGGTGTTTCGTTTGTGGGGAAGCATGGAAAATGAAGAGGGATTGTCCTAATCATGGCATGGGTCAACTACAGGATGAGGCTCTAGATGTACAACCACTACAACAAGTCATGGGTGCGTTCGGGCAGGGGAAAGCTGCTCAAAGACCCGAGGATCAACCATTGCATCTAGAGTATGAAGGTAATTATGTTTTATCCAATGGGCATGGGGTATGTTTTGAGTGACAGTAAGAGTGTCACAATATAAGAATTATTTTTACTAGAGTTCGTAGATAAGTCGAATTTAGTGGGAACGCTGGCTGTGGCAACCATAGTAGGTAGGAAAAAAAAATTTTGGGGTAGCGAAATTCTTTGGTGTTATCCACGGGAGAGTGGAGGTGTACACCGAGAGAAGGTTTGAATTATGCGAGGGGTTACTACTTTCTAGAATTATGGGAGTAGGGTTGATAATTTTCCCAAATATCGGCTGGATAGCGATGGATTTGAATATTTGCGGAGAGTGAGGGTAAGTTTTGGTGTTCATGACACCAGGATATGATTGGTACTAGGTATCACCTGAGAGGGCATTTAGCCTATGTATATGTGTGTGTATATGTTATATTGTGTGGTGCGACAGACACAAAGTGAGGTCTTGTCTTCTCACATTTTATCTCGGTAAGTAGGGGTGTTTACTAAAGTGAATCAGAGTGGTTAGATTTATGTTTGAGCAAAGAGAGAGAGCTCGGGGTTTATTTTGCGCAAGGACTAGTGAAAGTAAGGGCGCGATATTTTATGTTGTCTTTGGTAGCATGATGGTAGGCGTATATACTTTTGTGTTAAAAGACAAGTATTTAGGGGGACTTGCTATGGACTGAGGGTCTAACGGATCTCAACGACCGACAATTTTAGGTAGTAGTGTATCGGGGGGGTTCCTTGTTTGGATTTTTCTTTGCGAGACATCCCACGCATGAAACTTAGCGCAACGTTGGAATGTGGGGAGATGTTTGGTCGTTAGTACATGGGTTGGGTACCCCGGGCAGTATATATATATATATATATATATATATATGTGTGTGTGTGTGTGTGTGTGTGTGTGTGATATAACTACGGGTTTGAAGTTATATTACAGGTTACGACTAGCATAGTCGGGTAACTTTCGTGCGGTAAAGCACGGGGATAGGGTGTATGGGCACCCGGGTTAATTAAGGAAAATTTTGTGCGGTTAAGCACGGGTATAGGATATATGGGGGCCCTGGTTAATTTAAATGCATACTTGTGTAACTTATGGTTAGAAGTGGATGGGATAGATATAGCGGGCTTAGAGGCACATGACTAGAGAGTCATATGCAAATCTTGGAACATTACGCTCATCTTAATTTCGAGGACGAAATTCCTTTGTAAGGGGGGAATTATGTAACACCCCTTAATTTTAAGGATTTAATATTTAATTATTCTTGGGAGTTATAAAAATATTTAAATCGGAGAAACTTAAATTTATGATTTGGAGAATTTATTTGAGTGGGAAGAATTATTTATAATTGGCGACTTTATGTTTAATTGTCCGAATTAATGTGTGTCGCATTTTGAGGTCAAAATTTGGAAATGACAAAAAGTATTTTGGATGACAATTCTGAGTGCGCGGTTGAGTTCAGATGGGTCGAGATAGTCAGAAAAGATTACCCCGGGGTAGTAATTGGGTCTCGAGGCATTTTTGGGCACAACTGGGCCCACACGGAGTGATTTGGGCCATTTTAATTAAGCCCATATGACCAAAAACGGGATTAAGGGTTTTTAACCTAAGTCAGGGACTAATTGAATGACAGCTAACAATTCTAAACCTAGGGTTTGAGAGAGGCATAGAGGAAAGTAAATCAAGAGAAATTGGGAACCTTTTTGGGGACAAATTAAGGGGCAAAAGTGAGGGTTCATCATCAAACCATTCCCTACAACGGATCAGACTCTATGAATGATTTCAGGTAAGTGATTAACTTGCTGTAATGATTAAATTGTGATATCCAATTCATGTTTTAGTGATTTGTAAAACAATTATTGAGAAAAGGATCTTGGGCTAATTTTAAATGTTGAAAATTGAATAGGGGCATGACACTTGGTAATTATAGGTAAATATAATTGGGAAAATTGGTGGAGATGAATGTGTGACACATTATGGGCGAATACGTGGGAACGAAATTCTGAGATTTAGGAATGGACCAAGTGAGCGAGTCTGGGTATGCTGGTTAAGTTACACCAAAGTTTTAAATTAATTATTGAGAGAGTAAATTAATTTAGTGTCGGAATATAGACTCGAGGAAATATTAAGTTATGGCCCAAGTGAGCGAGTCCGGATATAATGGTTTGGCGACACCAAGTAATAAATTAATTAATGTGTTAATTAATTAAATGAGAGGCTGACCAAAGACTCAGATTGATATTAATTAATTAATGTGTAAATTAATTAAATGAGAGTCGAACCACAGACTCGAATTGGTATTAATAAATTAATGTGTAAATTAATTAAATGAGAGTCGGACCACAGACTCAGCTTAGTATTAATTAATTAATGTGAAAATTAATTAAATGAGAATCGAATCATAGACTTGGGAAGATTTCATATAAATTAATTTGTAGAGTATTTATATTAGAGTCGGATCATAGACTCGGGGAAAATATTATATTAATTGAGGTGTGAATTAAATATATTGGAGTCGGACCACAGACTCGGGAAGATAACAAATTATTAAGTGAGTCGGGACAGAGATTCAGAAAATTTCAGGATAGTGTTACGGATCTTTAAGTACACGGTAAATTCGGGGTTTATATATATATATATATATATACGGTGTAGTGATACTATATATATTTGTGTATTTATTGTGTGTGCTATTAAATATCAGTGATTAGATATTTATTTAATTTTAATACTCTAGTGCTATCAAGGGAGATTGCGCGATGTAGGTGAATCCCCTAGCTTGAGGAGTAGGGTGAGTTTATCCCCAGGTCACAGCGTTCAGTATATGGATGAGGGGCTTATCTCACTTTCAGGGAAGGAATATGACTGCCTCCACTACGTTTATATTTTGGGCCAGGTTGGTGAGCGATTCCAACTTGGGTAACTAGGTTATGTGAGCACACCTAGTGAGATAGCACTTTCGAGGAAATCATCAGGCAAGGGTATACCCGGAGGGATGGATATACGTATGATATATGTGTGGATGTTTTAGTAAAGGTACATATATAATAGTATTAAATATTATATGTGGGTAATAATATAGTGTGTGATGTATTTACTTTATATAACTTGTGACACAGTTATATACTATTATTTAAGAAGTTATTAATTAAGTTAATTGGGGAGACAACTTATAATTCAAGAATAATTGTGCTCGGGTTAGAGTAGTATGGCAGTGGAAGGTTTTACCAGGACGAGTTGGATGGGGTAGTACAACTAGGTGGGGTTAAGGTAACCGTTAGGTGTGCGTAATAGTGGAGGGGTGAGAATGACCTCAAGAGAGTGCGACACTAACTTAAATATGAAGTGCATTCATGCATTTTAAATTACTGCAGTTAATTCACTTGCTAAATATTTTCAAAATGTTTTGGGTTCTAACCCTTGCTATAAAACTCTTTTCAAAACCTTTTTGGTGTCCAGCCACAGGGACGCCGGGATTGATATTCTATTCCAAGGACACGGATCTGGGGCATATGTGGATGCTAGCAGGAGTTTGGATTAGACACATCGTTCATTCATTTCTATTGTATGAATCGTTTATCAGTTTTAATTTTATTTAGGGCTTGTCGCCCAGTCTTCTCAGTACAATTTTCAGATGTATTTATTCAGGTGTTGGGTGGTTGTATTGGATTATTTGCTTTGGTGGCTGATGATTTATTCGGAAAAATTGTTTAATTAATTATTCAGTTGAGTTTTATTCAGTTGTGTGAGTGGTTTATATTTATTTCCGCATGTACTATTTTGTTTAATTAAAAAGTTAAAATTTGGCACCAGCTTTTGGAATACTAGGTGGCTAGTAAGTTTTAAAAAGTTATCGACAGTGATGGTAAGGATGAACCAACTGGGATTCCTGTTTTAATTTTGTATAGGACTAATCACCCGGTATTTTATTAGGCGGGGTGTCACAGTAATTGGGGCCTGAAGTTCTCAATTAACTTTAAAATTTGGGACTTGAATTGTCATTTACATTATGGACCTGAAGTTCCAAATAATATATACCCTCCATCAAAACTCGAAGTTTTGATTATTTCTAGCATAGAGTAAGGGACATTAAACGTCCCCACATAATTTATAATTTGGGCCTGAAGTTCCAAATATTTGTTTTTTAAAATCTGATCAAACCTAAAGTTTTGACACAATAGGGTAGTGACTTTAAAGTCCTTATACTTATTAAGATTCACCCAAAGTTCAATTATTTTATGTGTTGGTTTGAACTTCAAACAAATAAATAACAGGGGCCTGATGTTTTAATTATATTTTTTTATTATTCATTACATATTTCTGATTGTAATTTACTTAATGAACAGTTTAAAAATGTCAAATATCTCTCAAATAGAATTTGAAGCACTTGAAATTTCTAGGGAGAATTATCTTAATTGGTCGCAAGACACTGGACTCCACCTCCAAGCGTGAAATCTTGGTGAAGCAATAACACTTGAAAATACCATGTCCCGACAGGACAAAGTTAAGGCCCTGATATTCCTTAGACATCACATACATAATGAATTGAAAAGTGAGTACCTAACTGATAAAGACGTCTTGATTTATGGAAATCCCGGAAGGAGCCCTATGACCATAAAAAATCGGTCATACTTCCATGTGCACGCCATGAATGGCTCAACTTGAGATTTCAAGATTCCAAGACTGTGTCTGAATATAATTTGGATATGTTCAAGATTACCTCCAAGATAAATCAATGTGTAGAAAAGGTAGTGGGTGAAGATATGTTGGAGAAAACATTCTGAACATTTCATACCTCAAATATGCTCCAGCAACAGTAATATCAACAACGATGGTTTAAAAGGTACTCAAAAGCAATCTCATGTCTCCTAGTTGCTGAGAAGAGCAATGACTGACTGATGAAGAATCATACATCGAGACCCATTGGATCAGTAGAAATCCCCGAAGTCAATGCTAACTCTGTTAAGAATAACAAAAGAGGCCGAGGAAATATACGGCGGGGTCGTGGACTCTTCAGAAGAAATAATCACAACAATAAAGAGAATCAGAAGTCAAATACAAAGAATCCAAATGATATTTTCTATAGATGTGGCAGCAGTGGGCATTGAACACGCACCTATCGCTTGTCCAAGAAATTTGTGGAAAAACATCAAGCCTTGAAAAAGAAAGTAGAGACAAACATTGTGGAAGGTCTTGAAGACCGTTGGAAACTTGACAATACTGATCACAATTTCAATGATTTTTTTAAAGATGATGATGGAAATGATATTGATGATGAGACATTTGATAACATGATTGGAGAACCACCAGAGACGGTACTAAAGACCTAAATGATTATGCTTTATTTATTTATTTATGTATGTATCTCCTTCATATTTCCTATTGAGACATTAGTAATTTATCATTAGAGCTTAGACAATTTTATTTAATATCTTTATTTTGAGAATTTATTAGTTAATGGAATGGTTTTAATCATTTGTTTTATGCTTATATGACTAGTGGATTGAATTTCAATTTATATTTAATTATGTTACAGGTATGGTTCCGAAAATAAGCGCAAGCGATTAAACTTCACTGGTAGACAGTGGAACAATCCACACCATTTTAAAAAACCAGAAGTTTTTCTCAGACTTGGTATAAAATACAACGAATGTTTTCACTATAGATGGTCCTGCTAAGGTTGTTGAAGGCTCCGAAAGAGCCCATGTGGTGTTACCTAATACTACCCACTTATTCATAAATAATTCTATATACTCAAGAATTCTAGAAGAAATTTATTGAGTTTTAAGGACATAAGAGTGAACGGGTATCATATAGAAACATGTAATGAAGGCAGTTAAGAGTTCCATTGCATTACTTCTAGTATTGGAAGCCAGAGGCTCACACTAGAGAAATTGCCTGCATTATCCATGGGGTTATACCATACAACAATTAATGTTGTATAATCACATACTGTCATGAGCTGGAAGCTCAATGATCCTTATAATTTAATATTGTGGCATGACTGATTAGGTCACCCTGGATCAGACATGTTGCGTCGAATCGTAAACAACGCATATGAGAACTCTTTAACAAACAAACAACTTACCTTAGCTGATGATCATTTTTGCACCCCTTGTTCTCAATGAAAATTAATCACTAAACCATCTTTTCGTAAAATAGCTTCTGAGTCACCATCCATTTTACAAATAATTCAAAGGGATATTTGTGGGCCCATCAACCTTTTTAGTGAAACGTTTAGATATTTTAGGGTATTTATTGATGAATACACTCGTTGGTCACATGTTTCTAACTTATGTCTGGATATCAAACAAATATATCACACTTGCGTAAATTTGGTTGTGTAGTGCACGTGCCCATCCCCCACCCCCACCCCAGCGTACCAAAATGGGTCCCCAATGTCATTTGGGAATATATATTGTTTATGATTCGCCGTCAATCATTCGTTATATTGACCCACTGACAAGTGATACCTTTACCGCCAAATTTTCAAATTGTCATTTTGATGAGACACTCTTCCCGCCGTTAGGGGGAGGAAAGAACATACCATAAGTACGGTCCGTTCCTAAAGAACGATGAGAATTAACATGGAACACTTCCACTTTGTCTCATCTAGACCCCCGTACTACTCAATGTGAGCATGAAGTGAGAAGGATATTGCATCTTCAGGAAAATGCAAATAAATTACCCGATGCATTCAATGATGCTGCAAAAGTAACCAAGTCTCATGTACCCACTGCAAATGTGCCTGCAAGAATTATGTTCCAGTGGGACAAATGTTGACATCAGTAGCCAATGAATCTATTTCACGCCAGAAGTGTGGAAGACTTATAGGTTTCAAAGACTATGATCCCCGGGAGCGGAGATCAAATAAAAAATAATGCCCTAGTAATCCTCCCGAAGAGGTTATGAATAAAAGATCCACTTTCTCTAAAACCCCTTAAGAGGTTATTATTTATGAAAACACACAAGTCGCTGAAGTGATTATACAAGCCCCTGAAGACGCAAATGTACCTAATAATAATAATGAGATCTCTATGTTTTATACATATTCGGGAGAAATGTGGGATCGTAAAGAAACTATCATCAATGATATATTTTCATATGCGGTAGCTACACAAATTACAAAGCGTAGTGATAAGGGCAATGAACCATGCACTCTAAATGAATGTCGACAAAAACTAGATTGGTAGAAATAGGAAATTTCCATCAAGGAAGAACTCGCGTCTGTAAATAAACATGGTGTATTTGGACCTATAGTACAAACCCCAAGAGGTTTTAACCCGGTAGGTTACCGATGGGTTTTTTTAAGAAAAAGAAATGGAAATAATGAAATCACTCAATACAAGGCACGATTTGCGACATAAGGTTTCTCGCAGAAACCTGGGATTGATTTTGAGGAAACATACTCCCCCGTTATGGAAAGTATAACTTTCAGATAACTAATTATCTTAGCGGTTTCTAAAAATCTTGATATGAGACTCATGGATGTTGTGAGCGTTTATTTTGAGGAAACATACTCCCCCGTTACCTATATACGATGTATAGGTTCTCTATAATCACCCAAGATATCCCATGTAATTATTCATAAATGTTCACCCATTAATAATTGATCCTTTAGTTAATTATTAATTATTTTTTCTTTAAAATATTATTTAACCATTGAGTTAAATATAATTGTCCGATTCATATATGTTTCAATATAAACATTTTTAATAAATTCATTGTTGATCGAAACACCATCCCACCAACTCGTATGGTTTTTTAATAATACCCTGAATCCATCCCCAATCCCAACTCAACCTGCCCCAGGGGTCGTTCGAACGACATATGCTTTCTAAATTATTTCCTTTTTCTTTTCTCGATAAATGCACCACCTCAAAACTCCAAAAATTTATATTTTTGACGAAAACATTTAAACCTTCGCTCCAACACTTAGAAAATATTTTATAAAAAATAATCCCTGAAAACGTGTAGGCCCCCAATTTTAAAACAATTACCAAAAAAGGTAATTCAATTTCCTTTTATATAGATACAGAAGCAAGATGGTTTAAACAAAAAAAAAATAATTTCTTTTCAAATTAAAATAAAACCAAGTGAAATTAAATTAAACAATAAATACACTTTTCACTTAAGAAAATTAATTCAACCCAAGTCCTAGAAATTTCCTTAACAAATGATTAATTCATTTTCAATGCTCATTAGGCCAAACCAAATTTTGTCCAATAAAATTAGTGACTTGAATTAAACTAATATTTACCCAAATTGAATTTTCACCAAATTAAACATAAGTAGTGATTTAAACCATATTTTATCTTTTCGCCCTAAGCATACATCTAGGTGATATAGCAAGATAAAATAAACAACAAACCACTACGCCGCGATGTACAAGGAAAAACCCACAACGGGAAAAAACCTCGGACGTCCCTAGCCTTAAGTCCACTAAGTACTGAATTACAATTACAAGAAAGATAAATTATAACACTCGAATAGACTCCTTCAAGCCACCACGCATCTTCTTGCAAATACCTCAGCATAGCTGACAATCACGGACACTACCGGAACCTTGGAATCCACTAATGAGACTATATGAACTCGTCAACCACATGGTTCCTTTCACCATGTGAGAATGTCGCAGCTAAAAAAACTTCTTCTTCTTTGAGGGATGGATAAGGAAACCCAAACAAACTCTTCAAACGGTAAAGTAAAGATCGGTTCCAAAAAAAAAAACTCTCCAAGCTAGACAGAGACTTGGATTAAAATAAACAATTGGGTGAAAACTTGGTTTTGTTCTTTGAATAAATCAATTTGACTAACAAGGGAAACTTTTTAGGAAAGAATTAAGCTCTCAAATACTCTCGAGGAGATGGAAATTTTTTTTCTAAAAAATCTGGTCCCGAAATAGATTTGAACTGTCAAAAGTTAGTGGGGACAAGTAGTGGGAAAATGCCAAAAAACTACCAAAAACTGTTCCAATGAAATCTCGTTCGAACGACATTTTCATTCGAATGACATTTTGTTCAAACGAACTATCTAACTAAGTTCTAGTGGAAAGTCGTTGGAAAACCTCGTTCAAACGAAATTCTCGTTCGAACGAAAAACTCGTTCGAACGACAAACCAGAAAGCTTAAAAATTCCATTTTTAGCCCATAAACTTTATTTTAAAGTTTTAAAGAAACCTTATTGAAATAAGCCTCAGTTTAAAATAAAATTACACCCTTATAAATTTATTCCAAATCTCCGTATATATATATATAGACATGCAATCATACATTTTGGAGACTATGGAATATGATGTTGGTGACGTAGAAACAAGGCACATTAAACACGACATTTGATGAAGCTTTAATATCTTGGACGCTACGTCTTAAACTTTATCATGTCATAGGCTGGAAGGATGATCGAAAACTCTATCCTATGACACAAACATTTTTTTTTCAGAATTGAGCCAAAACAATAAAGGACTCAATTGGAAATTAGTGTCCTTACAAATCCCCTCATTTGGCTATTCCGAGACAAAAACAAACAAAAATCCTAAAAGGTCGTCAAGATTTACTAGATATATAAAACATCCCACCCAGTACTTGATTCGAGACCGAAGGATCACTAGCTTTGCCGATCGAGATTGCCAAGGTAGAAAAATTCCTTCACACTTAAGCAAACTATCAAACTCATAGGGAATATCAAAATAAATATGAAATGTAATATGAAACAAATACTCCCCCGAAATTAATTCTCCCTTAATCAATTATGATCAATCTAAGAAGGTTGCAACTCCCCCTAAGATAAATATCCCAAACTAAGTTACGATTATTATAGGAATAGACACCATTTCTCCCCTTATCCTTCTCCCCCTTTTTGTTCAGGAATAGACAAGGGATATAAATTAATTTAAGCATGAATGAGCATATAGTGATAAGAACATGAAAGCATATAGGCAACAAAGCAACAACTAATCCATACACAGAAAAAAGGATACCAACTAAGATGAAATAAAATGATACCAATATGATACATGAGATATTAAGCATGTGATATCAACAAGATAGATACCTGTTATGAAGTAGAAATATAGATGGACTAGAAAGCAAGGAAAAGATAAAAAGAAATATCATATATATATATATATATATATATATATGTATATATACACAAATGACACAAAATACAATAAGTTTTGCACACTCGTATGGCAAAAATGTGTCATATGGAAACGAAAGTGTAGGGGTGTGAACTAGTAACAATTAAATTTAGACCCAAACACTTAAACATGTTCGCGGAGTTCTCAATTGCTTACAAACTTTATCACATTTGAATATAACCTCATGTAACAATATAAAATGAACTCAATGAACAAAGATACACAATGCATACAAGCCTAGAATTTTGATGATTCTACAAACCAAATAGAGTCATGTCATTGAAAATGAAACTAGGATAAGACATTGTGCAAATCGTTGATATACCATCCAATCTCCTTCAATAAGCATATATATTTGAATGAATATATCAAATAAAATATGCCTTGTCAAATACTTTTCTTTTTATTGCCATTATTCTATTTTTAGGCCTTTGGACCATGTATTTCTTTTAGATCCATTCTAAACGGTGGCTTCCACATTTATATATATATAATATTTTTATATCTCATAAATCTCACGTGCAACGGATTTTGACATGCACTAGTCCTCCTAGGTCACAAATATGTAGATGAACAAATTGATAGGAAAACACCACATAAAGCTCAAATATAACATGTGGCGATTAAATTCCAAAGAGCTCGTTCATGTGTGAATTGAGGCATATAAAAATTGAATCCATTTAAGCAACACAAAATCCAACTACTCCATATAAGTATGGTAAAGAACATTTTAAGGATTGGCAATATTAACCAAAAGTTCTAGCCACATGGGAGCGTAAAAGAAGGGATTCAAACACAAGAATATGCCACATAAAGTGTGTCAAACTAAAATACACACAAAATAAAATCTTTTTGAGTTTTTTAAAATTTTAACCAAAAAAATATTTACTCAAAAGACAAACAAAAATCATTTGTATTTTTCATTAAGCCTAGATAACACAAAGGTGAAATACAAATGATAAACAAAAATATTTTTGTACTTTATATTTAATGTAAATCACAAGAAATATAATACAAAAGACAAACAAGTCATGATTTCTAGCAAGAGATATGAAATAAAGCAATGACTAGAAAATGACTAAACATGCATACACCTAGCAATGATATATAATATGAAGCACAAAAAGATAGAGTATGCAAACAAACCTAAGACACTTAACCTTTAAATTTAGCAAGGGAGGTTTCATGTGAAAGAAAATGAGAATCAATAAATCTAATATCTAACGCGTCTAAAAATGATTTCCTAACCCATATAGATGTATATTTAAAATGATGGGATTTGAGAACTAATGAAATGCTAGACATAGACTTCCTAGGGATTCCTTTAAGATAAAAAAAAAATGACCTAAGGTGACCTTTCCTACCACAATGCAAGCATGTGTAAACACAAGGAATGCTATCTAAGGTGTGACCTTTTCTAAAGTCCTTGGATAAAGTTGGCCATCTAAAAGAAATAAATGACTTACCTTTAGCAACGGAAGCATTTGACCAAGATTTGCGAGAACCATTACTACTACTACTCGAGTCAAGTAAATCATTTTTCATTTTTAAAATTTTGAACTCAAGTAATAAATTAGACTCCTCAAATTTACGAGACTCCTTCTTTAAATTTTCAATCACAACTAGAAGGTCATCACGCTCCCCCTCAATGTGAGAAAATTTGTCCCTAAGAGTCTTTTCTCAACAATTACTCTCTTTCTTAGACATTTCTAAAATATTAAAATTGTAATTTATGTCCATGAGCTTTTCACGACTTTACCATGTCATAGGCTTGAAGGATGATCAAAAACTCTATCCTATGACACAAACATTTTTGTCCGGAATTGAGCCAAAATAATAAAGGACTCAATTGGAAATTTGTGTCCTCACAATTCCAATACTCTAAGAGAATTATTAAGGTACTCTAAAACAAAACATTACCAAAGTAAATCCCAAGGAGGCTTAAATGTTGAAGAACCTTGATTATTCGGATCTGTCTTGATGTGAATGTGTTCTTGAACTTCTTTGACAATGTAGAAGTATACGACATACAAATTGATAATGGACAAGAATGTCCTTACAAATACCCCCCTATGTCTATGCCGGTATACAGTAAAAATATTCAAATTATCAAATATCAAATGACCTATCCAAATCCACCCTCCCATGAACCCAAAACTGAAAAGGAAAATGAAAAGTCCTCTAACATTTTTAGTCTTCAACAAACTTCAAACATTCTTTATCATCCTCAGGGTGTGCAAAAATGATCTTCAAATGTACCTACACACATGAGACAAAGAAAATACCTCGTGACGTATCGAGTTTCAAATGATAAACATAAAACATGTAAGAAAAGTCAAATGTCACCCATACTTAAAATCCCCCATAAAGTCATAATTTGTTCTCCCCCTTTTTATTTGTCCAAAATAGACACAAAAAAAAAATAAACCAAATAACACAAATCGGGGTGTCACGGTAAACCAAGGCAAACAAACAGTTTTTTTTATTTTTTAGCCTTTTCATATAAAAATGCAAAAAAGATGTTACAAAAAACACACACCATGAATTTATACTAAGATAACCATGTTAGGGAAATGGAATGAATGGGTGTGAACAAATTCCATAGGAAAATCGACTCAATCATGACATGTGTGCATGATGCATAAGTGTACTCTTAACGAATGAAAATCACAATAGTCCTTTGGTATAAAGATGTTGAATTTAGATGACATCGTATGAATCATATCAACAAATCAAAGTATAAATGATTTACACATCAATAACGACCAAAACTATGTAATGATTTTTTTATGACTTTTAAGGACGTGAAACCCGTTGAAAATTCCATCCAAACTCCCTCATTAAAAGATAATGTATGAGGTGATGAAACTAAAAACTATTGCCCCATTTTTGGAATAATTTTCTTTTTATTACCTTTCAATTTTTTCTGGCTCTTTTAAACCTCATTGGACCCCGGATAATTTTCAATCCCTCAAATTTAAGGTCCCTTTAAACGGTGGTTTTATAACAAAGTAAAAATTAAATACCTTTCATAGCCCTTTTTCATTTTTGAAAAAAAATCACACAAAGTTAAAAACGGTTCATAAGATGCACTACGTTTTGTTAAGTTTTATCGCATTTGGTTTGTTGTATAGACATAATTGAGATGGAAACACTCAAATAACATGTGATAGACAATCACAAAAGTCAAACAAATCTGTGCATGTGTGCAATAAAGGACAAATGAGTCAAACATGTAGGTAGCAACACTATATCATCTCAAAGACTCTAAGCTTTGTAAAGAACATGAATGACACAACGTATTGTCTTAAAACACTATCAAATAGGCACATGGATGTGGAATGAAATTGTGACTCGATCATCCTAAGTGTCTATTCATATACGGTGTAAACAAAATAAAAAACTCTTTTTGGAGTTTGCAAAATATTTCTTAAAATTGAAAATCTTTTTGGATTGTTCGAACACTGTTCAAAAACAACCTAGAAGTACCAAATATTATATCAATATGAACAAGAAGACTGCAAACAGATCTAGAAAACCAAACAAGTCGTTGAAACGAAACACAAAGTCGCTCGAATGAAAATAGTTGTCGTTAGAATGACAAAATCACGCGACATGTGATCTCGCACGAACGAGAACACAGTAATCCAAGAAAATAATACAGTTTTGTCCAGTAACAAAAATTTTGAGAAAACAGTTCCTGGAATGGGCAAACAAATCTAAAACAATGCTAAAATTAAGACAAGCAATAAAAAATCCTAACAAAGTACAAAACGAATGGTCCATACTAGCAATAGGCAAAAAAATGTCATCATTTAAGTCATCCCATGCTAGCAAAAAGTCTAAACCTCATCTAGTAGGTGCGGTGGAGTTTTTCAAAGATGGTGAAAACCTATGAAAAACTTCCATTAAATCATGTGAGGCCTTGACCAAAAACTTTATTTTCTCTCGAATATGTGCAAACTCTCTATCATTATTATGACACCCCGATTAATTAAACACCGGGTAGCTACTCCTTTATTAAATTAATACAGAATCTCAAGTTGGTTTATTCTTAGCTTCACTATCGAAAACATTTAGTAAAGTACTAGCCACCTAATATCTAAAATAGCGAGATGCAAAATTTTATTAATTAAGTTAACAATTAACTAAGTAATTAAATCATCAACCATCAATCGTATAAACAATCTCATATGAATTACCAACGAAATGAAATAAACTGAGTCTGGCGTAAACACTCCAATAATAACAATACCAGAATAAATAAAATCCCAATACAAAAGTCTAAATAAATAAACCAATATCTGAAATAATGAAAGCCTGTATCTACAACTTCTAAATAAGAATGGTCGACATGCCCTAACTGATACGAATGACTCTGAAGGAACCAAGGATAAATGTGTAGGCGTCTAATACCGAGATCCTATAGCTTCCACAACATTGATAACATGTCATCAAGATGGGCTCCTATGCTTGGCGTCCCTGTGGCTGGGCACCTAAAAGTTTTTACAAAAATAGATAGATTTGAAAGAAAAACGGGTCAGAGCCCGAGGTGAAAATATTTTTAAAACAACAACTATTTAAATCACAATTTTAAACAACACATGTATTAAACATGTTAGTCATGTGCCCTCGCATGAGATCCTTACCCCTCAACTATTTTGCACGCCAAACACATCCTCTAAATTCCATCCTAGTTATGCCTCTATCTAACTAGTACGTACTAATTCCCTCTTTTACATTCTAACATAGGGTATCTACTCGTATTACCCAAACAAGCCATATTTATATCCCATTTTCATATTCATTAAATTACTTATCTCAAGTGTTATATAAATTCTCACATTCTTAGCCTATTCAAATATCTTAGTTATTCAAATCTACTAAGCAACAGTGAACCAGTCACAAGTACACATATATATCACTCTCAGTACATATATACATATATGGCACCCCTAGGCTTAGCCTCGGTGCACGCATACTCTGCTATCAAATCCATGTACATCACGTACGTAAGGATCACATGTTTCGAATCACTCAGGAACCGTCTCAATACAATTCACACATATTGGAGGCGAACATAGTTCACATACCTACGCTCCCATAGTCAGCTGACTTAACAACTCACAAATAAGTCATTCACATTCCTATGTCCTTAAGGTACCAATCTAAATCCCCCCGAAGGCACATAAAGATATGATGGTCCTTTCTCGAAAATGAACCTCCCATGATAGCAAGTATGGTAGGTATGTCATACACATAATAATCCATATAGTAAGTAATCACACAACTTAAATGTTCATCATATTTATATAGGTATACACCATCCCTATATCTTAAGTCTCATACATATTATAGTGTCATCCTGAATATTCCACGTAATATGGTTAGCGCTACAACTCTCGTCATATAAGTCCGAATACTAAAACCGTCCTCATAAGGATACTAAGTCACCCACTAGTCTCTATGGTTATCTCAGTAATTCAAATCCCCTCTTCTATAGTTTTTAAACTTAAGTTATCATTCACCCAAATTTCAATCCCAATTTATAAATTTTCTAACAGTATCTTACTCGGCAAACACCCGTAAGTATCCTATTTAATCCAAATTGTTATAACATTTTCCGGGCATAAACTGCAATCCTATTGAACTTACCCATGTCCCACAACATTCTATTAAATACCCTAAGAGTTCTTACAATCTTGGGAGTTGTTAAACCTTAAAGGGAAACTGTCTACAAAAATCAGGAGGTGTCGATCGATCGAGGAAAATGGTCGATCGATTGGTCGGCATTCTTGAGTCGATCGATCGATCGATCGATCAGGTATTTGTCCAGAATTCTTTTAACAGTTATGGGTTCTTCAAATTTTACACCCCAAATCCTCCATTACAACGTCCCAATCTACTAGGTAAGTTTACTAATCATTAAATCAACATATCTACACAAGCTTTAACGTTCAAGAATCATCAAACTATTATAGAACATCATTTTCTTGGATCAAAAGTCATGAATTTCACTAAAACCTTAATACTTCACTATTTCTTCCATAATCATCATAATCCTCAATTAAATTTCGTGATTCTTAACCCTTAATTTATAATTTCGTTCATCAAACATTTTCAGAAGAACCACTACATGCAAACCTACCCAAAATCATTATTAAGTCTCAAAATTCATATTTTTGCCATTATTCAAAAATTGACATCAAACCTAAACTATCATGTAAAGTATATGACATAAATTATTTCAAGATAAATCACTTGCCTCTTATTAGAAGATTTTGATCCTTTGATGAAGATAATGGTTGGTCCTCCCTCTCTTTCCAGTCACAAATCTGGCGATGATGGTGGTGTATGGTGGTTATTTGGCCTTGGAATTCTCTTGAAACCCTTCCTTTCTTCTTACGTTGTTCTCTCTTGTGTTTAACATTTAATAGACCTAATAACCCTAGGAGTTTGCTAATATACCAAACCTTAATTTCGTAGGTTACTATTCACAAAAAATAGAAATGACTAATATACCCCCTCGGGTTGTCGGTTAGGCTTAAAAATGCCCCGGGACCCAAACTAAACCACCGACTAGTGTTTTCTAACTATCTTGACCCTTTCGAACACGTTGGTACACTCAAAATGATCATACAAATGACATAAACATAAATTACTTTTAAATCCATTAAATTGGGCCCTGACACGAGCATCCTAACTTAATTATCGAAACTATCGTATTTTCAACTCAAAACAATAATAATAAATTCAATAATCATATATTACCATAATCACTCAGTAATATTCAACATTATCATCATAATCAAATACTAACTCTCGTCTTACTAGTTATCTAAAATCTGAATTAATTTCTAATTAATTATCCCAAATTAATTTAATTAATACCATAATTAAAAGGAATTTCATTTAACTAATCTCATAATTAAAAGCCTTAAAAAATAGGGTATTACAATTACGTGCAAGCAAAGTATCATAGGGGGATACATGTGTTCGAACATGTGTAGAAGAAAAAGCGTGACACATTACTCAACTTAAAATAAAACTCCCCAAGGTGTCCTCTCTTTTTGCAATGGGAGAAAACATAAACATGCCTAGGTAAACCTGTCTCTAAATGTCTCCTACGCGCTCTCCAAACAGGTACGGGATGCTTAGGTGGGTCGGGTCAAGAGCCATGTGAACCTCTCACTAAAGTAGGAACCGACTCAGATGCAACAAAAGAAATGGATGCACCATGATGAGTTATTCCTATACCCTCACTACTACCCAAAATGGGATTTAGAACTATCTTTTCAACCTTCTTAGATGCATTCTCTAAAGGGAATTTGACCTTACAAACATGTTCGAGATCACATTCGAGTTGGGACAACATGTCGGTCAAGTCACACTTTTCCCTCCTTAAACCTTCTTTCTCTTTCTCTAAATATAAAACCCAATGACCTAAATCCCTATTATACTTCTTCATTTTCAAGGTCTCGGTGTACAAATCCCTAAAACTTTTTCGATCTCACTTTCACCTCCACTCTCAAACTCGCTCTCATCATCAATAACACTCGAGTCATCACCATTTCTCTCGTGAATACAATTATTGTGGAAAATAGTGGGTGTGCTCATACAAATCGAAAAAGATACACATATCCCATATGCTAAACCTTTATCGGACTCAACTCCCTCATCTTCCTCATCTACCTCATTGTCACTAAGTGTGGTGGGCATGACAGGTTATTTTCCCTTTCTACTTATCCTAGTAGTACACTCTTTAGCTATGTGCCCTCTACCCTAATACTCAAAGAACCTGATCTCATCCACCTTATCACTTTCTTTGTCCTCCTATTTCTTTTTATTTTTCTCAAAAGATCTCTTTTTATTGTAAGAATTTTCTTTAGACATTTTGAGAAACTTTTTAAAAAATTTCGCAAGTAACGCCATGTCAAAATTAGACTCATCCTCAGACTCAGACTCACATAAACTCACATTTCTTTTTCTCATCTCTCTTCATCGAAACATCCTCACTCGATCTCGACTATGACCTAAGTGCAATCCTTTTATCTTTAGGTTTGACAGTTTGGGGAAACATATCTTTAAAAGAGATAAGACCCCCAATTTTAAAAATCTTTCACTTTAATTTTGTTTAAGTGCAGAATATAGATGGTTACAAAAAAAAATTAATTTTACAAAATTTATTTAATTTTCTTTTCTTTAAAAGATGAAAAACAAATTTTAATTTTCAAAATAAATTAAAATTAAACACTACAAAGTGAATTAAAGTAAACCCACACACACTTTAAATTCACTCAAACCAACTTAATTTAATTATCATATGTGAACAAACAAGGCAAGAATATTAGCCAATTAATTTAGTGCCAAGTAGATTTAAATTAACTTAAACTAAAATTACCCAAATAATTAAGCATGCACCATTTTAAACAAGATTGTGAATTAAACCTAATTGTTATCTTTTTACCCTAAGTCTGCGTTCTAGGTGATTTTTGCAAAAGATAAAATAAATTCACAATCCCAAAACTCACTGATGTACGAGGAAAACTCAAATCGGGAAAAACTTCAGGCGGCCCTAGCCTAACGAATTCTCTAAGTATGGTTCAAATTTTAGACAGACTCCATAAGAGGACTTACACAATAGACTCGACTCACATAAAGCCTTGACGCACTACTTTGATCTTCAACCTCTGCTAAGCGAATAACCGCAGAGTCCTCCGCAGTCTCGGACTCCACCAATGGGTCTCTTGGACACCGTCACAATCACAGGGAGACTTTCTTCGAGTGGGAACACCACATCATAAACAAATGTTTCTCCTTTTATTGGGGTAGAGAAAATGGACCCAAAAATATTTTCTTCTTGGGTGGAAAAGGGAACCAGGTGACAAACACTCCAAACAATATATATAAATGTAATAACTTCGATTAAACAAACTTTGGGTACAAAATCATGTGTTAGTTGAAAATATTTCAATGAAATTCAACACATAAAAACATGTAACTTTGGTTGGTGTATTTTCTATCAAAAATGCTCTCAAGGAATGTACCCAAGCCTTTGGAAAAGTCTGTCCTGAGTAAGATTTAAACTGCCAAAAAGAAGTGGGACAAAAGAGTGGGAAAATGGGATAAAACTGCCAAAATTGTTCTCGCCTAGAAATCTCGTTCGAACGAGATTTTCGTTTGAACGAAATCTCGTTCGAATGACCATCTAACGATAGTCCAGTGCCAAGAATTGGAAAACTCGTTGGCAAACTCATTCGAACGAAATAAACGTTCGAACGACAATTTCAAACGAAAAGTCAGAAAGGTTAAATTTCATTTTAAGTCCAATTTTTTTTATTCAAAGTTCTTAAATAACGTTCTGAAAATAAACATCGTTGTAAATAACGATTACACCCAAGTAAAATATCCAAGGTCCTAAATATACATAATTACATTCATACCCTTTGGAGATATCAGAACAATGTGATGCTGATGACGCATAAACGAGGCATAAATTGGCAAATGATGTCCACTTGAAATGCGGGCAGTTATGTCTTCAACTTTACTACTTATAGTCTTGAAAGGATACAACATCAAGACTATCCTATTACTCAAATGTTTTTATCCGTATTTGAGCCAAAACTACAAAGGACTCAATTGGAAATTTATGTCCTTACAAATCTCCCCATTTGGCTATTCTGGGACAAAAACCAAACAAAAATCCTAAAGGCCGTCAAGCTCAACTAGACTAAAAAACATCCCACCCAAAATAATATAAAAAATACACGCTTGACTCAAAACCCAAGGATGACTATCTTTGCCGATGAAAGTCGCGGCTAGAATAATTCCGGCACACTTAAGCAAAACATTAAATGCATAAGAAATATCAAAATATTAAATGCAATTAAAATGGTTACTCCCCCAAAATTAATTCTCCTTTTTTTTAAATATGATCAACCTAAGAAGATAGCGGTCTCCACCTAAGATAGATCTCTGAAACTAAGATACTATTACAATAGGATTAGATATCATCCGAATTTTTGTTCATGAATAGACAAAGGATAAAAGAACAAACAAAATACTCATTTCTCCCCTGAAAAAATATAAGGGATATAAATATGGGAAAAATAAGTAAAGCGAAATGGAGCATAAAGTGATAAGAACATGAAAGCATATGGGCAACAATAATACAACTAATCCATACAGATATTATTGAATACTAACTATGATGCGAAAAAAATGAAACCAATTTGAAAAATAAGATACTTAGTGTTGATACAACAATTAGTCAGCTAATGTGAGCCAATTATATGAAGACACTGTAACAACCCGCGTAATTTTGAGCTATTTGAATTATTTTTTGGAAAATGGAGTAAAGTAAAGTTTTTCATAAATTTTTTTTATTGCTAAAATATGTTGGTTATTATTTTTAAAGGCGAGAATTTCAAACGGTTTCGAAAACGGAGTTAAAACGGATTTTAAAACGATTTTTAATATTTTTAACTCGGCAAACATTAAGTAATTTTCAAGAGTTGTTTTGACTTCCAACTTTTCATTTCTTTTCCTTATTTAAAAGAGTCTTTTGGATTCCAACTCTTCATTTCGTTGCATTATAAAAGGAAGTCGTGGGCAAGCCTTTTAATCTACTTTTGGCAGCAAATATATTTTATATTCCTCTTCTTTTAATATACACATTGTCCCTTGAGATTTGTGAGTTCCAACCTTAGATTAGAGGTGTTCTTGGGGCTATTTTGTTAGAGGTTCTTGGAAGAGCTTTTGTAGACCTTTTGTGTCGATCTTGAGGATGTGATCATTGGTTTCTCATCATGGTTTTAGGTATGGGGTTTTACACAATATGCTCCTTAAATCTCGCGATTGTCATTCTCTTTGAATTCTCGTTTAATTGAACTCATATTTGAATTGATAAATTCTTGGAAATCTAGAAAAATAATTGTTGGAATTATTTTGATTCATATGGAATTATTCATGTTGTAATTGAGCACGTTGTCATGAGATTTTAATATGGCACGGAGGTTGGGCACCCGCCAAAATTCCTGTTTCCCGGGCTATGGCTTGATAAAGCATATACGGATGTTGTGAGGCCTGATGACCCAGTTAAAGTGTTGTTGAGAAATTGTATTGATAAATGCTTTGAGATTTTCATTTTGATTTGAATATTCGTAATCGTGTTGTTACGTTTTATTCATCGCTAACATATATTTGTTGAGCATCTTTCCTGTCGTATTCTGTACTTCCCCATATTTTCTTTTAGTGGCAGGTTAGCGTGGATTTTGGGGTGCTATGGAGATTGATTTTAGCGAGGATTGTTTGGGAAATATTTGTATTATTTTTATGTATAGAGCTTTGGAGAAATGTATTTTTATTCGAGTTAGATAGTTGTAATTTTAATTCGAGAGACTTGTTTGTGACACCCCGCTCACCAAAATAAGGGGTGGCCAGCCCAATACTCCAATATAACGGAATCATGGATGGAATCATTCTCAGCATCATAACAAAAATATAGAGTATCCAGGATAACCACCCAATATTTCAGAAAACGGGTTGCCAAAAATTTTTGATTTGAAAGTAAATAAATGAAAACAAACAACCCAATTCCTGAAAGATAAGGGAAACCCCAAGACATATATAAATAATACAACGAGAATACGATAAAAAGACCGAATAGGTAACCGGTCACTAAACTGATACACCAAATATACACAAGTACAATAAGTTACTTATTACATTTCATTAGACATTTACAAAAGCTTGGGCCTCTCGCCCGAATAAAAGACTTGATCTTAACTAGGATAAAAATGAAAACGTCTATACCAAATGTATCCCGTAATACCCGCAATGCATCACGGCTCGTCGAAAACATCGAAATAGGAATTCAAATCAGGCATCCCTGCGGCGGAGTACCTGAGCAGAGACAAGATGAATATGCAACAAGAAATGTAACCAGGTCAGGGCCTGGTTCTATATGATTACCAGATGAATAAAGAGTATGACAGTTATGTATGATAAATCGTAAAAAAAAAAAGAGAAATAAGGAGCAACCTATACAATTTAAAACATAAGCTAAGCAGGAACAAAAATAAGAAGCATTAAACTAAAAACTTCACCAAATGTACCAATTATTTCATATATCTTTTCCTTGGCAGGAAGTATATACATATAATCACAATCTTTTGCTCTTTAAGGAAATTTTATCTAAATTTTACCTTTTGTAAAAATCCTTTCCTTATCAGGAAAATAATCATTTTCAAATGCTCTTTGTGGCATTTACATGTGCTCTTTGTGGCACTCCATCATGCTCTTATGACATATCAAATACATCAAGTCCCACTTGATTATGAACTGTTATAATTATATACATATAACAAATTCTAAGACCGCCCGTCCGGGTTTCCCCACTGTACGCGCCCCTAAATGACCATCATCTTCCAGGGCCTATCATTAGACAACCTGGGCACCGATATCGTAAGACGTCAGGAAGCGGCCATGAGCCTGCGGGGTAGTCAAGACCACACCCGGAATCTCCTACCCATCGCAGAAAAATATACATCAATAAGCGCTCCCATGGCCTAGGACTATATCCACCCTGCATTCATTAGCCAGGGGGCTTCACCTCACGTGCGGACTTCCCTTATGATGTCATTTAGAGAGGTGTGTTTAAACCATTTATTTATCATTTCAAAATCAAGTAAATCATTATTTACCGGTTTCATGATTAAATAAATTATCATATACTAATCTCAATACCATTTCCATTTATATGATTCATTTTATCCTAAACCCTTACCATTTACTTTGTAAATAATCTAACTTACTATCCAGAGTCATACGATAGTTTATATCAACACTACAACCTCAAAGGAGTAAATAAACTCTTCATCATCTCCCAAGCATTTTTGGATGTTATTTTAAAAAACCCCAAGGTTATCATCTTTCGAAGGAATGAAATAACTTTCAATTTATTCTCCAAAATCACCTTTATGGCGTTATGATGAACCACCAAGGTTAACATAGCTCAATCGAACTTTTAAAATCTCCCAACATTCTTTTGGGGTGGTAATATAAACCATCAAAACTAGTATAGCTTAATTAAGCTTCTAAAGTCTCCCGGACATGACACTACATCTCCTAGTTTATATACAAATCAACTAGAAGGAAAAGTGACCTAACTTCAATAGGCATAACCCCGGAAAAATCCCCACATAACCCATTCCTAATGTAGGGCACACAACTAACTCATCTCACACTCTAGGACTTTAAGTTTACTTCATTCAAGAAGGTTCCTAATCCCTATATTTAAAGAAAAGAATTGAAATTGCATTATAAAATTAACTCAAAAATAGCAGGAAAACGAATTGATTCGCCCAAAGGGCCGAATTGATTCGCCCTAGAGAATCGATTCGCCCAAAAAGCGAATCGGTTCGGACTACTAAACCAACTTTCTGCAATTGACCGAATCGATTCGTCCTTAACCTGAATCGATTCGGGTTATGAAGACCTGCAAATTTCCCTTAGCGAATCGATTCGCCCAGAGGGCCGAATCGATTCGGACTTGCAAATTTGCCAAAAATGGCTACGAAGGGTTATAAACCCTAATTTCTCCAAACTCCAACTCTCTCCATTTATACACATCCAGCAACAATAATCTACCCCAAAACATCCTACATGGTTAATAACAACTATAACCTAAAATTTCATCATCAAAAACTAAGATTAGGGCTTAAATCCCATAAATTCCACATTTAAACCATAAATGTAAATACACAACTATCATACAATTTATGCACCTTAAATCACATATTAGCAAGTAGAAAACTTGCCTTAGGGTTGATATCTCAGATTTGTTTGGAGAAGAAGCAATCCCAAATCCTCCATCTTCAAATCTCTCTCTCATTCTCCTCTTTTCTCTTCCTCTTCTTTCTCTCTTTGCCTCTCTCTATGTTCAAGACATAAGATTGGGAAAATAAGGGATTTAGAAGACTAAAATCGTGGCTTAGGTTAAAACTCCCAACTTAAATGGTTAATACCACATTAAAATGACTCGCAAATACGCATATAAGCTAAAACCAGGTAAAAGTGCCCGAAACACAAAAATACAATATGGCACTTATTTTGACTGTCTCGCACCTTCCGAGACTAACTACACCCTCTAAACTGGCATCCGGAAAATTTATAAATTATTTCGAGTTCCAAAATCATTTAAACTAAAAGTCCATTTAAAATACATGACACTACTGACATGCAACCTGACGTTATTTACTTTCACATACAGTAAATATGCATCAATCTAGTAAATATTAACTTTCAATTCATTAAATTAATATTTACTCCAGTCCCCACATTTATATAATTACCTTATGCGGTAAAATTAGTATAAAATGAGCCTCCCAGAATCGAGGGTTGTTACATACTCCCCCCCTTAAGAGGGAATTTTGCCCCCAAAATTCGGGCATACCCAAATCTGATAAGGACATACTACTCTAAACTAGGATTCTACCATCCTAAACAAACTCCTCGTTATTGCAACGTCCCAAATGGACTCGGACTAAGGTCGACCCTGTCGATCTCAGTCAATCATCTTGTTCTCTCCTAGCACAAGGCGCTCTTCACTAACTATCGATTCTAGCTTCCTATGGCGGAACACGATGCCCACATGACTCGGCACAATTTTCCAAATCTCCAGAATTATGTTACATCTCACCTCGGGGCATCCATACCGACTCTAAGTGGCTTAGCCCTAACGCTACTCAGCTATCCCCCGCATCGACGTATCTCATCAAGGCGTATGGCTTAAAAGCCAAATCTCTAAAGAAATGTTCCGAGACCACTCCAAGTCCAAGGAACATATTACCCATTGGTTCCATCCATCGAGCATACGAATTACTCAACTGACCACACTAGGCCACTCACGGTACCATGCCTTAGGAAATGATCCATAAGACCACTCCAAAACCTAATGGTTGCACGAAAACCTCCATCCATACCATTTCTACTCCCATCTGCTATGTATACTAAGGCGCACGTTCATAGTATGCCTTTCGGCATAAGTTAATTTTCCCCCCTTTCATCCATCCACTTTAGGGTGGTAGGATATACGCCATTTCCATACGGTTCCCATTACTTCGCGGAAACTTTTGCTAAACCTTCGACACGAATATCTAGTCTCGGTCCACCCTATTATAATAGGCACCTCCCACGGTTTTACCATTCCCCCATCGAGAATGGGGTGTACTCTTTTACATGTAGTCCGTCCATAATGGGCGGAAAAGCAACGATTGGGTCGACGGTCAACAATTTTCTCAATTTGGAATCATGACCAGTTCGATGCCGGTAGTTCCATGCCGACATCTATGAATACCCTTCTTCATTCCACCACTACTCTCTTTACACGAGTAGGTGAAATGGTCAATCACGGACATAAACGCTCTTACTACCGAGTCTTCCTATTCATGCTCATTCTACTTGGCCTTCCATGCCATAACCATTATCTCTGACGATTTCTCTACTCGACACGTCCACTACCCCAAATCGCATTTCCTTAGCGAATGAGAAAATATCCGATCACTAGTTCTTCTGAACTCCAAGCACCAACTCAATTCCTCCCACAACATATTGCAACAACTTGTTGCTTACAAGAAGGACCAAATTTCCTGCCCAGGAAGTAGTTCCTTATCTATTTAAGGTGATCACTACCACGATGAATCTTAATTCAAGCACAGGATATTACTTTCCAAAAGTTTAAGCTTGTGCGACGCATAAACAGTGAGTCTATGTCCTAGTATTATTACTCCCCAATCCTGGCAGAGCTTACTCATTAAACTCACTCTCGAGCTTACAATCATGGCTCAGGAGTGAGGATCCACCCGTCCTTATTAACTCCCCGGAAATGAAGTTACCAACGTAACATTATTTCTAAGAAATGCCTCATCTCCTTCGGCCGAGCCTACCAAACCTCTCGAGACCCCATAATCTCGTTCCTAAGGGATCTAATCTCTTATAGAGTTAACCCACAACTTATTCGTGGTCAACTCCCTAACGCTTTCCTAAAATAACACCACCTACCCTCAAGGTCTTACATCCTAAAAATCCTAGGGTCTATCTATATATATCCTACCTAAATCGTAAGCATATAATACCAAATACATCCCAAGTGCCCAAGATCTTACTCAACTTCCGACATTCACTCGGGTTCATGCGTGGGACGTCTCGCCGAAGCGAAATCCAGACAAGGAACCCTCCCGTTACACTACTACCTCGCATCGTCGGTCATTAATATGTGACAGTCTAAGACACATGATCGGGATCTGTATAATTCTAATTTACAATTCTACTAATAAGATTCTACTTCTAGACTTTACCTTAGCATTCTATACATGAAATAAGAGAAAGGAAATATGGCATCTCTCCACTGACCACGTCGTTAAGGTTCACGCGTGGAGCGTCCCGCAAAAGTGGAATCCAAACAAGGAACCCCTCCTATGCATTACTACTTAACTTTGTTGGTCGTGGAGATAAGTAATAGAATTCACACACAAAGCACATAAACAATAGAACACTCAAACCAAGTAACACATATGACACATATACATTTAAAAATATCATCACTCGCGTCATAACGAGTGAAGAAGAGATAGAAATTCCATACCATGGAAGTCATACAATTACTATTCTATAATAGCGTAAATACTACTACAAGCTCAATATACACACCCGAGTCTATCGTAGACACAATACTACTAAACCTTATCCTAAGGAATATACACTACCCACCTATAAGGTAGAATTCCCTCCACAATTTGCCAAGCACTCCGGGTCAATACTAATGGTTCTCAGACTCCATATTCGAGCCTTACACATACCAACATTATCTCCACCAACTCCCCAACCAGGCACTTTACTCTTGCCCTTGCTCTTCACTCAACGGAGTTTAAAATGAGTGGTTCTACACTCCACATCATAGTCGTTATTCCGACTCTGGCTGCCAATAATTGCCCATGGAGTCCCTCTTACTTTCTCAGTAAAAGAGGACACGCTCTTGGCCTCCTCTTCCTCAGTTTAATGAAACTTCCCCAGGTGGGTGTCCACCGATGGGGTTTCACGATTCTTACTCCATCAGAAGTGTTAACAACACCTATTTTGGAGCCTAACACTTCATGGTGCATGATCTCGTCTCCCTAACCGTACAACACCTTATTCGCCATTGGTCTTTAACCGAACATTTTGTGAACATTCGAGAATCCACCTTCTCCTCAGTCCAATTATCCCAGAGAATCTCGCCATTGCAAGTATCCACCGGGCTTCTCTATGGGCCAAACTTTTGGCACCCACGAATATAGTGACCACATTTTCACCTCCTCAACACTTCTTCTACGGGTGAAGGATTTTCCTCCATTCTACTACAGGGCACTTCTCCACTTCAATATAACATCGCGTGAATTCTCAAGTTTAGTACCACTTCCTACTTCTAGCGGTACTTGGGAAACTACATTAACTAAAATTTGCAGTCATAATAGCAAGACAAGAAAGTGCTACAAAAAGGGAGCGGCCTCTAAAGCGGTCCTCATCCCCGACCACAACTTACAGTTCTCCACAAACCTTCCCATAACGCCCTTCTTCTATCGACCTATTATTCTCACATGAATACGCAAAAGATTTTATGGATTCTACCTCATGGTAGAAGAACGAAATCTCACAAGAGAAATCAACGATCTTAATCCTAAGGCTTTACATCAAATCAAGAGCAACGCTGAAAACTTAAGGCGTCCACACAGATTCCTAAGGACTCTAGAACCTGATGCTCTGATACCATCTGTGACAACCCGCTCACCAAAATAAGGGGTGGACAGCCCAATACTCCAATATAACGGAATCACGGATGGAATCATTCTCAGCATAATAACAAAAATATAGAGTATCCAGGATAACCACCCAATATTTCAGAAAACGGGTTGCCAAAATTTTTTGATTTGAAAGTAAATAAATGAAAACAAACAACCCAATTCCTGAAAGATAAGGGAAACCCCAAGACATATATAAATAATATAACGAGAATACGATAAAAATACCGAATAGGTAACCGGTCACTAAACTGATACACCAAATATACACAAGTATAATAAGTTACTTATTACATTTCATTAGACATTTACAAAATCTTGGGCCTCTCGCCCGAATAAAAGACTTGATCTTAACTAGGATAAAAATGAAAACGTCTATACCAAATGTATCCCGTAATACCCGCAATGCATCACGGCTCGTCGAAAACATCGGAATAGGAATTCAAATCAGGCATCCCTGTGGCGGAGTACCTGAGCAGAGACAAGATGAATATGCAACAAGAAATGTAACCAGGTCAGGGCCCGGTTCTATATGATTACCAGATGAATAAAGAGTATGACAGTTATGTATGATAAATCGTAAAAAAAAAAAGAGAAATAAGGAGCAACCAATACAATTTAAAACATAAGCTAAGCAGGAACAAAAATAAGAAGCATTAAACTAAAAACTTCACCAAATGTACCAATTATTTCATATATCTTTTCCTTAGCAGGAAGTATATATATATAATCACAATCTTTTGCTCTTTAAGGAAATTTTATCTAAATTTTACCTTTTGTAAAAATCCTTTCCTTATCAGGAAAATAATCATTTTCAAATGCTCTTTGTGGCATTTACATGTGCTCTTTGTGGCACTCCATCATGCTCTTATGACATATCAAATACATCAAGTCCCACTTGATTATGAACTGTTATAATTATATACATATAACGAATTCTAAGACCGCCCGTCCGGGTTTCCCCACTGTGCGCGCCCCTAAATGACCATCATCTTCCAGGGCCTATCATTAGACAACATGGGCACCTATATCGTAAGACGTCGGGAAGCGGCCATGAGCCTGCGGGGTAGTCAAGACCACACTCAGAATCTCCTACCCATCGCAGAAAAATATACAACAATAAGCGCTCCCATGGCCTAGGACTATATCCACCCTGCATTCATTAGCCAGGGGGCTTCACCTCACGTGCGAACTTCCCTTATGATGTCATTTAGAGAGGTGTGTTTAAACCATTTTATTTACCATTTCAAAATCAAGTAAATCATTATTTACCGGTTTCATGATTAAATAAATTATCATATACTAATCTCAATACCATTTCCATTTATATGATTCATTTTATCCTAAACCCTTACCATTTACTTTGTAAATAATCTAACTTAATATCCAGAGTCATACGATAGTTTATATCAACACTACAACCTCAAAGGAGTAAATAAACTCTTCATCATCTCCCAAACATTTTTGGATGTTATTTTAAAAAACCCCAAGGTTATCATCTTTCGATGGAATGAAATAACTTTCAATTTATTCTCCAAACTCACCTTTATGGCGTTATGATGAACCACCAAGGTTAACATAGCTCAATCGAACTTTTAAAATCTCCCAACATTCTTTTGGGGTGGTAATATAAACCATCAAAACTAGTATAGCTTAATTAAGCTTCTAAAGTCTCCCGGACATGACACTACATCTCCTAGTTTATATACAAATCAACTAGAAGGAAAAGTGCCCTAACTTCAATAGGCATAACCCCGGAAAAATCCCCACATAACCCATTCCTAATGTAGGGCACACAACTAACTCATCTCACACTCTAGGACTTTAAGTTTACTTCATTCAAGAAGGTTCCTAATCCCTATATTTAAAGAAAAGAATTGAAATTGAGTTATAAAATTAACTCAAAAACAGCAAGAAAACGAATCGATTCGCCCTAGCGAATCGATTCGCCCAAAAAGCGAATCGGTTCAGACTACTAAACCAACTTTCTGCAATTGATCGAATCGATTCGGCCTTAACCCGAATCGATTCGAGTTATGCAGACCTGCAAATTTCCCTTAGCGAATCGATTCGCCCAGAGGGCCGAATCGATTCGGACTTGCAAATTTTCCAAAAATGGCTACGAAGGGTTATACACCCTAATTTCTCCAAACTCCAACTCTCTCCATTTATACACATCCAGCAACAATAATCTACCCCAAAAACATCCTACATGGTTAATAACAACTATAACCCAAAATTTCATCATCAAAAACTAAGATTAGGGCTTAAATCCCATAAATTCCACATTTAAACCATAAATGTAAATACACAACTATCATACAATTTATGCACCTTAAATCACATATTACAAGTAGAAAACTTGCCTTAGGGTTGATATCTCAGATTTGTTTGGATAAGAAGCAATCCCAAATCCTCCATCTTCAAATCTCTCTCTCATTCTCCTCTTTTCTCTTCCTCTTCTTTCTCTCTTTGTCTCTCTCTATGTTCAAGACATAAAATGGGGAAAATAAGGGATTTAGAAGACTAAAATCGTGGCTTAGGTTAAAACTCCCAACTTAAATGGTTAATACCACATTAAAATGACTCGCAAATACGCATTTAAGCTAAAACTAGGTAAAAGTGCCCGAAACACAAAAATACAATATGGCACTTATTTTGACTGTCTCGCACCTTTCGAGACTAACTACACCCTCTAAACTGGCATCTGGAAATTTTATAAATTATTTCGAGTTCCAAAATCATTTAAACTAAAAGTCCATTTAAAATACATGACACTACTGACATTCAACCTGATGTTATTTACTTTCACATACAGTAAATATGCATCAATCTAGTAAATATTAACTTTCATTCATTAAATTAATATTTACTTCAGTCCCCACATTTTATATAATTACCTTATGCGGTAAAATTAGTATAAAATGAGCCTCCCAGAATCGAGGGTTGTTACATTGTTGTAATTGAAGAGATTGAGATTAGTGGATTTATATTATTGTGGGTTTATTTAGATGCTCTATACCTTGTCACTTGTGCATTTGGATTTATTTTATCGCATTAGCGCTCCGTTCGCTCTCCCCGGGCGGGCGGGGTGTTACAAATGGTATCAGAGCTTAGGTATACGGCAACCCTCGGGGCTTGGGTTTGGGTTCATTGCGAGGTTATCAATTTTTGGAGATAGCAAATTTTAGGTGATATTCGTGATAAGTTACGAGATTAGAGGTGAGGAATTATTTTTGGAGACGAGATTATTTTTGGAGATTGTTGGCCTGATTTTTTGAGAGTTAGGCATTCGGCGAATTTCGAGGATGAAATTCCATTGTTAGTGGGGAAGTGTAACAACCTGCGTAACTTTGAGCTATTTTAATTAATTTTTGGAAAATGGAGTAAAATAAAGTTTTTCATAAAATTATTTTTATTGCTAAAATATGTTGGTTATTATTTTTAAAGGCGATAATTTCAAACGGTTTCGAAAACGGAGTTAAAACGGATTTTAAAACGATTTTTAATATTTTTAACTCTTGGAATTCTAAGTCGGCGAACATTAAGTAATTTTCAAGAGTTGTTTTGAGTTCCAACTTTTCATTTCTTTTCCTTATTTAAAAGAGTCTTTTGGATTCCAACTCTTCATTTCGTTGCATTATAAAAGGAAGTCGTGGGCAAGCCTTTTAATCTACTTTTGGCAGCAAATATATTTTATATTCCTCTTCTTTTTATATACACATTGTCCCTTGAGATTTGTGAGTTCCAACCTTAGATTAGAGGTGTTCTTGGGGCTATTTTGTTAGAGGTTCTTGGAAGAGCTTTCGTAGATCTTTTGTGTTGATCTTGAGGATGTGATCATTGGTTTCTCATCATGGTTTGAGGTATGGGGTTTTACACAATATGCTCCTTAAATCTCGCGATTGTCATTCTCTTTGAATTCTCGTTTAATTGAACTCATATTTGAATTGATAAATTCTTGGAAATATAGAAAAATAATTGTTGGAATTATTTTGATTCATATGGAATTATTCATGTTGTAATTGAGCACGTTATCATGAGATTTTAATATGGCACGGAGGTTGGGCACCCGCAAAAATTCCTGTTTCTCGGGCTATGGCTTGATAAAGCATATATGGATGTGGTGAGGCCTGGTGACCCAGTTAAAGTGTTGTTGAGAAATTGTATTGATAAATGCTTTGAGATTTGCATTTTGATTTGAATATTCGTACTCATGTTGTTACGTTTTATTCATCGCTAACATATATTTGTTGAGCATCTTTTTTGTCGTATTGTGTACTTCCCCATATTTTCTTTTAGTGGCAGGTTAGCGTGGATTTTGGGGTGCTATGGAGATTGATTTTAGCGAGGATTGTTTGGGAAATATTTGTATTATTTTTATGTATAGAGCTTTGGAGAAATGTATTTTTATTCGAGTTAGATAGTTGTAATTTTAATTCGAGAGATTGTTGTAATTGAAGAGATTGAGATTAGTGGATTTATATTATTGTGGGTTTATTTAGATGCTCTATACCTTGTCACTTGTGGATTTGGATTTATTTTATCGCATTAGCGCTCCGTTCGCTCTCCCCGGGCGGGCGGGGTGTTACAGACACGTGTCTTCTAGCATGGCATTAATATATGAACCAAAAAACTTAACGCATCGAGCTATTCAACATTCCGATCTACTCAGTATATCGAGCGTCTAGTTAGGAAAATCAAACGACGAAGACTGATTTAATGAACATTCTTACCATGTACATATGTATATGTATATTTAATATCGGCATATTATTTATTCATACAAACATCCCAAGGGCCATTAATACTTTGTAACACTCCCATAGAGGGGTAAGCGTTGAAAATCTATCATAAGTGAGCATAATCAAGATTAAGGCAGAACACCCTGCAATACAAGGCAGTGGACGTAGGAAATTTTATTAAGGATGAACCACTTTAAAAATTCTTTGTCTTATTTATTTATTTATATTTATCTATGATTAATTAATTAGATCAAGTCTAGTTTTTTACATCAACAGATTAGTGTCGTCCTTGGGATCAACTATACGTAGAATTTTTCACTAAAAATTCATCATACATGGTTGAGTTCCTAGAATCCAGTAACAGGAACAATGACGGGAATCTTCCTAACCCGTTCACTCCTCCGAATGTTAATGATCTCAAAGGAATATTAACAAACTTAGCCAAGGGACAAACGGCTATGCAGGAGACCATGCGATAATACATTCAGATTATTTAAGATGGAATGTCCGCTCAGTCAGGCCAACGGAGCGTTCATAGAAGCATGCACCCACTGTCTTCATGGTCCAGACGAACCAAAACCCATCATTCTGGAACCTCAAGTGATACCTCCTATCATCCTAATCTGACACCCCCCATAAGAATTGTGGACTCTCAAGAAAACATCACTCTAACCCTATAACGAATAAGCTCTCTAGAAAGGTTGAGAGAGTATCCCCTTTCGACAGTTTGTGTCCCAGGAGGAATAGAAACCTTCCTCGGATTGTGTCAAGAAAAACTCAATGACCAAATGGTTTAAGGGAAGTTTCTTCCCAATGACATCCAAATCTCAGGCTTACATCTCGCTCAGAAATATCCCAAGAGGAGAACTCTATGTGATCTATTGCTCGTGTAAATAAATCACAGGCTGGAAATAATGCATAGAAAGGATCCATTAAGAGATTGTAAGATAGGTTAGGGGAGATGGCTAAGGTTAGAAACCCTCTCCAAAGAACCTTTATTAAAGGATCTCCATTTTTACAAACAATTATGGATTTTCCCACACCCTCAAACCTTAAGGCTCCTGTGGTTACATGGAAGTACAATGGAAAAACTTATCCTATTCTCCACATTGAGCAGTACCAAGCTACAATAGATATTTAGGCTGTCCCTGATGAAATAAGGTGTAGGGCATTCTTAGAAATTATCACTAGATCTACCCAGATATGGTACAACAGCCTTCGTCAGGGGCAGATTGCAACCTTCCATCCACTGGTAGATCTCTTTATAGGAAACTTCTGTTTTGGTGCAAAGCCATTCAAGAGGGTAGAACATCTGTTGAGTGTAAGGCAAAAAGCAGGAGACATCACCAAGGACTATATCACTCGTTTTAATAATGAGAAACTAAAGGTCATTTATTACGAAGAGAAGACAACCATCACAGCTCTCATGAGTGGTCTCTTATCAGATAAGCTATACTACACTTTGGCCAAGGATCCCCCCAAATCCATGGATGAGTTTATGTCTAAATTAACCAAAATATGAATGCCGAAGAAGCTATGACTGCGAAGAAGAATGCTGAGGAAAAAGCTGAAGGCGGATCAAAGAGGAAAGATCATAAGCATAATGGAGGGAACAAGTAGTCGAAAGGCAAGGAAATGTTGGATCACTTGAGAAAATATGAAAATTATACCACCTTAAAGGTGGATATAAACCATATTCTGAAGGAGACAAAGAATAGTGAGGAACTAAATTGGCCAGAAAAATAGAGGACAACTCCCAAAAAAAGATGTAAGTCCAAGTATTGCGAGTTCCACAAGGATCATGGTTATACGACCAAGCAGTGCGTAGCTCTCCAAAATGAGATAGAGACATTCATTAGACGAGGGAAGTTGAATAGGTTTATTCATCGCCATAATGGTGGGAAGACCAACAATAGAGCACGATAAAGGTCCAAATCTCCTCGCCGACTAAGAGATGATAAGAAAAGGGACCCTGAAAGTGACCTAGAAGATGCAGGAGGGGGTGATCATGTCAACGAGTTGTATTATCATGAGGATACAAAACACCTTCCATGTCATTTTTTGGAAACACCAATGACCAGCTTATCTTTGTTAACCTTCCTCGGACGATCTTCCTCTGCCAGATTTATCCACTATAAAGCCTATCTGAGTGGCATGTCGGTATATACCACCATTGTATGGTCTTGAAAATATGGTTTCATCCTCTTGCTCACCTCAATCAATGCCAATGCCAACTTCTCTAATTTTGGATACCTGATCTCTGCTCCCCTGAATGCCTTGCTCATATAATACGCTTATTTTTGCACTTCGCTTTTTACTCTTATAAAAGCTAAACTAACTGCACTTTCTGAGATAGCTAAGTATAAGTATAATTTTTCTCCTAACACCGTCCTGGAAAGAAGAGAAGGTGTCCGCAAGTATCTCTTTAGTTCTAAGAATTCCCTCTCACATTCGTTATTCCACTTGAAGGTCTTTATGATCACCTTAAAAAATGGGAGACATCTATCCGTTGTTCGGGAGAAGAATCTATTGAGACCTCCAATATGCCCCGTAAGGCTTTGCACTTCCTTCTAGGTATTTGGAGATTATAATTCTAGAAAGGCCTTTATCTTTCCAGGATTTGCTTCAATACCTCTTTTATTCGCAATGTACCTGCGGAACATGCCTTCTTGTACACCAAAAATACACTTGGTCGAGTTTAGCTTCATCTGTTACCTCTCTAAGTGATCAAATTTTTGGCTCAAGTCAGCTATATGGTCAACAACTTTCTTTCTTTTGGTCAATATGTTATCGACATACACCTCCATATTTTTGCCAGTCCTGTCTTTTGGCATCATTTTAATTTGATTGTATCTGGAGTAGGCGTCCATGAAGCTTAACAATTCATGCCCTGAAGTGGCATATACCAGCTAATCTATCCTGGATAAAGGGAAATGATTTTTTGGGTAGGCTTTATTCAAGTATGTGAAGTCCACGTACATTCTTCACTTGTTGTTCTTCTTCTTTACCATCACAACACTAGCCAACCAATCTGGATACTTGGCATCTTCGATGAAAGAAGTATTTTGTAATTTTTCTACTTCCTCTTGAATAACTTGATTCTTTTCTGGACTAAAGACTCTTCTTCGTTGCTTTACTAGCTTGATCTCTTTGTTGACATTAAGCTCGTGACATAGGAAAGCTGGGTATATCCTTGGCATATATTCGTGACTCCATGCGAATGCTTATTTTCTCTGCTTTAGAAATGACACCAGCTCTTACTTAAATATTGGATCAAAGGAAGCACCAATCTGAGTTATTCTTTTGGGTTTCTCGTCATTCATAATAATACTTTATGTCGCCTCCTTCACTTGGCCTTTGATTAGTTCTGTTTCATCTCTTGGGTCTAAGGTTTCGATCTCAGACTCATTCGATTCATCCACTTGATAAGTGCTTGTTTTCTTCATGGAATCTTCCAACTCTTCTTGTTCGACAAAAAAGTTGTAGCATTCCCAAGCTACTTTCTGATCGCCTTTCACAATTCTAACCCCAAAGTTGGTCGAGAACTTTTAACACAGATGTATAGTGGATTAAACTAATTTAAACTTTTTCATGCCTACTCTCCTCATGATTATTTGTAGGTTGATTGGACATTTTTATCCATCACGAAGAAGCTTACCTTTTCTGATCTGTAGGCTCGTCAGTTTTTCTAGAGAAAAAGTTTTTTCGCTTGGGACGATTAAGTTCAACATGCTGATTGGTACCTAGCCTGCCTACATATCAGAAAAGGTGAGCATCTTCATAATGGATAAAAATGTACAATCAACCTACAATATAATCATGGGGAGAGTGGGCCTGAAAAAGTTTAAATCAGTGATATCCACTGTTCATCAGTGTTAAAAGTTCTCGACCAACTTTAGGTTTAGAATTGTGAAGGGCGATTAAAAAGTATCATAGGAATGCTACTACTCATCTTTCAAATAAGACGAGTTGGAAGATGCAAAGAAGAAAATAATAACTTATCAAGTGGATGAATCTAATGAGTCTGAAATCGAAACCTTAGACCCAAGAGATGAAACAGAACTCGTCAAAGTCCAAGTGATAGAGGTGACATAAAGTATTATATTGAATGACGAGCAACCCAAAAGATTAACTCAGATTGGTTCTTCACTTGATCCAATATTGAAGCATGAGCTAGTGGAATTTCTGAAGCGGAGAAATAAGTATTCGCATGGAGTCACGATGATATACCGAGGATAGACCCAGCCTTCCTATATCACAAGCTTAATGTCAACAAAAAGATCAAGCCAGTAAATCAACGAAGAAGATTCTTTAGACCAGAAAAGAATCAAGCTATTCAAAAATTTCAAAAGGATTATTTTATCGAAGATGTCAAGTATCCAGATTGGTTGGCTATTGTTGTGATGGTAAAAAATAAGAACAACAAGTGGAGAATGTGCGTGGACTTCACATACCTTAATAAAACCTACCTAAAAGATAATTTCCCTTTGCCCTGGATAGATTAGCTGGTAGATGCCACTTCAGGGCATGAATTATTAAGCTTTATGGATGCCTACTCCATATACAATCAAATTAAAATGAAGCCAAAAGACGGGATTATCAAAAATATGGAGGTGTATATCCACAACATGTTGACCAAAACAAAAAATCTGCTGACCATATAGCTGACTTGAGCTAAACATTTGATCAGTTAAAGAGGTAGCAGATGAAGTTGAACCCGACCAAGTGCATTTTTGGCGTACAAGAAGGCATGTTCCTCGGGTACATTATGAATCAAAGAGGTATTGAAACAAATCCTGACAAGATCAAAGACTTACTCAGATTATAATCTCCAACCACTAACTAAGAAGGAAGTGCAAGGCCTTATGGGGCATGTTGGAAGTCTCAATAGATTCATCTCCCGAGCAACGGATAGATGTCTCCCATTCTTCAAGGAGCTCAGAAAGACCTTCGAGTGGAACGACGAATGTGAGAGGGAGTTCTTAGAACTAAAGAGATTCTTGGGGACACCTCCTCTACTTTATAGGTCGGTGTTAGGAGAAAAATTATACTTGTACTTAGCTGTATCAGAAAGTGCAGTTAGTTCATCTTTAATAAGAGTAGAAAGTGTAGTGCAAAAATAAGTGTATTATATGAGCAAGGCATTCAGGGTAGCAAAGATTAGGTATCCAAAATTAGAAAAGTTGGCATTGGCATTGATTGAGGCGAGCAGGAGGATGAAACCATATTTTTAATCCCATACAATAGTCGTATATATTGACATGCCACTCAGACGGGATTTACATAATCCATAAAAATTTGGAAGATTAATGTATTGGTCAGTGGAGTTAGGTGAGTATGACGTTATCTATGCGCTAATATCCTCTCTCAAAGGGCAGGTAGTGGAAGATTTCATTACTAAATTTACCTACCCAGATGTCTCCGATCAACGGGGTGCTAATGCATAGCAACTCAAGAATGCCAGAGAATCAACATAAACCATCCCCGATTAACTCCCAATAACAGAAGGGATGGAAAACGATCAACCATAATCTTCTGGTAAGAGGACAAAGATGAAGGATGAAGAAAGGAAGCACAAGATATTCCTTTACGAGATTTTTTTAGACTAAGGTTTTGATAATAATATCCCTATATGGAATTTATATGTTGATGGTTCTTCGTGTGAAATAGGTTGCAGAAATAGAATTATTCTCAGTATTCTAGATGGAACAGGCATAGAATATGCTCTGCATTTCCAATTGAAAGACTTCAAGAATGAAGCTGTAATTATGGGCCTCAGCTGAGCTAAATCATTGAATGCAGAGCAAGTTATGGTGTTCAATGATTCACAGCTAGTGGTAAATCAAATGCTCAGTCTTTACGCAACAAAAGGAAAGTCCATGCCGAGTTATTTAACTAAATATATGGAGATTATATCCAATTTAGATCTTATCCAAATGATAAAAATACTAAGACTGGAGAATGCAAGGGCAGATGCACTAGCTCAATTAGCTTTAGCTACTCGCACCGAGCTATGAAGAACGATTCCTATTGAGAGACTTGTAAACAGAAGTATTGATGAATATTTGATGGTGATGTTTATCACTTTGGTTATGGGACCTTCTTGGATAGATCCCAATAGGGATTATATCGAAGAAGGCATTTTATCAACCGACCAACTTACAGCCAAGAGGTTGAAGTTTAAAGCTATTAGATATGTCTTAAATAATGGAGTTCTGTACAGAAGAGGTGTGATAGCAGGTCTGAAAATATGTGTTCAACCAACAGAAGTTAAAGATCTAATAGAAGAAATTCATGAAGGATCTTGTGGACCTCACGTAGCAGGTCATACTCTTTATTAGAGAATAACTACACAGGGGTACTATTGGCTAACAATGCGCACTGATTGTACAGCTTATGCTAAGAAATGCGACAAGTGTCAGCGATTTTCTACCATACGAAGAACTCCCCAGGTGTTATTAACACCAATCACCTCAACTTGGCCATTTTCTATGTGAGGAATAGACTTAATCGGGCCTCTGCCAACTACAAGAGGATAATTCAAATATTTGGTGGTCGCTGTTGATTATTTCACAAAATGGGTGGAAGCTGAATCTCTCATTGATATGACCTATGAAAGGGTCTAACAGTTCATCTAGAAGCATATTATTTGCAGATATGGTCTGTCACATGCTTTTATCACTGATTATGGTACCCAATTTTATAATGAGGAGTTCTTTACATACTATCTACAATCTAACATTCAAAAGATTCATTCTGCTCCAGCTTATCCCCAAAGTAACGGGAAAACAGAGGTGACGAACATAACTCAATTGAACGGGATAAAGAAAAGGTTGGATGATGCGAAAGGAAATTGGATCAATGAGTTTCACTCTGTGTTGTGGGCATACTGAACAACACCCCGAACAATGACTGGGGAATCTTCTTACATGTTAGCTTTTGGGAGAGAAGCAGCCATACCTTGCTGAATTAGGCTTACCTACTCATAGGGTGATTAATTTCAATTATCCACTAAGTGATTTAATGAGATGCTTGGACTTGGACAAGATCGAAGAAGTCAGAGAAGACACAAAAATCCAAAATTCAGCTTATCAGCAAAGGACCTCTATAATAATAGAGTGCTTAAGAAGATTATGTTCTATAATAATAGAGTCAAGAAATGTGATATTAAGGAAGGAGATTATGTGCTTAAGAAGGTAATTCAAAAGCACAATAAGTTGGAAGCCAACTGGCATGGGACCTATCATGCCACAGCTGTTGTTCGACTTGGCACTTATAGAATAGAAACTCTAGAAGGGGAAGAGTTCAAAAACTCTTAGAATGCAGAAAACCTGCGAAAATACTATCTGTAATGTAACTACACATGTACCCTATTATTTTAGTATGAATGAAAATGATGATTCCCCAATATTTGTTTGTTTTATTTTTTTCGGAGTACTAGTGCTACACACTACACTTAACTTTACAGAGGAGCAACAAAAAACAAAAAACTTATTCTCTCATCAAAGTTGCTAAAAGTTGTTCGACATCAGCACGAACACCAATAAAGTTGGTCGGAATCAACATAACCAACAATGTTGGTATAACAATCGAACCAGGCAAGGCCTTTTTGATTATGGGTGACCTAAGTGGCATCTAAACTAGGCAAGAAGATGGGTAAGACACCCACTGCCTAGGCACCAAGGAAATGTAGAGAAGATTGTTACAACTAAGAAAGAACATGAGATAAAAATAATTCCATTACTTAGGCACATAAGGGTAATAAGTCACTACAACTAGGCAAACATATGGGGCAACGTTCCATTATCTAGGCAATCAAATCAACAAAGGACAAACTTTCCACACACACACACACACACACACACACACACACACACACATATATATATATATATATATATATATATATATATGTGTGTGTGTGTGTGTGTGTGTGTGTGTGTGTGTGCTCAACGATTAATTTATCTCCAAGGGAATAAAATTATAAAATGATGATTTTTTTTCACTAACGAAATACAAATACCCTATTCTATTGGTTTCTTTCCTTCAGATTTAGGTGCAGGATCCTTTCCAGTTCGAGGATCATCTAAAGCAAAGGGGGAATCAATAAAATTTAGATCTCGCAGCATTCAAGCATTACTCATACTTGGTTGGTCAAGAAAATGTGGAGGTCGGGATATTTCAAAATCTTAGTGAAGATTGTAATCACCAAGGTATTTGGAGATTAAACACTGAGGAATGGAGCTAAGTCGAATCCAACTAACATCTAGATTAAAAGGAGGTACTAGAAGATCAAGTAACCCGGGGTCACACCAATCCCACAGATCTGTCCCTTGTTCAACATGCATCACAACTAGAGCATTCAACCATCCCTTTTTGTATCCCTCATTGTTTGATTGCTTAAACCTGGCATCAAGATGACATAACGCTTCATTATATCCCTCCATCCAAAACTTTTTGGACTTCTTGTGGAATTGATAAGTCAATCGCTCAACGTGCTGATGAAGCCTCTTCACCAAGTTTTCTTTACTTTCCAAAGCAGAACTCTGATTGAAAACTTTCTCGGTAATGGCTTGGATTGTCTGGGACATCTCAGTCAAAGATTATTTTTTCCCTTCAGTTGAGCAACTTGATTTTATAAATCTTTTTGAGTTTTAGTCTCTACAAGGCTACTCCGACCATCTCTAGATCTACCTTGAGAAGAGGATGCAAGTTTGTCTTTTCTCAAAGTTTCTAATTCATCCCTCAATGAGGCATTCTCGATCTCTAAAAAGGAAAAACCTTCACCACTAATTGGGACTAAAGCTCCAGAAGAAGCAACAGATTTTAGTTGTCTCAACTCTTCTCTTAAGGCAATATGTTCTTCCTCTATAAGCTTGGTGATGTTTCTATGTTCCTCAACCTCGAATTTTAGCACACTATCTCTCTTATTATGGGATGAGATAAATTTGTCATAGCCCCGATCAACATTCAACTATTGGTACTTTTTCTCGTAACCTTCATGCAAAAGAGCAATGGCTTCTTTTGTTGAAGTTAAAGTTCCTCGATAATTCCTTGAAGATCTTCAATCATTTCATAGTAAGAAACATTATTTTCTACAGCCCGATCAAGTAGGCATTTCAAATATTGGTAAGCGTCAATTGCTCTCTCATAGGCATCAGACCCCAAGAATATCAATTATTTATGCTTCGGTGAAATCTTCACGAACAAATTTAAAGTAATAAGTACACTTGTTCATGAACTCTATATCATGAGTTGACAATAGCTCCATCCTATCAATAAACTAGCAAGGAAAAGTAAAAACAGATAAACAATAGTACAACTATATTGAACAAGTAAAGGAGAAACTCAGAATAAATAACAAAGTCCATTTTACTAATCATAAGAGAAGAGGGTACAACCAAAGGTCCAAAATAAAAGGGAAAAACTGAAAAAAGAAAAAAATTGTTGAGCAACTTTACACCTTATCCTTATTCACTACGACATCCTCAATTGATTTTACAGAAGGAATTGGTTGCTCGGTAGGCAGCTGCCATTGCTCGGCAGAAGTGGTCGTCTGTTGAACTTACTCGGAAGACTGAGGGATAGTGGTAGAAGGTTTTTCCTCTACTATCAACAAAGAAGATTCATTAGATCCATCTTCATCATCTTCTTCTTCTTCAATAACAGGAGGAGGACCATAAATGTGTTTCTTAAATAGTTCAGAGTCATCAGTAATTTTAAACTCCTTCAATGCTACAACCCATCCATCTCTAAAGAACTTTAAACTTTCTTACTCCATTTGAGTAGAGGTAGCAGTTACAGCTTTGTTCCATCCTTTGTCCCAGCTAGAACTAAAGAATTTCTTCACAACAAGTTTTCTCTTCACCCTCTCTAAGGAATTTTTTCCCTACGAAGTTCTTTAACGGACTTCACCTTCTCCTCAAGGTCTTTCTTACGCCGTTTAGCCTCTTCAAGCTTTCCATCAACTCCCACCTTGCTGGAAATAGTAACCTTTAATTTTTCCTCTACCTCCTTAGAAGAATTTATAGCTTGTTGCCGAGATGTATCAACCTCCTACCGAGCTGTCTCAGCAGACTTGATTTTGTTTTCCCAAGTAGCTTTGTCCTCTTCGTACTTTTGCCGAGACTCCACCAAAGATTTTGACAACCCACCAAGGGCTTCCTCTACTCCAACGGATGAAGTTAAAGATTTGAAAGCCTCATCCTTCTACATGATATTATTAAAGTACACCAAAAAATTTAAGAGGAGGAAAAACACAAATAAGAGTATGAACATAGTATGAAGAATCAAAATGACAAGTATAATGACACTTACTGATGCAAGGTGTTGAGCTGCCTAGTCAGTAACCTTCTCCCGAGGAGTAGAAGTCTCAGCAGCTTGGCAGTCAGGAAGAGTTCCAGACCAGATCAATTTCTTAGCTAAGGCAGGAGTAATATGGCTGGAGAACTAGCCCTTAAAAAAGGTACCTTAACCCCATAGGGTTGAGTAGCAGCATCCACAGTCTTCTCAGAAAACCCCCTCCTAAATCTCCTTAAAGGAGTAGCTTCAATAAAAAGTGTTTCCTCTTTTGGAGAAACAAGGGGCTTCTTGCTGACCTCCTCAACAGTTTGACTGCTCCCCTGGATGGAGTAACATCCTTTTTCTTAGTCCCTTTACCTAAGACATCCTCTTTGCTCTTCTTTGTCCCATCAGCATCAGGGAAGACCTTGGCAAAAGGTCAGGAATTCTCCTCTTCTTCGTCATCTGGTCAACAATAGAGGTACTCAAATCAGAGGAAGATTCTTCAACTGAATAAGATGCTGGAACTTGCTCAAGATCAATCACCAAGGGAGGAACAAGAAGGCAAGCAATAAAAGAATAAGCGGTGTTCTTAAATCTCAGTAAATAGGGAGTAACTCTCACGTGCTCCCCAGAAATTGATTAATGCAAACCCCAGATGAGTTTAAAATATTTTATATTATTATCACTCTCTTTGGGGGGGGGGGGGGGGTTGTTGTTATCAACTACAAAATAGAAAATAATTGTTAGCTACACATTTTATCAAACAAAAACAGAGCTAATTTGAAAAACAAAACAACCCATCCCATTCCCAAAAAGTGGACATCTGGGACATTGGTACACATCTTTCCCCTTTAGTGGGGGTGTTGACAATTTTTCATCACAACCCCGTGTTCAAAATAATCCCGATTAGCATCAGGGAGATTGACCAGTAAAGCTCTATTAGAAAACCTAGTTTTTAAATAAAAAGTGGTGCCGTTGGTAACCCATTTATAACAGTACATAATTTCAGGAATCCCTAGATGAGCTCCATGAATTTGATTCAATATATGTATTCCATTAACTACTCTCCATGTATTGGTAACTACTCTTACAGGAACAATATCGAAATATTGGTAAAATTCCAAACATAGGGGATTAGGCGGGAAAGAAAAACCACATTGCGCTACAAAAATGGAGGGAAACCAGTGTCCCTCACCTAGAGAAAATAAATTAGAAGATCAATGAGGTTTTTCTAAAATAACCCAAGAAGGAATCCCAAATTCACCCCTAAACTTATCCAATGATTCGATAAGGTAGACCATGATGGTTAAAACAAAGAAAGAAGAAAGAAGGAAGAAGTTTTTACAGAAAAATAAGAAACCAGCTAAGGCAAATGACTAAAAGAATGATCATAAGAAGGAAAGTGAGAAGACAAAGAGTTTGGAAATCTAAAAGGCAAAAGTTAGAAGATAATCTGAAGCTATCTTCTTAAAAATACACTGCCTTGGAAAATGGGAAAAGTAATGATCACAAATGATGACGATTGCATTTCCGGCGGCTAGTTAAGGAAAAAGACGCAAGTACCAAACGTTCGCCAAAAATTCAAAATATTTACAAGTTTTCCATTTCGCACTCAAAACAATTATGATATGTGCAAAATTTTACAAGTGTTGGAGGTCTGTAATCAAGAAGGATAGGCTTAAGATGCCCGAGAAACTTTTGGGTATAATATTCCACACTCTCATAGCCAAATTCAACTATGAAACATTGGGGATTCTGTTGATACAAAAATTAGTCCGCTGACGTGAGTCAATTATATGAATACACATGTCTTCTAGAGTGGTTTTAATATATGAACCAAGGAACTTAAAGCACCGAGCTATTCAACATACCGAGATAATCAGTGTACCGAGCATCTAGTCAGGAAGATCAAACGACGAAGACAAATTCAATGAACATTCTTACCATGTACAAATGTATATGTCTTTTTGATAACGGCATATTGTCTATTCATACTAACATCGCAAGGGCTATAAATACTTTGTAACACCCCCATAGTGGGGTAAGTGTAGATAAGCTATCATAAGAGAACATAATAAAGATTAAGGCAGAACACCCAGCAATACAAGATAGTGAACGTAGGCCATTTTATTAAGGCTAAACCACTTTAAAAATCCTTTGTCTTATTTATTTATTCATATTTATCTTCAATTAATTAACTAGATCAAGTCTAGTTTTTTACATCAACACTAGGCATGTGATATCAAATAAAATTCGCAATGATGAATACCAATTATGACTTAAAAGCATGAATGGACTAGCTAGACATGGAAAAGACTCAAAAACAAAAAATACCATATATATGTATATATAATGAATACCACTAACGCACACGCACATATACATAGGTATAAATTCCACATATGACACAAAATACATTAAGTTTTTCACACTCGTATGGAAAAAATGTGTCCAAATATATGTGGTAAATGGAAGCGAATGGGTGTGAACTAGTAACAATTAAATTTCGACCCAATCACTTAAAACATGTTCCCGGAGTTCTCATTTGATTACATTTAGATATAGCCTCATGTGAAAACATAAATTAAACATACACAATGCACATAAGCCTAGAATTTTGATGATTCTACAAACCAATAGAGTCATGACAACAAAAGCTTAACTAGGATTCAAAGTCATTGTGCAAACCCGGTAATATATCCAACCAAACTCCTCATAATTTTTCTTTTCTTTTCTTTTGAACATATTAACTAAACTTATTTTGGCCTTGGCAAATATTCTTTTTAAATGCCACATTTTTAAGGCCTAAAATTCAATGGTGGCTTTTCACGCAAAGTAATTTTGTCTTCCTCGACCCGATTCCATTGATAAACAACAACATCGGATAAACATATTTTCTATTTTTATATTCGAGAAACGGTTATTACATGCACAAATCCTCCATAGTCATAGAAAAATGTAGATGACTAAATTGATGGGAGAACATCTCACGTAGCTCAAATATACACGTTACGATTAAAATTCAAATAAGCTCATGCATGTGTGAATAGAGGCATATAAAAATAGAATTCATTAAGAAACACAAAATCCAACTACTCCATACTTGCAAGAGCATTTTAAGGATTGACAATCTTAACCAAAAGTTCTAGCCACATGGAAGCGAAAAGGAAAGGATTCAAACCCAATTATATGCCACATAAAGTGTGTTAAAACTAAAATACATACAAAAAAAATATTTTTGAGCTTTTGATGTTTTTAACCAAACATAAAACAATATTTACTCAAAAGAAAACAAAATCTTTTTGTATATTTTTTTTTTTCATTTAATGCAACCTAAGAAGAAAGAACTATAATACAAAAGATAAACACAAATCATAATTCTAGCATGAGATATGAGATAAAGCAAATACTAAAAAATGATAAACATGCATAGAACTAGCAAGGATATATGATATAAAGTACCAAAAGCTAGAGTATGCAAATAACTAACATAGTCAACCTTTAGATTTAGCATGGGAGGTATCGTGTGAAAGTAAAAGAGAATCAAAAATCCTGTTATGTAAAATAACCAAGTCGGATCTCGTAACCCAAATTAATGAAGATTGACACTCTCAGGATTTTGGGATCTCAGCTACCTCGGTTACCTTACCTTTGGATTTTCTAGAAAGTATTTTCAGATAAAAACAAAACTTCCTAAGATGACCTTTTCGATCATAATGTGAGCAAGTAAATACTGGTGTAAAAGTAGTACCTAAGGATTGACCTCCAGAAGTGTTCCTAGGTGATTCTCTCAAAACATTGGTTTTGTCTTTATTAGTGGAATCGTTCCAAGAATCGAAGCCTAAACTAGAAGTTTCATTTTTACTTGGACCGTGCCTAAGATTTTATCTAGTTTTTTGGACCACACTCCAAATTAAATTTGACTTTACTCGTGTCTATTAATTTTTCCTCCAATTCTAAAATCTTAGACACTAACAAACCATTTATCTCTTCAAACATGAGAAGGTCCTTTTTTATTGATTCCATTAAACCCCTAAGGCTATCTCTCTCGCCTTCTACATATTCAAGCTTCTCACGAAGAGTTCTCTCACGTGTCCTAAGGTAATCAAACAATGCACTCTCATCAAAAACCTTGGCATGCTCCCTTAAACTCGCTTCTAACTTCAAATTTTCTCATTTTAATTTAATTGATTCTTCATATAACTCTCTAAAGGCAATATGAAGTTCACTCTCATCAACCTCTTCTTCACTTTCACTCTCTATCTTCTTCACTCTCACAACCATAAAAATAAGTGAATCATAAACTTTGGCCTCGAAAGTGTCATGTATTTTAGTGTCATCATTGGACGAGCTCTCACTATCACTCACATGACTTGCCATGAATGCAGTAAAATTACGCTCAATGGGGGAGTTGAGTCCCTCTTCCTTATCACTATCAGTAAGGGTGGCATTATATGAAATAGGTTGCTTACCTTCTCTCCTTATTTTAGTGGGGCATTCAAAATCCCTATGGCCACACACTTCACAACCATAACACCTATTTGACTTGTCCCTATTAAGGTTTTCATTAACAGTCTTAGGTATCTTTTTTGTTTTTTCATGCTCAGAAGTTTCAAATTTCTTAAAATCAATTTTAAACTTATATTTATTAATTTTACGAAATTTTTGAAATTTCCTAGCAAACATAGCCATGCCCTCTGAGTCTCTATCACTCTCATTTACCACAACTTGTTTTTTCTCCTTACGAGCTTTCACAGCGACGCCCTTCTCTATTTTCATTTCATTTTTGGAGGGAAACATATGTAGCTCATAAGTTTTCAAATCACCTCCTAATTCCTTAAGTTTGGTAGAGTGCATCGAGTATTTTCTCGGGTAGGGACCTTAAAATTTAAAACGGTCACTTTAGTAATAAATCTCTCGGGTAGGGACCTTAAAATTTTCTTTACAACTCGGTCATCGGGTATTTTCTCTCCCAAATTAAGTGATGAATTAACTATATCGTAAAGTCTCGCATAAAATTCATCAAAGGTTTCTTTTTCATTCATTTTGATGGTTTCAAATTGATTGGTGAGGTTTTGGAGTTTAGAAGCCCTAACGATACTATTTCCCTCGTGAGTGAGTTGTAAAATATCCCAAGCTTCCTTAGAGGTTTCACAAGTCATGATACGTAGGTTTAAATTCATCCAGTGTAACCATACTAAACAAAGCATTTAATCCTCGAGAATTAAAATTGGCAAGTTAAAATTCGTTCTCACTCCATCCATCTACGGGTTTGGGGACATGCTCATTTTTTATCAAACATGTAGGTGGGGAACACCTATTAAAAACTGACAATCAAACCCTCTCATTAATAGGTTTTAGTGCCAATTTCATACGCGCTTTCCAATACGTGTAGTTGGAACCATCAAAAACAGAAAATTTTTAAAATGGGGAAAATTCCATTTTTAGCGACAAAATAATAAAGGGACCTTAACGCAATAAATTAGTGCTTCGGCTCTGATATCAATTTTAAAAGAGGTAGGATCCCCAATTTTTAAAATCTTTCACTTTAATTTTCTATAGGTGCGAAATATATATGGTTATTAACAAATGTTAATTTTCCAAAATTTATTTAATTTTCTTTTCTTTAAAAGATGAAAAATTAAATTAAACACAAATTTTAATTTTCAAAACAATTTAAAATTAAACACTACAAATTGAATTAAAGTAAATACAGACACATTTTAAACTCGCTCAAACCAACTTAATTTAATTATCAAGTTTGAACAAACAAGGCAAGAATATTAGCCAATTAATTTAGTGACAAGTAGATTTAAATTAACTTAAACTAAAATTACCCAAATAATTAAGCATGCACCATTTTAAGCAAGATTGCAAATTAAAGTCATTTGTTTTATCTTTTTACCCTAAGAATGCATTCTAGGTGTTTTTTGCAAAAGATAAAATAAATTCACAATCCCACAACGCCCCGATGTACGAGGAAAACCCAAATCGGGAAAAACCTCGGATGACCCTGGCCTAACAAATTCACTAAGTATGGTAAATTTTTTACAAAGACTCGACAAGAGGACTTACACAACATACTCGACTCCCTTCAAGCCTTGATGCGTTCCTTCAATCTTCAACCTCCGCCTAGAAAATAATCGCAGACTCCTCCAGAGTCTCAGACTCCACCGATGGGTCTCTTGGACACCGTCACCCTCACATGAAGCCTTTATTTTCTAGTGGGAACGCCACAGCGTAAACAAATGTTTCTCATTTTGTTAGAGTAGAGAAAATGAACCCAAACTCTTTTCTTCTTGGGTAGAAAAGGGAACCTGGTGCCAAACACTCCAAACAATATATATAAATGTAAGAACTTGGACTAAACAAACTTTGGGTGTAAAGTCATGTGTTAGTTGAAATATTTCTATGAAATTCAACACATAAAAACATGGAACTTTGGTTGGTGTATTTTCTCTCAAAAATTCTCTTAAGGAACGTACCAAAGTGTATGGAAAAGTCTATCCTAATTAAGATTTAAACTGCCAATAAAGAAGCGGGACAAAAGAGTGGAAAAAGGGATAAAACAACCAAAATTGTTCCTGCTCAAAAATCTCGCTCGAACGAGATTTTTGTTTCAACGAAGTCTGGTTCGAAGGACCATATAACGATAGTCTAGTGGCCAAAATGGGAAAACTTGTTGGCAAACTCGTTCGAACGAAATTCTCGTTCGAATGACATTCTCATTCGAACAACAATTTCAATCGAAAAGTCCGAAAAGTCAAATTTCATTTTAAGCCCAAAAACTTTTTATTCAAAGTTCTTAAAGAACTTTCTAAAAATAAAATTCATTTTAAATAACGATTACACCCAAGTAAAATATCCATGGTCCTAAATATACATAATTGCATTCATACCTTTTGGATATCTTGGAACAATGTGATGTTGATGATGCATAAGCGAGGCACAAACCGGCAAATGATGTCTACTTGAAATGTTGGTCTCTACGTGTTCAACTTTACAAGGCATAGGCTTGAAAGGATACAACATGAACACTATCCTATGACTCAAATGTTTTTGTCCGAATTTGAGCCAAAACTACAAAGGACTCAATTGGAAAATTATGTCCTTACAATATCTAACTCGTAAGTATAAAGATCACCAACCAACTCTTCTAACTTAAGTGTGATCAAATTTCCCATTGAGTTTAAAATAGTGACTTTCAGAATAAAACTCTTTGTAAGGGATCTCAAAATGTTTTTCACAACCCGCATGTTATCAATTACTTCACCCAAATTAAAACTAGTGTTGACAATGTCCCACAAACATGCGTAAAACTCATCAAAAGTCTCGGACTCTAACATGGTAATGGTCTCAAATTGGGTGACTTGATTTTGCAATTTTGACTCTTTAACAGTGGTTATACCTTCGTGTGTCAATTTTAAAACATCCCATGCCTCTTTAGACGTAGTGCATGTCATAATACGGCAGAATTTGTCGGGAGTGACGACTCTAGAAATAGCACTCAAACTACGAGAATTAAAGTTTGACAATTTATAATCGTCCTTAGTCCAGTTCAACACAAGTTTTAAAGAGGTGGCATTATCAACAGTCACGGGGGTAGGATTCCAACCATTTTTAACCAACAACCAAACTCACTCATCTATGGCTTTTAAAACACATTTCATGTGTGCTTTCCAGTAGGCATAATAATCACCGTCAAAGATGGGCACCCGATTATATAAGTGATCCATTAGAAAAATTATGATAAGATCAAATTTTTCAAAAAAACATTGATATCACAAATTTTTTGTAGAAAATAGGAATTCACAATAGAATAGTGATACCTGCTCTGATACCAATTTGTAAATGCAATATCAATCGAGTTTGCAATTCTCCATTGGAATCAAACACACTTATTAAATTAGGTGTCTAAATTTGAACCAAAGAAATTCAATTTTAATTCATCCGCAATGCATGCATCTAAGTGTCATAAAGCATTAAATCATTCAAATCATGCATATAAAACAAAGATGAATAATTCAGAAAAAAAAACCTTTCGGTTAAAACCTTTTTAACACTTTGAAAAGTTTACAAGACCATTGACTTATATGCAACCTGATAATCACCCACAAGTATAACCCATGGTGTCTTACTCAAACCTTAAAATCTATAAGTGACTACGAAAAACTCACAGGTGTTAGTTCATCATCTTCGGCTCGTCCACACGCAGAGATCTACGCTCTATGTCCACCGATTAGATATGGAGATGCCTTCTCCACAAAGGTTGAACAATAGCACGGTTACTCTTTGGGCTCCAAAACAATTCACATACAGATAATTTTGTGAATTGAAAACTAAAAGGATTTTAAGCCTTAAATGAAGAAACCAAAGTATTTTGTTGATATGCAGTGTTTGCAGAATGAAAAAATGTGAAAGACTTATTAAGGAAAACGGAGTTGGAAAGTCCAATTTATAGAAACTTTAAGGTGGTGGTGTTGTTCGAACGAGACATGATGGCGTTTGAAGTATCGCACGACATGCTATCTCGTTGGAATGATAAACGATGTCGTGCGAATGACATTTTCTTTCTCAATTATTTCCTTTTTTCTCGATAAATGCACCACCTCAAAACTCTGAAAAATTATATTTTTGACGAAAAATATTTAAAGGTCTGCTCCAAAAGTTAGAAAATATTTTATGAAAAATAATCCCAATACTCTAAGTGCATTATTAAGTTACTCTAAAACAAAACCTTGCCAAAGTAAATCCCGTGGAGGCTTGAATGTTGAAGAACCTTGATTATTCGGATTTGTCTTGATGTGAATGTGTTCTTGAACTTCTTCGACGATGTAGCAGTATACGACATACAAATTGATAACGGACAATATTGTCCTTACATTATTGTTAATGTTGCACCTAACTCCACCAATATAAAAATATATAGTACAATAACCTTGCGGGTGTTATTCAACAATAACTAATCTCATAATTCACAAAATAATGAATTGATATTAATGACCCTAAAGTGTTTTTCCTTTACAACATTGGTTATTACCGCCCTTTTTCGTGAATAACGCGGGAAAAAGTTTTCATTACCTTTATTGTGCTTTTCTCCCATTTAACGTGGGGCCAAAAATAATCTTTCTTCTAATTTTTTTTTGGTCAAATACACAAGGTCAGTTATATAGTGAACCGAGACACATTTAGATACCTAATAAAAGCATCTCGATCCAAGTCCCTTTCCTACGTCCATGTTCTCTATTTTAAAGCCTTGTAATAACAAAATTATTATATATTTTATTATTTTTAGAAATTACGTGTTAGTTTAATTGTATGTATCCCTATTAATATAGGCGTGTCAGTAAATACACGTATAACATTAAAAAAAATCATTTTTAATTATTGTTTTACCATCATACGTGTGTTATAAAAATATATGTTTTACTAGAGAAGTTCAAGAATGAGAAAAAGAAGGATTGTACATTTATATTTTAGTGAAAATTAGTCATTTGGCCCTTAAACTATCATGATAGTTTCAGAATGGCCATTGAATTATTAAGAGTGTCATATTATCGCTTAAAATAACCAAATTATTTTAACATTAACCTTTCATTTGTTTGGACTCCTAAATTGGATGAAAATCAGTCATGTGTATTACAAAGGAAAAATAGTCAATACATCACTAAAACTACAAAGAAAAAAAAAACATAAGCCATTCACAATAAGTCACCATCTATTTTCCACTCCAAAGAACCCCCTTAGTTATTTTTCTACGAGTTAACCTCCCTTTCTTCGCATTTTTTTACAAACTTCCATCAATAACCACCCATTTGCAAACGCAAAAGAAGGTTTTCTCTCCCTATTAAAATTGAAGATAAAAATAGGGAACTTCTTATTGCCCCCCTATGAAGTGCTATGTGGACCAATAGAAATAAGGCATTCTCCCTTCGAAACATAGTATATCCTTTCACTATGTTCTTAAATCCATATGAGGGTTGAAAAATATTTGTGCATATGTCAAAATTTGTATCAATATATTTTCTTACAAAGAACATACACAATGATGTAGTACTGTAAAATTTACATAAAAAATTTAAGGTTATTAACCCTTTTTCAATTCAAATCCAACCATTTTCAAACAAAAAAGAACCCATATTCACCTCCTTTATAAAAACCATTACCAATAATATATTTAATCCTTAATATTCCTTTTTTTGGTTACATGAATATGAAATTCCCATTTTTAGTACGATTTTCTTCAAAAAGGGTCAAGGTTAAATTTTTTTATCCCATTTCACTTGTAATTTTTTGTATAATAACGGGGGTGGTTGAGAATGGTTTATAGTGTTTTTGACAAATCTTTTTCATTCTCGAATCTGAATGAAGTGTCCGACTTATATTTTGTTGTATAGTAAAAAAAATATACTATTTTTTTGCTATTAATTTTTTTGGTATTCTTATTTGTTAGTTAATTGCCGATGGGGTTGAAAAATGGATCGTTGTTGATGTAAGTTCGCTAAAAATAAGGAGGGGGGGCGTACCACCAAATTTGAAACGAACTCGGTCCCATGGTTCCTTAGTTATGTTGCGTCAATGGTATTCGTTTATGATATCATCATGATGTGACTTGGCATAATAAAGCGGCATGATGGGTGTTTATTGACTCCAAGCCTGGTAAGCTTCATGCTCACGCCGACTTATAGCAGTGATATCTGTAGATGGTCCAGTCATCATGTTAGTGAGGTGATCAATCAACTCATTATGATTATGGACAAATTGTATCTTGGTTTTCCATGTTTTATAGTTGGTCCCTTTTAGATTTTCCTCTTTAGTTATTGTTGTGATAACATTGTTGTTATTAAAAGCCATTTTGTATAGTTAGAAAGTTTGCTAATAATGGGCATTAATATTATTGTACACATATTTTATTAGTTATAAAATCTCATTAAAAATATTATCGTTTTCTTGCATTTCGAGATCGAAAGTTTGCTAGGCTCGAAATCATTTCCAAATAATACAAATATTTGGAGTTTATTTTCTAATTGATTTTTAAGCAAATTTCCTTTTATTTATTTATTTAGGAACGACTCCATGACTATTTTTTTTTTACCACAATTTATCATAAGTTTAAACTAATTACATATTCCTTATGACAATGAAATAGCATTTGCATCATACAATATTTAGTGCACAATGGATCAACGTAGGTTCCTATTGACAATTGATGAGCATGTACTAAGATAATTATTTTTATATTAATGCACAATACAGAAAATGCACCCCCCTTACATCCACAATAATTATAAATCCCATACATTTAATCTACTAATAAGCCAAATAGGGATGTCTTCATTGCACGTCTATAGAGGGGTAACCTTAAACAAAAATAAACAAGAAGCACAAGGTTTTAAAAAATTGTCAATATAAGCATCCATTTAAGCATACAACACATAGCCTAGTCCTTTAAATTGATGAATTTTTCCCATTCACATTCTAAGGGAGCAATCCAAATGGGCCAATAGTGTATTGTTGTCTAAAGAAACCATGCATAGACACTTCAATAATTTAAACAAATTAGTCCAGGAAAAATAAATCATAATTGACCTCTTCAAATAATGCATAAATAAATTTTACGTTGCTGGGTATATCTATACTTCATTTTCACTCATGAAGCGGAAATAAATAAAAATGAAAAACTACAAGATATGGAGATCAACAATTACAAAAACCATCTAATGTTATTAATAGTATCAAAAACACATATTAGGCTTGCAGCTTTTCCTAAAAATAACCCAAAGTTTTATTTTCGAAAAAAAATTGTGAAACATATTGTTCACCGCCTTTTCCATGAAAAATCATAGATTTGCAATTTTATGTGATTTTTTTCGGGAGATCATATCTCCATCAATACTGAACTAAAATTATGTATTGTACGTTGTTTTTAAAACCCTTGCGATGTAAAAAAAATTATGTATATTGAAATTAAATTCTTACTGGCCACAAAGCCTTTAAAATAGGGTTCAAAGATACCAGGAAAAAATTATTGTTCATCATATAAACTCAAAATTGTCAGATTTCGATTACTACTACAAAGACTTGTTGTTATGGGATTGTACGAGCTTGAATCCGAGACCGATTCGCTGTACGCATTGAACATGTGAGTTGTTTCAAATTCACTATAAGAGTTACTCATAATCCATGCATACAAATATAATGTTCTCTTGGTGATTAACCTTATCATGAAAAAAATTCAATAAATATTAGTTGTGTTGTTCTTGCCTCACGTAAGAGATTCTCTAAACCGTAAGATTATGTCGGATTTTAAAATGATAAAAAGAGGAGACTTATCTTTTCATTTTGATAATTTTTTGGTGATTATAACCACTTTAAGATTAATATAATTTTCTGTCCTAACAATTTGACATCATTGTCAACCATCAATTTGGGCACGATTTTCACCTCCATAATCCAAGTTAATCATTTTGGGTGCCCAACTTAAATTATAAATTATTTATATGTATACTAAATACAGATAAATAGATATTAATATTAAATGCATTAAAATCCATCACCCATGTGGACAGATCACATCAAGATTCCATATCCAACTTGGACGAAGCGTTCTCTTTGGTCTTTGTAGAATGAGTTATTAACTCATGATCAAGATAAGGTTGGGCTTTATTTTGACATGGCATCTTCTTACTCTCAACAAACAGTTAAGGAGGAACTGAGTAGTGAAATTTATGCCAAAACTTTGGAAGTGGCTACTAAACAAGGTTTTTGTTAACTTCTACAAGTGCAAAGGCTTTAAATTCAAAGATAAAGAAGAAGAATCTAATAACATAATATAATTTTGGTGTCTCCTCTTAGAGGATTGACATGTGGCAACACGAATAAATGCACTATTTTCACACCTCCATAATACAACCTGTGACACTCCGACTAATTAAATACTAGGTAGCTACTCCATTATTTAAATTAATATAAAATGTCAAGTTGGTTCAGTTCATAGATCACTATCGAAACCATTTAATTAATTACTAACCACCTAAAATTTAAAATAGTGAAGTGTCAAGTTTTAATGTTTTATTAATCCAACAACAAAATAATCTAAATCAATATTTAACCATCACATGAACAATCTCATAAGGAAATCAATGGAATGAATAACTGAAATTAGGAGTGAACACGCCAATAAAGTAGCAATGTAAATAAATCCAATACAAATATCTGAATGGAATAAATAAATCCCAAGACTGAATTAACTGAAAGTCTAAAACTGTTATCACTGAGTAGAATGGGCAATAATCCCTAACTGGAATAATGACTCCCAAAAGAGGCAAGGATATATGTGGAGGCGTCTAGTAACGAGATACTGTAACTTCCATAGCAGTTACAGCATGTCAATGGAATGGAAATCTTAAGCTTGGCATCCCTGTGGCTGGGCGCCTAAAAAAATTTTACAAGATAATAGATTTGGAAGCAAACGGGTCAGAGCCCGAGGTGAAAACAGTTTAAAAACATAACAAATGTTTAATTGCATTAAACTGTAAATATTATATACATGTTAGTTACGTGCTCTCACATTAGTTCCTCACCCCTCAACTAGTGTGCACACCTAACGTATATCCTTAACCCATCCTAGTTATGCCTCTAACTAACTAATTTGTACCACTTCATGTCTTCACATTATAATATAGGGGTCTATTCGTATAATTCTAATATATTTTGCGTATAACTCACCCTTACATCGATCAGATTATTACATCAATTACGATATGAATTCTCACATTTTAAATCCCTTTCAATCATCTCAATTATTCTTATTCACAATTTAATAGTGAGCCAGTTACAAGTACAAGTATATCATTCTGAGCATAAATATACAAATATAGCACCCCTAGGCTAAGCTGCGGTGCACGCATACTCTGCTATCGAATCTCGGTACATCACGTACATATGGAGTACGTGTTCCGAATCGCTCAGGAACCGTTTCAATAACCAAAATCACACATATTGGAGGCGAACATAGTTCACATACCCATTGGTCATGCACATACCTACTCTCCCATGGTCAACTGACTTATCAACTCACAAATAAGTCATTCACACCCCTATGTCCTTAAGATACCAATCTAAATCCCCCCTAAAGCCGACCTCAAGTGATAACAAGTATGGTAGGTATGTCAAACACACAATAGTCCATATACTAAGCATTCACACAACTTATGTAATTATTACATTATTAAAGGTTTATTTTTAGCCCTATACCATCAATCTTATTCGTATGCTATTATCATCCAAAATTATACATAATATGTTTTGCCGAAAAATCTCACGTTGTATAGTTTCGAGTACTTACACCTATCCCGAAAAGGTTATTAAGTCTCCTACGTATCCCACATGTCAATTCAGTACTTCGAGGTCCATATTTTGGTCTCTAATCCTAACTTATCACTCATACAAATTTAAGTCATGTTCTCATAACTTATAATAGTAATTTACTCGTCAGACACTCGTAAGTTCAACACTACATACCAAACCAATTCTAATATGTTCGGGCTTCAATTGCATCCCTACTGGTCTCCCTAAAGTCCTAATGTATTCATGTAGTCCCCACCTACAACTTTCAATGGCCGGAATCGCTTAAATCCAAAATGGGAAAAATATCACAGTTTCTGGGGATGTAGATCGATCGATCGACCTATGAATGTTAATCGATCGATCAAGCAGGTGAAGGTCTCAGTTTTATGCATTTTTAGCCCTACCTTTATCCCAAATTCCCATTACACAATGCCAAATTCTAAAGTAAACATGTTATGTGATCTAACAACCTAAATACATGATTCTTAACGTTCCATAATTCTTAAACCATCAATAATCACACCTTTCTTGGATCAAATCATCATGTTGCCATAAAAACCATATTTTTCTAGTTTCTCCAATAATCATCATACAATTACTCATAAATTCATAATTAGATATTCATGGTTTACAATTTCATTATTGAGATATTTCCAAAATTGAACCTACATATAAGTCCTACCCAGATTAAGGTTTTTGTCTCCAATTTCAAGATTTTCAATATTTCATGGTTATCATCAAATCCTAACTATCATGGAGATATTATTTGCTGAATCTTAATGAATTAAATCACTTTCCTAGAAATTCGATGTTCTGATCCTTTGGTGACGATAAAGGTTGGTTCTCTTTCTCTTTACAGACACAAATTCGACGATAGTGGTGGTTATGGCCTTGGAAACCCTTGGAACTTCTCCTCTCTTCTCACGTTGCCCTCTAATTTGGTTTTGATAGATAATGGCCGTAATCTTGGCTGATAAACAAAACGTAATATTCGTAGACTACCCTCCTGAGTTGCTGATTTGGCCTAAAAATACCCCGGGATCCAAACTAAACCCTCGACTAGTGTTTTCTGTGTATCTCGACCCTTTCGGACACGTTGACATAGACAAAATGACCATACAGATGATACAAATACAATTTACTTTTAAATCCATTTAAAATGATTCCTGACGCGACTGACATGCGCGTCCTAACTTAATTTTTGAATTATTGTACTAATAACTCGCGATAATATTAATAAATTCAATAATCATATATTCCAATATTCACTCAGTAATATTCAACATTATTATCATAATCAGATACCAACTCTCGTCTCGCTTGTATATAAATCTAGATTAACAAGTAATTATCCCATTTAGTTTAATTAATTCCATTAAATAAAATCAATAAAATTACGAGGTATTACATACTTCTCCCCTAATAACATAATTTTATCCCAAAATTCAAAAATAAAATATACCTGGCAAAACTAACTCTGGATAACGCTCGCGCATCTCATTCTCGCGCTCCCAGGTAGACTCCTCGGCATTATGATGCCGCCACTAAACACGTACTAATGGTACTATCTTATACCTAAATTTCCTCTCACTACGGTCTATGATAACAATCAGCCCCTCCTCATAGGAGCTATCCAGCTATAGATCAATCTCCTCTAAAGCAATGTGAGTATGGGCTAAATTATCTCAAAGATTCTCCTCTGTGAGGAGATGTGGAACACGTCATGGATCCTATACAAGTGTTCTGATAACCCAAGTCTATATGCAACTAGCCTAATCTTCTCGATAATAGGGAATGGCCCCACATATCTAGGCACCAACTTCCCCTTCTTCCCGAAATGCATAATCCCCTTTATAGGAGACACTCGGAGAAGAACCTGGTCCCCCACATTGAACTCCGGTCCTGAGCAACCCCGATATGGATCCATATCATCTCTATCCTCACCGAAATATCCTGAATCACTTTCGGTCGAAGTAGCTTGTTGTCCCCCACCTCTATTCAACATGCTGGGGAACGAAAATGCCTACCGTACAACGCCTCAAATGGAGTCATACCAATAGTGAACTGGTAGGAATTATTATAGGTAAACTCCACCAGCGGAAGATATTGCTCCCAACCACATCAAAAGTCGAGGATGCATATACGCAACATGTCCTCTAACATCTGATTCGTTCGCTCAGTCTTCCCATCTAGTTTCGGGTGATAGGTTGTACTCAATCGCAAATTCGTTCCCATAGCTTCTTGGAAACTCTCCCAAAACCATGACAAAAAAATCATATCCCTATCAGATACGATATTAAGAGGAACACCGTGGAGTCTCACTATCTCAGCTATGAAAATATGGGTGTGCTGTCCCGTAGTGTAGTTTTTTTGAGTTGGCAGAAAGTGAGCAACCTTGGTCAGTCGATCCATGATTACCCATATGGAATCGTGACCTCTCTACGATGTAGGTAACCCCATGATGAAGTCCATGGAAATTCTCTCCCATTTCCACATAGGAACCCTTAATGGTTGTAGAAGTTATGTCAGTCTCAAATGGTACACCTTTACTAGCTGACAAGTGACACATTTCGAAATGAATTCGGTAATATCCCTCTTCATCCCGCTCCACCAGTATTGTCGCCTCATATCCTGGTACATCTTATCCCCACCAGGATGTACCGTGAATCGCGAATCGCGAACCGTGCGACTCTGTCATTATCTCTTGTGCAAGTCTTCCCCCTCAGGAATAATAAATCTTATATTGAAGCGTAAGCCCCCCTCTGAAGTAATGGTATAAGACTCATCCCCTATGCTAGAAATCATACTATCTCCTCTTGGAAAAACAGGCCTGCTGCTTGAGCCTGTATAACTCTCGTAATGATCTGGGGCATAACTATCATCGCAGACATAAATGATCGGGCCACTAACTACTGGTGTCCTAACTCCTTCCACTTCGCTTTCCACACCTCGGCCATCTCACCTATTGGCATACGACTCAACGCTTCTGCTACCACGTTAGCCTTCCCTGGGTGGTATTGGATATCGAACTGGTAATCCTTCACAAACTCGAGCCACTGAAGTTGACACATATTTATTTCCTTCTGTATGAAGAGGTACTGTAATGACTTGTGGTCTGTGAATAAATGGAATTTCTCCCCTAGGAGCTAATGTCTCTGGATCCGAAGTGCAAATATGACTTCCACTAACTCCAAGTCGTTGGTAGGGTAATTCTTCTCGTGATGCTTAAGCTTATGGGAAGCATAAGCTATAGCCTAACTCTCCTTCTCAGCACAACCCCAGGTCCTAGTAAGCAAGCATCAGTGTAGATTAGATACTCCACTCTCAGCCTGGGAAATGCTAACACTGGTTCTAAGGTTAACTTGTCTTTTTACTCGTCGAAAGGCAACTGGCAGGCATCACTCCAGATAAATGTCACTCCCTTGCGAGTCAGATGTGTCAATGGACCCGCTATCTTTGAGAACCCCGAATAAACCTCCTGTAGTATCCAGATAGGTACAAAAAACTACGTATCTCTATCGGTATCATGGACTGGCCCCACTCCCTCACCGCTGACACCTTCCCCAAATCAATAGATATCCCACTGTCAGAAATGATGTGCCCCCAAAATCGATCCTCCTTCAGCCAAAAGTCGCACTTCTCATATTTTGCATATAACTCGTGCTGATGTAGTGTCTACAAAACCTTCCTCAAGTGCTCGGCATGCTCCTCCTCGGTCTGGGACTAAACCAGAATGTCATTAATGAAGATAATAATGAACTGGTCTAGGAAGTCTCTGAACACCCTATTCATCAAGTCCATAAACACTACTGGGGCATTGGTTAGGCAAAAAGGCATGACCCTGAACTTGTAGAAACTATATCTCGTCAAGAAGTCAGTCTCCGAGACATCTTGCTCCCTGAAGTACTGTGTAATAACCTGCCCTTTTGGAGATAATTAAATTCCATAATTAAGTATAATTTGGAATTTGGAGAATTTCTCGAAATAGTAATTTTGGGATTTTTGAGGATTTAATAATTTTCGAAGGGTGTTATAAATTATTTTGGGACATATAGGTCGAAGAAATTTAATTATATGTCGACAAAAGAGGTAAGATTTTGAGTAGAATACCACATTTAATTATTTTGGGTTTGAATAGTGATTTGCGATCAAGTACCTCAGATGGAAATTTCGACTGCGCCATGAGTCTCGGAATGTCCGAGATAGTCGGAAAAGAGTGTCCGATTGTCGAAATGGAGTTCCGGGTAATTTTGGAGTTAAATAGGCTCGTAATTGGGTAAACGAGTTGTTTTTGGGTTTTAAAGGGGTTAAACCCTTTTCTCCTCATAAAAGGAGGGAGAGGGGGAGAAAAGAGAAGAGAAAAGAGAACGAAGAGAGGGAAGAGAGAGAGGAGGAAGAAAAGAGGAAAAGGAGGAGATTTCGGCCAGCCTCCGCGGGATTCGTTTACTTGCTTTATTTGTTTACTTGCTTTATTTGTTTTTAAGCATAAATATCTCATATCATTGTTGGTATAACAAACCCTAATGATTTTGGGTTGGGTATTCGTGGATAAAACGGGTTTTGGGGAGTTAAAACGAATAAACCTCTAAAAATGATAAATTGGAGAAACTTAGGTTTTAATTGAAATAAATTGGTGATTCTGGGTTCTAGGATGTTTAGAACCCATATTATAGGTGTATTTGTAGTTGGTTGAAGTTGTAGGCCGTTTGGTGAAGATATGGAAGCTTGGGGGAAGCTTCCATGGCTGAAACAGCTTCTCGGAGAAGAAGCTGCCCGACTTGATCGATCAATCGATCATAGGGGATCGATCGATCATAGGGGATCGATCGATCGAAGCCATGGATCGATCGACGGCCATGGGTCGATCGATCGACCCCTGCTGAAAGTTGACAATTTCTCTAGGGTGATTTGGATAGGATAGATTCCATTTCATCTTGCTTTGAGGTTAATTAGGTGATAACCTAGAGGACCTTTTAGGACTTTATGGTCCATGAATTAAGGCAATTTAGGAGGGTAAAGTAAGGGTTTTTAGTATATAACCCTTAATCTATATTTTCGAGGAAAATAGAATAATTGTAGAAATTGATGGATTAGGGTTCCTAAATTATATTGGGGACTTCTAAATGATTAATTGGACTAGGTATAGTCTTGCGGGTTCAAGGAAATGAAATCCTTAACTCGTTTAATTTAAGGTTGTTCGGGTGAGATAAATCCCGAGGATATTTCTCGTAGGCATAGAGGCCTATATAATTATGCTTATAGAAAGCATAATTATATCGACTATCGTTAAGTGTATCCTAGTAGATAATTAGGATAAACTGGGAATATAGGTATGTGTTGATTTCACTTAGAGTGAAGGGTGTCATTGGAGATATCCAATAAATCCTTAGATGTGATTGATGTATATAGTGAATATTAAATTAAGAAATATTTGGGTTTAGTATCATGCTAATATGAATGCATGATTATGATTCCTGGAGGGAATCTTTGGGATTTTTGGTCATTTCTAGATGCTATAGGCCACTATGGCCGTTTATATATATATTCTAGGAAGAATATATAGGATATGTATATACTGTGTGATTTAGGTATATATATATTTTATGATGGAAATGATTTTTGAAAATATAAAAATGAATATTTTCAAAATGGAAAGAGAAATGTTTTTCATAATTAATAAAATATGGATTACACACCTCTCTAAATCGCTATCATAAGGGAAGTTGCGTGCGTATGGTGAAGCCCCTGACAAATTAACGCAGGGTGGATATAGTTCTATAGGCCATGTGAGCGTTTGTTGATATATATTTTTCTGCGCTGGTTAGGAGATTCCGGGTGTGGTCTTGACTATCCCGTAGGCACATGGCCGCTTCCCGACGTCTTGCGATGTAGGATCCCAGGTTGTCTTATGATAGGCCCTGGAAGATGATAGCCATGTAGGGGCGCGCACAGTGGAGAAATCCGGACGGGCGGTCTTAGAACACGTTATATTAAAGCAATTCATGATAATGGATTGGCTTTAATTACATTTCCTGGATATAGGAAGGGAAATGGGATAAAGGTTTGGCTTCAGTAACACTTCCCGGATGGAAGAAGAGATGTGGAAGCATATGATATGATCAAAGCATTTTTATGATAATGAAAATGGCTTTGAATACATTTCTTGAGTATCAAAAAGGGAAATTGGATGGTTTAAAAAGGTAAAGCATTTTTATGATAATAAAACTGGCTTTAAAAAGAGATATGATTTGTTAAAGCAATTCATGATAATGAATAGGCTTTTAAATACATTTCCTGGATATGAGAAGGGAAATGGAAGGTTTTGAGATAAAAATAATAAGTATTGATAAATACTTTGTATTTGGATTCTCATTCCGGGAGATAGATCCGGATGTTATTGGTAAAATATGTATATGTATATATGGATGAATCGAGTACCGAGGGTCTAATGGATCCCGACGATCGACCTTGCCATATAGAAGTGTATCGGGGGGTTCCTTGTTTGTATTTCGCTTCGCGAGACACCCCACACACGAATATGGCAATGTGTTGAGACTGGGGAGAAGTTTAATCCTTAGTGCTCTAATAGTATAAATGTTTATGGTATATATATATTTATATATATCTTTTCTGTACTAAGGGACTTGCGGATCTCGACGATCAATCGTGTTGCGTAGTAGTGTATCGGGGGGGGGGGGTTCCTTGTTTGGATTTCGCTTTGCGAGACACCCCACGCACGAATATGGCATAGGGTTGAGACTGGGGTGAAGTTTAGCCCTTAGCACATTTCTTGGACTATCTAGGATTGATAGTGGGTTGGGTGATAGACTAGTTTTGTAGGGTAGCTTGACTAGGATGTTTAGAGGGATGCGCTAGGAGTGCACTGTTAGAGGAGAGGTGAAGGGCATCTCATGAGAGTGCGATACCAATTTAAATATGAGATAAAACTATTTTTCTAAAAATAAAGCATTTATGCACTTGCAAAATATTTTCAAAACTCGGGCTCTGACCCGTTTATCTACTCTCCTTTCTTTCTATATTATATATATACATAGGTGTCCAGACACAGGGACGCCTGGATGGCACTTCCTTCGAGTTAGACGTCAGCTGCAGCAGCTGTGGATGCGTGCAGGATTTTAAGTAGACGCTTCCGTTCTTGTAATCTAGATAGGAGGTATTGTATAAACATTCGGGCCAATGGTTCAATTGCATTTAGTTATTCTTTCAGTACAGCATTCGATATGGTTGTATATTTTGACCGAGTGTTCGGTTGTTTTATTTCATTTCAGTTTCATTTACGCATAAACTGTGAGGATGTTTTATTTATCGTTGTTATAAAGAGTAGTAAAGTTAAAATTTTGACACCGGCCTAATAGGTTATTAGTAATAAAGTGTATTTTCGACAGTGATGCTAAGAATGATCCATATGAGACTCCTGTTTTAATTTAATATTTGAGTGATCGCCCGATATCTTATTAGGCGGGGTGTCACATGCTGGTATCCTGATCTCAAGTGAATCTTTGAGAAGAAGGCATCTCCTCTCAACTGGTCGAATAAGTCATCGATTCGGGCCAACACATACTTATTCTGTATTGTGACTTTATTCAACTCCCGGTAATCAACACACAACCTCAAAGATCTATCCCTCTTCTTAACAAACAACACAGGAGCACCCCATGACCAAGTAGTCCTACGGATAAACCCCTGACCCAATAGCTGCTCTATCTGATCTCGTAGCTGTCTCATCTTCGCTGGAGCCATACGGTAAGGTTCGTGAGCTATCGGCCGAGTTCTCGGTGCCTCATTTATGTTTTAACAAATAGATATTTCTCACCCTTAAGGAAATCAAGCACCTCCTTTTCAGTTCTGGCGCTTCCTTTCTACTACAAACCTTAATAATTTTTTTTATATGAAGTTAGATTTTGATGAAAATCCTCATTATCTTCACCTCCTCATTATATGGAGCGTCAGAATCACTACACCTCCCAATTTTATATCATCATCTCTCCTTTTTTCAACCTTTGATTTCATCTGCTATCTACAACCTTTAATGACGGGTATTTTGAATAAGAAGGAGTTTACAGTTTCTAATTAGCAATGAGGTGTAGGATATTATGTTATATTTATGTTCTTTTCATTGGCATTCAATTATGTTCTTCGAATTCAAACTACTACACTCTGTGAATAGGTTTGTGAAAAATCTATAATTCATATTTATATAAACTCGTAAAATCAATGCGGAAGCGTAAACGTGATGGTTCAATAAAATTAAACAATAAAATATTCACAAATTTAGCCAATATTTAATTTAGCACCAAATTAAATGAGTATGATGATTTAAACCAAATTTTATCTTGAAATTATCTTAAGCATGCGTTCTACGTTATGATGCAAGATAAAATAAACAGTATCACACTACGCTGCGATGTACGAGGAAAAATCCAAGACGGGAAAAAACCTCGGACAGCCCTAGCCACAAGTCCACTAGATACGGAATTACAATTACAAGACAGATAGACTTACAAAGACTGACTCGATCCCTCTCAAGCCTCGACGCTTCTTCTTGTAAACACCTCTTCCTTGCGGACAACCTCGGAACACCACCGTGGTCTCGGAATCCACCGACGGGGCTTTCTATGGTCACCGTCACCCGAGCAAGGAGCCTTTCTCCAAGTGGGCAGAATCGCAACAAAAAGTCTTCTTCTTTGATGGATGTAGAAGCAAACCAAAACTTCTCTTCTTGAATTCGGTAGAGATAAACCGGTGCCAAAACTCCAAGCAATTTGATATGTAAATAAGAACTTGGACTAAACACAATTGGGTGTAAACTAGAGTGTGAAGGATTTTCTCTTTGAAAATTAACACTCAAAACATGAACATTTTCCTAAACCATTTTTGCTCTCAAAAACTCTCTTAGAGATGGAAATATTTTAGAAATGTTATGGAAATGTTGGTTTGGAAAATGTGATTCCCGTCCTTCATAAAGTCTAAAAAAATCGGTTAAGAAACAAGTGGGAAAGTGGGATAAAAACTGCCAAAAACTGCCTAAAAACTGTTCCCGCCTAGCACTTCGTTCGAACGACATTTTGTTCGAACGACATTTCGTTCGAACGAGACTTCTAACGACACACCAGTATGGACTTCGTTAGAATCTCGTTGGAAACCTCGTTAGAACGAACAAGTTCGTTCGAACGACATTTCGAACGACAGACCAGTTTAGACTCGTTGGCAAACTCGGTCGAACGAAACCTGGTTCGAATGAAAAACTCGTTCGAACGACTTCCAAAATTTTTTACAAAATTCGATTTTTGGCCCAGAAACTTTATATACTTTATTTATAAAGTTCTAATTAAATTTTTCTGAAAGTAAACATAGTTTTAATTAAACCTAACACCCAACAAACTTTGTTCCAAGCTCCTATATAAACATAATTGCATTCATACCTTAGGAGCATGGAACTATAGATGATGAGGTAGAAACGAGGCACACAAACCGGTACATTTGATGAGGCTTTATACTCTTTGCCGCTACATCTTCAACAAACACATCATAGTCTTGAGAATATTACAATTAAATACTATCCTATGAATAAATGTTTTTGTCCGGAATTGAGCCAAAACTATATATGGACTCAATTGGAAATTTGTGTCCTTACAAATCTCCCCCTTTGGCTATTCCGGGACAAAAACCAAAACAAAAATCCTAAAGGGCCGTCAAGCTCACTAGACTCAAAACATAACCCACCCAAACTTGACTCAACCCAAGGATCAAACGCTTTTCCATTGAAAGATGCCGATTTAGAATAATTCCTGCACACTTAAGCAAACTCATCAAATGCATAGGGAATATCAAAGTATTAAATGCAATTTTAATTAATTACTCCCCCTAAATTAATTCTCCCCTTTATCAAACACATGACCTACTTAGAAAGACGTCTCCCCCTAAGATAAATCTCCCCCAAACTAAGATATGATAATAATAGGATTAGATACCATTTCTCCTCCTATCATCATTCTCCCCCTTTTTGTTCAGATTTAGGCAAAGGATAAAGAACTAATAAACATAAAAGCATGTTGAAGCTTAAAGTGATAAGTCATTAAAGCATATGGGTAATAAAAGCAAGGCAAAGACAAACAAATATCATATATATATATATATATATACTATAAATATACCAATAAGTACATGCATAAATATATAGATATAAACCCACACATGACACAAAATACAATAAGTTTGCACACTCATATGGCAAAAATGTGTCATATGGAAACGGAAGTGTTGGGGTGTGAACTAGTAACGATTAAATTTAGACCCAATCACTTAAAACATGTTCACGGAGTTCTCAATGGATTGTAAACTTCATCACAGTTAAATATAACCTCATGTGACAATAAGAAGATTGAACTCAATGAACAAACATACACAATGCATACAAGCCTAGAATGATGATGATTCTACAAACCAAATAGAGTCATGACATTAAAGACAACTAGGATAAACAGACATTGTGCAAACCGTTGATATACCATACAATTCTCCCTCAATAAGCATATATATATTCTTTTTCTTGTGAACGAATATATCAAACAAACATAGGCCTTGGCAATTGTTTTCTTTTAAATGCCAAATATTCTGTTTTTAGGCCTTTGGATCACGTATTTCTTTTAGATCCAATAAACGGTGGCTTACAATCGCAAAGGATCACTTAGTCCTTTCGGAGCCCTTCCCCGTGCATATGTATTATCATGTTTTCATTTTCACACAATTCTCACATGCAACGTATTTTGACATGCACTAGTCCTCCTAGGCCATAGATATGTAGATGACTAGATTGGTAGGATAACACCTCAAAAAGCTCAAATATAACATGTGACATTAAGATTTCAAAAGAGCTCGTGCATGTGTGAAAAGAGGCATATAGAAATAGAATCCATTTAAACAATACAGAATCCAACTACTCCATATAAAACATGGTAAAGAACATTTTAAGGATTGAAAATCAAACCAAAAGTTCTAGCCACGTGGGAGCGTACAAGATGGGATTCAAACACAAATATATGCCACATAAAGTGTGTCAAACAATAATACACAAAAAAAAATCTTTTTGAGTTTTTAACATTTTTAATCAAAAATAAATATTTACTCAAAAGGACAAACAAAAATCATTTGTATTTTTCATTAATCTCAAATGAAACAGATAAAACACAAATGATAAACAAAAATCTTTTTATATTATTCAGTCAATTCAAACAAAAATTATAATACAAAAAGATAAACAAGTCATAATTTCTAGCATAAGATATGAAATGAGGCAATGACTAGAAAATGACTAAACAAGCATACATTTAGCATGTGAATATAGCATGAAGTACAAACGCTAAAGTATGCAAACACTAACACATTCATCCTTTAGATTTAGCAAGGGATGAAGAATTTGAAAGTAAATGAGAATCAAAAACCCTGTTTTGCAAGGCAACCAAGTGGGATTTCCTATCCCAAATTAATGAAGAATGACTATCTTGGGGTGTTGGAACGTTAAATACCGTGGTTACTTTACTATGGGATTTTATAGGAATTCTTTTAAGATCAAAACAAAATGTCCTAAGATGACCTTTTCGACCACAAAGAGTACAAGTAAAAGCATGTCGAAAAGATTTACCTAAGGAGTGATCTTTAAATGCATTCCTAGTAGATTCTCCTAAAACATTGGTCTTGGCTTTATGAGTAGATTCATTACAAGTATTGAAGCCTAAACCACAAGTGTCATTTTTAATTTGGACCGTTCCTAACATTTTATCTAGTTTTTCCGAACGACACTCCAAATCAAATTTGACATTACTATAATCTTTTAATTTATTTTCCAATTCTAAAATGTGGGATTCTAGTAAAACATTTCGCTCTTCAAACGCAAGAAGCTCCTTTTTCAAGGATTCCATTAAACTCCTAAGGCTATCTCTCTCGCCTTCTACATATTCAAGCTTCTCTTGAAGAGTCCTCTCATGTGTCCTAAGGTCTTCTATTAAAGCACTTTCATCAACGACCTTGACACTTTCTCTTAAACTAGCTTCTAACTTCAAATTAGCTCTTTTTATTTTAATGGATTCTTTATAAAGTTCTTGAAAAGCATTTTGAAGTTCACTCATATTAACCTCCTCTTCATTTTCACTCTCTCTTTCTTCTTCACTCTCACTATCATCAAAAACAAGAGAATCATGTATAATGACCTTGGAAGTGGCATGTGCTATCGTTTCATCAATCGATGAGTTCTCACTATCACTCACATGACTAGCCATAAAAGCCACAAAATTTTTCTTAGTGGGGGAATCGGGCTTTTCTTCCTTATCACTATCACTAAGGGTCGCATTATATGAAATGGGTCGCTTACCCTCTTTCCTTAGTTTAGTGGGGCACTCATAAGCCCTATGGCCATAACCTTCACAACCAAAACACTTATTAGACTCGTCCCTATCTAAATTTTCATTACTAGGTTTAGGGATCTTCTCGGCTTCAGAAATCTTCTCGCTTTTATCATGTTTAGAAGTATCAAATTTCTTAAAATCATTTTTAAATTTATCTTTGTTAATTTTAAGAAATTTTCTAAATTTACGAGCAAACAAAGCCATATCTTCCAAGTCACTATCACCATCGCTCTCTACTACTTGTTTGACCTCTTTTCGGGCTTTTAAAGCAACGCCCTTTTCGATTTTCTTTTCAGTTTTAGAGGGAAACATATCAAGTTCATAGGTTTATAAATCACCTACAAGCTCTTCTAATTTCGTAGAGGCTAAAGTGGGTAAAGAATTTAAAACGGTCACTTTTGGAATAAATCTATCGGGTAGGGACCTTAAAATTTTCTTTACAACACGGTCGTCAGGTATTTTCTCTCCCAAGTTAAAAGATGAATTAACAATATCAGAAAGTCTAGCATAAAATTCATCAAAAGTCTCTTTTTCATTCATTTTGATAGTTTCAAATTGAGTGGTGAGGTTTTGGAGTTTTGAAGCTTTAACGACACTAGTTCCTTCATGAGTTAATTATAAAATATCCCAAGCTTCTTTAGCAGTCTCACACGTCATAATACGTCGCAATTCATCCGGTGTGACAGCGCTAAATAATGCATTTAAACCACGGGAATTAAAATTAGCAAGTTTAAACTCATTTTCAGTCCATCTATCGGCGGGTTTGATAACACGTTCATTTTCAACTAAATGAGTTGGTGGGGACCACCCGTTAACAACAGACATCCAAACTCTCTCGTCGATAGATTTTAGTGCCGATCTCATACGCGCTTTCCAATACGCGTAGTTTGAACCATCGAAAATAGGAAATTTTGAAAATGGGGAAAAATCCATTTTAGCCAAAAATTATTTAAAAGATCGTTAATGAAATAATTTATTGCTTTTTCTCTGATACCAATTTGAAAAATCTGTAATTTCCTATTTATATAAACTCGTAAAATCAATGCGGAAGCGTAAATGTGATGGTTCAATAAAATTAAACAATAAAATATTCACAAATTTAGCCAATATTTAATTTAGCACCAAATTAAATGAGTGTGATGATTTAAACCGAATTTTATCTTGAAATTATCTTAAGCATGTGTTCTACGTTATGATGCAAGATAAAATAAACAATATCACTCTACGCCGCGATGTACGAGGAAAAACCCAAGACGGGAAAAAACCTCGGACGGCCCTAGCCACAAGTCCACTAGATACGGAATTACAATTACAATATAGATAGACTTACAACGACTGACTCGATCCCTCTCAAGCCTCGACGCTTCTTCTCGTAGACACCTCTTCCTTGCGGACAACCTCGGAACACCACCGCGGTCTCAGAATCCACCGATGGGGCTTTCTATGGTCACCGTCACCCGAGCAAAGAGCCTTTCTCCAAGTGGGTAGAATCGCAACAAAAAGTCTTCTTCTTTGATGGATGTAGAAGCAAACCAAAACTTCTCTTCTTGAATTCGGTAGAGATAAACCGGTGCCAAAACTCCAAGCAATTTGATATGTAAATAAGAACTTGGACTAAACACAATTGGGTGTAAACTAGAGTGTGAAGGATTTTCTCTTTGAAAATTAACACTCAAAACATGAACATTTTCCTAAACCATTTTTTCTCTCAAAAACTCTCTTAGAGATGGAAATATTTTAGAAATGTTATGGAAATATTGGTTTGGAAAATGTGATTCCCGTCCTTCATAAAGTCTAAAAAAATCAGTTAAGAAACAAGTGGGAAAGTGGGATAAAAACTGCCTAAAACTGTTCCCGCCTAGCATTTCGTTCGAACGACATTTCGTTCAAACGAACTCTCGTTCGAACGAGACTTCTAACGACACACCAGTATGGACTTTGTTATAATCTCGTTGGAAACCTTGTTAGAACGAACAAGTTCGTTCGAACGACATTTCGAACGACAGACCAGTTTAGACTCGTTGGCAAACTCGTTCGAACGAAACCTGGTTCGAACGAAAAACTCATTCGAACGACATTTCGAACGACTTCCAGAATTTTTTACAAAATTCGATTTTTGGCCCAGAAACTTTATATACTTTATTTATAAATTTCTAATTAAATTTTTCTGAAATTAAACATAGTTTTAATTAAAGCTAACACCCAACAAACTTTGTTCCAAGCTCCTATATAAACATAATTGCATTTATACCTTGGGAGCATGGAACTATAGATGATGACGTAGAAACGAGGCACACAAACCGGCACATTTGATGAGGCTTTATACTCTTTGCCGCTACGTCTTCAACAAACACATCATAGGCTTGAGAATATTACAATTAAATACTATCCTATGAATAAATGTTTTTGTCCGGAATTGAGCCAAAACTATATATGGACTCAATTGGAAATTTGTGTCCTTACAGTTTGAGACAGAATAACTGACTTTTTCCTAATCTAAACATTGCATGTGACGCTACTGACATGATTACCTACTTAGATCATATATATATATATATATACATATATATATATACATATATACACATATATATATATATATATATATATAAATTTATATATATGGAATTTATAGAACTCCCTGTGTTAGTGTTCTGTTGTGGCTTTTGGTGCTTTCATTTTTTTTCTAAAGAAAACATTTTACCCATGGAAATAAATCTTAAAGTACATACCCTTCATTATAAGAATCTCATTGTGATGTATTTTTTGAAATATTATACTATTTTTTTCACACTATATGACACATGATGTTTCCAGGATTACAAGAAATACATATTTAGAATTTCTTCATTTGCACATGGGTAGGGCCATCTCTTTTGTTTTTTGTTTGTTTTATCTTGAATTTTTTTTGTTTACAAAATATATAGAGAGAAAATGTCCCATTCTCTCGAAAAATTAGGGTTTTCAATTAGGACACGTGCAACCTAATTAGACCTTCCAGATTATAATTTCATCAATGTGTGAAGATTCTCTGCATGACCCAAAATAACATAAAAGAATATTACGCATAATTAATTTACTACGGTTTTAAATAATAGTTAAAACCAATAAATATCTTCCCATTTTCATTCACCAGGTACACAAGCCTCCTCCCAATCTTGCATCAGTATTTCCATCAATTTATATTCCAATGCCAATGTTTTTTTTTATGCTAATGTTTGCTACTTTTTAAATATTTGGGTTTAATGAAAATATGGATACCCGGTTTTTTGGATAGGTCTTGCTTGGGTAAAATTGTTGCATTTGATGGTGTCGTATTTTTTGTTTCATTATTCAACAGAAAATTTCAATTCATTGGATACCTAAAATTTCAATAAATATTTTATTATCTTTGTCATCCCTTTTCTGAAAATTTTGATTCTAATTCTATTTCTAGATTCTATGGAACATTTTTTTTCCACATATGATGGACGGGTCTATTTTGATTCTAATCCTCTTTGAATTTTTTTATTGGTTTGAAGGCTTGGTTACATGGGCACGGAAATAAGGAGATACAAAAGGGAGTTGTTGTAAGACGTTGGTACAGTCTCTCTAATATCTCTTGACATAAAATTTTAGTTTTGTGAATAGATTCCTTAATGTGGTTTACATTTAATTTTTTCTATATAAATTTTAATGCTAATTGTTAGTACCCATGTGTGCGTATACTTGGTTATATTATTTAGAACTGCTGCAATTTTCATGATTGGCAGAAAAAATATAACACTAAAATATCTTAATACAATCTATATTATAATGATGGTATAAGGTGTTGTAGTAATATTATGGAAATGAATATATTCATTGAGCTCATTTGATATTATTCTTGCTTATACAAATTTTCAATTTTCATACCATATAAATTGTAACTGAGTCTTACAAAGTGCCTGTGCATCGCGCTTTTTAAGAATTACTCATAATCCATGAATAAAAATATAACGTTCTTTTGGTCATTCACCTTATTATGTAGAAATTCAAAAAATATTTGTTGTGTTGTTCTTGCCTCACACAAGAGATTCTCTAAACCATGTGATTATATTGACTTTTAAAAGGATAGGAAATAGGAGACTTATCTTTTCGTTTCGATAATTTTTTAGAGATTATAACCACTTTGAGATTAGTATAATTTTGTGTCCTAACAATTTGACACCTATATATGTATATTTTAGGAGTTCAAAAATATTTTATGTATATAAGAAATGTCAATTTTTAAAATAAGTTTAATTTTTTAGGGGCCCTCAAAAACATTATGTACGAAGGATGATTCAACTACCCAAGAATCTCACACGACTAAAATGGGCACCTAAAAATATGTTTAATTTTTTAGGCGCCCATTTATTTAATATCTTTGTATAATATTTTTTTAGAAAGGCACTAAATTGATTTTCGCACGGAGCACTCTCAATGACCGGCGCTATTTGACACCATTGTCAACTATCAATTTTCACACCATTTTCACCTCCATAATCCATGTTAGTCATTTTGGGTGCCCAACTTAAATTAAAAATTCTTTATATGTATACTAAATACATATAAATATATATTAATCTTAATAATTTAATTAAATGCATTAAAATCCATCACCCATGTGGATGGATCACATCAAGATTTGATATCCAAGTTGGATTAGGCGCTTTCTTTGGTCTTTGGGGAATGCGTACACTTCTAATTATGGGTGGCAATTCGGATCAACAGGTCATATTTCAACCCGACAAAACACGAACACGACATGAATTCGTATTTTTTTAGTTGACACAAACACGACCCAAATAAAAAACAACACATCATGGCACGACACGACACGAATACCAAAATTTCTTAAATTTCACACCTAAAAAACAGGATAACACGATAACACAACACGACTCATAACTCTTACACGAACACGACTTCGTGTAAAAAAAACACAACACGAACACGACATATCATGTCAATTCCGGAACAATTTCGTATCGTTTCATGTCATTTTTTTGTGTCGTTTCTAAAATTGACACCCCTACTTCTAATACGTTCTTGACTCCTGATCAAGATAAGGTTGGGCTTTATTTCGACAAGGCATCTTTTTACTTTCAACAAGCAGTTAAGGAGGATTCAAATGATGAAATTTATGCCAAATCTTTGGAAGTGGCTGCTAAGGCACCTGAATTACACGCGGAGGTACATAAATAAGGTTTTGGCCAACAGGACGTGAGCTTCAACTTCTACAAGTGCAAAGGGTTAAAATTCAAAGATAAAGAAGAAGAATAACAGTGATCTTAACTGCGCATATTTGGATTGATAGTTTCCATTAATCGATAACGTAACATACATGGATGTAGTTATATAGCATAAACATATGCAACTTAAACAGATGCCCGTTAAACACTATATCGAGCTTATTTCATACAAACTTACACCCGCATGCACATAATTAATAGATGTCCCAGGAACACTAGTTGGTGCGCAAAACCTACCAAAGCATTCATCAAGGGTACCATCAACGTTGAGGAGAAGGTCGGAATCCAACATTTAATGATTGTAAACAACCGAATCAGCAGTGGAGGTGACACCATTGAATATTTGTCATTTTAACGTGTTGAGTTGTCAAAATAGAACTTTTGACACCATTAAATATAATCAAAACATTTTTTGCTTCATTATTACACTACTAATATTAATAATCAAATTAAATGCATTAAAATTCATTGGTGACCCGAATATAACAGATACCATAAAACATAGTTAAATAGGATAAACATATGCATAGTTTCCATTAATCAATAACATAACATACATGGATGTAGTTATATCCGATAAACATATGCAAATTAAACAGATGCCCGTTGAAGAGTAGATCGAGCTTATTTCATACAAACTTATACACGCATCCACATAAGTAAATGCTTATACATAGATGTCCCAGGAACACTAGTTGGCCAATCTAGATTAAAAAGTCGTACAAACACCAACATGAGATGGAATGCAAGAACACCCGGATTGGTAGGGGCTCCAAGGAGCGCAAAACTTACCCCAGCATTGGCCAAGGGAACATTCAGCGATGAGAAGATTGTCGGAGTCCAACATTTTACGATTGTTAACAACCGAATCAGCAGTGGAAGTGACAATGGTGGCCATAAACACTATAGCCACCAACAATGTCATCAAAACAACCTTCTTCATTTCCATGTCTTTCTCTTATGTGAGTGTTTGTTATATCACAATGTCCCTTCCCCATGTCGTATTTATAGAGGGTTGGGTGAAACAGAAACCTTATCCAACCAAGGCTAAAACCGTCAAATGTACTTTCTAGAAACAACTTCTAAAGATGAAAAAAAACAAGTAAGAATGAATGATTTGGTTTACCTTCTTGTAATTATAGAAAATATAAAGTTCTCCCATATGTCTTCTTCATTTAACGTTAGGCTCTTTCTTAAAACATATCAGACCTTCTTCTTGAGCTCAGTTTTCATTTTGACCAAAAAAATAAAAATCCATGCTGTTGTTATTTAACCTTTCTTTTTTATGTTTTAATTATATCTAAATTTTCTATTCACATTCTTTAATTTATCAGATTTTTCATTTTCATAAATTATCCGGTTTTCTTCAGTTAATGTTAGGCTTTTTTCGGAAAAGTATAATGCGATTTTTTTAAAGTTTGTTTTCATTTGAAAAATAAATCATATATATATATATATATATATGTGTGTGTGTGCGTGTGTGTGTGTGTGTGTGTGTGTGTGTGGATTCGTATAAATAAAAAAATATCATACTTGATTTTTGGAGCTTCATTTATGGTTGTCCGAACTTAAAAAATAAAACTCATACAAAAAAACTAAATAACTTTAAGTCATATGAGATGATTTGAGAAATAAAAACTCCTTTAAAAATTATATATTGCTATTGAAATTATAAATTTGATTGTACAAATGACTAAAATAATAAATTTGACAAAAAATAAAAACAAAATCATTGGTACCTGTAGTGTTCCGGCTATGATTGGTTTACGTTCACAAGTAAAAAGTTAATTTCACCCCCATTAGCCTCCATTTTATATTTCAACTTACAAATACATTTTTTGTCTAGCAAGTGATCTGAATGAAAAGAAAATAAATAAAAATCTTTTAGAACTCAAAACATCTAAGTAAGAGAGAGGGAGAAAGAAACATACTTGGGTGATTTTTTTTTTCCTTTTTGAATAACGAAATCCAGTATATTATTTGGGAGATTTTCTCTTAAACCTTGTACATAAAAAAAAGTCAAAAATAATTAAAGAATTAATATACAAATAAATTTTATTCATTAAAAATGACTAAAATAATAAAAATGGTAAAAAAAAATCATAGGTACCTATAGTGTTCTGGCCATGAATGGTTTGCGTTCATGGTATAAAGTTATTTTCACCACCATTAGTCTCCATTTTCTATTTCAGCGTAAAAAACACATTTTTTTGTCTAGCAAGTGACCTGAACGAAAAGAAAATAAACTTTCTTAAAAAAATACCAATTTAAATATTTGATAGAACCCAAAACCAATAAGTAAGAGAGAGAGAGAGAGAGAGACATGGGTTATAAGAAATGTATTTTTAAAAGAAATAAAGGGAAAAAATAAAAAAGAAACATAAAACAACGAAATGTATTTTTTTTAAATCGTATTTTTAGAAACTATTTACAAAAAATAACACAACTTTTATCAAAATAAAGTTTTTAAACAAACATTTTTATTAAAAATTCAATTTTTCAAAAAACTACTTCTATAAAATATTATTTTTTTTAAAACTCAATTTTTTCTTAAAAAATAATTAGTTTTAAATCTAAATATCCCTCAGTAATATCCAAACAGTAAATCCATTTGTTCTAATATTTTAATAAAGTTTACCTAACCTAACCTATTGATGGAAATTAACATAATTTAAAGTGTAGATAAATTCTAAACCCCTCGTGTCGTGTCTGTATTAATTTGTGTCTTAAGTGAACCTAAAATGTTTGGGCATATGCATCTTTACCCTTCTCAAAAATGAAAGCGTGTTGTAAAATATGTAATAAAAAAGTTGACAAACTCAAAATAATAAAAACAAAACAAACAAAATAGAAGAGATGATTAATTAAAGTAAATTTACTCCAAATTTGGAGGAAACATATAAACTTGTGCTTGATTGATCTTATTCTTCACCTTCATCCAATAAGAAAAAGGAATTTTATTTTCTTAAACCTCATCAACTTTGTGTTCTTCTTTCATTTCCAACTGCAAATACACAGATGGCAAACAAACATAAAATAAATGTAACCCTTGCTATTTTGTTTTTAGTCATATGAAACTATGATTGGGTTATTGTGAAGATGATGAAGATGCTGTGTACTAATAAGTGAGATAAAAATGAAAAGCATTTGTATTTGGAAATGTATGTGTTGTTTATGTTAACCCACATGGGGTATGGTGAAGGTACGTGGTTTTTTTACTCGGGACCATGTAAAGACAAGATGAATGTTTATCTTTTCATATTAGCGTTCTTGGGACCTGCTCAACCGAAATTCAAGGCATGCCAAATACATGAATAAAAAGTGTAAGTTATAATACTCAGTCTTTATTATTGCCACGTGTCATTCTCAGAGGATTTGGGTCTATAGTTTTTATATAGTTATATAGATTTAATGTTCCCAGACGTGGAGGTGCAATGAGGGCTTCAAAGCTTGTATAGAGTTTTGTAGACTAAACGTAAGAGAAAGGAAAAAAGCAAGGGCAATTAGGTGAGATTTAGGGCTATAACAATTAAGATTTTTAATGAAGCTTCACATGTTTGTGATTTGGGGCTTTGATTTTTAGAGCCCTAACTATCTGCATATACTGAATTCCAAAAATAGTTTTGCGGGGCTTGAAATCACAACTGATTTTTATATATATATTTTTAAAAAATTGGTCGAACTTTTGCTCCTTTTAAAGTACTTAAAAATAGCGAAAGTTTGACCCATTTTTTTTATATGAGTCCTTTGAAATCTTTGAATATCTCATAAACAAAATCAGCGTAAAAATATATTTTTTACTATTTAAAAAATAATAATGTGCAAACTTAGTGTACACATGAGCCTTCATTTTTCATAATTCTTCATTTTTTCAAATTTTCCTTTTTCATAAATTATCTAGTGTGTTTTCAGTTAATGTTGAGCATTTTTCTCAAAAGTATAATACGATTTTTTTAAGTTTCTTTTCATTTCCTAAAAAACAGAAAAAAAACATATATTTTTATTTAACATCTATTTTATTATTATATATATATATATATATGTGTGTGTGTGTGTGTGTGTGTGTGTGTGTTTATGCTCTTGTGCGGATCGGACATGTGTCGCCTGGAGGTAATCCTAGAAATTATTGGCTAAATTGTAGGAACTCTCTCTCTCTTTTTTAGGCACACCGTCAGGTAACACATGTCCGGTCCGCATTCTTAAAATACGGATTAGACCCCACAAGACCATTACTATATATATAATAAAGTATAAAACTTATGTATGTCACAAGTTGGTTAATGATGTCATCTAAATAATTTTTTTGCACTACCTATTTTCCCCCTCTATCATTTGAGTTTCCCCTCTTTTCTTTCTCTCATCTCTTTTTCACTTTAATTCAAACAGAAGGATATTTAGATAAACACACACCAAACCCATTTCAAACTTTTTTTTCTCTCCCTTTCTCACGAACGATCACAAGGCACCAAACCAAATCCTCCTACTTTTAGATTCCAAAATTCTATATCCCACTAAATTATAGGAAACTAAAAGCAAGCACGCTTCTCTCTCTCTCTCAGTTCTCCGAGACCTCCCACCCACACGCGATTTGGTACCATTGTTTTGTGCTTGAGCCCATTACTCCCCGATCTGTTAGCATTTATTTACTTCCAACACACAAATACATACTGTAGAAGGGTGTCTACCTATAAAAAAGTAAAAATATTATTTTATTAGAAATACTGAGAAGAAACCCAGGGTCCCGACAGAAACTCATATTGAGCAAGAACCCCCCCGGGGTCCCGGTAGAAACTCATATTGAGCAGGAACCCCCCGGGGTCCCGACAAAAACTCATATTGGGCAGGAACCCCCAGGGTCCCGACAGAAACTCATATTGAGCAGGAACCCCCCCAGGGTCCTGGTAGAAACCCATATTGAGCAGGAACCCCCCGGGGTCCCGACAGAAACTCATATTCAGCAGGAACCCCCAGCGCCACTGCAAGTATCAGCGCCGCTGCAAGTGTCAACGACGCTGCAAGTCTCTACGCCGCTGCAAGTATCGGCGCCGTGGCAAGTCTCTACGCCGCTGCAAGGGTCGGCGCCACTTCAGATGTCTATGCCGCTGCAAGTGTCGGCGCCGCGGTAAGTCTCTACGCCGCTGCAAGTATCGGCGCCATGGCAAGTCTCTACGCCGCTGCAAAGGTCGGCACCGCTTCGAGTGTCAATGCCGCCGTAAGGGTCGGCGTCGCGACAAGTCTCTACGCCGCTGCAAGGGTCGGCGCCACTTCAGGTGTCTACGCCGCTGCAAGTGTCGGCGCCGCGGCAAGTCTCTACGACGCTGCAAGTATCGGCGCCGCGACAAGTCTCTACGCCGCTGCAAGGTTCGGAGCCGCTTCATTTGTGTGCGCCGCTGCAAGTGTCGGCGCCGCGACAAGTCTCTACGCCGCTACAAGGGTCAGCGCCACTTCAGTTGTCTGCGCCGCTGCAAGTGTCGGCGTCGTGGCAAGTCTCTACGCCGCTGCAAGTGTTGGTGTCACGGTTAGTCTCTACGCCGCTGCAAGGGTCGGCGCCGCTTCATGTGTCTGCGCCGCTGTAAGTGTCGGCGCCGCGACAAGTCTCTACTCCGCTACACGGGTCGGCGCCACTTCAGTTGTCTGCGCCGCTGCAAGTGTCGGCGCCGTGGCAAGTCTCTACGCCGCTGCAAGTGTCGGCGCCGCGGGCAAGTCTCTACGCCGCTTCAAGGGTCGACGCTGCTTCGAGTGTCAGCACCGCCGCAATTGTCGGAGCCGCGGCAAGTCTCTACGCCGCTGCAAGGGTCGGCACCGCCTCAAGTGTCAGCGCCGCCGTAAGCGTCCGCACCGCCCCAAGGGTCGGCGCCGCTTCATGTGTCGGCGCCACTGCAAGTGTCGGCGCCCCGACAAGTCTCTACGCCACTGCAAGTGTCCGCGCCGCTCCAAGGATCAGCGCCACTTCAGGTGTCTACGCCGCTACAAGTGTCGGCGTCGCGGCAAGTCTCTACGCCGTTGCAAGTGTCGGCGCCGCGACAAGTCTCTACGCCACTGCAAGTGTCCGCGCCGCTCCAAGGGTCAGCGTCACTTCAAGTGTCAGCGCTACTACATAAGGGTCACTACAGTAATGACAATCGAGAGAGTCAGCGTCACTGCAAGACTCAGCGCCAGTGCAAGGGTCACTGCAGAAATGTTATTCGAGAAGTGCTGCTACAGGGGTTTCGACCGAAACTCATATTGAGGAAGTAGCTATCGCAAACAACTCCCCATCATGAAACATCAGTCTCAAAATGAACAACAACACTAACACTTTACTTTCTTGTACAGGTTGCCTAGTCGAGCAAGCAGGGCTCGAACAGGCGCGTTGGGACCTCTTGGGAGTTTTGGCTTGGCGGCTGAGGGACAAGGTATGTTGAGCAAGATCAACCACTTAGCACTATAGGATTGAGATAATACTAGTAGGAGACCCTACGGTCACCCAGTCCTCACACACCTCACACTTAGTCACAAGTGAAGTGAGCAGCCAAAGGGCTGGCTGCTCACAAGAAAAGAACTGTTTATAAAATGTTTTTAGAGGAGGGGGTCCTCTAAACCCCTCTCAAGAAAAATGATTTTAGAAGGGGTCCTCGAGACCCCCCTCAAGCTTGCAAATATTTTAGAGGAGGTGGTCCTCGAGAGCCCCCCTCAAGTTTACAAAGTTTGTATCAAAGTTACTATTTCAAAAGAAATTTAGCAAATCAGATATTTTGTCTCCATTGGAAGACATATTTGCTTTTGAACTTTGGTCGGCGCCAGGGGGCATCTGCCAGAGGGGACAGGCAGACCTGCCTGCAGGTAGGGACAAATAGTACACTGCAGACTTTGTCCCTCACCAACCCTCTAAGCTTTGGCGCCAAAAGGGCCAACCCAGCCTTAGTGCCCAAGTATAAATAGGACCCCTGGGCAAGGTCATAGAGATATAGAAGACTCCATAGCAAAGTCACTCTGTCAAAATCACACCAGAACCTCTCTAGTATTCTCTCCCTGCTCTCTCCCTAGTGCTGAGTGCCTTGTTCTTTCACTCCCCACTGACAGCCATCACTCTCAGGTGTTTCCCTTGAGAAAATTACTATTTTTGCTGTGAAAGTTCATCTTCTTGCAGGGAGTGAGTTGAAGCTTGAGTTCCATTGTTACCAGAAGGAGAAGTTTTCTTCAGAAGTTGCACCAGGAGACCTTGAAGACCTTGCAGGCAGCGTCCATTGGAGTGGGTCACGCCTCACCCTTTCCAGTTATTCATAGACCCCAGTCTCACTACCCTCCTACATTTGGCGACTCTGCTGGGGAGGTATCCTCACTTCCATGGACAAAGAAGGTTTTAATGTTTCTAAGCAGCTAGTGTTTGAAGACATTCCATCTGGAAATGGAGCTCAAAGAGACAAGGCCACTCAGGTGGATGTGGTGGTCATCGGAGCAAAGGTACCTGCTCCTCTGGGAGGGCAGACCAACTCACCGCCAACAGCTCCGGTGGCAGAGGCTTATGAGTATGTTTTTAAGACTTGGCAAGTTTGGGTCAAGATTGTGTAAGACCAGCAGCAACCCCCTGTGGAGGGGCAGCCGTTCCGGTGGCAATTCCGGTAGAAGTAGCTCAGTCGCAGAGGACGGCGCTGGAGCAAGTTGTGACAAACATCAAGTTCACCGGCAGGAACCCCAGGAACCCATGGATGCGAAACCTTGGGTGTCCCTCGTTGCCAACAAAGAAGTTGTGGCAGCAGTCCCGATGAAGAATGAGGTCGAGACACCCTCGGATGGGAAGTCAAGGCGCGAGGAACTCATGGGCGAGGAACCCTGGGTGTCCCTCGCTGCCAACAAAACATTGTGGCACCAGTCTCAACAAAGATTGAGGTCGAGACACCCCCGGGTGGAAATTCAAGGCGTGAGGAACTCATAGGCGAGGAATCCTGGGTGTCCCTCGTCGCCAACAAAAAAAGTCATGGCAGTAGTCTCGACGAAGCATGAGGTCGAGACACCCTCGGATGGAAAGTCAAGGCGCGAGGAACTCATGGGGGAGGAACCCTGTGTGTCCCTCGTCGCCAATAAAAAAAGTCGTGATAGGAGTCCCGACGAAGCATGAGGTCGAGACACCCCTCATTCACTACAGCGGTCGAGGAACCGATGGGCTGTAATGCATTCGAGGAACCCATGGGCAGTAATGGAACACGAGAAACCCCCTTGCAGTGACGAGGGACCCGTAGACGCGAGGCCAGGTCGCGAGACTCGCGGCCGCTGACGAGAGGCCACCATACTGCCATAGGCCGAAACCCCTATTTCTGAAAATTCAAAGGCATCGAGACACACCCTCCCAAAGAAACTAGGGTTTTTGACGACTCCAAGGCAGCTAGCGAGGGATCCTCGGACGTAGGGTCACCTCGCAGAAAACCACGGGTCGAGACCCCCTTCTTCAGAAAAAATCACGGGCGTCGAGACCCCCCTCTCTCCAACACTGGTTCCAACAGACAAGGAACCCTCCACGTCTAGCCGCTCATCACAGGTCGAGACACCCGGATAGGAAGTCGAGGAGCGAGGAACTCATGGGCGAGGAACCCTGGGTATTCCTCACCGCCAACAAAAAAAGTCATGGCAGCAGTCTCGATGAAGCGTTAGGTCGAGAGACCCTTGGAGGTGAAGTCGACGCGCGAGGGACCCTCGACGTGGCACAAGGTCGAGGAACCCTTGACGAAATTCAATGTCGAGATACCCTCGGATATTGGGTCCGACGAGGAACCCTCTCCCACCTCAAGCAATGGTAAAAAACCAACCAGGTTCAAACCACAACGCGAGGAGCCCAAGACTAATGGGATTTCTAATGAGGAACTGTCGGCGACAGCAGACTGTGACGAGGAGCCTATGTGCGAGGACCCCTCCCCCGTCTCAAGAAGCAGTGAAGAACCCCTCACGCTAAATTTCTTGGGTAGGAACCCCTTATGGGCAGTAATGCCATCGAGGAACCCGACGTGGTGAAAGGGGAAATTTTCGTCGCAAATGATTTGGACGAGGAACCCACCTTGATTGAGGGTGACCGCGAGGAATTTCTCAACAAAAGGTACACCAGACTAATGCTTTCTCTTTCTTAATAGTATAGTAGAACCTCTCAGTAGATTAGAAGAGGGCCTATGATATAAGTAACTTTCCTCATTATACTTGGGGATATATGCAACCCAAAAGCAAAAGTATAGTGAGTAAGCCCGTGCAGACACGACAGGACCAGCAAGAGGTTATCCTCCTAGTAATAATAATAATAATAATAATAATAATAATAATAATAATAATAAATTCACTACATTTTTTTTATTATTATTATTATTCCAATCAGATTTATAGCCTAGAGAACAAGTCTTAACCTCTGTTCTCCAAAAAATTGTAATTGACCAGTTTTCAAAAAATAGGGAGATTTCTCATAATTAATTTTATGAATTTTATCCACCTAACTGTTTGCAATTTTCAAAGCCACATGCCCTCATGTTAAATATTATGAAAGAAAAGGGGCCACCAGAGCATGTAGTTTATTATTTTATTTTTGTTATGATGAATAAAATAAAATAATATAAAATCAAAAGATAAACTGATTAGTTGATTACGAAAAGAATTGGTGTAATCACGTTTATTATACTCATGGTACCTTCTATTGAGACATGTCTAAAAGTATAATCAATTTTCAGCTACACCTACATCAAGGTGCTTTATCACAAAAAGTTGGGTTCCTCGCCGAGAGTTGCGAGGATAAGATTTCCCCAAATACAAAACCAACTGTGCCTAGGTTGGGTTGCTCGAAATTTGGATTATTTGAGAGACCCATATCTCAGATAGTGAGATACACAAGTTAAATGTAAAAAAAAAAAAATCTCACAGAAGACGCAACCCATATGCAGCTAATAGACTTCCTTGACAGGTCACTCAGGAAGATAATTTTGAAAGTAGCGAGGGATATTTTATTGCTACTCGCACAATTAAAAAATAAAGTACCACTTCCTCGTTCTTAGTTGAAAAGACCAATTGTCAGCAAAAATCCAGTTTCCAAATACTCGCTGAAATCGCGGACTGGTAACAAAGTTAATTTTCGAGCAAGGAGAAGTTGAACAACAACAAAAAAAAAATATATATTTGTGTTCCTCGCTCTTTGAACCAAAACCGCACCTCCTCGTTGGCATCTACGTTTCTTGCAAACTCCTTTGAGGAAAGAAAAAAAATATATAATAATTATACCAGTAAAAATGACAGTTAGAAATGTCTGCCACCAGTTCGAATGGAAACCGTATTCCCCTTGCTCAAACGAAAAAATTTCCAAATATCCACACTGTACATGTCAATCACTTCCTCATGGTCATTTTATCAAGCATGTGATGACCAAAACAAATAAAAAGAATACCTAGATGGGTTCCTTGCCCATAGGGTTTGTCACCCTTAAATTCAGAGGTACCAACTCACAACTTATATCTCAAAAAATTTTGATATATATATATATCCAGTTACTTTTAACAGCCACATAACCACAAATAGCAGCGTCACTCGCTCGTGTTTGGCGTGCTTGTATTCGGTTTGCTGGACCCAAACACGCTCCAAGTAAGAGGTTGAGCTTCGATTGCTCCATTTCATAAATCAAGATTCCAAGTATCTCCAATCTAGTCTGGTCGCTTGGTTTCTCAAATCTAGATGAAAAACTTTGAGATATGGAAAATCTATTCACCTAAGCCTCGCGTCAGCTCTAATCCGCCCATAAAAAAAAGGGGGGTTAATTTCCGTAAAGATCGATTGCTCACAGATCTTAAAGATCAGTCCAAGAGTTGGTTTTACTATACTCTCACCTGCTCCAATGGGTTTATAGTCGAGACCCTACCTTGCACATCTCACTTGCTCTTTTTGTCGCTTCTCTCATGTGTTTAAAGAAAGGGCAGACGAGGAACCCAGCATATGCGTCTGCTCAATGGGTTTAAAAAAGAAAGTATGCGAGGAACCCAAGACAAGAAACCCAACAACTGTTTTCTCAGAATATATTTCTAAAGCTACAAAAGAAATATCAAGGGTTTAAAAAGTTGTGCGAGGAACCACTACGAATAAAGTAGAAAAAAAATTATATATATATTAGTAGCACAAAAATGTATTGGAGCGAGACACTCTAATTTCCTACCAGTCTCTCGAAGCATGATTCTTGTATGAACTCATCTACTTTATTAGATGTAAACGAAAAGAAAAAATTGGGGTTTTAAGAAATGCACAAACAATTCCCCCTGTTTCGAATAAGGGTAAATAGTTTTAAAAGTTGAGTTTAAAAATATCCCTCTCATCTATTTTATGACATTTTATAAAATATATATATTGAAACAAGGGTACATCACTCCACTTATTGTTATAAAAAAGTAAGGGATTGCCCAAATATAGCCCTCATATTTTTTGGTCTTATAACATGAAAGATATGATAAGATAACTGTCTTGGCAAGTGCCATCTGTTTAAAAGAGTAGTTTTCTACGAAAGTCGTTTGTCCTTTATTAAGACAGTTGTCTTCCTCAAAACTAAGACCAGATTGGTATGTTTATTACCCATTGCTCGAAATACAAGCGAGACACCCGTAGAATATGAAATACCTTGTATCGCGCAAGATAATTGATATAATAATAAAATTATTATTATTGCTCAATAATTGTGATACTTTGGAATTTCTCAAGTTGTATCCTCGAAATACTGTATGTGATTAACTTCACATAATATTATCAGTTGATTTAAAATGCAGGGTAAAACGAAAAGAAATCCCAGTACATATAATTGTGATTTTCTCAATATAAACTTTCTAGAATAATATAAGTGTTCTTTTTATAAGAAAGTATCACAAATAAGGATCGCTTGAATTTATAATCCATATGTTTATGCTTTTAAGTTCACATAAAAAATAGGGGTTGCTTGAATTTATGACCCGAGCGTTTATGTGACCAGGGGTTTCTCAAATTTACAAACTAAATTTGTACACTTGAGTGCACAAGAATAGTGTTGCCCAAACTCATAACCCCCATATTTGTGTGTTTTAACAAAGTTTGTTTTGGGAATATTCATATTTTGATCAATAATCCTAAAATCCTCAAATTTAGTTATTCAGAATAGTTCATGTGAGTAATTTCACATTTCATTAATGTTAAATAGTTTAAAGTGCGACAGTTTAGCACCTAAGGCTCCAAAGGCACCGGAGCGCTCACAGTCATGAGCAAGTGACAAGCATAAATATAAGGTACGACAGTTTAGTACCTCATGCTCCAAGGGCAACGGAGCGCTCATCATATTGAGCAACTGTTAAATATAATTATAAGGTACGAAAATTTAGTACCTAAGGCTCCAAGGGCACCGGAGCGCTCACAATATTGAACTACTGCCAAGTATAAGTATATGTGTGACAGTTTAGCACCTAAAGATCTAAGGGCACCGGAGCGCTCACAATATAGAGAAAGTGTCAAGTATAAACATAAGGTACAACAGTTTAGTACCTAAGGCTCCAAGGGCATCGGAGCGCTCACAGTCTTGAGCAACCGCCAACTATAAGTATAAGGTGCGACAGTTTAGCACCTAAGGCTCCAAGGGCACCGGAGCGCTCACAGTCTTGAGCAAGTGCCAAATATAAATATAAGGTACGACAGTTTAGTACCTAAGGCTCCAAGGGCATAGGAGCGCTCACAGTCTTGAGCAACTGCCAACTCTAAGTATAAGGTGCGACAGTTTAGCACCTAAGGCTCCAAGGGCACCGGAGCGCTCACAGTCTTGAGCAAGTGCCAAATATAAATATAAGGTACGACAGTTTAGTACCTACGGCTCCAAGGGCATCGGAGCGCTCACAGTCATGAGCAAGTGCCAAGTATAAATATAAGGTACGACAATTTAGTACCTAAGGCTCCAAGGGCACTGGAGCGCTCACAATATTGAGCAACTGCCAAGCATAAGTATATGTGCGATAGTTTAGCACCTAAAGCTCCAAGGGCACCGGAGCGCTCACAGTATAGAGCAAGTGTCAAATATAAATATAAGGTACGACAGTTTAGTACCTAAGGCTCCAAGGGCATAGGAGCGCTCACAGTCTTGAGCAACTGCCAACTATAAGTATAAGGTGCGACAGTTTAGCACCTAAGGCTCCAAGGGCACCGGAGCGCTCACAGTCTTGAGCAAGTGCCAAATATAAATATAGGGTACAATTGTTTAGTACCTAAGGCCCCAAGGGCATCAGAGCACTCATAGTCTTGAGCAACTGCCAAGTATAAATAAAGGGTACGATAATTTCATGCACAAGTTTCTCGACATTACAAGACACTTCTGCACGAGGGGGCTAATATTAAGAAGTCCTCAAGCAAGTGAACAAATAATAAAATAAGCTTGGAGTGGGGGGACCCACTTAGAGTGACTCCACCTGCCCAAGATTGCAAGTTTGACAAAAAATAGCCAAGGGTGAGGGGCCCGCCGCGAGCAACCCCTCCGCCCAAGATGAAAGGCCCCAGAAAAAGGCCAAGGGCGAGGGGCTTACCGCGAGCATACCCTCCGCCCAAGATAGAAGGCCACAGAAAAAGGCCAAGGGCGAGGGGCTCACCGCGAGCAACCCCTCCGCCCAAGATAGAAGGCTACAGAAGAAGGCCAAGGGCGAGGGGCTTACCGCGAGCAACCCTTCCGCCCAAGATGGAAGGCCACAGAAAAAGGCCAAGGGCGAGGGGCTCACCGCAAGCAACCCCTCCGCCCAAGATAGAAGGCCACAGAAGAAGGCCAAGGGCAAGGGGCTCACCGCGAGCAACCCCTCCGCCCAAGATAGACGGCCACAGAAGAAGGCCAAGGGCGAGGGGCTCACCGCGAGCAACCCTTCCGCCCAAGATAGAAGGCCGCAGAAGAAGGCCAAGGGCGAGGGGCCCGTCACGAGCAACCCCTCCGCCCAAGATGAAAGGCCCCAGAAGAAGGCCAAGGACGAGGGGATCACCGCGAGTAACCCCTCCGCCCAAGATAGAAGGCCACGGAAGAAGGCCAATGGCGAGGGGCTCACCATGAGTAACCCCTCCGCCCAAGATAGAAGGCCAAGAGCGAGGGGCCCATCGCGAGTAACCCCTCCGCCTAAGAGGAAAGGCCAACAGAAGAAGGCCAAGGGTGAGGGGCTCACCTCAGTTAACCCCTCCGCCCAAGTTTATACTGAGATAAGGAGGTCCACTATAAATGTCCTCATTTACAAAACTTGGGATGAAGTGACATAACATTTAATGACCCTAAGGGGAATGATGAAGAAATCCTAGGGTCCCAGAAAATAAATGAATTTATGGCGTACAAAGCCTTTTGGTCTACCCAACACAAAAGACTTTGCACGAGGGGCTAATGTAGAAGGGTGTCTACCTATAAAAAAGTAAAAATATTATTTTATTAGAAATACTGAGAAGAAACCCAGGGTCCCGACAGAAACTCGTATTGAGCAAGAACCCCCCCGGGGTCCCGGTAGAAACTCATATTGAGCAGGAACCCCCCGGGGTCCTGACAGAAACTCATATTGGGAAGGAACCCCCCAGGGTCCCGACAGAAACTCATATTGAGCAGGAACCCCCCCAGGGTCCCGGTAGAAACCCATATTGAGCAGGAATCCCCCGGGGTCCCGACAGAAACTCATATTCAGCAGGAACCCCCAGCGCCACTGCAAGTATCAGCGCCGCTGCAAGTGTCAACGACGCTGCAAGTCTCTACGCCACTGCAAGTATCGGCACCGTGGCAAGTCTCTACGCCGCTGCAAGGGTCAGCGCCACTTCAGGTGTCTACGCCACTGCAAGTGTCGGCGCTGCGGTAAGTCTCTACGCCGCTGCAAGTATCGGCGCCATGCCAAGTCTCTACGCTGCTGCAAGGGTCGGCACCACTTCGAGTGTCAATGCCGCCGCAAGTGTCGGCGTCGCGGCAAGTCTCTACGCCGCTGCAAGGGTCGGCGCCACTTCAGGTGTCTACGCCGCTGCAAGTGTCGGCGCCGCGGCAAGTCTCTACGCCGCTGCAAGTATCGGCGCCGCGACAAGTCTCTACGCCGCTGCAAGGTTCGGCGCCGCTTCATGTGTCTGCGCTGCTGCAAGTGTCGGCGCCGCGATAAGTCTCTACGCCGCTACACGGGTCAGCGCCACTTCAGTTGTCTGCGCCGCTGCAAGTGTCGGCGTCATGGCAAGTCTCTACGCCGCTGCAAGTGTTGGCGTCGCGTCAAGTCTCTACGCCGCTGCAAGGGTCGGCGCTGCTTCATGTGTTTGCGCCGCTGCAAGTGTCGGCGCCGCGACAAGTCTCCACGCCGCTACACGGGTCGGCGCCACTTCAGTTGTCTGCGCAGCTGCAAGTGTCGGCGCCGTGGCAAGTCTCTACGCCGCTGCAAGTGTCGGCGCCGCGGGCAAGTCTCTACGCCGCTTCAAGGGTCGACGCCGCTTCGAGTGTCAGCGCCGCCGTAATTGTCGGAGCCGCGACAAGTCTCTACGCCGCTGCAATATATATGTGTGTGTGTGTGTGTGTGTGTTTATGCTCTTGTGCGGATCGGACATGTGTCGCCTGGAGGTAATCCTAGAAATTATTGGCTAAATTGTAGGAACTCTCTCTCTCTTTTTTAGGCACACCGTCAGGTAACACATGTCCGGTCCGCATTCTTAAAATACGGATTAGACCCCATAAGACCATTACTATATATATAATAAAGTATAAAACTTATGTATGTCACAAGTTGGTTAATGATGTCATCTAAATAATTTTTTTGCACTACCTATTTTCCCCCTCTATCATTTGAGTTTCCCCTCTTTTCTTTCTCTCATCTCTTTTTCACTTTAATTCAAACAGAAGGATATTTAGATAAACACACACCAAACCCATTTCAAACTTTTTTTTCTCTCCCTTTCTCACGAACGATCACAAGGCACCAAACCAAATCCTCCTACTTTTAGATTGCAAAATTCTATATCCCACTAAATTATAGGAAACTAAAAGCAAGCACGCTTCTCTCTCTCTCTCAGTTCTCCGAGACCTCCCACCCACACGCGATTTGGTACCATTGTTTTGTGCTTGAGCCCATTACTCCCCGATCTGTTAGCATTTATTTACTTCCAACACACAAATACATACTGTAGAAGGGTGTCTACCTATAAAAAAGTAAAAATATTATTTTATTAGAAATACTGAGAAGAAACCCAGGGTCCCGACAGAAACTCATATTGAGCAAGAACCCCCCCGGGGTCCCGGTAGAAACTCATATTGAGCAGGAACCCCCCGGGGTCCCGACAAAAACTCATATTGGGCAGGAACCCCCAGGGTCCCGACAGAAACTCATATTGAGCAGGAACCCCCCCAGGGTCCCGGTAGAAACCCATATTGAGCAGGAACCCCCCGGGGTCCCGACAGAAACTCATATTCAGCAGGAACCCCCAGCGCCACTGCAAGTATCAGCGCCGCTGCAAGTGTCAACGACGCTGCAAGTGTCAACGACGCTGCAAGTCTCTACGCCGCTGCAAGTATCGGCGCCGTGGCAAGTCTCTACGCCGCTGCAAGGGTCGGCACCACTTCAGATGTCTACGCCGCTGCAAGTGTCGGCGCCGCGGTAAGTCTCTACGCCGCTGCAAGTATCGGCGCCATGGCAAGTCTCTACGCCGCTGCAAAGGTCGGCACCGCTTCGAGTGTCAATGCCGCCGCAAGGGTCGGCGTCGCGACAAGTCTCTACGCCGCTGCAAGGGTCGGCGCCACTTCAGGTGTCTACGCCGCTGCAAGTGTCGGCGCCGCGGCAAGTCTCTACGACGCTGCAAGTATCGGCGCCGCGACAAGTCTCTACGCCGCTGCAAGGTTCGGAGCCGCTTCATGTGTCTGCGCCGCTGCAAGTGTCGGCGCCGCGACAAGTCTCTACGCCGCTACAAGGGTCAGCGCCACTTCAGTTGTCTGCGTCGCTGCAAGTGTCGGCGTCGTGGCAAGTCTCTACGCCGCTGCAAGTGTTGGCGTCACGGTTAGTCTCTACGCCGCTGCAAGGGTCGGCGCCGCTTCATGTGTCTGCGCCGCTGCAAGTGTCGGCGCCGCGACAAGTCTCTACTCCGGTACACGGGTCGGCGCCACTTCAGTTGTCTGCGCCGCTGCAAGTGTCGGCGCCGTGGCAAGTCTCTACGCCGCTGCAAGTGTCGGCGCCGCGGGCAAGTCTCTACGCCGCTTCAAAGGTCGACGCCGCTTCGAGTGTCAGCACCGCCGCAATTGTCGGAGCCGCGACAAGTCTCTACGCCGCTGCAAGGGTCGGCACCGCCTCAAGTGTCAGCGCCGCCGTAAGCGTCCGCACCGCACCAAGGGTCGGCGCCGCTTCATGTGTCAGCGCCACTGCAAGTGTCGGCGCCCCGACAAGTCTCTACGCCACTGCAAGTGTCCGCGCCGCTCCAAGGGTCAGCGCCACTTCAGGTGTCTACGCCGCTACAAGTGTCGGCGTCGCGGCAAGTCTCTACGCCGTTGCAAGTGTCGGCGCCGCGACAAGTCTCTACGCCACTGCAAGTGTCCGCGCCGCTCCAAGGGTCAGCGTCACTTCAAGTGTCAGCGCTACTACATAAGGGTCACTGCAGTAATGACAATCGAGAGAGTCAGCGTCACTGCAAGACTCAGCGCCACTGCAAGGGTCACTGCAGAAATGTTATTCGAGAAGTGCTGCTACAGGGGTTTCGACCGAAACTCATATTGAGGAAGTAGCTATCGCAAACAACTCCCCATCATGAAACATCAGTCTCAAAATGAACAACAACACTAACACTTTACTTTCTTGTACAGGTTGCCTAGTCGAGCAAGCAGGGCTCGAACAGGCGCGTTGGGACCTCTTGGGAGTTTTGGCTTGGCGGCTGAGGGACAAGGTATGTTGAGCAAGCTCAACCACTTAGCACTATAGGATTGAGATAATACTAGTAGGAGACCCTAGGGTCACCCAGTCCTCACACACCTCACACTTAGTCACAAGTGAAGTGAGCAGCCAAAGGGCTGGCTGCTCACAAGAAAAGAACTGTTTATAAAATGTTTTTAGAGGAGGGGGTCCTCTAAACCCCTCTCAAGAAAAATGATTTTAGAAGGGGTCCTCGAGACCCCCCTCAAGCTTGCAAATATTTTAGAGGAGGTGGTCCTCGAGACCCCCCCTCAAGTTTACAAAGTTTGTATCAAAGTTACTATTTCAAAAGAAATTTAGCAAATCAGATATTTTGTCTCCATTAGAAGACATATTTGCTTTTGAACTTTGGTCGGCGCCAGGGGGCATCTGCCAGAGGGGACAGGCAGACCTGCCTGCAGGTAGGGACAAATAGTACACTGCAGACTTTGTCCCTCACCAACCCTCTAAGCTTTGGCGCCAAAAGGGCCAACCCAGCCTTAGTGCCCAAGTATAAATAGGACCCCTGGGCAAGGTCATAGAGATATAGAAGACTCCATAGCAAAGTCACTCTGTCAAAATCACACCAGAACCTCTCTAGTATTCTCTCCCTGCTCTCTCCCTAGTGCTGAGTGCCTTGTTCTTTCACTCCCCACTGACAGCCATCACTCTCAGGTGTTTCCCTTGAGAAAATTACTATTTTTGCTGTGAAAGTTCATCTTCTTGCAGGGGGTGAGTTGAAGATTGAGTTCCATTGTTACCAGAAGGAGAAGTTTTCTTCAGAAGTTGCACCAGGAGACCTTGAAGACCTTGCAGGCAGCGTCCATTGGAGTGGGTCACACCTCACCCTTTCCAGTTATTCATAGACCCCAGTCTCACTACCCTCCTACACATACTAACACTAAGCGTGTATTCCCTCAAAAAACCAACGCTTCTCTCTCTCTCAGTTATCTCTCTCACTCAGTTATATATACTCGTTTTGGTGGGTGTGTTATCAGCAGATCTCAAACCGTGTTGAAGAAAATATACGTGGGTTTAGTTCTCGGTTTGGTGGGTACATCTGTTACGGGTTTGCTCATTTATTCAGATCTGAAATCGTGTTGAAGAAAATATGTGGGTTTGTTCATTTGTTCAGATCTGAAATGGTGTTGATGAAAATATATGTGGGTTTGTTCATTTGTTCAGATCTGAAACCGTGTTGAAGAAAGTATATGTGGGATTAAACCGTGATGATCTCCGGCATTGAGCCTTGGCAGCCGATCCGATGATCCCCGATTTCCTTTTTCCTTTTTTATTATTTGGTATGAAGATAACAAAAGAGGAGATGGTTTCCTTTGTTCATTTAACGTAGGGTTGTTTCTTCATTAATCTAGGCAGAAGATTTTTTTTTATTGTAATTTCTTTAGAACAGGGGATTGTTGCCCGCCGATGTGATGGTCTACGGAGGTGAGCTCTCGCCGTCGATGTGACGATCCCCGATGGTATTCTCTCTTCCCCTGCCCGGTTTCCTTTTTTTGTTATTTGGTTTGTGTGTGTAATCTCTTTGTCGATCTTCCAGAATTTGTGTTTGTGTGTGTCATATCTTTGTCGATCTGTGATAATCTACCATAATCTCTTTGTCATAATCTCTTTTGTATGAAGAGCAGACCTTTGTCTATCTGTCATAATCTCTACCATAATTTCTTTGTGATTGATTTAATCGTTAAAAAGTAGACCTTCAAAGACACATCTTTGTGTGGATGTAGTAACAACGTGGTTTTTGTTCCTTATTTCCCTTTTATTTGGTATTCTCTTATAATATTATTAATAGGATGCCTTTATGGTATTGGTGGAGGCTGTATTAAACAGAGGGAATTGATTGCAAGGCTTGACATAGGGGCTGAGAAATTTAATAGAATAGAAAAATAAACTCTTTAAAAGTTCAAAATCTCAGGTGGTTTGTAATGTCTTTGTATCAATAATGTTTGCGTAGTTCTTTGTTCGAACTTTTGGATGGTTCGAGGGTATGAAATCAAGGCACATTAAATTTTGAGATCATAGTTATTTAGTTTCAATTTTAAAAATTCATTTGTAACGAGGGAACCCAAAAAGTTAGGAATGATCATTTATTTACCGTGTTCCATAACCCTCACAAAAAATTAGGAATGATCATTCGTTTGTATGTAAGAGTGAATTTAATTGCAAGATTCAAGTCATGAATGTTCAGTGTCAATTTTATTATATGAACGCATGATCTCATATTTGTTCTTAATTGACATGTCAATGTTACGCAGGTGTTGTGACCATGGGGCATGCATATGAGTCAATGAACAAAGCAAGATTATTAGTATTATTGTCATAAATGTCATATGTTGAATATTGTTATGTTATTTTTTTTATTTCTCAAACATGGCGAATAGTTCTATAAATAGAGGAAACGTTGTTCAATTTTTTTCTTATACAGAGCGGATATCCCTATAAATAGAGGAAACAGATTATTAGGATTATTGTTGGGAGTATTTTTTCTTTTTTAAATAAGGTGGGTAGTTTTATAAACGAAGGAAACTCTCCAAAAAATTTAAATTGTGTAACGCGATATGTATTATATATAAAATTTTATAACTTTAATTATATATGACTTAATATTTTGTTTTGTTGGGGGAACGAAATTGTTTTTGCTTTGTAATTATGTACTTCCTGAAAATTTTTATCGTTTTGTGATTACATACTTTTTAGAACATTTCGTCGTGTGCGCATATGCAATATATGGAGAGACTGCTTTCATGTTTCGAACTTGAGGTCAAATGTAGCATTAGTGTGTGAATTTTCCATCTCACTTAGGCCCTATCAATGCAATAGACTATAAAAATTAGCATCGTGCCTATCAATTAAAATATTTATAATCGATTAAATAATTTTGAAAAAAATATCCGTCATTCGAAAAAATAGACAACGATTAATATTTTGAAAATTTATACTATAATACAAAATTTTGACGATTACACCATACGATTCATGCTTATGGCCAGTTTAATTAAAATTATACTTTGTTTTGTTGGGGAACAAATTTTTTTTCTTTTTGCAATTACGTACATTAGAAATTATCTTCATTTTGGGATTATCAGCGTGCCTTCAGGCACGGGTATATCCTAGTATGTGTATATATATATATATATATATATATATATATATATATATATATATATATATATATATATATAACACCAATATTATAATTACTTATGTGAAAACTTATAAGTTTTGGTAAAATTATGATATGATCGATTCTTGTTAAATTGACAGCGTGATTTATTCTAAAATAACGCAATGATTTGTTTAAAGTGACAATGTGATTTGTTTAAAATAAGACTGTAGGTATTCAGTTAAATTGAAGTCATAATTTTGACGACTATGTAATTACAATAAAACAATTCCCTAAAATGTTTACTCATCAATATCGTTTGAATAGAATAAAGCTTTAATTTTGTGCTTGAAAAACACTATGATTTTTGTTAATTTAAAGTTACGAATTGTTATAAAGGGACACTGCAAATATTTTTTCAAAAGACCACTTTGAAATGATAATGACTGGGCTATTTCTTTATTATCATGCTTCAAAATCTTTTGTTAACTTTACAATTATGGTAAATCTATAATATACTTTTGACATGACCCCATCATTTCTTCTGAAATTCAAATGTCATTTGGTCAAATTAAAAAAAAATGTAAGTATTTTATTAAAATGACATTGTGAGAAACAATGGTAAACTATTGAACGAAAAAATAGTTAGGAATTACGAACACCGATGTTTGTTTCCATGGATTACACACAACTTTCGAAAAATAAACAAACATTTCTTCTAAACACAGATTAAAAACTAGTAAAGTTTAAGAAATCAACTTCTGGAAAAAAATAAATACAATGCTTATTAAAAAAATAAAACAATCTTATATCGAGTAAAAGTTACTAAAAAATAAAAATAAACCAGTCTTGATTCAACAAATAAAAAAAAAGACAGAGAGAGAGAGTTTTAACCAAGTCAATAATAGTTCCGTAACAAACTGCATATATGTGGAAATATTCTCAGATCACATTTGTATTCAAACGCAAATTCAAACTACAAATATCTATTTCTATCTCTCCTAGAAACTAGGAACTAATGTACTATAAACTATACCTATAGCTTGGCATTTAACGTGTGAAAATAAAGATATCAAAAATTAATTTTTCTCTTCTTCTATTACTGTTACACTAGCTACTAATAATATTATGTTATAAACATAAACTCACATCTGATATGGTATCAGAGCCTCAAATGGCCAACGCCGAATCCAACCTCTCTCCACATTTTGCCACTGAAATCTCTTCTATTCCATCACCAATTAACCTAACCAACTCCAATCACTTTGTTTCTCTAAAACTTACCAACACAAACTATGTACACTGGAAAACACAAATGGAACCCTTCTTATATGGCCAAAATATCTTTCAATACGTTGATGGAACATATCTTTGTCCCACTGACCCAACCCTAGCTGCTGCATGGACTCAACAACATAAATTGATAGTAAGCATGCTTATATGCTCTCTATCTCTCTCTCGAACTGATCCCACTTGTGGTTGGGCTATAAACCTCTCACCAGGTATGGCAAACCTTAGCAGATGCCCTCGCCTCCCATTCTGATACACGCATACTTAATCTTCATTTACATCTGCATCGTCTCACTCAAGGAGATGACACGACATCAACCTTTCTTCATCAAGCCAAAGCTATTTTGGATGAACTCAGCGCAGCAGGACACCCACTTTCCCTGGAAAAATTTAACATTTATGTATTCAAAGGTCTCTGATAAGATTTTAAGGACCTCATTACCTATCTTACTACCCGCTCAAAACCGACAACATTCTTCGAACTTCATTCGCTACTTCTTAGTCATGAATTCATTCATGATGATAAACAATCATCTCTCACTGTTAACTCATCTTCCTCCACTAATACACATCCACCCACAGCTCATCTCACCTCCACAAATCAAACGCCTACCCCCACTCACCCACCTTATCACTATTCTACTTCCTCTAGAGGGCGTCATTACTGTGGTCGTGGTCGTGGTCGTTTCTCTTCCTTTCGCCACTCAAACGCCTATAATGACTACCGTCCACATTACCAATTATGTTATGCTCCTAACCACACTACTACTACATGCCCCATTCGATTTACTCTCACACCTACTTATCCCACGACCCACTTTACCTACTCTCCTTCTTCTCAACCCGGCCTACTTCCCACTCCACCCTCACCCATAACATCTTGGTTACCTGACACCGGCGCCACCCATCATGTCACACTAGATCTTTCTACCATATCTAATGCCACTGAATACAATGGTAATGATACACTTCACATTGGAAATGGTAAGGGTCTCACTATCTCACATATTAGTACATTCTTTATTCCTTCTCTTAATTCTCGTCTCAATATCAATAAAGTCTTATATGTTCCTTCTTTATCTAAATCTCGTCTATCCATTCAAAAATTTACTCGTGATAGTGATGTATTTTTTGAATTTCACCCCAATTTTTGTGTTGTGAAGGATCGTCGTACCAAGACCCTAGTCCTATCCGGCACCAGTAGTAATGACCTCGACACCCTCTCATCTTCAAATTCTCAACCCTCTCCACAAGCTTATCATACTGTCAAACAATCATCAGAATATTGGCACCATCGCCTTGGGCATCCTCATCATCAAGTTCTTCATCAAATCCTCAATTGTCATCAACTTCCAGTCACCTCATTTCAACAAAAGCACATATGCATTGCGTGTCAAATGGGAAAATCATCCAGAATGTCTCTACCACCTCATATCAAGTCATCTACCTCCGCTCTACATTTAATTTTTAGTGATGTATGGGGTCCCTCCCCTACGATGTCTTGTAATGGTAATAAATATTTCGTCATCTTTGTTGGTCATTATTCAAATTTTATTTGGTTCTTTCCTATGATTTGCAAATTTGATGTGCATGATATTTTTATTAATTTTCAGAAATTGGTTGAACGAAAATTTAACACTAAAATAAAAAATATATTCAAACGGATTGGGAGGGGGGGGGGGAGTTTCGCAAATTGGACACTTTTTTTTGAAATTGCGGAATTTAACATCGCTATTCTTGTCCCCATACAGATGAACAAGTTGGCTTTGTTGAACGTCGTCATCGTCATATTATTGAAATCGGACTTACCTTCATGGCTCATGCTTCCATTCCCCAAAAATATTGGCATTTTTCTTTCAAATCCGCCGTCTACCTTATTAATCGTTTACCCATTCGCACCCTCTCTAATCTTTCGCCACTTCAATGCCTTCTCACCACCAACCCGAATGATCACTTATTAAACATTTTTGGGTGGCTTTGTTTTCCCTACCTCCGTCCTTATAATTCTCATAAAATGGATTATCGCTCCCAACCTTGTGTATTTCTTGGTTATAGTCCCAATCATTCTGGCTATAGGTGCTTTCACATTCGATTTGGACGTATTTGCACTGCCTGTCATGTTTGCTTTGACGAATCTGTCTTTTCGTTCGCACAACCAATTTTTTTGTAGTTTAGATAAGATGGAGGCTTAACCTCGTTTGAGTATGATAATGATAATTTAATTAGCCTAAGAACTTGGATTAATGATAGGACATACAAACACGAACCCAATGAAGATAAACTCGGTTTAAACCCACAAAAACTCTCATGTATAACTCCAAATATAGTGATTAACTTAGAAGTAATTTAGCTAGAGGGAGAGGAAAGTAAGCACCCTAGATACACCTTTGTAGGCAGGTAGAAACACACAAGACACCCTCAAGAAGCTCTATCAAGGATTAAAAGATTCGCGATAAATAACAATGGTTAGTGAGTAAACTTTATGGTTTGCAATAACTCCCTCTGATCTATATTATCTCTAGCAATAACTCCTGAACTCTTCAAAAGATCGATCCCTTCCTCAAAGGTGGTTAGGGTCTTTAAATAGCCCCCCACACCACTCTCGAGGCAACTTATTCATTAAAGACTATGAAAGACATTCCTCATACTTTATGTCACAATATTAACTGACTGATGCACTAGTTGTCTCCACATCATAAACATTAAATGCCAAGACATGCCTTTTGCCTAACCATTGTGTGTTAGGGGGCTGTTGTCTCAGAGGTGGCTCACCAACTGCCTGACAACCTCAAATACCATAGTGGTTTACTCAAGTGCATGTCTGATATTGTTAGCGACATCAGATAATGTAGATGTGATATTAAGTAGAGGGTTGTTTGGTTCATAACTCAACGCCCGATGGAACTCCAAGATGCTCCGCCCAAGGTTTCATGGCCAGGGTCGTTCGGTGTTTTACCAGGTGTATCTAAGATGTTCGGGACAAGCCCCAACGGTGCCTCACTTATCAATCCTCCAAACCAAGTCCCTCTAAAGTTCCCACTGCAAGGTCCTTCGATAGGGCATGAAATCTCTCTGAGGCCCTGCCAAGCCTAGTCTCTCACGAGTACCATTTGACCTCACACTAAAACTCGTTATTAGATTCATTACAACATTAAAACCTTTATAGCTTACAGTCAATACAAACAAAGATACAATATGACTAACACAACAAGCTAAAGTATGAGTTTCCATGTTGAGCTGCCTCACAGAGTTGCCACGCTTGAGCTGCCTCGGTTGCTTAATCCTAATCACCGTGTGCTAATTGGGGAATTTATTCTCAATCTCATGATTACCTTCAAGCCTCCTCTACATTTGCCCCTTCGTGCAGATATTTATTATTGGAACAAGAAATGTCTTCACGAAAACTTCTCAATTCGATGAACCTTCTCAGCTTGAAATTTTTTTGGCCTCTTTGCCTTCGTTAGAACTATATCATTAGAATCTCCAGGAAAAAGTAAATTTCTCCCCGATGTACTTGAGCCGAAGCGCTGTGTCTTTGACAAAGAGACATCACCACTTTTTCCTTATGTTGAGCTTCAATTGTTCTAGCTTTACTCTTTGAAATTATCCTGAAAGGCCTACTAACCTTCTCAAATACTCATTTTTGCTCTCGGGAAGTGAACTTCTCTCGTTCATGCTGTTGTGGGCTATAGTTATAAGTAGTGATTTTTCGTTAGGACTGCCCCTAGCATTGGGACTTATGAAATTCTCCCTTGTAACGCTTCGTTATGTTCGAAAAAGTAGAAATTCTCCCCAATGTAGCTGAGTCACAATTTATACAACGTTTGGACTTGTGGCGAGGGGACATCATAGCTTTTTTGAACCGTTGGGACATATTTTCCATTGGGAATTTATTTGATATGTCTGACAAAAATTCTGGCGCCAAAATTAAAACTTGCTGAAGAAGGCAATCCCCTTCTATTTCCCAAGCGTCACTTCATTAATGATGTGGCGCTGACTTTTCAACTATCAAGATGCCTCACTACTTTGTTTATCATTCTGATGTGCTGGGATATTTTAGCTGGAAGTGGCATCTCTGATAGCTAACATTCTCCTTCATATGCTGGAATATGAGAGGAGTTCTAATAAACCCTCTATTAGAAGAGTTGAAAAACCTGATCAAACTGTTTAATCTTCCTGCCATTGCTTTATTAGAGCCTAAATTAGAATCTGCTAGCATAGATAGATTGAAGTACACCATCATTTATATTACTAAATAATAAATGTATTTTGATCTTAAACTTAAGTGTAAACTGGGAATTATGCTTCGATCCCCTAGATTTGGGGGGTTTCAAGGTTTGAAACTTATGCTGTAACTCCTAACAGAACCGCCATTGCAGCTATGGTTGAGAAAAATAAGATAGTTTTCGAATGGCTTGCAGGGTTTGACAAGTCTGGACAAGAAGTCTTCCTTTCCATCATTTTCCTCTTTATTTAGACACTGTAGCAGCTGAGTCGGTACTCAATTTTCACCTCAAGCGATCAGAGAGAGAGAGAGAGAGAGAGTATAGGGTGTTTGGTTAAAGGGAAATTTGAGAGAGAGCTTAAAAAAGAAGATTTTATATTGGAAAATTTAACATATATCAAGGAGCAGCAACCCCTTAAAAGTTTGTGAGGCATTTGGGGCCGTAAGTAGTTGAGTTCTAGCATTCCCATTATTGCCAAAACTACACCAAATCTGTCGAATTCTCACAGTCATTGACCTTGACAATTCGGGGTGAGACAACTTTTTTTGTCACGGACTTGTCACAGTCATTGACCGTGACAAGTTCGTTAGAATTGTCACGGTCGTGTCACGGTCCCTGATTCTGACAAGTTTAGTCAGGGTTAATAATCGTGACAAAGCCTTGACCATTTTTAAATACATTATCACGGTCAATGACCGTGACATGTCCGTGACAACCTTATTTGTCAAGGACTTGTCACGGTCAATGACTGTGATTATTATGGGCAAAGTTTAAAAAAAATATGCTGGGCAGTATGGCAACTGCCACTGCCCAGCAGTATATTTATACCTGTTATAGCAACGTTGTACCTATTCAAACATCATATATCCAAATAAACTAAAGATAATGCAAATATACATTCAAAATAGAAACAATATACATGACGATATAATCCAAATATAATTCAAATATACCAACTTAAAAATAATGTCACTACATGTCTGGGGTAAATGTGAGGAGGTGATTAGGCCACACGATATAAGAATTGACACACCCACTAATATACATCGTGTCGCATTGTTCTCACAACCACAATATGGAGTTCTCCTTCCCGGGTATCACATGCATGACGAGTACCTTAGACTCGATCTCTTGAAGCTCACGTCCATGAACTATTCCATCCTGGATGATATTCAGGTCCCTCAACCCCCGTCCTATCCGTTGGCCATCAAATACGTCCAATATGAACACGCTCGGCCAACCAAGTGTCGACATCGGTCTGTTGAAGGGACCCAAATAGGGTAGTGGATCATAAAAGTACGCACGTGTCGGTGATGAAGTAGCGAGGTCCACATCCTCGTCATCCTGCACCTCATCCTCCCGCACGTCATCCTCCACTGTCTTCTCCTTCCCTTTCCCCTTACGGTCTTTTCCCATCATACGCTTCATGAATGAGTACATATCTTGGACCGTCACCTCCAAACTGGACAGCTTCGCATCATGTGAATCCACCGTTTGAGCCAATCCGGTGTCGCTCATCTCCAATCCGATGATCCTAGATTTCGCCACCCGCGAGCTCACCCCATTGTCATCACCTTGCGATCAGAGCCAAGCACTTGGCTGAGTGCGTCTGTGGACAAAGATTCCTTGTCGTCATCAGACTGTGACTCATGCACTTCCTTAAGCTTTGTCTGAAACGACAAAAAGCACATGATTAGTAAAATAAGTAAACTAAAGAATTATAACGTAATTAACAAAAAGTAAACTGTCGGATTACTTACAATCGTGGCCGCGATGCTCGGGGACACCTCATTGTCCTTCCCCTTCTTCGTCCGAAGAGCCACATAAGTATCGATCCTATGTGGCTTACCCCCTGGGCCACTCCCTATCCCTTGAAATAAAATAAAATAAAATTAGTATCGTCCCCGCAAAGTAATATAATGCTAAATAATATATTTCTGTAGTTATAGACAAATTAAATCTTACGATCATCCTATGCTCCACCTTGGCGTAAGATGTCCGGTCGGAGTAGTGCACGTCCGTCTTTTTTGCCCGATTTTCCCTCCCCGATTGGCGAGATGCCAATTGTTGCTCCCCGATCTCATTGTCAATGAACTTTTGCCATTGTGCCAATGAGATCGGCTCCTTCGGCGGGACGGATTCACGCTTTTGGATAATGGACTCTCATGTTTTTCCAAAGTACCGTGTTCGCATATTTTTCTTCTACGTCTTGTGTTGCTCCCTCAACTGCTCCAAGACGGAATCACGTAGCTTTGGATCCAAGTTGAATTGTTCATGTCCAACAAATACAATGTTAGTTGCGAATAAATATAAATATAAATAATAAAATGATATTGAAATTGAAATATTCATGTAAATATAAATATATTACATGTAGTGCCGCCCAAACAGATAACTTGAGCTCATATGGTACCTCCTTCTAACTCATATACCCTGAGCCGATGATCGTCTTTACCAGCTCGAGGGATCTCGCTAATAACTCTGACTTGTTCTCGATGGTAATCCCAAATTTGCCATATTTGGGGAGCCTAGGGGCCGAGGAGCCCTCGTCGCCTCCTCTACCACCGAGCCCAGACGACATTATCATAACCAGCATCATCAGTCTCGCCTTAATACCTGAAGGAGACATTTGCTGTAAAAAATGTTATTAGTACAAATAAAAAAAATTAGAAGAAGACATACAAATATGTACAATTACTACAAATAAAAATGAGCACTAATTAATAATTTACTTTCATACACCCCCTCCCCACCACACACACGCACACACACCACCCCCTAACCCCCACAACACACACAATAATTATTTTCATAAATTAAACTAACAATTAAAGTATACAATTATTAATTTACTAATTTACAATGAGGAGCAATCCTACTTTCATAATTAATCATATATTAATTTACTAATTTACAATAAGGGACAATCATATATTAATTTACTAAAATAATTAATAATCAATCAATTCTTTTACAAGGGACACTACGCACATAGACACACACATAGCCCCCCACCCCTACCCCACCACCCACCCCCCATCCTAGCCCCTCCCCCCACCTAGCCCCACCTCCTTCCCCCACCCTGCCCCCACCCCCACCCCAACCCCCTCCCCCACCACACACATGCACACGCACACGTACACGCACACACACCACCCCCTGCCCCCCACCTCACACACAATAATTATTAATAATATAGCCATTTTCAGCCATACCAAAAGATCCCTACTTATGTTTATTAATAATATCTAGAATTAACCACTAAAGAATACCCACCAGATACACCTAAAAACCCACATTGGCCAACCTCCATATGGACAATAATCCAATAATTATTAATAATTATATATTGTTCGATATACAAAGTAATTTTCAAAAAAAGTTAAAAAAATCCCACCCCCATATGGACAATAATCCAGTGGTAATGCCACTTTTACTGTTAACCAACCCAACATCGATCCACTATAATCCAACAGCAATGTCAACAACAAATGTGCATCCCGTAATCCTTCTAATTCATCTACTCAATTAATTCATTTCATCAATTAAACTAACAATTAAAGTATACAATTACTAATTTACTAATTTATAATGAGGGGTAATCCTACTTTCATATGAAATGGGCACTAATTATTAATTTACTTTCATCTAAAACTATACAATTAAAATTATAATTAAAGCTATACAATTGTTAAGATTGCCCCACCACACACACACACAACCCCCCACCACCACCACCCTCCCCCCGCCACACACACCTGCACACACACACACACACCCCACCCACACACACCACCCCACCCCCTCCTCCCACCACACCCCATGCCCCCTCCCACCACCCCCACCACACCTGCACACACACACACACGTACACACACAACCCACCCCACCCCCCACCCCCTCCCCCACCACACACCACCACACACATATATACATACACACACATATACACATACATATACACACATATATACACACACATATAGAAATGAAAGAGAAAGAGAGGAAAAAACATACCTTAGAGAGAGAGAGAGATACCTCGAAATCGCTTAGAGAGAAAGAGAGGGAAAAAACAAAATCGGTGGAAAAAAAAAAAGAAAGGGTAGGGCTTTTTTACTGTGTAAATTGTCACGGGCTTGTCACGGTCCTTGACCGTGATAATTAATTTAAGTATTGTCACGGTCATTGACCGTGACAAGTTCGTGATAAGAACATTTGTCACAGACTTTTCACGGTCATTGACCGTGACAATACACGGTCAATGACTGTGACACAAAATGCGTGTTTGTTGTCACGATCAATGACCGTGACAGGGGTGGCCGGTTGAAAGGTGATAATTTGGCCATTTTGGTGTAGTGCAACTTGATCATAACAATATGGGTATAAAAAAATACATTAAATCTTCTTAGGAATGTATAGTTGTTACGAATAATAAAGGATCATTGGATTTTAAGGTAATTATGTCCAGTGTTGATCGTAATAACATTTCATATTTTTGTAGAATTAATATTATAATGATTTCTAATTAACGAGTGTTGATTTGTGCAAGTTGTTGACACTCAGTAAATTAACTAAATATTAAATATTCACGTTGTGGCAAAGAAAAATGATTGTTGCCTCTACGTAACCTGCAAATCTTTTAAAATATAGTTGATGATTTGTTTAAAATAGTGTTCGGCCAAATTACTGTTTAGAATACATTTTATAATATAGTTGATGATTTGTGTAGAACAGTGTTTGGCCATTCGTTAATTACTGATTACTCATAGCAAAATTATTTGTCTCACAGTATTCCCCTGCTAATTATTATAATTATTTTTCAAAACCATATGTTGAACATGTTGATCACGTCGTTGCGAAATTGGACCATATCGTTGCTAAATTAGTGGGTGTGAACAACCATGAATCCAAGGTATAAGTATTTTTGGCATCTCTGTTTTGGATTTTTTTGAGATATTATTCCATAAATCCTTCTCCCCTAAAGAAACTGCTCATTCAACTTAGCTAGAAGGGGTCCACTGGAGCAGGATTTATCGTAGTTGATCTTGCAGAATTGGAGGAGAAAGAGGTATATGTGTGAATATTAGGTGGTCAACTGATTGGTACTATTTCTATATGTATAACAACTGCACAATAATTACTTCCCTGAGATACAGCAGATCCATCTTCCACGAATTCAATATGATGAGATACAACAGCTCCAGCATAGTTTGTTTTTGCTGGCGTCACAAGAGTAAATGAGATGCAACAGTTCCATGGATTGTGAATTGTCTTGGTTGTGTTACTCATAATGAGTTTCATATTAATGCAAACTAATACTCTTCTACACACATTATTGCTTTAGTTTTATGTTCAGTTGTATGCAATTTAAGTAGGACTCCATTATTAGATCCTAGATTTCTTATTTGTCAATTTTGTTTTTTGTTTGAGTTTTTGAAGGTGGTTCATGTTTTTGTTTGAGTTTTTGAAGGTGGTCCATGTTTCTTTTTGAGTTTTTTAATATGTGAGTTTTCTTTCATCATTTTACTTCATAGATTTTCAATGTTTTAGTAATACATGTTTTTTCGTTTGATTTTCTGCAGATTTAAGTTGTGTGGGTTAATATATGTTTTTATTAGTAGGGTGAATATTCTCTGTAAAAAGATAATGGAAACTTAAAAACCACAAGTAGAATCTAAAAGTGGAAGGAAAAAGAGATAATGCACCCTACTAATAAAAACAGTGACAAGTGTTATCAGATACAATCATCAACTCATTTCGTGTTACTCTGTAGTTAAGCTGCCAAATGAAGATGGCAACACTCTTGAAAAGCCTCCAACAACACCACATAGCTTTAGAACATGACTCATCCATACTGTTATCAAGCCTACGCTAATGTGTGAGTTTACTTTGATCGTTTTACTTCACAGATTTTCAATGTTTTGGTAATATATGTTTTTCAATTTAGTTTCTTGATTGGTATAGTTGCTAGATATGAATGAATACATACTACTTTTAACTAGATATGAATGAAGGTGTTTTACTATGTTTATATCAACTATGTATCTAGTAAATTGGTTGTATTTTGAATTACTAAATGTATTTAGTTGCAAATAATAAATTGTGATTCCACAAATTATTCACTTTGATTGATTTTTGTCATTCAACAATATTCGTTAGTTTAGAATTAATGTTTGGATAAATACAAGGATTTTTTTTGGAAAAATATGGGGTTGACTTATTATAAAGTTTTGGCTATGCATTGAGTTTGAGAACTTTGGAAATTTACATCGTTTTGTGATAAAGTACTTTGAAAATTTTCGATGTGCCTTCAGGCATGGGCATACACTTGTATATATATATATATATATATATAGCGAGAACATATATAAATGGGTAAATACATGTTGTGAGTTGTATTGATGTTATATAACATGTGAAAATGGTATATGGTTCAAATGGGATAAGTAAATGTGACTAAAACCTTATATTTCATGGAAATAAAAACTTACTCAGGTTAGAGTAACGAGAGAAGTAGGATATATTTGACAACTAGTTACGGGGTGGATATCTAGATGGGTTTTATATAAAGACATTAGGTGTGGACATTAGTTGAGGGGTGAGGCGGTCCTCAAGAGAGTGCAACACTAACTTAAATATGAAGAGAATTCATACATTTATTTTTCTACAATTAAATCCACTTGATAAATATTTTCAACTGTTTTGGGTTATAACCCTTGCTATAAAAATATTTCCAAAACCTTTTAGGTGTCCTACCATAGGGGCACCAGGCTTGATTCCTTTGCAGGGTATTTAGTTGCGGTACGTGTGCATTCTGCGGGATTTGTAATAGACTCTTACATTATTCTCTTCTAGATAGGGATAGTCTCAGGTGTATCTGAAAATGTTTCTCATGATAGTTATTGTCTTCATATTGATTCAGCTTGTATTGGCTACTTTTCAGATGTTGGATTTATGTTGGGTTACTTGTATCTAGTCAAAGTTGTTCGGACAACACTTGTTTTAGACATTTTTGATATGTTCAGACTCTTTTATATTGTGTTGGTTATATTTGGGCTCTTTTTGTAATTATTGGGATGGTTCAATTTATAAGCTAAAATATGGCACCGAATTAATTAAAGATTAGGTGGTTAGTAATTAATAATGCAGCAATAGTGAAGTTAAGAATGAACCATATGAAAACCCTAATTTAATTTGATAAAGACCTGATCAACCTGAATTTAATAAAGCTGGGTGTCACATATGGTATCAGAGAATCAGGTTCTAGTGTCCCTAGGATCTGTACGGCTTGCTTTAGTTTCAACATTGCATTCTTTGGTATAGAGCCATATTATTAGGACTGTAGACTCATCTTTTTGACTATTAGTTAACTCACTTATGCTATTTTAATATTTGTATTAACCATGGACTAATACAACTTGTTCTACATTTTAGATGCCATAAAAAAGAGGGAGAGGTTGACCCGCGAGGGCAGCCGCTAGGCGTGGAGAGGGAGAGCCCACTCAGGAGCTCGATATTCCACCGCCACAGGCCCCACAGGGTTTTTGTGTCCATAGAGAAGGTAGATGGTATTGTATCCCAGGGGGTCAGTGTGTCTATGACAGGTATGGCAGACCATTTTTCTCAGCCAACAACAACCCATGGCTCCAATAGTGCAGGCCCACCGGGTCCATCTAAATCGCAACGTGTCAAGGAGGCCTTTCAGAAGGGCCATCCCCTGTAGTTTCAGGGAGGTGCAGATGTGATACTAGCCTACCACTGGAGGAAGGATATGCAGCGACATTTGCACATGGTCAATTGTGCTAAGGTTCAGATATAGATACTTCTGATCTTCAGGACGAGTGGGAAGCCTTAGAGTGGTGGGAGTCAACGACCATTGTTGGAGAGAGAAAGAGATTCGATGACAATCAGTGAGTTCTGGGCGCGATGCGATCGCAAGTACTTTCCTCCAAGTTTTAAGACGTAGATAAGGGGGAGATTTTGGGAGGTGAACCAGGGCGACCATTTCGTAGCACAGTATGATGAGGAGTTCACCCATTTGGCTAATCTAGTACCAGACGCGGTGACCAATAAGGAGAGGAAGAAAGGTAAGTTCGTGAATGGTTTGTCTTGGAGGATCAGACAACCCTACATAGATTTGGTCAATGCTATTTTTCTTCATTGTCAAGATCATCACTTCAATCTGAAGGGAAACAAAAGGCGTGGTGAGCCGAGCCAATAGGAAAAGGTGAATGGGGGAGTTACAAGCAGAGCATAGCAGGGGCAGGATACCCCCCAAGGGAATCCTGCTAAGAGATTTTGATATGGAGGAAAAGGATTCTGGTTGGGCCAGCAAGGCTCGAATTAGCAACAAGTTCCTCATGGCCTCCAGGGCCAAGGGAACAATTAGGGAGGCCAGCTGGTCAATATTAGGGACAACCTCATCAGGAATAGCCGGGCCAATATCAAGGAGATTTTCCTAGGCGCTGGTACATTTTCAGCCAGTGAGTCCACTTCAGGAGGGATTGTCCATAAAGTGGTAAGGTCCAGCAGCAGGGTGCCCCACAGAACAGTAGGTATAGATGCCTCCAGCAGCACCATCTCCATCATCCCCACAGAAGTAGGGGAAGTTGAACTATGTATGTGTGTATAATGTATGAGTGGTCCTGATTGCACTAGCACCTCAGGCGTCTCCATCAGTCGAGGGTACGTTTCCTATTTATGGACACGAGGGTAAGATTATTTTTTATACTGGTGCATCGCATTCATTCATCGAGACCAAATTTTCTAGAGTCGTTGGGTTATTAGATACAGCCGATAGTCTCCTTATGTGTGTTAGGTCACTGATGGGGTGTGGGTCACTAATACACTCGATCTGTAGTGGATTAGATATTGTGATTAGGAAACTAAGTCTATAAGCGGACCTCTTAATGTTAGATATGGAGGAATATGATTTTATCCTAGGCATGGACTGGTTAGTAGGGTATAGGGTGATGGTGGATTATTTTGAGAGGACCATAGTATTTTTCATTCTGAGACATGAGATATTTTTTGTGGCGATGCCTCTTCTCGAGGGAGGATTGCGTACCCATTTATACTCTATTGAGGAGGTGGTGATTCCACTAAACTTGATTCCAGTCGTGAGGGACTTTGAGGATGTACCAGGGTTACCACCCATTCGAGAAACTAATTTCATCATTGATCGAGCATCGAATACTAGACTGATTGCCCGAGCACCTTATCGCATGGCCCCTTCAAAGATGCGTGAGTTGAGAGACCAAATTTAGCAACTCTTGGTCTAAGTCTTGATTCAACGGAGCACATCACCGTGGAGTGCTACCATGTTGTTTGTGAAGAAGAGGGACGACTCTCTCCATTTGTGTGTCGATTATAGGGAGCTAAATGTGATGCCCCAAACCATATTTAGAGTAAATGTCAGACTTAACTCGCATCCAGGTTCGAGGGTCAAGGGGGAGGGGAAATTACTTTTAAATTTTTTAAGAAAATGTTTATTAAAAAATTTCATATTAAAGAAAAACCATTTATTATCCAATTATTCAACAATAATGTCAGTCCATTAATTTGAATAAATTTCGTTTAGTTATTTTGCAAAAGAGTCCGTCTAAAATATCGTTAAACCACAATTAATAGAAAATTCCCTGTATTATTACAAACCAAAGTTCCAAGTTCAAGCCCGAATTTAAATAGTACAACTGATACAAAGTAAAATATCAAATCTCAAATATTATCGCTGCGGGATAGTGGTAATCAGAGTGATAGCAAGGATCAAAACTCTCGGTGACCTTACCGATACAAGCTTTTGCGTCTTTACCTGAAGTACCTGTGGGTTTTGGAAAATAGGTATGAACGGAATGCCCAGTAGGGTGGGAGATACTAAGTAATAATTTTGTACTAAAATACTATGCATATAGTATCTTTTAATATTTTAAGAAAACAAATTATTCAATTTATGCAAATGAATGTAACTACATGCACTGCTCCCGGTCTAGGTGCCCAAACACACGCTTAAGCCATTTCATGTCTCATGTGAGTGAATTATTTAATTGCACACTAGTCCTTAACAATTCATTGACTTAAGTGACTTTAACTTAAGAATATTCCCATTCTTAATTATTCATCTCAATATTTATCAATCTTTGCCTTAGAGTCTAGCCATCAGTCCTGGACTTCACGTTCTCTACACCATCAGCCTCCAGTTGTCATATGTTCTTCTGTATAGGCTTTGGGGTCTTTCAACACTAGGGAGGTCATGCCCTGCCTAATTCTTGGCATCATCCAAGTATCCTTTCTTATATTTTCCACTTATTTCACATTTATCACATTTCATATATTTCATTATTCTCATCATTTTCCAAGTTCATTCTTCTTTTCACTTTCACTTGTGTCACACTTTATTATTTATTACTTTCTTAATTTCCTCAATTAAACTCGATCGAGGAGGCCATAAATGCAACACCGTCTTCAAATATCATCTCTATGAAACTCATTATTTTTATATAGAAAAAATGTATCATTAATCTCTTTTTATCAAACTCACTTAATACATTTAATTGCAAAATAAATTCTTGACACCCTATTATTCACTGTATTTATGACAATGCCACTACTATTTGTTTTACACAAATATTATCCTTTTAAATGGGTTTAAACACACTAATTTCACCAAAAAACAATTTATAACTTCTCAAAGTATATTTATGGTTATTTGCAACATTTATTTCGTAATTATTTCCAGATTTCATAAATAGACTTTATTTCAAATTAAATGGGTTTTCTAATCATGTTTATGCATTTGAATACGTAGTTGTTAATTTAATAATTCAGGAGTTTCATTTTGTAATTTACTTACAACATGTTAAAACAAACATATTCATACTTTACTCATGTTAAAAATTAAATCTACCAATTACTACAACATAATATTCACGGTACACGGATTTCTGCCTAAAACCCCCTTAATATGCCACTATTCATGTCAGGTTTATGTAGTATTTCACTACTAACTTTATCCTTCAATTTTGAAGCCATGAATAATCATTAAAATAAATTTAGCAACATGAAATATTCTTAAAGTCATTTTAAATCATCTTTCAACATGAAACATGGATTTCAACCTAAGAAATCCCTTAATATGCCACTAACATGCTCATAATTGTGTAGTCTTTCATCCTACTTAATTTCTCAAGCTTTCATGCCATGATTGCCCATTAGAAGCTTAGCAACATCAAATATAATTATTTCAATGTCAAGACAAGTTTCTAGCATGAATAATGGTTTTCAACAAAGAAAAATAAGGAAAAAGGCATCATCATTTTAGCATGAAATTATCTACTTCTACACATGATTTTAACTTTAAAAAAAAGGAGTTTAGAGGAGAACCCTACTTGGATAATATAGTTGGATGATAGCCAAAAAGAAATAAGTCCAAACTTGCTCCAGGAAAATCTCCAATAACTCCAACTACAAGCTCCAAAATACTAGCTCCCAAAACTTCCTCAAGTTATATACTACTTCAATGGTTATTTTGAGATGTTTTTGGGCTTCTTTAATGGTTGTTTGGTGGGTATTTGAGGGATGTGATGATTACATACGATTTTGAGTAGAACTATAAGATTTTTGGAGCTCAAATGAGTGAGAGGAAAGAGGTTAAATCTAATGGGAAATGAATAATGAAGTCTAAGGCCACCCCCCCTCTCTTATAATTCATTTCTAACTCACAGAAACCAAGAAGCCCATGTGATACATCCCCCCCCCCCCCCCCCCCCCCACCCCCACCCCAAAAAAAAAACAATGAGCCAAAATATATTCAATTAAGATTTTAATAAAGGAGTGGGACAACCCCAAAATAATTAGTTTTAAAGTGGGAACAGAAGGCATAAAACAAGGACGAGTTATTGGATATATGCAACCCGCCCCCCCGAAAATTTTGTATTATTATTATTAATATTTTTTTAAGATTTTTCTTTTCTTTTCTTTTCATGGACTTAATATATATTTTTAGATGTTTAAAAACGTGGTTAAATAAATTTTTAGTTTAATTAGCCTTCTACAAAAAATACGCATGTTTGTCGTTTTACGTGTTGGACGCAATTACGTGCTTTTAATTGCACAACTTATAACTCGGTTTTCTAAATTACGTTGTGTAAAATAAAATCATTTACTTTTAATTTAAGGAATAAGAATATAAATCCATTCATACGACTTGAAAATAGAATGCGACGAATTAATATTTTGAATAATTCGACTACAATAGGATGATGAGGAAAAGTAAAAAGGGAAGGTATTCCATTTTCCCCTCATTAGGAGATTTCGTCCCCAAAATCAAAACCAAATTATTCAAAAATATGAGGATATTCTTCTCGAATTTCATCTTCCCGTTCCCTAGTTTCTCCTTCGACACCATGGTATTCCCAAAGGATTTTCACCAACGGGAGACCTTGTTACGTAGGACCCTGTTCTCACGATTCAAGATGGATATAGGTCGTGTCAAGAAAGTGATATCTTCTTCCAGCTCGATGTTATTCCAGTTGATGACATGACGTGGGTCTTGAAGAGACTTCTTCATCATCAAAACATGGAATACATTATGCACACGGGCTAACTGCAGAGGCCATACAAAACGATAGGAGACATTCCCAATTCGTTCTAAAATCTCAAAAGGACCAATAAAACGTGGAACGAGTTTACCTTTATGACCAAATTTTTGGCTTTCGGTCCATGCCCGAACTTTCAACAACACATGGTCACCTACCGAAAAATCCAAAGGTATATGTCGATTATCGGGATAATTCTTTTGCCCATCCTGAGCCATGATAAGTTTATCTCGAATCAACTAAACCTTGTCCGTCATCTCCTTGATTAAATCAGAACTAGTGAGGTGCTTCTCGCCAACCTCTACCCAACATATGGGAGAACGACATGTCCTTACATACAAAGCTTCAAAAGGAGACATCTCAATGCTGGCCTGACAACTGCAGCTATCTGAAAGAGAACTCTGCCAGATGCAAATTCTCATATCAACTCCCTTGGAAATCTAGCGCATATGCTCTCAACAAGTCTTCTAAAGTCTTAATCGTACGTTATGATTGTCTATATGTTTCTAGATGATATGTCATAGTCAAATTCAATTCTGTACCCAACTCTTGCTGAACCATTTTTCTAGAATTGAGAAACAAATCGTGGATCTCTATCTGAAACCATCGTCAGAGGGATTCCAAGAAGTCCGATTATCTCTCGAATATACAACCTTGATAACTTGGCTATATTATCCGTAACCTTCATTGGGAGGAAATGAGATGACTTAGTGAGACGGTTTATAATAACCCAAACTGCATCATAACCCCATTCGGATTGAGGTAGAGCAGTAATGAAGTCCATCGTGATATGTTCCCATTTCCACTCGGCTATGTGGAGTGGTTGCAACAACCATGCTGGTTTCTTGTGCTCAGCTTTTACCTGTTCACAAGTATAGCACCTTGAAACAAATTCATCCACATCTCTCTTCATATCGGACCATCAAAAATCCCTACAAAGGTCCTTATACATATTTGTTGCCCCGGGGTGTATACTAAACTGGGATTAATGAAATTCTTACATAATATCTTCTCGTAGTTCTATAATGGCCGAAACAATCAACCTTTCCTTATGACGTATGCCACCATCCTTGTCCATCGTGAGAGTATCAAACTCACCACCGACCCGAAAATGATCCCTGAACTGTATAATCTCTTCATCGTGAGACTGAGCATCGAGGAATTTTTTATGACCAAGTGGACTGGATATTATTCCCCATAAGTAGGCCCTATCGCTTCTCTTTTGATCATAAAATCCAAAATTTTGCAGTTCACTGTACATCCTTCATCGATAGCACTTCATCGCAGCTAAGGAAGGTTCTGAATTCCTTCTTAGAGCATCTGCCACTATGTTGGCCTTTCAGGGATGATACTCTAAGGTAAAGTCATAATCTTCCAGGAGTTCAATCCATCTCCGTTTCCACAAATTGAGGTCTCATTGAGTGAAGTTGTACTTGAGGCTCTTGTGATCCGAGAATACTTCGAATTGTTCACCATATAGATAGTATCTCCAAATCTTAAGAGCAAACACTACAAATGCTAACTCCAAGTCTTGGGTGGGGTAGTTTCTTTCATGCGTCTTGAGTTGTCGGGATGCATAAGCAATTACTTGACACAATTGCATGAGCACTCCTCCAAGTCCTGATTTAGAAGCATCAAAATACAATATATATCCTTTCCCTCGCTCGGGAATAATGAGAACTGGTGCCGATGTGAGTCTAACTTTCAACTCCTGAAAGGCAACTTCATATTCACCTGACCACTCGAAGCGAACATCCTTTTGTGTCAGCTGAGTAAGAGGCAAGGCAATCTTAGAGAAGTCCTAAATGAATCTCCAATAATAACCTACTAATTCGAGGAAACTTCTCACCTCACTAACTCACTTAGGCCTATCCCAACCAATAATTGCTTCAATTTTGGATGGGTTGACCAAAATTCCTACTCCAGATACAACATGGTCGAGGAATCTGACTTCATCCATCCAAAACTCGCACTTGATGAATTTTACGAATAACTCATTCTCTCTAAGCATCTGAAGAGTCATGTGAAGACGCTCCTCATGATCGACATCAGAGGATGAGTAAACCAGAATGTCATCAACAAAGACCACTACAAACCAATCCAACTACGGATGGTAGATATAGTTCATCAGGTCCATGAAATCTGATGGGGAATTAGTTAGGACAAAAGACATAACTAAAAACTCATAATGACCATATCGAGTGAGGAAAGATGTTTTGGGAATATCTTCTTCCTTGACTCCTAACTGATGGTAACCGGATCGAAGGTCCATCTTAGAAAATATGCTTGCTCCTCGAAGTTGGTTAAATAAGTCATCAATCCATGGCATAGGATACTTATTCTTTACAGTTACCCTATTCAGTTGTCTATAATCGATACAAAGTCAGAGATAATTATCTTTCTTCTTGGCAAATAATACTGGTGCTCCCCACGGAGACACACTTGCTGTAAAAACCCTTTGCTCGATAAATCTTCTAACTCGGTTTTCAATTATCACAACTCTGCCAGATCCATTCTATGAGGAGGAATATAAATGGGTGAAACTCCGTGATGAACATCAATCGAGAAATTAATCTCCTGGCACAGAGGCAAACTAGAGAGGTCTTTAAGAAAAATATCGAGAAATTCTCAGACAACTAAAAAGACTGATAATGTGCGACTGGGCTCTTCTTGAGCGACAATAATACTCAACCAACAGAATAAATGTCATTATACTCGAACCGTAGAGAACTTACACGGATAGTAGACACCTTGTTCGATGTTAAAATGATAACGAGATCCGTCTAGAAGTAGTACTGAGACACTATGTCGACGGGACTCAATAATGGTGCCAAAACATGACAGACGATCCATACTGACTATCACCTCAAAGACATCCATATCCATCAGTATTAAATCAAATTCCAAAATAAAATCTCCCACAACAACTACGCAACTTCTACAAATTATGTTCAAAATAACACCACCACCTACGGGTAATAGTGCGAAGATCGGGGGACTAAAACTCTCAACGTCAAGACCCAAACAGAATGCTAAAGAAATTGATATAAAGGAATGAGATGCACCTGAATCGAATAATGATTTTACCCATGTACTGAATAATAAAATAATACCTTACACGACTGAAGGACTCTAGGGAGGTGTTGAGTGTTGGGTAAGATCATAAGCACGACCTGGATTGAACCTACTAGCCTGGCTACCATGCGTTTGTCCACAATTTCCCTAGTTAGGACGAGGCATCCCAGAATTTGGTCTAGACTATTGGCATTGTACTAAGGAATGTTGTTTTTACTTCTAATTTTAAGGACCAGAATGACTAGAATTTCTCCCGAGTATGAAGTTGACACTCTGATAACTGCTTTGTCGTTCCCTGTTTTCCAGCTGACGGAACTCTGGCCTAAAATAGATTATTGGATCCGCAAATAAAAAAAGCCCTATGGGGTGGGAATTTAGACTCTTATTGTTACTACTCTCTCCTACAGCCGTCTTGATGTTGGCAAAGAATCCAATAGTGCCATTTCAAAATTTCTTGTTATTACTAGTTAAGGGTCCACCACTAGCCCTAGGTTGGGCCCCACAAGAAGTTCTTTTCTTTTCTCTGATGACTCAAGAATCTTCTGCCTCAAGTTCAAGTTGATTATCTTTCTTCACTGCTGCTTCGAAGTACAAATGGTCAAAGCCCCCAACGAGTTTATGGATATGGGTGTTAAACCCCTTCACAAACAGTCTTGTCTTCTTGACCTCATCCGATTTGACTGTATTCACATGCTTCACAAGACTCTCGAATTGAGCCTGTTACTCATTCACCGATAGTTTACCTTCAATCATCTTGGCAAACTCATCTTTCTTGGCATCTTTATACGCGTGGGGAAAGTACCGATCAAGAAAAGATATCCTGAAACTATCCCATGCCATTGTTTCGATAACGTTGGCAATGTGAGTGGTCCACCATCATTGTGCATGTTCCATGAGTTGAAAAGTATCCAACTTAACCTTATGCCCAGATGGGACGTCAAGAACATCCATGACTTGTGTAACTTCCTCAATCCATTGAAAGTTGGCGGATTTAACCTCCTAAACTCCTTCAGTATGGATGCCACTGTGGATATTTTGACGGAACCATTGTGTTAACCCCTTTCATGTTGGGATAAAGTATCACCCAATAAACGTACGACATCTTCCATATGTTTAAGCCCGTTGTTCTCGGCTTCAACGCTTGGGAGGCATCCTAAAGGAAATAAGGTGAGTTTAGAACAACGGTAAAAGGGAAATAATACTAGGGTGTAATAATGTGAATTCGTATCACCACACACGTCGAACCTAATGCCCTCATACCAAGTTATGACACCTCGAACCGGATTTAGAGTAAATGTCAGACATAACTCACATCCAAGTCCGAGGGTTAAGGGGGAGGGGAAATTACTTTTAATTTATTTCAGAAAATGTTTAATAAAAATTGTCATATTAAAGAAAACCCATTTATTATCCAATTATTCAACAATAATTTCAGTCCATTAATTTGAATAAATCTCATTTAATTATTTTGCAAAAGATTCCAACTAAAATATCATTAAATCACAATTAATAGAAAATGCCATGTATTATTACAAACCAAATTTCCAAGTTCAAGGCCGAATTTAAATAGCACAACTGATACAAAGTTAAATCTAAATATCAAATATTGCCGATATGGGATAGCTGTAATCAGATCTCTAACAACGACCGGAACTCTCGGTAACCTTACCGATCCAAGCTTTTTGTGTCCTTATCCGAAGTACCTGTGGGTTTTGAAAAATAGGTATGAGTGGAATGCCCAGTAGGGTGGGAGATATTAAGTAATAATTTTGTACTAAAATACTATAAATATACAATATCTTTTAATATTTCAAGAAAAAAATTTATGTAAATGAATGCAACTGTATGCAATGCTCCCTATCTAGGTGCCCAAACTCACACTTCGGCCATTTCATGTCTCGTGCCAGAGACTTATTTAATTGCACATTAGTCCTTAATAATTCATTGACTTAAGTGTCTTTAACTTAAGAATATTCGCATTCTTAATTATTCATCGAAAGATTTATCCATCTCTACCTTAGAGTCTAGCCATCAGTCCTGGACTTCACGGACTCTACACCATCGGTCTCCAGTTGCCATATGTTCTTCTGTACAGGCATTAGGTTCTTTCACCACTAGGGACGGCATGCCTTGCTTAATTATTGGCATCATCCAAGTATCCTCTCTTATATTTTCCACTTATTTCACATTTATCACATTTAATATATTTCGTTATTCTCATCATTTTCCAAGTTCATTCTTCTTTTCACTTTCACTTGTGTCACACTTTATTATTTATTACTTTCTTAATTTCTTCAATTAAACTCGGCCGAGGAGGCCATAAATGCAACATCGTCTTCAAATATCATCTCTATGAAACTCATTATTTTTATTTAGCAAAAAAGTATAATTAATCTTTTTTATGAAAATCACTTAATACATTTAATTACAAAACAAATTCCTGACAGCATATTATTCACTATACATACGATAATGCCACTACTAATTGTTTTACACAAATATTATTATTTGAAATGGGTTTAAACACTCTAATTTCACCAAAAGCTAATTTATAACTTCTCAAAGTATATTTCTGGTTATTTGCAACATTTATTTCGTAATTATTTCCAAATTTCATAAATAGACTTTATTTCAAATTAAGTGGGTATTCTAATCATGTTTATGCCTTTGAATACCAAGTTGTGAATTTAATAATTCAGGGTATGCATTTTGTAATTTCCTAAAAACATGTTAAAACAAACATATTCATACTTTAGTCATGTTAAAAATTAAATCTACCAATTATTACAACATAATATTCACGGTACACGAATTTCTGCCTAAAAATCCCTTAATATGTCACTATTCATGTCAGGTTTATGTAGTATTTCATTACTAACTTTATCCTTCAATTTTGAAGCCATGAATGATCATCAAAATAACTTTAGCAACATGAAATATTCTTAACATAATTTTAAATCATCATTCAACATGAAACATGGATTTCTACCTAAGAAATCCCTTAATATGCCACTAACATGCTCATAATTATGTAGTCTTTCATCCTACTTAATTTCTCAAGCTTTCATGCCACGAATGTCAATTAGAAACTTAACAACATCAAATATAATTATTTCAATTTCAAGCCAAGTTTCTAGCATGAATAATGATTTTCAATAGTGAAAAATAAGGCAAAATGCTTCATCATTTTAGCATGAAATTATCTACTTCTACACATGATTTTAACTTTTTAAAAAAAGAGTTTAGAGGATAACCCTACTTGGATAATATATTAGGATGATAATCAAGAATAAATAAGACAAAAATTTCTCCTAGAAAAGCTCTAATAACTCCAACTACAAGCTCCAAAATACTAGCTCCCAAAATTTCCTCAAGTTATATACTCCTTGAATGGTTATTTTGAGATGTTTTGGGGCTTCTTTAATGGTGGTTTGGTGGTTATTTGAGGGATTTGAAGATTAGATACGATTTTGGGTAGAACTCTAAGGTTTGTGGAGCTCAAAGGAGTGAGTGGAAAGAGGAGAAATCTGATGGGAAATGGATAATGAAGTCTAAGGCCACCCCCTCTCTTGTAATTAATTTCTAACTCCCACAAGCCCACAAGCCCAAGTGATACAGTCCCCCACACACAATCAGCCAAAACCTCTTCAACCAAGGTCTTAATAAAGGAGTGAGACAACCCAAATTAATTAGCAATAAAGTGGGAACAAAAAACGTAAAACATGGAGGAGTTGTTGGATATATGACAATCGGGCCCCCCAAAACTTTTGTTATTATTATTAAGATTTTTTTTAAGATTTTTCTTTTCTTTTCTGTTCTTTTCTTGGACTTAATATATATTTTTAGATGTTGAAAAAAGTGGTTAAATAAATTTTTGAGTTTAACTAGCCTTCTATAAAAATTACGCATGTTTGCAGTTTTACGCGTCGAACGCAATTACGTTCTTTTGATTAAACAACTTATAACTCGGTTTTCTAATTTACGTTGCGTCAAATAAAATCGTTTCCTTTTAATTTAAGGAATAATAATATAAAACCATTCATAGGACTTGAAGATAGAATGCACCAAATTAATATTTTGAATAATTCGACTACAACAGGTTGACGAGTAAAAATAAAAGGGGCGGGTATTACATTTCCCCCCCCCCCCCCCCCCAGGAGATTTCGTCCCGGAAATCAAAACCAAATTATTCGAAAAGATGAGGATATAGTTTCATTCACCAAGCCTAATCCAAGTAATCACATGACTATAGTTTATATCTGATAACCTTTTCTTATGAATTTTCCAAGCTAGTTATATTCATCACAATTCAGACTTAAGTTCTCAACCACTTAACTCATTTAATATTAATTACTCTATTCTATCTACTTACGAGCACAGTAGATTAGTCATATGTACATATATTTAAAACACATAATATATATACTCATAGCGCACCCCACATAAGTCTATTGTGCTGGCATACTCTTCTACCAAGTCCCCGTATCACTCATACAAGAGGGGAATACTAGTTCAGAATCACGCTCGACTTGTATTAACACAAAACACGCAAATGAGAGGCGAAACATAGTTCTATGTCACTTAGAGGTCAGCACATACCCTAATTTCTCTTAGGACCGTCTGACTATCATTCTCAAATAGCCTCTACCAAGGATGTTATGTTCTATGGTACATGTTAATTTCCCCCATAAAGGTCCAATTGAGATAAAGACTGTCCCGATGTGGAACCTCTGTGATAGAAAGTTGTGCGGGTACGATTACACACAAATATACAATATTATATATATATATACAAGCACCCATATATATATATATATATATATGTAGATATATTCTAATTATTTAGCTAGGTATGCCCACGACCCATAATATGTTAGAACCATACGTGGCATAAAATACCCGAGTTCTACGTATAATTAAATCACTCTTTTTATTTTCTCAATTGTCGCAAATACTTATGTATTTCTCGATGCTCGAAGTGTATCCTCTTGATAAATGTAAAATCAGAAGCTGTAACCTCACTTCCCTACTATTCCAAGTCCTTCTCGATTCTCGCAAGACCTAATTTAACGTACGAAAGATTTCCCATTGAATTTATACACCGAAATTCCACGGTTAAATCTGTTATATGGTCGTATTATCCAAACCCTACTTATACCCTACTGGTCTGTCTCAAGTCCCATTATGATATATAAATTATGTCCAAAGGTCCTTGCACATCGGAATTGGATTAACATTTAAAAGGAGAAAAAGTTCACATTTTAGAATAAGTTGATGGATCGATGAAAGGGGGTCAATCGATTGATCCATTCGATCGATCGACATTCTTGAGTCCATCGATCAACCAAGCAGTTCTTGCCCAGAATTCTACATATTAAGCCAATGGTTTTCTTCCAACTTAAATCATTAAAACTCCATTAACATGTCCTAAACTCCCGAACAAACATTATGAACGTTATATAAACCAATATGGATGATTTCTAATGTAAAAATTCATTATTGCTCAAGATTCATCATCAAATGGGTTAATTAAAGAAATTTTCATTTAACCCTAGTTCATCAAATTTTCTTAAAAATTCATATAAATTCCACTTTTCTTTCTCTAGTGGGCATCAAATTTTTTGGATAGTATTCTACATATAACAAGATATTCAATCTAACATGGTTTCTACTCCAAAATTACAATAATAATCTCCGAACAACATTATATTTCTTGAAGACATAAAATAATTAACTCCTGCACTAGCATGGATGTGTTATCGACTTAAAGAACAACAAGTTAGATACTTGCCTAGATATCAAAGGTCTGATCCGACGAATTAAAGTGGTATAGGAATGATCACCTTCTTCCGATCTACGCGTTGGTGGTGTAATTGGTGAGAGTTGTGTAAGGTTAGTGGCTCTCCTCCTTGGAATCCTTCTCCCTTCACTCTTCCTTAGCTTCTCTACGACTCCAATGTTTCTAACCCTCGAGGACTCTAACTCTCATCAGATATAACACTTCAATTTTCGTCCATAGTTAAGGCCTAAAATTAAAAATTACCAAAATGCCCTCATGGGCTACTGGTTAGGCCTAAAAACGTCCCGAGACCCAAACTAACCCCCGAGTACACTTTTATGAATATATCTGGCCTTCTGGATGCATTGGCGCACTCAAAATGACCATACAGATGACTTAGAATTAATTAACTTTTTATTCCATTAATTGAGTCCCGACATGACACATGCGCGTCTCGACTTAATTTCTATGATTGTCGTATTATTCATTTGCGTTAATTTTAATATTTTCAATCTCATATATTACTTTACTCATCTAATAATATTCAACATATAATTACTAACTCTCGTCACGCTAGTAAATATTTATTTTAAAATCCAAATTAATATTATATTAATTTATCCCAATTTAATTGAATTAATCTCATAATTAAATACCATAAAATACGGGGTACTACATACTTCCCCCTAATAACTGAATTTTGTCCCGAAATTTAGAAAATAAGGCATACCTGGTAAAAAAAAATTCGGATACTTTTCAATCATATCTACCCCGCGATCCCAAGTGGACTCCTCTACATTCTGATGCTCCCAATGGACCCGTACAAGTGGGACTACCTTCTACCTCAATCTCCTCTCACTATGGTCTAGGATAGCCACTAGTCTGTCATCATAAGAACTATCGGGTTGTAAATCAATCTCATATATCGTAGTATGAGTGTGGGCAAAATCATTCCAAAGATACCGCATTAACGATGAAACGTGGAACAAATCATGAATACGGTGAAAGTGCTCTGGAAATACAGGTCTGTATGCCACCGGTCCAATCCTCTCGATAATGGGAAATGGTCATATGTACCTCGAAGCCCATTTCCCTTTCTTATCAAACCTCATTACTCTTTTCATTAGGAGACACACGCAGCAATTCTTGGTCCCCCAAGCTAAACTCCCGAAAGAACCGTTTTGCATCGGCATAGATTTTCTGCCTATAATGGGCTACCCGAATGCGACTTATGATCAACTCAATCTTAGCTGACGTCTCCTGAATCACTCTAGAAAAAGTAGTCTATTGTCCCCACATCTAGTCAACAAGTGGAAGAACGACAAGGTTTGTAGTACAATTACTCTAAAGGGGCCATGCCGATCGTAAACTAGTAAGAGTTATTATAAGCGAACTCCACCAGAGGAAGGTAATGCTCCCATCCTCCGCCAAAATCAAGGACATACATGCGTAGCATATCCTCTACCGTCTGATTAGTACACTCACTCTACCCATCTGTCTGTGGGTGATAAGCCGTACTAAACCACAACTCGGTACTGATAGCCTCCTGAAAGCTCTCCCAAAAGTGTGACACAAAAATCTTGTATCTATCAGTCATGATATTCAGGGGCACCCCATGCAACCTCACTATCTTCGTAATAAATAATTGGGCATATTGCCCAGTAGTGTATTCTGTCCTCACCGCCAAAAAATGTGCTACCTTGGTCGAACAATCCACTACTACCCATATATAATCGTGACCCCACTGTGATGTAGGCAATCCAGTGATGAAATCCATGGAAATGCTGCTCTCCCATTTCCACATAGGGATCTCTAGTGGCTGAAGTAACCCTGGTGGTCTCGGATGGTCCACCTTTACCAGCGAACAGGTGGAACACTTGGACATAAACTTCGCAATGTCCTTCTTCATCCCACTCCACTAGTACTTTCGCCTCATATCCTGGTACATATTATACCCTCCGGGATGTACCGCAAATTGGGATCCATGAGGCTTTGTCATTACTTCCTGACGTAAGTCCTCTCCCTCCGGGACCACTAATCTCCCAATAAATCACAATCCTCCATTTTAACTCACTAAGTAAGACTCTGCGCCCTCGGATAGAAGTTGTATAATCTAATCCTGGAAAATCAGTTACTTGGGACTGGATCACTCTCGTAACAATCTCTGTTGTGACTGAAATGACGAATATAAAGGATCGGGCCACTGCATCCTGATGTCCCAACTCTTTTGACTTAGCCTTCCATACTTCCTCCACCTCACCTACTGGCCTATGACTCAACTCATCAGCAACTACGTTAGCCTTCCCCGGGTGGTACTTTATCTCGAACTAGTAATCCTTCATAAACTCTAGACACCTGCACCGACGCATGTTAAACTCCCACTGAGTGAACAGGTATTGCAGTGACTTGTGGTCTGTGAATAGGCAAAATTTATCCCCCAACAGTAGTGTCTCCAAATCTTCAAGGAAAACACGACCATTACTAGCTCTAAGTCATTAGTGGGGTAATTCCTCTCGTGAGGCTTAAGCTTACGGGAGGCATAAGCTATAGCCTGCTCCTCCTACTGAAGTACTCCACCAAGTCCTTATAGGGAAGCGTCAGTATACACTAGGTACTCTTCTTCTGGCCTGAGTAAAGCAAGGACTAGCACTGAAGTCAACTTATCCTTTAGAAAATCGAAAGACAACTTACAAGCATCATCCCATACGTACGATACCACCTTACGAGTCAGATTAGTCAATGGACCTGCTATTTTTAAAAACCCTCAAATGAACCACCTGTAGTACCCTGCTAATCCTAAGAAACTACGAATCTCTAACGGTGTTGTGTGCTACCCCAACTCCTTCACTATAGACACCTTTCCCGAATCCATTGATATTCTCCTGGCGAAAACAATATGCCCCAAGAACTGGACCTCGCATAGCCAAAACCCGCACTTCTCATACTTAGCATATAGTTGATGCTCTCATAGATTCTGAAGAACCCATCTCAAATGCTCGACATGCTCCTTCTCAGTCTGGGAATAAATTAGAATGTCATTTATGAAAACATTGATGAACTGATACAGGAAATCTCTGAACACTATATTCATTAAGTCCATTAACATGACTGGAGCATTGGATAGCCCAAACGGCATAACTCGGAACTTGTAAGATCCATAACGCATCAAGAAAGTAGTCTTAAACACATCATGCTCCCAAATCCGTAACTTATGGTATCCCCACCTCAAGTCTATCTACAAGAAGAAGGAAACTCCTATCAATTGGTAAAATAATTCATCTATTCGGGGCAACGGATACTTATTCTGTATCGTGACTTTGTTCAACTCTTGGTAATTCAGACACAACCTCAATGACCCATCTTTTTTCTTCACAAACAATACAGGAGCACCCCATGGTGAGGTACTCCTACGGATAAAGCCCTATCCCAATAACTTCTCAATCTGATCACACAACTCTCTTATCTCAGTTGGATCCATATGGTATGGTGCTCAGGCTATCGGTCGAGTGCCGGACACCAAATCTATAACAAAATCTATCTCTCGGTTAGTCCAAAGTCTCAGTATCTCCTAGAACACGTCAGAAAACTAGAGAACTATGGGAATCGAATCAATGGGAATCACTACCTTCTTAGAGGTCTCATCCTCTATGTAATATAAATGGGTGGATGACCCTCCCTTAGGATGAGGCATCGCCACCAAAAACATCTCCTAGCCTGGAATAATAAAAATAATACTCCTACTAAAACAGTATATAATGGTCTTATACGCAAAAAGCCAATCTATGCCTATAATGGCATCATGATCATCCATATCTAAGACTAACATGTCTGCAGGCAAAATCAGACCCCCAATCTCCATACCTACCCCCGACATATAAAGAAAATCGACGACCCATTGCCCAACGATGAGTCTACACATGTCACTGTACTCTCTACCGATTATAACAACCCCTTGGCCTGTGCAAAACTAGTTTCTATGAAGAAGTGTGATGCCTCAGTGTTAAATAAAATGCACCTCATAGTACCATGGATAGGAAACTTACCCTCATTTGTGGGTGGCACCTGCGGTGTTGTTTCCTGGTGGACGTTATAAATGCGTCCATACTGCAATTATCCCTGCTGAATTGGGACGGTTGGAATGGCTGGTAAGGCTTGCATCTGAGGTGGTGCTGGAAGGGCGGCTGGGAAAATCGGTCTATGTGGATCCTGATGGCCACCCTGCTACTATTCGTCCATGTCCCCCTTAGGGAAATCCTAACGTCTATGTCCATTCTTTCCACAACCAATGCATCTTCCCCTGACGTTTCATCCCCTGTCCCTATTATCCCCTACTGATAACAACGTTGGCCCTACTGACTGGACTAGCCTAGATATCCCTGTCTATAGCCTCCATGTCCCTGCCTAGAGTCACCAGATTGGAACTACTTAGCAGGGTTCCCTTGATGGGAACTCTTCTCACCCTGACAGACCTACCCATGAGCTGCTGGTTCCCTACTGGCACTACTACCTCCTGTCTGTCCCTACTTGCTGGACTCTCTAACTCATTTTCTCCCTTGTTGGTAGAAGCAATGGTCCTAGAAATGCAATATGGCGGCGTTGAGTACATCAGTATAAGTACCCAATGATATATTACCAAAGAAGTGCTAGCGAATCCTCCGGGTCAAACAATCTATGAACAACCCAATATTCTTCTATTCGGTAGGTGCCTTATCTGGCACAACAATAATCAGTCTCGTGAACTCCTCCTCACACCCAGCGACAGTCATACTTTCCTTCTTCAGATTCAATAATTTTGGCCTCATCTCATTCTACAAGACGAAAGGAAAGTATTTAGTGTCAAACTACACCCAAAAGCTCTGAATCGTCATATTATCCCTCTCGTCCAAGGTATTAGTGGACTTCAACCAATGTAAGGCTCCCCCTAGCTTGTAGGAAACCAGTAACTTTCTCTGAATGTTTGTGCAATCATACATGCGAAGATGCCTCTAGATGTCATTCTTCTATTAGGTCGCAATGATAATGTTAGAACTGATCGAGAGCTCTGGGGGATGTGCCCTCTAAACGGTATCCCTCACCCTCTCCCATACAATGGGGAATTGGGCTGGAACTAGCGCCACAGCCTGAACCTGGGGTGAGACCTGGTGCACCACCGCTAAAGCAGTATCTACCGCCTGAGCATCTATGGTGGCAACTTAAGTTGCATTCATCATTCCCTAATCCTGAGTTGCTTGTTGCTCTGGGTGCGAATTTCTATCCCTCGGGGCTCATTTTGGAGGCATCTGAAATGAGAAGGAATTTTATTAGTCCATTGTTAATATGAAAGCTCAAATACTTGAAGACATAATCATATAAATAATAGTACAACAATCCTAAAGATAGGCTATATATCAAAGGACGCTATGCTAAAAGTATAACAAGCCCTATAGATCCTAAAGGATTGTAGAACCTGATGCTCTGATACCACCTGTGACACCACGCATAATTAAATACAGAGTGATCACTCCTTTATTAAATTAAATCAAAGTGTACAGTTGCTTCATTCTTAGCATCACTATCAAAAAATAATTTTTCTTTATCAATAACCTAATAAATAATTAAGCTAAGTGTGAAAACATTAAACTTTATAAATTAAGACCTATTATTATAGTTTAATATTAAACCATTGTCATGAACACAAATGATAATATTAAAACCAAACCATCCAAATGAAATACAAAATTACATTAATTAATCCAAATAATAAATCTCAATCGTAGGACAAGGAAATAAATAAAATAAAATCCCAACAATAGTTAAATCTAGAAATAATAAAGAGTACAAGTCTCTCTCTGAGCTAAATGAAATATGGGAATAGGCAACACATGCCCTGTCTGGGAATAACTAAATAAAAGACGTGAAAGACAGTAATAGAGTCATATACTGCAAGGACCTGCAACTTCCACAATCGATGCAACATGCCAATGGTCCAAAGATTTAGGCGTGATGCCCCTGTGGCTGGGCAACTGTATAATATATATATATATATATATATATATATATATATATATATATATATATATATATATATATATATATATATATATATATATATATATAATGGAGACTCGTTAGATCCCTAGTGTAAAACAACTTTAAAAATAGTTAGCAAGTATTTAAAAGGCTTACCAATTGATATTTCATACATGTTAGTACCTCGACACTCACTTGAGAATTCTCACCTCTCAACTAGTGTGCACGCCAAACGTACTACCTAATTAACCTAGTTAAATCTAACCTAGTTAACTAGTCCAACCCAATTTTCATTCATCAATCCTAATCCAAGTAATCGCATGACTATAGTTTATATCTGATAACCTTTTCTTGTGAATTTTCAAAGCCAATTATATTCGTCACAATTCAGACTTAATTTCTCAGCCACTTAACTCATTTAATATTAATTACTCAATATTATCTACTTACGACCAGAGTATATTAATCATAAGTACATATATCTATAACTCATAATTTATAAACTCATAGGGAACCCCACATAAGTCTATGGTGCTGGCATACTCTGCTATCAAGTCCCCATATCACTCGTAAAAGAGGGGAATACTAGTTCTGAATCACCCTCGAACTGTATTAACTGAAAACACACATATTAGAGGCGAAGCATAGTTGTAAGTCACAAAGAGGTCAGCACATACCCTCACATCTCTTAGGACCGTCTCACTATCATTCTCGAATAGACTCTACCAAGGATGCTATGTTCTTGGGTACATGTCAATATCCCCCATAAAGGTCCAATCGAGATAAAGACTATCCTGGCACGAAACTTCTGTGATAGCAAGTTGCGAGGGTATGATTACACACACACATACACACACACACACACACACACACACACACACACACACACACACACACACACACATATATATATATATATTCTAATTATTCAGCTAGGTATGACCATGACCCATAATATGTTAGAACCATACGTGGCATAAAATGCCCGAGTTCTACCTATAGTTAAATCACTCCTTTTATTTTCTTAATTACCACAAATCCTTATGTATTTCTCGACTCTCGAAGTGTATCGTCTTGATAAATGTAAAATTAGAAGGTGTACCCTCATTACCCTACTAGTCCAAGTCCTTCTCGATTCTTGTAAGACCTAATTTAACGTATGCACGATTTCCCATTCAACTTATACCTCCGAAATCCCACGGTTAAATCTTTTATAAGGTCGTATCATCTGGACCGTACTTATACCCTACTAGTCCTTCTCAAGTCCCATTATGATATATAAATTATGTCCAAAGGTCCTTACACATCGGGATTGGATTAACATTTAGAAGGAGAAAAAGTTTCCATTTCCAGGAGGAGTCGATCGATCAATGTAAGGGGGTCGATCGATCGACATTCTTCAGTCGATCAATCTATGCATATTAAGCCTATGGGTTACTTCCAACTTGAATCATCAAAACTCCATTTACAGGTCCCAAACTCCCGACCAAAAATTATGAACATTATATAAACCAATATGGATGATTTCTAAGGTAAAACATTCATTAATTCCTCAAGATTTGTCATTAAATGGGTTAATTTAAGAAATTTTCATTTAACCCTAGTTCAACAAATTTTCTTAAAAATTCATTTAAATTTCATATTTCTCTGGGCATCAAATTTCATGGATAGTATTCTACATATAACAAGATATTCCTCCTAACATGGTTTCTACTCCAAAATTAAAATAATAATCTCATAACAACATTATATTTCATGAAGACATAAAATAATTAACTCCTACACTCGTATGGATGTGTTATCAATTTAAAGAACAACAAGTTAGATAATTTCTTAGAAATCAAAGGTCTGATCTGATGAATTATAGTGGTATAGGAACGATCCCCTTCTTTCGATATACGTGTTGGCGATGGAATTGGTGAGAGTGGTGTTGGGTTGGTGGCTCTCCTCCTTGGAAGCCTTCTATCTTCTCTCTTTCTTAGCATCTCTGTGACTCCAATTTTTCTAACCCCAGAGGACTCTAACTCTCATCAGATATAACACTTCAATTTTCGTCCATAATTAAGGCCTAAAATTAGAAATTACCAAAATTCCCTCCCGGGTTACCCGTTAGGCCTAAAAACGTTCCCAGACCCAAACTAAACCCCCGAGTATACTTTTCTGACTATATCAACCCTTTCGAAAGCATTGGCGCACTCGAAATGACCATACGGATGACTTAGAATTAATTCACTTTTTATTCCATTAATTTAGTCTCGATATGACACATGCGCGTCCCGACTTAATTTCTAAGGTTATCATATTATTCACCCGTGATAATTTTAATAAATTCAATCTCATATATTACATTACTCATCTATTAATATTCAACATATAATTACTAACTCTCATCATTCTAGTAAATATTTATTTCTAAATCTGGATTAATATTAAATTAATTTATCCTAATTTAATTAATCCCATAATTAAATGCCTTAAAATACGTGTATTACATATGCCTCATACGAGTTTTGGGTGATGCCATTCTGGCAAACCAATGCGTCGACGGTGTTTATAGACCTCATGAACTGGGTTTTCAGATATTTTCTCGACTAATTCGTTATTGTGTTCATAGACGATATTTTGGTCTACTCGCGTAGGGAGGAGGAGCATGCCGAGCATCTGTGTATGGTTCTATAGACATTACGGGATCACTAATTATAAGCCAAGTTTGATAAGTGTGGGTTTCTTCTTGGGAAGGTGCAGTTCTTTAGCCATAGTGTTACAGATCGGAGTATTGTTTTGGATCCGAGTAAGGTATCGGCGGTGAGGGAGTGGGGACAGCCCAAGACACCGATCGAAATTTATAGCTTTTGGGGGTTGGATATATATAATTGTCACGTCATTAAGGGGTTTTCCAATATAACTAGACCATTGACTAATTTGGCTCGCAAAGGGGGTCCATTTGTGTAGAGTGACCAGTGTTAGTTAGGTTTCGATGAGCTGAAGGACAAGTTGACATCATCACCTGTACTTGGTTTACCTAGGGTAGGATTGGAGTACCAGGTCTACAGAGATGCATCCTTTCAGAGACTTGGGTTTGAACTACAGCAGGAGGAGAGGGATATATCTTATGCATCTCGAAAGCTTAAGCACCACGAGAGGAATTACCCCATCCATGACCTTGAGTTGTCAGCGGTTATTTTTTCTTTAAGGCTATGGAGGCACTACCTTCTGGGAGAGAGGTTCACTTTAGTCACGGATCACAAGTCACTTAAGTATCTCTTCACACAAAAGGATCTGAACATGAGGTAGAGGCGGTGTTTTGAATTCATAAAAGACTATCAATTTGATATTTAGTATCATCTTGGTAAGGATCACATAGTGGCAGATGTGTTGAGACGGTGACCCACGAAGGACTTGGAGGTAGTGTGGAAAGAAAAGTGGGGTGAACTTCGATGCGATGATGAGATCCTTAAGGAATGTATGGTAGTTTTAGCGATCACACCCAAGATTGTCATGCATGTGGTGAGAGCTCAGGTAAATGATCCATTTTTTAAGATTGGGTGAGGTAATTACTATCAGAGGGTGAAAAGTTCTACCCCATCAGCTCAGAAGGAGGACTACGCTTTAATGGGAGGTTGGTTTTACCCGAGGATGAGGATTTGAGACATATCATTTTGACTGAGACCCATGGCTCTAGGTTTTTGGTACATCCCGATGGTGATAAGATGTACCCAGATATGAGTAGGAAATACTGGTCGGCAAGGATAAAGCGAAACATTGTAGAGTTTGTCTCAAAGTGTCCTACTTGTTAGCTTGTGAAGGTGTACTACCATAGGCCTTTAGGAATGTTAAAGCCTCTTGAGATTCTAGTATGTAAGTGGGAGAGCATCTCTATGGATTTCATTATGGGGTTTCCAGCATCAGAGAGGGGTCGCAATTCCACTTGGGTGATAGTGGACTGGTGGACCAAGGTAGTCCATTTATTGACAGTTAGCCCATGATAAGCAAAAGAGTTATACTGATGCGAATAGGAGATATGTAGAGTTGGAGGTCGAATGTCAAGTATTAGTGAGAGTGTTCCCCATGAAAGGGTGATGAGTTTCAGAAAAAGGGGAAATTAGCACCAAGGTACGTGGGTCCCTTCCCTATCATTGAGAGAGTAGAGCCGGTAGCTTATCAAATGGTTTTTTTCGATCACCTTCAGTAGATACATGACGTGTTTCATGTGGAAACCCTGAAGAAATATCAGAGGAGTCGAGGGCTTTGTGGCACATCTCACTTGAGGAGATTGACTTGCATCCTGATATCTCAGATGAGGAGAGACCAGTACCTATGCTAGATCGCAGTGAGCGCAAGTTACGATCTAAGGTTGGACTGCTAGTCCGAGTTCAGTGGCGACATCATAGTGAAGATGAGTCAATTTGGGAGAAGGAATATGACATGCGAGAGTAGTATCTAGAGTTATTCACCGCAGGTATGATCTAATTTCGTGGATGAAATTTCCTTGTAAGGGGGGAAGTATGTAAAAACTCGTATTTTTTGAACTTTTATTAATTAATTAATTTGGTAAATTTTAAATTACTTGTGCATCGCAATTTAAATGGATTAATTATTTTTATTTTCTTTAAATATTAATCCGATGTGTAGACGATTAATATTTACGGGATTACGTGTTACTAAGTGAATAGTAATAAGTTGATAGGTGAATATTAACTTTTAGTAAAATAATTCAGATGGAAATTCTGAGTGGATGGTTGAGTCCGGGTCGGTAAAAATAGTTGGAAAAGAGTCCCAGGGTAGTAAAGGGATCTCAGGACCATTTTAGGCATATTTGAGCCCAGATGAGGGTGTTTGGGCCCTTTTACTAAAGCCCACAAGCCTAAAACCAGGATTGACCTATTAAACACTAAAAGTGAGGCGTGTAAGAGCCTTAACTCATCTTCAAAACCCTAATCAAGTAGAAACAGAAGAGGGAGCAATTAAAGAAGAGTTAGTTCCCTAAATAAAGAACAAGTGTGGGCAATACTCATCATGCCCATCATCTTCAACAAATATTCAGACCCTACTAACCCTAAAAGCAAAAGTGGTTTAACTTTATTCTAAATTAATTACATTTTCCCTATTTATATCATAGTGGGTGTGAAATGAATAAGATGGTAGGGTTAATAGTATAAATGATATTTGGGGTTTCTATGATTTCTGATTAAAATTCTATGGAGGATTTACAAATGTGAGTTATAAACCCCAATCTGTGTGGATGTTGTATTTGGGTTGAGGATCGTGAATTGGTGGATTTAGTGTAAATCTTGGAGAGTTTTATGGAGAAAATCTGAATAGAAAATGGAGTTTTAACACATCAATGGCGTATGGTTTTTCTGGGTAGATAATGGAGGAGAGAAAGAACCAGGGTCATTAGAATGACCTCGTATCTTGTTCGAACGACGACCAAAGTCATTCAAATGGCGTCATTTTTTTCTGATAGCCTTTCCCCTCCCCTGTTTCTTCCCTGGTTGTTCAATTATTCGGGAGGGTTCACTTTTTTGACAGATTTGATAATTGAGCTAAAATAGTGGGTTTGATTTACGGGAATCATTCATGGATTATTGGGGTGGAAATTCAAAAAGGTAATGAAGGTTTAGTTTGAGTGAATTAAGAACCTTAAATTAATAAGTGTGAAAAACTTATTAGGAAGGATTTTGAATAAATTCGGAATGTTTATTTTTGGGCCAAGTGAGGGAGTTCGGTATATTAGGTGAGTGATACCGAGGTAATAAAATTAATGTGTTATTAATTGAATTTGGGGTCAAAATATAGACTAGAGAATGTTGGCTAATGTTATGGTAATTGTAGATGAGTAGCCTGGATTATGTAGATATATGTGGTGATGTGTAGTATATATATATATATTTGTATGATTTATAAATATTTGTGTGAATAATATTTATAGCAAAGCATACCCCTCTAGTTCTATCATGGGAGGTTGTATGATGTGGGTGAATCCCTTTTCTTGAGGAGGAGGGTGAGTATTTTTCCCAGTTCATAGCCTTCGAAATCAAGAATGACATGCTTCGGGTATGTTTCAGTCTCATTCCGGGGAAAACTATGACTGCCTCCAATGAATTTATTTGTTTTTACAGATTTGGGGAGCTAACCGTATTATGGGTCCAGATGGATAAGTATACCTGAAAATGATAGCATTTTAGAAAACATTCGGAGAGTGACGACTCAAAGGATGGTTATATATATTTATACTTGTGTGTGAATGTTTTAAATAGTTGATACATATATAGATAACGAGAATAAATACATACGAGTAAATACATTTTGTGAATCGTATTGATGTTATATAACTTGAGAAAATGTTGTATGGTTCAAATGGGAAGTAAATGCGATTAACAACTTATATTTCATGGATATAAAAACTTACTCGGGTTAGAGTAATGGGAGAAGTAGGATTTATATGAAAACTAGTTATGGGATAGATAGCTAGATGGTTTATATAGAAAGACGTTAGGTGTGGACATTAGTTGAGGGGTGAGGCGGTCCTAAAGAAAGTGCAACACTAACTCAAATATGAAGAGCATTCATGCACTTCAATTTTTTGCAATTATATTCACTTGATAAATATTTTCAACTATATCGTATTCTAACCCTTACTATAAAAATATTTTTAAAACCTTTTAGGTGTCCTACCACAGGGGAGCCAGGCTTGATTCCTTTGTAGGGTACGTAGCTGTGGTGTATGTGGGTGCCGCATGATTTGCATTATTTTGAATCGTCTAGTATTCCAGCATGTTGCTCTTGACAGTTATTCTCTTTATGTTGATTCAGTTTTAATTGGCTTATGATGTTAGATTTATGTTAGGTTACTTGTATCTAATCGAAGTTATTCGGATAACACTTGTTTTAGACATTTGTGATATGTTCAAACTCTTTTATATTGTGTTGGTTATATTTGTAATCTTGTTGTACTTATTGGGTTGGTTTAATTCATAAGTTAAAATATAACACCGACTTAATTAAAGATTAGGTGGTTAGTAATTAATAATGTTGCGATAGTGTTTCTAAGAATGAACCATACGAAAATCTTGATTTAATTTGAAAAAGGCATGATCAACCAGAATTTAATTAAGGGGTGTCACAGTGTGAAGAATCCAGCGAAATATGGTGGGGTACCTATTTGCTGGGTAATTTTGCACGTGGTGGGAAGAATTAAAGATGGTGTGGCGTGGGGTTAGAGGTGGACGATGTTGGTTGGCGATATAAGGTGTGAGCTTGTTAGTGTAAGGTGTATAATAGTGAAGTGCTATGATACCACTTTGTAAGCGGATATGAACACGCCCGATAAAGATGGTAACATATAAAAATTACATTTTTGTATCTTTATCAATTTTAGCTTTTTAACCTAAGACATGCATCTAGGTGATGAATAGATTAAATAAAAAAATCAACCATGAATACAACCATGAAAAATAAGATAAAATTCATTTTCAGGGTAAAACATGTATTTCAGCACAATAGAGAGTTTTACAAGACTCTCGACTTACAAAATACTTCAAACACCCAAAACTATAATGCTCAGTGTCTTCGCCGAACCTCTAAAGAAAACTGCTCAGGTCTAAATAGTCCACATACGACAGTCCACCCACGATATCCATTGATCAGCCTTCATCCTTCTTCAGTTTTCTTCCTTCGATCGTGATCCCTCAAGTTCACTCATTAACAAACCTCCACAAATATGTATGCAAGATACGAAAATTTCCAGATTTTGAAAATGATTAGAGATGTAAAGTTGTAAATCAAATGTGTTTTGATAAAAAAAATCAAAACTTTTGCAACATATATTCAGGAAACATATTGTCAAAAGTCTAACGACCTAAGGAGTCGAAACATGTATTTATAGACTTAGTACAAATTTCGAGACGGTGGTTTGTTTGAACGAAAATGAAACTCGTTCAAACGAGATGACTAGCTTGAAACGAGCTTCTAATGAATTATTACAGTGAACCTTCATTAGATTTTCATTCGATGTAGGATCAAATGACCCATCAAACGACATTTCAAAGTCGTTCAAACGAGGTTTAAAATAAAAATTTATTTTAAAAACTAGAAAAATGCATCCTAGTTTTAAATACAAAATAAACATCCCAGATAACCTTATGAAAGATTTTAAACTCCAAAAGGCTTTTTACCTTTATGGGATTTAGGAAAGTCTTCAATTTTGGAGAAGTTTGAGTTGAGTTCGTCGTGACGGTGTGTGAAGGTCGTAACGGATATGCCAAATATGCCTAAAATACCAAAAGGCCTATTCTATGAGCAATATCATAATATTTTCTCCGAAAAATATTTTCCATTTGGCTATTCTAGTACCAAACAAACGGTCACATCTAAAACTTAAATTACAATAAAAAAAAATCTATGACAAAAATCCAAATACCCTGCCAAACCCTAGAAATCGAATGGCATAAGACTATTTGTCTTTAATCTCCACTTGTTCTTCCCTTTCGTAACTTTGTCTACATTCCATGTGCCTTGATTTTCACCTTCTGTACCTCCACACACATGAGACAAAGAAATATAGGGAGGCGCATATAGTTTGATATAGAAAATAAAACTTGTGCTACCCCATAAATCAAACGCATCAAATATCCCCCTTAATTTGTGCTCCCCCTTTTGTCCAAAATAGACAAGGGAGTAGAAACATAATCATGAATTTCAAAGTATTACTTAAAAAGCAAAATATAATCACAAAAGATATAAATAACGCACATGTAATCCTAATCTCAAGGGCAAACGTACTAAACTATTTTGGAAAATTTTCAAATTCTTGCTTAAATATTTTACAAATACAACATATAATACCATATAAATGACCACAAATAAGACATAAAACGTAAAAGTTTTACATGTTAGCATAGTTTCAATGTGTCTAAACATGTGAGATAGAATGGATGGGTGTGAACTTGAAGCAAAAGAGTCATAACCCAAACACTCAAATATAACACCCATAATTTTGAGTAATTTATTTTAGCGGTTAAATTACATGTGTGACGTAGTTTAATTTAAATGAGAAATTAGTAAATATTAAGTTTTGAGAATAAAATTAGTATATATGTGGTGAACTTACTAATATGTTTAAAAAATTTAATTAAGTCAATTGCAGTACGTCATATATGAGTAGAAACGACTACAATTAATATTATCTCAATCGAAACATTTATGCGGTCTATTTTCGAGATGAATTATGATAGTTAGCCCGGGCCCACGTAGGGGTATTTGGGTCATTTTGACATAGGCTAATAACCTAAATTCATGATTATTAAATTTAAAATATAATGGTTAGTGTAATAACCCCAATTTTAAGACGTAATGGCTGGCGAGGCACAATATGTCGAAGATGTGGCTTATCAACAATTTATACCATTCTCAATACTAAAGGAATAATTTGTTTTCTTTATTTTATATCAAAATCATCAATGAATAAAAATATCTTAATAAAATTGTTTTAACACATGAATAATAAAAACTAAATCGGCAGACACTGTCCATAATGTAAAGCTAAGTACAACTGAAATAAATAAACACTTGGAATTATGCGCGTACAAATCCAAATGTGAAACAAAATGACAAAATTCTGAAGTACAACCTACATTATAATCAATGAAGAAAAATCCACTACGTCCGATGCAACTGCAAGTTTGATCCATCTTTAATCCTTCCATTCCTTTCATCGAGAATACCTGGGGGGGGACATCTATAATTTTAGTCAGAGCCCGAGGTGTGCAAGGATTCTTACCAATAAATATGCAATTTTTTACTATCTCACATGTAATGAGTACCTCACCTCTCATCTAGAAGCACTCTTGTGCGTATCCTTAATGAAAATGACAATGGTAACTTCCATTATCTAATCAGTCATGTAAAGAATAAACCATTCGGCTATGCAATAACTAAAATTGAGTATTCATGTTTAACACGACTATCCCCCAATTATATTTCATAATATTGTTTTCACAATTTAAATAAACTAGATGCATATTCTTACGTCATGATATTCTGTAACTTTTGTCTATCCTTTTGGATCGTTTAATAATTAAATTCATATTTCTTGTCGTCTACCCCGTTAGACTATAAGTTTCATTCTCTTAGATTACCAAATTATTATTCTCATTAATAATTGACTGCTCCATTTCTCATTCCCTTGAACGTTTTTGTCGACTGCCTTAGACTACTCAATTATTATTATCATTAATAATTGTATACCACATTAATCATTAGGAATCATCTTCGTCCTTACTTATTCACATCATTTTATTAATCCAACGTTACTATGGTTAAGCATTGTCTATATCTTTTGACTAAGAGGGCACATTCCCAAATAAGGCACCCCACAATCTGTATATATATATATATATATATATATATGCAACACACAAAGGCATCTACCGTTGGTGTCTTGTTCGTGCTCCATCGACAACTCCGGAGGAATCTCTTATCCTAAGCGGCCATCATAAAACACACACAAGTTGGGGGAGGTCCCTACGTAGGATACATGTTCATGGCCTATACGCAGCGGTGATATGGGAAGGGTTAACGTCAACACCTACATTCCCTTAGGTGGAGCCTCCACATTGTACCTATATGACCTACACAATCTTCAAGCTCACATGTACCGGCGTGTGATACCCAATCTGAATGCACGAACCATCGAGGTGATAGGACGGTCCATGAATATTGGTATGTCCACACAAATACATATAAATACATATTATCATCCAATATGTATAAGTTGTTACTCTATAACCACTTTAATCGAAGGAAATCTTAATCCATATATATTACAACTTTCTTGGCTTAAATATAACCTTTTAGTCAGTTATTCTGTAACTTACTTTAAGTTTTTATTGTACGACTACTTTCCGATTGAATATTAAGTCTCCTAAAATTATGTTTGGGCTTAAATCACCTTTGCATCATAATTTATTTCTCCTTTAAATGTATTAGTACATTTATTCCCAAACTCACCTTTCCAAAAGTTTATAAGTATAGTTATTCCCAAACTAACCTTACCAACACGATCATAGGTATAGTTATCCCCAACTATCCTTCCCTATACATTTAATAATCTTAGAATGTTGTCATCTTGACTCAAACTTCAACCATTCAAGATTAATAATAATTATCTGCTTCTTGATACCTTTTTTATAAGGTGTATATGTACATTATAAGGAGTCAACTCTCGTGAAAAGGGTTATATGTACATATATAAGAAATCCTCTAATATGGGTAAGAAGTATCACCCACTACAATACCTAGACCCACTCATCCGGTCTGTAACTTCACCCTCCAAAATTCATTACACAAAGTCCCACTATTGGGGTAAACACCCTTTAATAAATTCGGTATTTGATAATTTATTATGTATATAATAAATTGAACCGGTTGCTCCATGCCTAACAGCCGTATCACTAACCCTTAATACCTGAGTCAATTTTTCGACTCTTATTTAATTTAATTACATATTAATTGATTTATTAGAATGGTGTCACTCAATGAAAATGCTCGGACTCAATGCCATGGCCTGTATCATAACCTTTTAGAATTTATCGTTCAAATATGTAAATAAGTCTAACACACTTTTCACATTTTATTTTCCTTAATATCCATGCCCGATATTCTAGATATTTCCTCCATTTAAGAATTCCTTACTTAATTCTCTTTAACCCACAAAGACTAAATCTCAGGCCCCCGAAATAGTTTAAGACGAAGTGCTAGAACCCTCCCCACATTGCTTGAACTAGGTATAAGGTCGTTTGAATGACCTCCATCATTGCTTGAGCTCCTTCTTTGGTCGCTCGAAAAACCTTTTGGGTTCCACTCTTGCTCCTACCTCACACACTGGTTCTTCTACTCCGGTCTAATTTAGCCATTTATGAATCTCCAAGCCTTAATGGCTACAACACATAACCCATACAATATATGCTAAATGCTAAGTATACTTCTATAAACTTTTTCTACCATAATTAATGGTTTCAACATCATTGATTATCATTGTAAAATTATCCAATCTTGAATTGGGGTTTAACGATTCCTTTTCATTTTTCTCCATTAACTTTCTGTTGAGATATTCTTACAACATGTCTTCTAAAATAATTCCTCAATTTAAATCATAAGTATATTGATTCGATACAAAACATTATGGATCTACGAATGGATCATGTAATAATCATCAAGTTTTACACTAATTTAAAGATCTGTAATTGTTCAGTATTAAAAATATGATTCAACTTTAAATCTAAGCATGGAGTTAACATTTATATAATAATCGCAAAACTGAATAAGAATAGGAAGATAATCTGTGACACCCCGCCTAATTAAATACCGGGTGATCAGTCCTTTATTAAATTATAATCAAGGTGAACGGTTGGTTCATTCTTAGCATCACTATCGCAAAAAATAACTTTTCCAATCAAACATCCTAAATAATTAAGCTAATTGTCAAAACCATTTTTAGACATAAATTTCCAAATTTTATTTAAAAAGCCAACATTTAAAACTTTACATAATTCATAGTTTAGGAATCACCCAACAACTATACTGGAACATAAAATCCAAACAATTAAACATCCAACTAATTAATTCCAACTTTAAAACTTAAAGGAAAACATCCTGATAGTAATAATTCCCAAAGTGTAAATACTGGAAATAAACGAATCACAATCTCTGAAAAAACAACTGAATAATGGAAAAAGGGCGACACATGCCCAACTGGATAAAATAGTGCTAGAAGTGGAATCAATAATGAGGTCGTTTAAGCAAGAGGCCTGCAACTCCCACCTACGTTGCAGCGCGTTCCTTCCAAAGGATCCTATGTAAGACGCCCCTGTGGTTGGGCACCTGTAATATATACATATATACAAGAGAGAAGAGAAAATAGGAAATGAGTCAGAGCCCGATTGTAAAACAGTTTAAAATTAGTTTAGCAAGTATTTAAAATGCTTACCGGCTAATGCAACCAACATATTAGTGCGACACTCCCTTGAGAAATTATCACCTCTCTTCTAATGTGCAAACCTATCGCACTAATACTCCCAACAGTTTAACTTATCTTATGTTAAGTTACTCATAAGATTTCATGGCGATAATTTCAATTGTTAAGGAAGTTAATTTTATTAAATAATAAAGTTCTCACATAAGCCTCATTTAATTATAAGGTTTCTCAGTAACGCATCATACTTTTCAAATACTTATTCCCATGTTGAAATAATTATTCATTTCTTACTTACCATAGTCACAGTAGGTAGTTCCCAAATTCCAAGTTTCAATATATATATTCTAACGGCACCCCATATAAAATTTATGGTGCGGGCATACTCTGCTATCCAATCCCCGTATCACTCGTACTAAGGGAAGTACAAGTTCGTAATCATTCTCGAACAGTATTAACACAAAACACATAGAAATTGAGGCGAAGCATAGTTCCAAGTCACTAAGAGGTCAGCACATACCCTCACGTCTCTTAGGACCGTCTGACTATCGATCCGATAGCCTGTACCAAGGATTCCTATGTTCTAGGGTACGAGTCAATATCCCCCATAATGTTCCCATCGAGATAAGACTGTCCCAGCGCAGTAACCTCCGGGATAGCAAGTAGCGCGGGCATGATTTTTACACGTTTATAGTATATGCATAAACATAGTCATATATGTATACCACTATTCCCATATCAAATTTAGGTACACTCTCACGACCCATAATTATGATATTTATCCTTATTACTCATTATTAGATTATCACATCTAACGGTTTGTCTCTTATTCTTATTTGTGGGATTATTCCAATTTACTACGTAACACTCGTGGATTCCTATCTCTCCAAGTGTAATTTCAGTAGGTACTCATTTATTTTACAACGTAACTTCTTTACGAGTCTCACCCTATATGTAAAACACCCCCCCCCCCCCCCCACCCCACCCCATCAAATGTTAATCTCGTCTCATATTAACGGGTCCATATATTCCTAAAGTCCTACTGGTCTTCTTTATGTCCCAAAATGTTCTCACATTAATATTCAAGAATATCTAATCATTTAAGTCAGAACGACCTATTAAAAAAGGAATATGAGTTATACAGGAGGGGTCGATCGATCGATGGCAGGTATTCGATCGATCGAATCATCGATCGATCGATGCTCTAGGGTCGATCGATCGATCAAGCAGGTATGGAAAATCTGCTGAATTTCCAGTTACGGGTTTCCTCTTCGAAAATCATCCAAAATGATATATTTGACTACCAAACTCCCAATAATTTATACAAGTATTATAACCTCACATAAGTGATTTCCTACGTCAAGCATGCGGATTTTCATTATGAATAACGAATTAAAAGGGCATGATCCTAAAAAAACCTCAAGAACCCTAATATTTCTTTTGTTTAGTTTCTTCCCATTCTTTTACCAGATTTCATACTCTTTATTTACTGTAATTTCGTGGTTCAATCTCTACATATGAATTGGGTTTTCAGAATACATCTATTACTCATACAACATGCGAATTCAAATCTTCAAATAGGTTTTTCTTTCACAAAAACTAGTCCTAATCAATCCTAGGCTAATATTATTAGAGCATTAACTGAAATAGAGCAAGATTGATACTTTCCTGTGAATTCTTGGTTCAGATTTGTGGAGAGATTTGTGTGGTTGTGATCCTCGTTGCACGATCTATCGTTTGGCGGGGACGACGGTTCAAACGGTGGAGTTCTTGGCTTAGAACTCCTTGGAAAGCCTCTCCTCTTCCTCTCCTATATCCGTATTTGTTTTATGGTGATTCTAACCCTATAAGATGACTCTTGCCATCTGAAATACCCAATAGAATTTTTGTGGGTTTTCATTGCCAAAAATGAAAATGTTCAAAACGCCCTTCCGGGGTGTTAATTAGGCATAAAAACACCCCGAGACCCAAACTAAACCTCCGGGTACATTATTTTGACTATCTCGACCCTTACGGACACATTGACGCACTCAAAATGACCATACGGGTGACTTATAATTTTTTTACTTCTAATAGTCCGAATTTAATCCCGACACGACACAAGCGCGCCCCGATAAATTTCCAAAATTATCAAATTAGATTTCTCGTGATAATTTTACTAATCATAATTACACCACTTACTTTACCCATAAAGTAACTTATAAAAAAATAATTACTCACTCTCATCACACTAGTAAGTATTTAAATGATTTTCCGGATTAATATTAATTTAATATCTCTAATTAAATTTAATAAATCCCCCAAAATTAAAAGTTATAAAAATACGGGGTATTACATAATCCTTGCCTGAGATTGTGTCGAGAAACCTCTTTTCCTCCTCTTATGGTGTTCTTTCTCCTCTTAGGCCTTTGTTCCTATTTCTCTGAAAGTGGGGCTACTAGGGTTAAGTTATGATTACTAGTGGGGAGTTATTTCTCTTCCTCCTAATCTTATATTTTATCGAATTCCAGAGTTGGACTCCAGGTCCCAACTTTGGACCCCCAAATGATCCCAAATATCCAAATCATATATATATATATATATATATACCTTGGGACCATTCCTAAGGGTCTAAAAATCCCAAACGAGGCCGTAATACATCTCAAAGTATGTCCAAATATTTTTATCCCACAAACATATTTAATTGTGATGTGACATGCGCCAATATTTTTTATTCAAAAATAAAAATCCCTTTTGGTTTATTCCCAAATCGTTAAAGCCTAACTCTAAAATTTATAACTATAATGAGTCTAATTACTCACAACATTGATTAATTAATTTCACCGAATAAAATTAATCCATTATTAAATTTTATTCAATTCCCAAATACACAGGATATTAGAGTTAGAGATGTGAGGAAGCCAAAACATTTATTCTAAACCTTAAGAGAAAAGGGAGAGATGAGGAAGAAGAGAAATCTAGAAGAGGCTAACTTGGGTGGAGATTTAAGGATTTTAACATCAAATCAACACACACGATAGAGAGATCAGACCCTACAAAAAATCCAAGGCAAGTAATTAACTTGATTTAAATCAAATTGAGGTGTAATCATGTAAATATCATGGTAGGTGTAGAACAAAAGAAATTTTGGGAAGGGTTTTCACATGTAAATGGGGGGTTTCGGTGAAATTTATATCATGTGTAGTTTAGTTGATCAATTGATCAAGTAAATCCAATATGAATGCTGGAATTAGATTATAGTTCAAAATTTTATTTCTAAGACCCATAAAAATGGAATATTTATAAGGCCAACATTATATTTTGGTAGAGGGATGGACACACATTATACTAATAGGATGGGAGTGTCACACACACACATACATACATTCGTAGATATACATATATGCGAGTGAGTTTATTTGTAAATAAAACATTGTTCAATCCCCATCATCAAGTGTACCTAGCAACAATTCCAAATTCAAACATTATAAAGGCATTCACAACCTATAGCTACCAATAATGATATCGAAACAACCTTTTTCAATTCCCGCATGTATTTAAAGTGGTTTGTGTGAACGATCAACTTTTTCCAACCAAGGTTAAAATGGTAAAACCCAAGGGTTAGTGTAAAGGTCAGGACTTTGTTTCTCTTATCAATATAAATTTAGTGGTCTTTCAGAATAAAGGTAATGTTTTTAATATGTGAATAAGAAACTTAACACTCGGTCTAGATAAAAACTCTCTCTATGGAACATGAGAATTTTATACTCAACCAGGCTGCTCCACAATGACAACCAAACTCAACCCTACCCCCACCTTCACCTATAACTCATACCGCATCTCCACTGGTAATAGATATAGTTAACCCAACACAACCAATAAAGACGAAGATGAGTACCTACCGAGATAAACTACTGATGCATCGCAGTGCACCTCACATAAGCCACAAAAATGAAAATCTTAAAATGAAAAATACCTTTCAAATAGGTGTCTCACACATGTTATACTCTATATGGGAGTTAGAAAAAAACTAAGAAGATTATGATTCTGAGGATGAATTCTCATGTTCATAATAGCTTTCAATAGTTTTTACCTTTTTTACTGATGAGTTGCGAGCACTCTAATAAAAAAGGAAAAACGCACTTATCATAAAACTCTAGGGAAAGTATTTGTCCTTCCAGTACCTGGCAGACTATTGAGGTTTTTGAAGTTAACAATGGGAATTTATATTGAATATTTTGGCAACAATTTTCATCTTCCTATGGTAAATTCCTAAGAAGATTAACTTTCAATATTTTCAGGTGGACCTTGGTTTATAGACGATCACTATGTATCAGTTTTGAGGTGGAAAATAACTTCCGACCATCAATAGCTACAAGTGATAATATGAGTATGTGGTCTCAAATTCTAGAGATGTCGGTCGAATACTACGGAAATAGTGTATTGTACAGGGTGGATATGCATTAGGCAAGCCTCTAAAAATTGACAGGCATAATGAATCTGTAAGCCGGGCTCAGTATGCTCGTCTCTATATCGAGTTAAACATAACAAAACCATCACAACATAAAATTAAGATTGTACACATTATTCAGGGCCTGGTACATTACCTCGAGACAAACACTTTCTTTTCATGTGGTATTGTGGGACAGGCACGTACAGAATGCCAAAAAAATACTACGAAATACATGGGAGTGGGAGAACAAACCCTAGAGAAAGAGAATAAATGGACTATTTTGGACTTACAACCAACTCAGAGGAAAATGGGTCTACAATAAATGGAAGCTGGAAATTCTAAAGCTTCCAACATTCGACTACCCGGCATACAAAAGACTCCACCTGAACAGGATATGGATGAGTCGCCATTGGGCAATATCCAAAAATAGATTTCTAAAACTACTCGTGTGCATGGAACCATGGAAACCACTGAAATGTAAATCTAAAATGTATGTGCTTGTGTGGGTCACTTAGACAAAATATATCAAGACAAGACGGTCTCAATGACTCACAACAAGAGGAAGAGCATATTTAAGTTATCATTTTTTACCTCTCTCCTGACCGACTTACACTCATTCTAGTATATGGAAATTTCTTCTTAAAAGGAGCTTGTACGTGTGTCCATTATTGAGCAAGTGGTGAAAAATGGCATCTCTGAGTTGTCATTAATGTTAAAAATTGGGTATTCATGTGGCATGTGCATGGATACATTGATACAAGCCTCTAGAGTCGCATGTCATCTAAAAAAGTGGATGCCCCCTCCCTTGTCTAAACAGTAAATACGACCATCAACTAGAAAAAGTCTTACGTTTAAATCGAACCTCATGGATAAAGCTCGGAGAACCCTCGACTTGCTAATACCAACAAAAAGTCCACTAAGTTCAATCTGAGTCGAATCATTACAACGGCTTCCACCCCAGATATTGTCAAATACACCACGAACGATGAACCCCCTCTTCCAACCAAGTTTGAGTTCTCAGCTTCACCCCTTCCCATAACTTCTTAGACCCCAAAACCTACCAGTAGACTTTATAGGAAACCCTCAACAAGTCGAACCCCATGTAAATTATAACAATATTCAATGAGATCCAAATGACCTCCTTCTTCTTCACTATAACACAGTGCCCTTAAGGACATACAAACACAGTTATAAGATTTTTATGTGAAACTCATCACCTCTAGAAATTCTCCTCTAGTCGACGAGGATGTGCCATTTGTGAATCTATGACCAAAGAATCATTCTCGACCACTAGAGCTCGTGACAGGTGTGACAATACTTCGTACCCTCCACCAAATGGGAAAGAATAAAAGTTCAGGAATAGATGGCCTCATTGCTGAGTTTTTCATCATAATTAGGAGGTAGTCGGATCGTTTGTCTAAATGCTCATCCATAACGTTTTGACCACGGGATGCACGCCCTATAAACTCAATCGAACTCAACTTATTTTTATTCCAAAGGTCAAGTACCCCACACAGGTGGCTTATTTCGTACTATTGGCCTTTGCAACATCATTTATAAAATTAGTTCATCCATTCTTGTAACCAAAATGCATCCCATATTTCAATACATAGTCTTACCCTACCAAGGATCTTTTATTGCTAATATAAACATCAAGGACAACATTCTAATCACCTATGGGATGTTACACTTCGTGATAAAGTCGAAGTCCAAGAAAGGAAGTTGTGCGATCAAACTTGACATAGCCAAATCCTAGGACCAACAATACTGGCCCTTTATACAATGGGTACTCCAAAAACCTGGTTTCCCTAACACGTGTCTACACTATATTAGGGAATGTAAATCCACTACATACTGTTAAGCGTTAATTAATGTACATTTGGTAGAAACATTATATTCGACTCGAGGTTTTTGGAAAAGTGACCCTCTATCCCTATACTTATTTATACTATCATTGAATGTCTTACTCCGAACTTTGGAGCCAGAATGAAAAACGTTTGACTCCCTTTTGAGTCTCTTTGACAGGACCTAAGATTCTTCCCCTGTATTTTGCGGATGACTATATGTTTTTTCCAGCAACTACATTCGCTTCCATCTCCAGGTTTAGTCATATTCTAAATAAGTTCCAGCTCTTTTCTTTCCAATCTATTAAATGTGTTAAATTTTGCTTAAATTTTGGTTTGTCCACACCGCACGCGGTTCTTCCTATAATCATAAGGCTACTAGGATTGTCCCAGTACCGTGGATAACATAAATACCTATGATACCTTCTTATCACGGGTCATGTTACACGACAGTTGTTTCATGAGTTAATTGATAACCTCCATAATCGACTTCATGTATGGTATAGCAACTTCCTATCATATGCGGGTCATGTCACGCCGATTAATGAGGTTTGATAAGCCATTGTATGTTATGTCACTTTATCCACTCCCTATATCTATCCTCCACTCATTAATGCCGAATATTAAGTCTTTCTTCTAGAATGCCTTGCTTTTGTCCCGAAATCCCCGTACTATTATGTGGTCGATACTTATCTTACCCCGACATTTTTAAAGGAATGGGAATTAAAAACTTCTACACATTAAACGTGGCATTAATGCTCAAACACTTGCAGACGGTAATCCACCAACCATAGAATCTTTGGTCCACTATTATTCATCACAAATATTTCCCATAAGCTACTCTTATGACTACTTTGAGACCTGCATGTACCTCGTGGGTCTGGCTTCAAATATCCAAGTTTTTGCCCATATTTCAAACAGGCATCAAATAGAGAGTGGGTCAAGGAAATATTCTATTTCAAACACCACATCTAGGTGTTAAATAACACGCTATCTAATAAGTTTATGTCCCCTCCCCCCCCCCCCCCCCCCATCTCTAATTAATTCAACACTTTGACTATTTTTGGCTAACTCTCCATGAAACATCCAAATGGCTGCCTATAGATTTCCTCCCATTTATTCAGTCCATTTTCATCCAAGAGCGGTCAGGAGATGATGGCCCATACTGGTGGCCTAACCCAACAGGGAGATTTTCCAGTCGATCAACTTATCACCGGCTCAACCCCTCTCTGTATGCCAATTTTTTCACGACTTTGCCTTGGCGTTGGCCATGTCGAAGTCATCTCCCTTCGGTACTTTAAATATTTATATGGTTCCTCATTCACAATGACACCCCTTCGTCAGATCGCCAATTTTATTTTCACAAAATTCCCTCGTGTGCATTATGTGATTTGAAGGATAGAAACTCACAAATCTATACTACCTACTCGGCTTTCTTCAAAGTCCATTATGAGGAAATGTCAGTTGACACATCACCTCTCACGTTACATCAGCGTCTCGATGGCTTACACGATACTTCTTCACCCTTTTCTCATTCCCTTCTGCCCATATCCCTATTATGGACACTCTCACTTAGGAGTAAAGAATCCATCTTCCGATACCATCATATCATCCAAACAATAGTCCTACTTTCAGTCTCTTAACAACATAATCGTCTCCTTCACGTTTATCCACCTCATCACTTGGGTGCTTAGCATTGCTTTGACCTTTTATAATTGGTAGGTCACGTCCTGCACTTCCACATTTTAAATGTAACGCAGACGGGGCCAAGTCACGCCACATAGGACTGCCAGCAACAAGTGCTATGCTTAGAAATGTTGTTGTATAATTCGTTGAAGCCTTTTTACATAATATAGGATATGAATCATCGGTCCTTGTAGAAAGTTGAGAAATTAAACTTGGTCTAGAACTAGATTCTCATGTGGGGTTAAATGTATTGAATTGGTAACCGACTATTAACTGATTTAGGCCTATGATGTATAACAGATATTTATGCCTTATAATTGATACTGATGAGACTGGAATTAATGTAAGTTGATAATTTAAATGTAGGGATTACATTTAATTTAATTAATTATGGATATAATCATTCTATAATTGATATGATGTCACCATTTGATAATTGAGATATAGTAAGGTGCGAATAATATCACACTTAGATGAGGAGTGAGGTGTTATACGCAGGTGAGGTGTTATGCGCACGTGATTGATGAAAGGGGGTATTTATTGTTCATCAAATGTATTATTCTAAACAAAAATTATTCAAGTAAATTTTAGAACACCTTGGGCTCTGACCAAAATTTAAATATCCCCCCCAGTTGCTCATTGACAGGGACAACGGGATTATGCATAGCAGTCTTGTAACCTTATTTGGTCTCCATCTTCATATCAGTAGGTTCTAGCATAGGTGATTATCAGTTTTAGTCATTTATTCATTTTGAACATTGTAAGGAATTAGTTCCAAACCTTTTATTTTGTGTTGGTAAAGATTTATGTTACTCTAGTTGGATAATTATATTATTGTTAATAGTTTGGATCTATTTATTCATTGTAGATGTGTTTGTGATTTTATCAAACTTAGGCATTAAATTATAAGTTATTTATATTCGTAAATGGTGCTAAGAATTATATTAATTGACAAACAAGACATATCTTCAACGTATTGTGACTAACCATCCTTTACGTGAGAAAATGGGGGTTGTTAAAGCTGTTATCAGAGCACGGTTCTAGTGCCTTAGGATCTATGTTCGCACTCATTATATTCCGTGTTGCGTTCATTGATACATATAGCCTATACTTGGGACTCATTGTATTCTTATAATTTATACTAATTCGAACCTTATTTGCTTTTAAATGATAAACGATCATAAGGGCAGACCCAGGAGAGTAGTTCTACCAGTTAAGGAGGAGGAGGCTCACCCAGAGCCACCACAGGCCCCGCAGTTGATCACCCACGCTGAGATAGCCACAATTTTATCTCAGGCGGTATCTATGGTGATGGTAACCATGCTTCAGAATTTCCCACCACAGGAGGTGGATATTCCAGCATAGGTATCGGGCTACGCATGGGACTGATCGAGGGAAGCCTTTGTTAAGGGCCAGCCTTCAGAGTTTGCAGGAGGGTCTGATATTTTGATTGATAGTCATTGGAAGAAGGACATAGAGAGGCACCTTTGAATGGTGGAGTACACGCTAGTTCAGACGCAGATGTTATCTTCATTCAAAATGGTAGGGGTCGCTCTCCAGTGGTGAGATTCGGTTACGACTATTGAGGAGAGGGACAGCCTCATGATTGGCGAGTTGTGGGAGAGATTTGAGGGGAAATACTTCACCCTAGTTATATAGTCCGAGATGGGGAATCGATTTATGGATCTTAAGGAGGAGGGACGTACTGTTGCAGAGTACCAGGATGAATTCCATGCCCTCTCGTGCTTTGCAAAGAAGGATGTTCAGACAGAGCAGATGAGGATGCACAAATTTATTTCAGGGTTGGCATGGAATTTTAGGAAGGATCTTTTAGGGAATCCATCCTTCACTATTATAACCAAATGGTTAAAGCTGTAATTATCCACTATCGGAATCATAGAGCTTTTCTTAAAAATAAAGAGGAGAACCTCATGGAGGTGAGCCATCTAGCCACCAAGGCAAGATGAGTGGGAGTAGTGGATCTAGGGCCCAACATCACAGGGGCCCCCATCAGCCGAGAAACACAAGAGCTTTCGGGGCACATATGACCAAAGAGGCAAGGCCAGATAGGACAAGGCTAGTAAGGCCAACAACACAGGGGCTATTAGGGATAATAGTACAGAGTCCTGTAGGTCTGACGGTTTAAGCGGAGTCCATTTATGAGGAATTGCTACAATTGTGATGACCGGGGCCACACTTTGAGGTATTGCACGCGAGGGGACTAGGAAGCCCAGGGGTAGGGATGTTTAAAGGACAACAGGTGCCTCAGGGACAACGCCCACTCATTCTTGCTCGGGGATCCATTGTACCAGCCGCTCCAGCACCTACTACCCCACCTTAGTGCAGTATGGACGGGTCTACCATGTAATAGAAACATATGGGCCTACACCTCCACAGGAAATGTAGGTTATGTTTCTCATTTTTGGTCATATTGGTCGTATACTTTTTTATACGGGTGCATCACGCTCTTTTGTTAGCACGGGGTTTACACCTGAGATGGGTATGATAGACTTTACTTCAGATATAGTTTTGCACATAGACTTACCAGTGGGGAGAGGGTCACCCATACGATTAGTGTGTTGGGATTTTGGTATTGAGATAGGCCAATTTACTTTTGTTCAAGATTTACTATTACTTGACATGCATGAGTACGTTGTCATTTTAGGGATGTACAGGCTAGCCACTTATAGGAAATGTGTATATTTATATGGGAGGTCCATCGTCTTTGCCATTTAGGGGCAGGAGATGTACCGACTTATGATGCCACGCCCCGAGGGTGGGTCGAGCACGCATTTGTAATACATTAAGGAGGATATATGTCAGAGGTTTTGATGACGCTAGATTCCATTGTAGTGTTGACTTTTCTAATTTTTGGATTTCGGGATTACCATCGATTCGGGAGATTGATTTTTTGATAGACCTGATCTCGAGCACGAGACCTATTGCCCGTAATCTATATCGAAGGGCTCTGTTTGAGATGAGGGGGCTACGAGAGTAGATTGAGAAGTTATTAGGGTAGGGGTTTATCAAGTGGAGAACATTGCCCTGGGTTATTCTAGTGTTGTTCGTTAAGAAGAGCGAAGAATCTTTACGAATTTATGTCTACTATAAGGAGTTGCATAAAGTCAAGATTCGAAACAAATACCCATTGTCGTGTACAAATGATTTGCTTGACCAACTTAGGATTTCTACATATTTTTCAAATAATGACTTGAGGTCGGGGTACCATCAGTTGAGAGTTCGGGAGTAGTACATCTCCAAGACAACCTTTCTTATTCGTTATGGGTCGTACGAGTTTTTGGTGATGACACTTGGGCTAAACAAAGCACCGACGGTATTCATAGATTTGATGAACCGAGTGTTGAAGAACTTTTTGGACCAGTTTTCTATTGTATTCATAGATGATATTCTGATATATTCTTAAACCACAGAGGAGCATGCAAAGAATCTACGGATGGTCTTACAGACTCTTCGGGATCATCAGTTGTATTCAAAGATCAAGGAGTGAGGGTTTTAGTTGGGGGAGGTATAGTTCTTCGGCCACAATGTGTTCGAGCAGGGGATATTCATGGACCTAGGGAACGTTTATACCGGGCTGGAGTGGGGGCATCCCACTACACCCATCGAGGTGCATAACTTCTTAGGATTGGCAGGGTACTACCATCAATTAATTCATGGGTTGTCCAAGATAGTCGTGACCTTAATGAATTTGGCGAGGAAGGGGTACCTTTTGTTTGTGATGATATATTCTAGTGGCATTTGAGGAGATGAATACTTGATTGATTATAGCACCATTTTTAGCGTTACCTCGGGTAAGGGTTGATTACAGAGTTTACATTGATGCATCCCTAAGGGTACTTGGAGGAGTTCTGATGCATAAGGAGAGGCCAATACCTTATGTTCATCAAAAGCTTTTGCCTCACGAGGGACATTACCCCACCCAAAACTTGGAGTTAGAAGCCGTGGTCTTTAACTTATGAATGTGGAGACATTAGCTCCTGGGATAGAAATGTCATCTTTTCACAGACCATAAGATCTTTCCGTATAAGTTCACAAAGTGGGAGATAAACATGCGACGGAGGAGGTGGATAGCGTTTGTGAAAGACTATCAGTTCAACATTCAATACTACCTGGGGAAGGCGAATATCGTAGCTGATACATTGAGTCGTAAACCATTTTTAGAGATGGAGAATGTATGGAAGGTGAAGTGGAGGTCACTTCATGGGGATGATGACTTGACCCAAGCATTTATGTTAGTTCTCACCATCTCCTAGAAGATCATTATTCAGGTGGTGAAGGCACATGTGGAGGACGAAGTTTGTCAGGAGCGAGTGAGATAGTTGTTAGCCGAGTGGGTAGAGTATTTTTCGATTGGGTATGGTGGCGGTTTGAGATTTTTAGGGAGACAAGTTATTTAAAATAATGAGGAGTTGAGGCGAGCCATCATGTCAAAGGCTCACAGTTAACAATTTACGTTACATCAGGGTGGGGATAAGAGGTACCACGATATGCACTGTCAGTATTGGTGGGATGGTATGAAAAGGAATATAGTTGAGTTTGTGTCCAGATGTGCTACTGTGAGCTAGTGAAGGTGGATCATCAGTGTCCCACGGATACAATGCAGCATTTAGACATTTAGGTGTGGAAATGGGAAAGCATATCTATGGACTTTATTACTGGGCTACCTACTTTGCAGAGGCGGTATGATTTTATTTGGGTGATTGTTGATAGATTGACAAAGGTGGATCATTTCTTTTCCTTATAGACAGACTACAGATCAGAGCAATATGCCAGGATCTATCTTACCAAGATCGTTAAGTTGAATAAGGTACCCCTTAATAAAGTGTTAGATAGGGATAGGACATTTTTGTCCCGCTTTTGGAAGAAATTCCAACAGGCTTTGAGGGAAGAGTTAAGACTGAGCATGTCATATCATCCGTAGACCAATGGAAAGATGGAGAGGGTGAACATGATGCGGGAGTACTTATTACGTATGTGTTTCTTGGATTTTAAGGGGAGTTGGGAGCAGTATTTGCCTTTTATGGAGTTTACCCATCACAACAATTACAAGTTCACGATAGGGATGACACCATTTGAGGCACTCTACAGGAGACCTTACCGTTCACCCTCATGATGGTTAGAGGCTGGGTAAAACAAGTTACTAGTGCCAGACTTCATTCAGGAGACCTAAGAGAAGGTAGAGATGATTCGGGCCAAGATACAGATTTCCCAGGATAGGCAAAAGAGCTATGTAGATGCGGGCTAGAGATACATAGATTTCGATGTTAAAGACGAGGTGTTGATCAAAGTATCTCCCATGAAAGGGGTGATGAGGTTTTGGAAGAAATGGAAGTTGGATCCTAAATATGTGGGACCATTCCCTATTTTTAAGAGGATTAGGCCCATCTTTTCTTATAAATATATAGTGAAATGAGATTTTTGGAATAAATAATTAATTATGGAAATTGGACCTAAATAAATATTTTCATTTGAAAAATGTCAAGTGGAATTTTTTTGTTTGATATACTTGTTTGTGATTAGTCTTTATGTGCATGAATATGATATTTGCATATAATAAAAGAAAACACATAATTTATGTGCAACACAAATTAGAGGTAATTATTATCGACATAAATAATTTAGAACACATTTAGGGACTCATATGGGCTCATTTAGATGATTTAGGCCTTTAAAAATGGTCCTGGGTCAATAAAATATAGGTTGGGAAAGTTTTAGGCCAATTTGATAATGGATATAGGATAATTTGGGGGTCCAAAAGTTGGGCTTAGGGTCCAACTCGGGATTAGGCAAATGATTAGAGTTTAAGTAGGGGTAAAAAAACTCTCCCACTAACATTCCTCATACCTAAAAGCTACAGTTACGGGAGGAATTGAGAAAAATACAAAAGAAATGGAGAAAAGGATAGAACAAAAGGAGAAATCAAGGAAAAGTCAAGGGACATCTCCTCCAGCATTTTAAGGCAAGATTTTCTTACTTAATTAATATGCTACAATATATTTCTTGATGCATATATCTATTACCTCTAGACTTCTGCGATTTAGGGCTTAAATTTTTTTTTTGAGGATGAAAACCCACATGAGAGGAATGATTCATATGTAGAATTTACCCCAGAAATTAGGTATCATAAATCTGGACAGTTATGTTAGATTTTCTTAAGCTTTTGGTAATTTTTTGGGATAATTGAATAACCACTGTAGAGAATGTTTGTGATATATTGTGGACTAATATTTTATAGATTTCATGGTGTATAATCCTTTATCTATAAATTAAATAATGGATGTAACTTGGGGAAAACATCTAAATTAATTAAGCCTTGGACACATAGATATTTTGGGTTGAATTTATTTTCATATATTGTTGGGTCAGAATGAACAATATGGGTTTACATTCTCGAATGAGACGAACTGTAAATGAGAAGTGGAGAAAGGATGAAGGCAAGGGGTTGCTCAAACGACGTCACCAGCCGTTCGAGCGATATGTGATGTCGCGCGAACGAGGGGCCAACTAGTTCGAGCGATGTGTTGGGAGATTTGAAATTTCATTTTATTTTGCCGTATCCTAAATCCCTTAGGACTTTAAATCTCTTCTGTTAATATGTATGGGCTATAAGAAGATTAAATACGTAACATTAAGGTAAATATGAAAACTAAATTTCTTTGGACTAAGTATTTTTTAGATAATGTGGTACTCACTCCTTAATTAATAATAATTACACTAAACTGGATGGATAAGTAATTATTACACTGGAATGGAATTAATAATTTATTAAATGGTAAATTATTAATTAATAGGATTTGTGGCGGAACTTTGGATGGAATTTTTCATAAATATATAGTAATTACCTTTACATTCAATATGGAATAATAATATATACTATTATGAATTTATTTCAGTGTGGACATACCAACAGACGGTCCTATTGACTTGGGGGTTCGCGTGTTGGGCCACATAATACACGTCGGCACAAGTGGAGTTGATGATGTGTGTGACACCCCGCCTAATAAGATACCGGGCGATCACTCCAATATTAAATTAAAACAGGAGTCTCATATGGATCATTCTTAGCACCACTGTCGAAAATCCATTTAATTACTAATAACCTATTAGGCCGGTGTCAAAATTTTAACTTTACTACTCTTTTTACAACTGTAAATAAAACATCCACACAGTTTTGCGGAAATGAAACTGAAATGAAATAAAAAAAACGAACACTCGGTCAAAATATACAACCATATCAAATGTTGTACTCAAAGAATAAATAAATGCAATTGGACCATTGGCCCGAATGTCTATACAGTACCTCCTATCTAGATTACAAGGATAGAAACTACTATCAAAAACCTGCATGCATCCACAGCTGCTGCAGCTGACGTCTGACTCGAAAGATGTTCCATCCAGGCATCCCTGTGTCTTGACATATATATATATATATATATATATATATATATATATATATATATATATATATATATAGCAATAAAGGAAAAGTAGATAAAAGGGTCAGAGCCCGAGTTTTAAAAATATTTAGCAAGTGCATAAATTCCTTATTTTTAGAAAAAGGTTTTATCTCATATTTAAATTTGGTATCGCACTCCCGTGAGATACCCCTCACCTCTCCACTAACAGTGCACTCCTAACGCATCCCTCTAAACATCCTAGTCAAGCTACCCTGCTAAACTAGTCTATCGCCAAACCCACTATCAACCCTAGATAGTCCAAGTAATGTACTAAGGGCTAAACTTCACCCTAGTCTCAACGCTATGCCATGTTCGTACGTGGGGTGTCTCGTAAGAGAAATCCAAACAAGGAACCCCCCCGATATACTACTATCCGGTATGGTCTATCATCGAGATCCGCGAGTCCCTCAGTATAGAAAGATATATATAAATATATATACCATAAGATTTAATAATATTAAAGCACTAAGGATTAAACTTCTCCCCAGTCTCAACACAATGCCATATTCGTGCGTGGGGTGTCTCGCAAAGTGAAATCCAAACAGGGAACCCCCGCGATATACTACTACGTGGCAAGGTCGATCATCGGGATCCATTAGACCTTTGGTACTCGATTCATCCATATATATACATTTTACCATAAATATCCGGATCTATCTCCCGGACTGAGGATTCATATACAAAGTATTTATCAATACTTTTCATTTTTCTCAAAACTTTCCATTTCCCTTCTCATATCCAGGAAATGTATTTTAAAAGCCAATTCAATATCATGAATTTCTTTAACAAATCATATAACTTTTGAAAGCCAGTTTTATTATCATAAAAATGTTTTTCCGTTTCAAAATATCCCATTTCCCTTTTTATATTCACGAAATGTATATAAAAGCAATTTTTATTATCATAAAAATGATTTTACCATATCATATGCTTCCACATCCCTTCTTCCATCTGGGAGTGTTACCGAAGCCAAAAACGTTTATCCCATTTCCCTTCTCCCATCCAGGAAATGTAAATTAAAGCCAATTTATTATCATAAATTTCTTTAACATATAACGCGTTTTAAGACCGCCCGTCCAAGTTTCCCCACTGTGAGCTCCCCTAAATAGCTATCATTTTCCAGGGCCTATCATCAAGATATCCTGGGATCCTACCTCGCTAGACGTCGGGAAGCAGCCATATGACTGCAGGATAGTCAAGACCACACCCGAAATCTCCTAACCAGCGCAGAAAAATACAACAAATGCTCATATGTCCTCTAGGACTATATCCACCCTGCATTAATTTGTCAGGGGGCTTCACCATACACACGGAACTTCCCTTATGATAGCGATTTAAAGAGGTGTGTATCCTCATTTTTATCATTTATAAAAGTCATTTGTCTTTTCATTTTGAAAACATTCACACTTTATTTTCAAAATTATTTATCTAAATTTATATATATACTTTAATCACATAGTATACATACACCATATATTCCTTCCCGAATATATATAAATGGCCATATTTTCCAATTACATCTAGTGATGACCAAAAATCCCAAAGAGTTAATTAAATCCATACCCCAGATCACACTCTAAATTAATCCAAGGTTTTCTTATCCTCCTCATATCATCATCTAGGAGTCCTAATATTCCATATCTAGAATCCCCGATAATAATCTCCAAACCCATAGTTTAAATCTCCCTAAACTTTAAAAGGAGAAAATCTTAACATTTTTCCAGGACCGAATCGATTCGGCCTGCCCGAATCGATTCGCTGGCCACCGAATCGATTCGCCATGTCCGAATCAATTCGAAATGGTTCTACTTTCAAACTGTCTCTTACCGAATCGATTCGGATGGTCCGAATCGATTCGACTGGTCCGAATCGATTCGGCTTATCCGAAAATCCCAATTCTGCTTACGGCTTTATATATAACCCAAAACCCAAAATTTAATCCACTCATCATTTAAATTATAAGTCGGATTTATTCCTACCAACCTAAATTTTTCATCTGTCATCAAATTCTTTAGAGGTCCTAATATTCTTTTTGGGAACCCCTAATATTTATCTCCAAATAATCCTAGCGTTAGTTTAGGATAACTATTTCGATCTCGGACAGCTTTTCGTAGAAAAATCACTATAAATCCAAAAAAAAATCAGACAAATACGCGGTCAGCGCCCATGCAACCGCGTTGAAGAGATCTACAATTTTCATTTTTTGACCAAGAGCCAAATCGATTCGCCCTGGACGAATCGATTCGGTTAATGGGCAGGTCCTACTATTCATCGTCTTCTCCGAGACGGTTTCGGCCATTAAAGCTTCTCCCAAGCTTTTGCCGCCTCACCCAACGTCCTACAACCTCAACCAACTAGAAATACACATATATTAAGGGTTCTAAACATCCTAGAACCCTAAACCAGCAATTTATTTAGGTTAAAACCTAAGTTTCTCCAATTAAAATTTTTTATTGGTTTTTTCATTTTAACTCCCGAAAACCCGTTTTATTCACGAATACCCGACCCTAAATCTTTAGTGTTTGTTTATACCAAACTACAATATGAGATTTAAGCTCAAAAGTAAATAAAGTAAGTAATCACTTGCCTCGTGGATATAATCCGACGACCTCAAGCCGAATCCCGTGGAGTTTGGCCGGAACCTCCTCTTTTCTCCTCTTTTCTCTCCTCCTCTCTCTCTTCTCTCTCTTTTCTTCCTTTCTTTCTTCTTTTATCCCTCTCCCCCTCTTTAAATAAGAAGAAAAGGGTTATATCCCTTAAAACCCAAAAATGACTCGTTTACTCAATTACGAGCCTATTTAACTCTAAAATTCCCCGAAACTCAATTTCGATAATCGGACACTCTTTTTCGACTATCTCGGACATTCCGAGACTCATGGCGCAGTCGAAATTCCCATCCGAGGTACTTGAATCAAAATCACTATTCTAACCCATAAAAGTAAATGCGGATTTTCTAATCAAAATCTTACCTCTTTTGTCTCTTTACTCCATGGCGGCATATAGTCAAAATATTTTGACCTATTTAGTCCCAAAAATAATTACAACACCCATCAAAAATCATTAAATCCTCGAAAATCCCAAAAATCACTATTTTGAGAAATTTTCCAAATTGTTGATTTATATTTAATTATGGAGTTTAATTGTCTCCAAAATGACGGGTTGTTACATACTCCCCCCCCCCCCCTTACAACGAAATTTCATCCTCGAAATTCAGATACGACCTACACCACCAATCCTAGGATCGCTCCAAATCCTAATATCTCAAGGGGAACGATACTAATCCCAATGGTTCTCAACCATACACCAAACTGCTACCACGGTCGTAAAGTGACTCCAATAGCGTCACATCGCACCCATCATTTCTAATGCGTAATGGCATAAACTTCAAATTTATATACTACACCCATTCTATTTCAGGCGGTATATAAACCAACTTACTAAGGTGCCCATACACCTTTCTAACATGTGCACATATGCGCATCCATAGAGAACGTCTGACATGTAACACTTTCTCCCAATAAGGGTCTCCTTTCCTCGGTGTAATACTCACGTATGGGTCCTCCTAACTCGTGAAATTCTATTCTCCTAACCTCGGCGCCACTAACTCTACTAAACTTACATACTAATACTACTACGGTCTATGCTATGTCCTACCTACACGAAACTAGTACAATCCTAAGTATATCACTAGTGCCCAAGGCCTCTCTCAACTTCTGAACTTTGCTCGATTTCATGCATGGGACGTCTCACCAAGGCGAAATCCAAACAATGAACCCTCCCGTTACACTACTCCCTCGCGTAGTCGGTCATCGAGATATAGCGACCTAAGGCACACCAGCGGGACGTCCTAAATACTGCCTACGCTAAACTACGAACGAATTTCTACTATCTTACCCTTCCGCCCATACGGAAGGAAATCTAATCAATCGAAGTGCCCACTTTCTGTAAAAGCACCACAAACATCATAACCAAAACATATTTCCTCAAAATTTTGCCTTTTCATTAAGGCTGGTTATTATCCTCAAACCAATTTCTCTAAGTCCAACCTCACCCACCCTCTTGTGGTGAAAGGACTACTTTAGTGCTTTTCCATAGCACAATATTTCCATAAGTACATCATCATCATGTGTCTCATAGCCTATAGTGGTTCGTCCACACTACAAGACCTTTCCACCAAACCAACATCCTTCCATCCCATAACAGATCTCCACTCCCGACGCCGTTAAGAGTCATGTGTGGAGTGTCTCGCAAAGCGAAATCCAAACAAGGAACCCCTCCACACATTGACACTTGACTTCGTTGGTTATGGAGTTTTGTTATTTCAACATGCAACCGGGATATACCTATCCCCTAATCCAATAAAAAGGTGGTCTGAACTCCTATCTCTAACTAAGAGTCATACCACCCTGCGCTCGCACTCATTTTAAGTCCTTGCGCAAATAGTAATGAGCTTTATCTTCAGCTCAACACTAATCATGCGGCCTTAAATCATATATATAAGGTCGCCATAAATAAAAATCACGATAATCAAACCTATACTCATCGAAGTTTCGTTTCCCAGAATAAATAATGTGAACTCAACCTATATCTAGGTGAGACACCGCAACAATAACCTGTTCCCTCCAGGAACTATGGACATGATAGACTTTCCATCTTAGCCTGCTATCACTCCGAAATTACCAAGTATATATATACTCATCATAACACCATACTCATATAGAAATATAAAATGAGTATCACAACCCAGATATATATATATATATATATATATATATATATATATATACAATATATCAACACCCGCCTCTATGGCGAATGAAGCAAAATAAAATTCCGCTATCGCGGAAAACACATAAACATACATGATATTATGTTATTGTGACCGCCATAACTCAAATTACACACACGAGTCTAGGGCTAACTAATACCGCGACTTTATCTAGCCGTGACAAATATACCTCCTCGATTGAGGTAAAACTCATAACAATATCCTTCTCATTCCGACTAAATCGTGGGGACTCACGGTTAAGACTATCCGTAAGATCCCTTTCGAACCCTAAATTTCAATGAGGAATTCGACTTTAGTACCACTCTCTACTTCAGTGGTACTGCGGTACTCCTAACTACCATTATTTAGTAGTCACCGCCAAAATCCTTAACAATTACCATAAGGAGAGTGACGTCTACTAAGGTCCATATCCCAACCTTCTACCAGCTGCTCTAGCTAAGCCTCACCTCCTGCTACCATCCAAGCTCCGTACACGATTCTCAAACGAGCGCGCAAAATATTTCTATAATCTCATAATATGGCAGGAGAACGAAATCTCACAAGAGAAATCAACAATCCTAGTCTTGAGTCTCTATAACAAATGAGAGCAACGCTGAAAGCGTAGTACATCCGCACAGATTCCTAAGGACACTAGAACTTGATGTTCTGATACCATCTGTGACACCCCGCCTAATAAGATACCGGGCGATCACTCCAATATTAAATTAAAATAGGAGTCTCATATGGATCATTCTTAGCATCACTGTCGAAAATCCATTTAATTACTAATAACCTATTAGGCCGGTGTCAAAATTTTAACTTTGCTACTCTTTTTACAACTGTAAATAAAACATCCACACAGTTTTGCGGAAATGAAACTGAAATAAAATAAAATAACCGAACACTCGGTCAAAATATACAACCATATCGAATGCTGTACTCAAAGAATAAATAAATTCAATTGGACCATTGGCCCGAATGTGTATACAGTACCTCCTATCTAGATTACAAGGAGAGAAGCGGCTATCAAAAACCTACACGCATCCACAACTGCTGCAGCTGACGTCTGACTCGAAAGATGTGCCATCCAGGCGTCCCTCTATCTGGACACCTATATATATATATATATATATATATATATATATATATATATATATATAGCAAGAAAGGAAAAGTTGATAAACGGGTCAGAGCCCGAGTTTTGAAAATATTTAGCAAGTGCATAAATGCCTTATTTTTAGAAAAAGGTTTTATCTCATATTTAAATTTGGTATCTCACTCCCATGAGATACCCCTCACCTCTCCACAAACAGTGCACTCCTAATGCATCCCTCTAAACATCCTAGTTAAGCTACCCTGCTAAACTAGTCTATCGCCCAACCCACTATCAATCCTAGGTAGTCCAAGTAATGTACTAACGGTTAACTTCACCCCAGTCTCAACGCTATGCCATGTTCGTGCGTGGGGTGTCTCGCAAAGAGAAATCCAAATAAGGAACCTCCCCTATACACTACTATGTGGCACGGTCGATCGTCGAGATCCGCCAGTCCCTCAGTAAAAAAAGATATATATAAATATATATACCATAAGATTTAATGATATTAGAGCACTAAGGATTAAACTTCTCCCTAGTCTCAACACAATGCCATATTCGTGCGTGGGGTGTCTCGCAAAGCGAAATCGAAACAAGGAATCCCCCCGATACACTACTACGCGGCAAGGTCGATCATCGGGATCCATTAGACCCTCGGTACTCGATTCATCCATATATATACATTTTACCATAAACATACGGATCTCTCTCCCGGACTGAGGATTCATATACAAAGTATTTATCAATACTTTTCATTTTTCTCAAAACTTTCCATTTCCCTTCTCATATCCAGGAAATGTATTTTAAAAGCCAATTCATTATCATGAATTTCTTTAACAAATCATATAACTTTTGAATGCCAGTTTTATTATCATAAAAATGCTTTTTCATTTCAAAATATCCCATTTCCCTTTTTATATTCAGGAAATGTAGTTAAAAGCCAATTTTATTATCATAAAAATGCTTTTACCATATCATATGCTTCCACATCCCTTCTTCCATCCAGGAGTGTTACCGAAGCAAAAACCTTTTATCCCATTTCCCTTCTTCCATCCAGGAAATGTAAATTAAAGCCAATTTATTATCATAAATTGCTTTAACTTATAACGCATTCTAAGACCGCCCCTGCTGGTTTCCCCACTGTGCGCTCCCCTAAATGGCTATCATCTTCCAGGTCCTATCATCAAGACAACCTGGGATCCTACATCGCAAGAGATCGGGAAGCGGCCATATGCCTGCGGGATAGTCAAGACCACACCCGGAATCTCCTAACCAGCGCAGAAAAATACAACAAACGCTCATATGGCCTGTAGGACTATATCCACCCTGCGTTAATTTGTCAGGGGGCTTCACCATACGCACGCAACTCCCTTTATGATAGCGATTTAAAGAGGTGTGTATCCTTATTTTTATCATTTATAAAAATCATTTGTCTTTTCATTTTAAAAACATTCATACTTTATTTTCAAAATCACTTATCTAAATTTATATATATACTTTAATCACATATTAAACATACACTATATATTCCTTCCCGAATATATATAAATGTCCATATTTGCCAATTACATCTAGCGATGACCAAAAATCCCAAAGCATTAATTAACTCCATACCCCAGATCACACTCTAAATTAATCCAAGGTTTTCTTATCCTCCTCAAATCATCATCTAGGAGTCCTAATATTCCATATCTAGAATCCCCGGTAATAATCTCCAAACCCATTGTTTAAATCTCCCTAAACTTTAAAAGGAGAAAACCTTAAAATTTTGCCAGGACCGAATCGATTCGGCCTGCCCGAATCGATTCGTTGGCCACCGAATCGATTCGCCCTGTCCGAATCAATTCGAAATGGTTCTACTTTCAAAATGTCTCTTACCAAATCGATTCGGCTGGTTTGAATCAATTCGGCATGTCCGAAAATCCCAATTCTTCTTAGGGCTTTATATATAAACCAAAACCCAAAATTTAATCCACTCATCATTTAAACTATAAGTCGGATTTATTCCTACCAACCTAAAGTTTTCATCTCTCATCAAATTCTTTAGAGGTCCTAACATTATTTTTGGAAACCCCTAATATTTATCTCTAAATAATCCTAGCGTTAGTTTAGGATAACTATTTCAATCTCGGACAACTTTCCGTAGAAAAATCACTATAAATCCAAAAAAAATCAGAAAAATACGCGATCGGCGTCCACGCGACCGCGTCGAAGAGATCTACAATTTTCATTTTTTGACCAAGATTGGAATCGATTCACCCTGGCTGAATAGATTCGGTTAAGGCGCATGTCCTACTATTCATCGTTTTCTCCGAGACGGTTTCGGCCATTAAAGCTTCTCCCAAGATTTTTTCGCCTCACCCAACATCCTACAACCTCAACCAACTACAAATACACATATATTAAGGGTTCTAAACATCCTAGAACCCTAAACCAACAATTTATTTAGGTTGAAACCTAAGTTTCTCCAATTATAAAATTTTAGGGGTTTATTCGTTTTAACTCCCGAAAACCCATTTTATTCACGAATACCCGACCCAAAATCTTTAGGGTTTGTTTATACCAAACTACGATATGAGATTTATGCTCAAAAGTAAATAAATCAAGTAAACACTTGCCTCGTGCATATAATCCGACGACCTTGAGCCGAATCCCGCGGAGTTTGGCCGGAACCTCCTCTTTTCTCCTCTTTTCTTTCCTCCACTCTCTCTTCTCTCTCTTTTCTTCCTTTCTTTCTTCTTTTCTCCCTATCCCCCTCTTTAAATAAGAAGAAAAGGGTTATACGACTTAAAACCTAAAAACGACTCGTTTACTCAATTACGAGCCCATTTAACTCTAAAATTCCCCGAAACTCAATTTCGATAATCGGACACTCTTTTCCGACGATCTCGGACATTCCGAGACTCATGGAGCAGTCGAAATTCCCATCCGAGGTACTTAACCAAAAATCACTATTCTAACCCATAAAAGTAAATGCAGGTTTTCTAATCAAAATCTTATCTCCTTTGTTGCTTTACTCCATGCCGGAATATAGTTAAAATATTTTGACCTATTTAGGCCCAAAAATAATTACAATACCTATCAAAAATCATTAAGTCCTCGAAAATCCCAAAAAATCACTATTTCGAGAAATTCTCCAAATTGTCGATTTATATTTAATTATGGAGTTTAATTGTCTCCAAAAGGATGGGTTGTTACAATGTGTTGGACATGTAGTAGTACATGGAGGCGCCACCCTCTAGAGGTAATGTGTGCGCTGACCGTTCCTATATCACCGCGGGGTATGGCCCTTGTACAAGTGGCATGCATAGGGACAACCCCCAATTTATGTGTGATTGTGTTGTCCGCTTAGGATATGGGATTCATCCGAACTTGCCAATAAATCACGAATTAGATACCTACGGTTGATGCCCTTGTGTGTGATATATATGGAAGCACATATATTATTAATTCCCTGGATGTTATTGAAATAAATTTAAATTGTCTAAGGATGTGGAAAATAAATATTATTCTTGATCCTATAATGCATAATGGATGTTTATGCCTTATACTTGATACCGATGAGACTGAAATTAGTATAAATTGGTAACTTAAACGTAGGGATTACATTTAATTTAAGTAATTATGAATATAATCATTCTATAATTAAGATGGTTTCACCATTTGATAATTGGGATATATTGGGGTGGGAATAATATTACACTTAGATAAGGGGTGAGGTGTTCTATGCATGTGAGTGACGAAAGGGGGGTATTTATTGTGCATTGACTGTATAATTGTAATCACAAATTACTTAAGTTAATTCTTGAACAACTCGTGCTCTGACCCAAATTTAAATATTTTCCCCCCTAGGTGCTCATAGACAGTGACAATGAGATTGTGCATAGAAGTCTTGCAGCCTTATTTGCTCTTCGTCTTCAGCTTTGTTCGTTCTAGCATAGGTGATTCTCAACTTTAGTCATTTATTCATTTGTGACATTATAAGGGCATAATCCCGAACCTTTTATTTTATGTTGGTAGATATTTATGTTACTTTGGTTGGATAATCATATTGGGGTTAATGGTTTGGATCTATTTATTCATTATTGATGTGTTTCTGATTTTATCAAACTTGGGCCTTAAATTATAAATTATTTATATTTGTAAATGGTTCTAATATTTGTATTAATTGACAAGCAAGCTCTATCTTCGTCGTATCGCGCACAATAGTATGTCGTTTGATGAAATGATTAAGCAACTTTCAAATGAGGTATGGCGCGAGATGCTCTATCACTTGAAGCTATCGTTCAAACGAATTTCCCCTTTTATTTTAACGACGCCAACATGTATTTTGAACAACTTCAACGTAAAATGATTTTTTTATTAAAACTCTGCCTCTAGACTTAGAAAAGTTATTTTGACAAAAAATGATGCCTCACATGTTTAAAAACATTTTAAAAAAAATATCCCAATACTTTAAAGGAAACATTAAATGATTTAAACACAGCCTTAACAAAATCTATCTTGTAGAGGCTCGTTTGTTGAAGAATGTTGATATTCGGATCCGTCTTGATGCATGATTGATCTTGAATCTTTTTTTCGATGTTTGTAGCGGTATACGACAAACTCTAATGTAAACGAACTATATAAATATATCCTTACAGGGGCTACTTGTACTCGAGTCCGGCTCGCATCCATAGACATCATATGCAAAAAAAAATTGTTTTGGATAAAGCTTTTCCATTGTTGGTAAAAAAAATGTTTATAATGTTGTTCCTCTGGACTCATCTCAACCAAACAAAACATTCTTTAAGAAAATAATAGTATATATATATATATATATATATATATATATATATATATATTATATGTATATATATATATTGTATGTATGTATACGTGTGTGTGTGCGAGCACGTGCATAGAAAGGATTAGGTGTGGACCAATCTTTTTTAAGTATAAAAAATATATTTGGAGTTAATTTTTTTAGGGTGTTTAAACATTTCATTCTACTTCTAAAAAAATAACTCAAAATGAATTTTTCCTATATTAAAAGTTTTTGTCAAAATACGTTAGTTTCAACTACGTAAAAAATTTGCGTGATTTTTTTTAAAAAGTGGAAAAAATTAAGCTGATAAATTACGTATGGGATGAAGTGTTTAAATACCTCACAAAAATATCTACTAAATATAATTTTTTTAGTATTTTAGAAAAAAATGGTCCGCCCTTTTTTGGTGCTTATATAGTCCACACCTGACCATGCCTCTACGTTTACAATATTGTATATGTATCCTATAATTATATGCGATATGTAAATATAGTGTATAAATATATAATGTATCTAGGGGGATAATCGATTTGAGTTTAAAAAAGGGTTCAATCGAAAATCTTTTTCCTAGTTGTCATGTATAAAAAATGTTACTTTAATAGATTACTAATTTTAATATTTGATTTTAACATATTATTAATTGTAAACTTCAGATTCAAATTTTTTGAAAAAAACTTAATAACTCCGAGCAACCACCACATCGATAATTTACATTGATATTAATTTTAAAGTCTTATAAAGTTATTAGAATAAACAAAAGAAAAAAGGAAAATAAAGAAATAAGACATAAATTAATATTCATAAAATAATAATAATAATAATAATAATAATACAAATAATAATAATAATAATAATAATGATGATAATAATAATAATAATAATAATAATAATAATAATAATAATAATAATAATAATAATAATAATAATAATAATAATAATAATAATAATAATAATAATAATAATAATAATAATAATAATAATAATAATAATAATAATAATATCTATCATTACAATATATGTATTCTAATGGAAATAATAGTTACTCTATGACTACTTTATCATATGTATATTATTATTAGTTTACTATTAGCTTGAGATTTATGATTTGCATGGAAGACACTCGTTTTATCTACCCGTAAAAATAGGCATATTAGCTAATAAATTTCTTTAATGTCTATTATATTGTAAGACCTCATAATTTCTGGGTAATTATTGTAATTAACTAATTCGGAAATTAGTGATCCTTAATTAATGAGAATTAATTAATGAGAATATTTAAAAGTGGTTATATTTAAAATAAGTTAACGAGTGAGGATTTATTATAGAATTATAATCCGGACGACAATTTTTAGTGCACGGTTGAGTCCGGTAGGGTTGAATTAGTTCAAAAGTAGTGGGTACATACATATATTGGGTATTGGGGTCCAATTACACATGTGTGAACTTAATCAAGAGAGTTTGGGCTATTTTAATTAGGGCACATAGGCCCAAAACATGAATAGTGTTTTAACACTAAGATGTGTAAAGGTTATGCCTCATTAAGTCATATTAGAAGACTAAAGGGTGAAAAGAAAAGGGAGAGCTAAAGAGGAAAGGAATTTGGGGATCTTGAAGAGTCAATTACAACTCAACATCTCAATCCAAAGATCTAGATCTTCATTGTTGAGGCAAGTGATTTAAATTCTTATTGTTAAATTGCATTTATATTTTCATATTAAAAGAGGTGGAGTCAAATATAATTCTAGGGTTTGTTCTTGCATAAATTGGGGTTTTTCTTTGAATGCGGGTTATAAATCTGTAGAGGATTTGTTAATTGATGTAATTGATGATTAAATTGCTGAGATTATTAGAGCTAGAATTGTTATAAAGGAAAAAGGGAACTTAGGATGGATTTGGGGGCGTTTTACTATAGAAATCTGTTTAGAACAGAGGTTTAAATTTGTTAATGGCGGACTGTGATGCTGGCTTCCTTTTCTGGGTAGATTGAAGAAGGAGGTGATACAAGAGTCGTTCAAATGACCTGGTATCTCGTTCGAATGAGAGCCATTGTTGTTCGAACGACATGGCTTGCCGTTTGAATGACCCAACAACCCATATCAGATTTCTTCTTCCATGTTTCATACATGTTATGTAATTTTGAGTTATTCAGTTTCTGCATTGGTGATTCTGCGATTTGTTATAAAGTAGGGTTTAAAATTTTTAAGTAGTTACCCTTGAATTAAGTAGAAGACTTATTAATTTGTGGGGTTAAGATTTATGTTTGAGTGATTTAATTTGTGTTAATTAAGTGGGGGAAAACTTACTTGGAAGGAATTGAACATTGAATTGGGAATATTGAATTTCGGGTCGAGTGAGAGAGAGTCTGGGCGTAATTGGTTAGGTAACACTAATAATGATAAATTAATTTATGTATAAGTAATTGGATTAAAATCGAATCGTAGATTTCTTTATTTAGGCTTGTGTACAGGCATAGTACACCGGTAGTCTATATATATATGATGATGTGGAGTATATATATGATTTATAAATATTGGTGTGAATAATATTTATAAGGTAACATACCCACCCTAAGGTTACCATGGGAGGTAGCGTGATGTGGGTGAATCCCCTAGCTTGAGGAGCATGGGGAGTATAGTCCTCAGGTCATAGCGTTCGGCTTCAGTAGTGAGACGCTTTGGGTATGATTCGGTCTCACTACCGTGGAAAATCATTGCTGCCTCGAGTACGTTTGTGAATTGTTATTTTTCTGACTCCGGTGACGAGCCATGTCAGGGTTTTTGGGTTGATGAGAATACTCGAAAATGATAGAACTTAGAGGTTTCCCAATGAGTGCCTACTCGGGAGGATGATTATGGAATTACAACTTGTGCGTGAATGTTCTAATAGGATTATACGTATATATAGTGTAGATTATATAGAGGAAATTATATATATACAAGGTGTGAAATGTATAAAAAATATAACTTGTAAAATATTTATATGGTATTCAGTTGGATATAGATGTAAATAAGTTAGTGTGTAATATAACTTATAACTCGTATACATGATGTGAATGGTGTAAAGGATATAACTTGTGAGAATGTTATATGGCATTAAATAGGAATCAATTTGAATAAGATAATGTGGCTAATAAACCATAAAATGTATACGACACTCACTCAAGTTGGGATAGTGGGAAATAGTGAGATATACGAGACAAGGATAGCTATGGAGGGTTAACTCGATGGGGTGTTTATAGTTTCGGTAGGTGTGCACATTAGTTTAGGGGTGAGGTAAACTCAAGCGAGTATGCGACACTAATTTAAATGTGGAGAGCATTTGCATATTTACTTTTTTCATTTACATTCACTTGATAAATATTTTCAAATGTTTTGGGTTCTAACCCTTGCTATAAAATATTTTCAAAACCTTTTAGGTATTCTACCATAGGAACGCCAGGCTTGATATTCATTCTAGGTACTCATAGCTGCAGTATGTGTGGATGTTGCAGGATTTGGATAGACGCATTTGTTTTTTTGTTTCTAGTGTAGGGATCTCTATCAAACTATCCTGGGCATGTTCACGGTCACAGTTTATTTCATTTGCTTTTCAGATTGTATGAAAGTTATTACTCTTGCTCGTTTGGTTTTGTATTGGTGTTAGCCGATGGTTTATTCGTTGATACTTTCATTACTCTTTATGTTGATTAGATTTTTATTAGACTTGTGTTATGATGCATTTCCATTTGTTACATTGGCTATTTGGATTCATATTATATTGTTTGTTTGGGCTTAAATAAAAAGATAAAATTTGGCACCATGTCTTTTGAATACTAAGTGATTAGTAAGTTTTAAAAAGTTTTCGATAGTGATGCTAAAGATGATCCAGATGAGATTCCTATTTAATTTGTTATAGGACTGATCACCAAGTATATTATTAGGCGGGGTGTCATAAATGGTATCAGAGCATCAGGTTCTATTGTCCTTAGGATCTATGCAACTTTTCACATTTCAGCGTAGAATTCTTTGATATAGAGCCTTATTATAGGATTGTTGTACTCCTTCACGTATGCGATTTACGTTCTCCTGCCATAGGTATAATTTATGTGATTCATATACGGTTTCGGTCAAGCGTGGTAGATCGAACTTTAGAGAACAACCAATGTGGGACGTTCGAAGGATTGCAGGAGGGGGGACTCAACATAATCCATGGGGTATTCTAGAAATTGTGACGCGATAGGAGTCACCATGATAATTGTTTGAATAATTGAAACTGGAGAAATCATTGGGGTGCAGTAGTTACCCCAAGAACCATCAGGAAGGACAATGGTGTAAAGTTAAACCCAGTGTGGATGACAAGAAGTGAGGGTTAAAGAAAATTTTATTTCAGGAAAACAATCCGCTAGAATTCGAGGGAGGTGGGGAAGAGTGATTTACCAGTGGGCAAAGAAAATTATTTAGGATCACATATGGGGGAGTGTAGTGTCACTCAAGTCAAAAATTTTGGCAAGAAAGTTTGATCTTAGATTCAATATGGGGTAATGGAGCCAGTCACCACATGCATGGGGAGATACCGTGAATAACGAGAAATTAAGGGTGCGGATTATTACGAAATCTCTTACTGGTGGTTGAACAGAGAGGCAAGGAAAATTTTAGTTATTTTCTAAAAAGGGTGAAACAGTGGTTGGATGGGAAAAGGAGAGTTGACAAAATTCACAAACTTAGTATCCAATGAGAGGGGTATGAAGAATCAAGTAGAGTTTGTAAGTTGATATTAGATTCATTGGGTAGTGTGTACAAGAATGGATATGAGATTTGGCTAGAATGATTGGTATAGTTGTCATCAAAGTTGTACTATTACGATTGATATCAATTCTCTCTCGAGAGGGGAGCTAAGGAAGATGGAAAAATCTATTAGATGAGTAAAATTTAATTTTTATTGCTAGAATGATTCCAAAGGAAGGATTACCCAGTAGGGGACCCAGATTAATGATTGAGATCAATAGAATTTCTACCGAGGGATAGTGAGTTTACTTAGGACCTTCAAAGACAATGATCATTCTGTTGGATCTGCATATCCAAGGGGACATTTGGGTTAACAATTAGAGGCAATACTATCAGGTCCGTAAGAAGGATAACCTCAACATGGCCGGTGGGAACAGAGGAAGGAGAAAAGGGGGATGACATAGAGAGGTGTCATATATGTAAAAGAGTAGGAACTCATGGATGGATTTTGTCCGCCGTGAGTCAGGGGACAGGAGCTATATGCCTAGTAGGAGCATCTGTTAGAGCTTTTGGTTTGGTTAGGATGCATGTGTCATGTCTAATGACCATTGAGACGATGGTGTTGTGAGTAACTGAAACTACAAGTCTTATTGTGATATAAATGGGGTATGCTTTATGTGATGCAAGAGGGTCACAATAATGTATTCATAATAGGTTTGCATGAGAAACGGATTTAATGAAGGTATTATTAATATCAATAGTGTGTCTTTTTACCATAGATAAGCGGGGCACTCTTCAGTTCCACCTGAAAGGAACGGTGAGTAGATTGAGACGATGCATTTCTTGAGAGCTGGTAATTGAGTTATGGTGTTATCGTGGGCACGAACGGGTTCGTAATGGAGGGAGATCATAGCAAGGCTATCGTGTTTGTTGTTTTAGTGATGGATGTATATTCTCTTGAGATGTCTCACATGGAAGAGGGTTGAGAAATATCATAGTGGAAATTTTGGGTGAAGTATGATTAATAGCATTTAGTTGTCTGGCTATGTTGGATCCCGATGTCTAGGATTTTTACTGAAGAGATTCAAGGGATGTAGGGTTTCCGTGAAGAGGAGAGATTTATCTCATTATTAATGTTTAGCACTGAGGGTTTAGTGATAGTACGAGTGCAGTAGTATATGACTCCTTAAAGACACGAGGGTACATGATAGACTTGTGATTATAGGGGCAAGGTTCGAGAGTCACGGGGGTATGATTTGGGTTTTGTGGAAATCAAGGACCGACGATGCTGAGGTATTGTGCATTGGGGAAAAGTTCTTTTAGGCTTTGCTGGGAAGTGTTATACGTATAAGCCCTAATGAGATGTCGAAGGGTGAAGACATCATTGGATTTTAGGCCATTGTATTTAATGATAATTAGAAAACGTGTGGATAAAATGCATTGAGTGGAAAGCGAATAAGTGATAGGGATAGTGGATCCTGAAGGTGTTGCGATAGAAACACCGCAAAGTTTTGGCACCACAGGTTGCTATGATGCATATTGAGATGTGTTTTATCTGATTGATATTCGTCGCTTTTTCCATTGCATGGACCCTTAGGTATGGGACTAAGGGGTATTTTGAGTACCACACATCGATAATAAAGGTGGAGGTAATGCCAGGGAAGATTCAATAGTGATGAGTAAAGTCATCGAAAGTATTTTGGAGGATATATCCACGCCAAGAAATACGAGGGACAAAATTGAGACAAATATGGTTACATAAGTGATTATCATAGGTTTGTGCAATTATGTACGAGATATAGGGTTTAGGGGTGCCCCAGGATGAGCCAGAGTCTCTACTATGCAAATACTTAGCAAATTCGGGGAGAAAACGCAAAGGCAGTGAGTTGGGAATATTCCGGAGGAATTGTGAAACCTCGCTTAAAATAATTACGGGTGTCCATCTGTATACTAAAATAAATGAAGAATATCAAGTGGACCATCCTTAGCATCTACTGTCGATACTAAATAAACATAGCTAACTAACCAATACCATAATAAGCGGATGCCAAAATTGTTTTTAAAAACATACAATGAACATCATGCCAAAAACATAATAACTATTGAATATGATAAAATGTACACACCTACCATGATAAAAAGAAGTACTCAATTTAAAACCAAATAAGTAAACAAAAGGAAATATACCTGAATATGCTATCGGTTCACAGACAATACAACATACTGATGAGAGGAATATAAAGTGCTACATATAACCCTTGGGTATAAACCTGATATACAGCATGAATAATTATCTAGGTTTACAAAAGATAGGAGGCGACTATAACAAAAATCCCATAACAGCCCGCATTTGCCCCGACTCCGAGGACACTGGAGAGAAAATCATCACTGGAGTCCTTACGGTGGAACACCTACAATATATTAAAATATATATGCATAGCAAGAGAGAAATATTAATGGGATAGATCCCGAGGTTTGAAAATATTTTTGCAAAGGCATTAAAATGCATAATAATTATAAATGAACAATTTCATAATTTAAGCGGAGTCGCACTCTCTTCGAACTCAGAGTCAACCCTCAACTAAAGTGCGCACCTAATCGTATGCACATAAACCTCAATTAAGCTACCCAACACATTCTAGGGGAAATTAAATCTTAATCTATGCACAATCTACAACCGCATAACCCATTATCTCAAAATGTAACCATTATCTTCTTATTGTGTCATATCCTAAGTTTAAGCCCAAACTTAAATCTATTAACATATATATATATGCATATGTATATCGTACTAGAATTCATCGGTTTCTAATTATTAACTTACAAGTTATTAGCATCAGAATAGTCACACCTCATCTTGATATTCTTATAAAGTATTCGTTCACCAATCAACATAAACCCGAGTACTAAGGAGTAAACTTCTCCCCATTCCTAACATTGCGCTACGTTTCGTGCGTGGGGTGTCTTGCAAAGTGAAATCCAAACAAGGAACCCCCCAGATACACTACTCCTTGACAATGTTGATCATCGAGATCCACTATGCCCTCAACACACAACACATATAACCTCCGCTACTTATTATGAACAACTATCTCTAAGCACATAAATAAGATATCGCACAGAACCTTTAGGGTCTATGTAACATTATTCTAGTTATAAAACACGATCATTCGACCCTAACAAGAACATACACATAACACACATATCGTACATGTAAATACCCATATCACACACACACACACACACACACACACACACACACACACACACACACACACACACACACATATATATATATATATATATATATATATATATATATATATTCTCTACAACGCTATCGTCTTCTAAGAATTACTCACCTTATCCCGGGTTACCAGCGGTCGGACTAGATCACACCGACTTGGTATAAACCAAATCAAAGACGTATGGGAAGCGGTCATAGTTCTGGACCTGAAAGTGAGAACGAATCATATCCAAGACTTCTTACCCAGAATTGAAATCACGTAAAAATAATGGACGACTATGACCTGGGGACTACACGCAACCTTCTCCTCAAGCTAGGGGCCTCACCCACATCACTCAACTTCCCTTGATAGCATTAGAGGGGTATGCTCACATAATGAGTATATATCATTCAAATAAGATATACATATACACATCATATACACAAACCATATCATAACCGAATGTATATAACAATCATCATTCACACCGTCCATATCCGTAGGCACACCAATATACAATAATTATCCCGACTATAAGTATAAACACAACCTATTCTAGTCGGTGATACATTAAATCCTTCCAATTTTAGATTACGATTTAGTTACTCATATGAACCTTTAACATTTTAGCGTTTATGATTAACTCCTTAAGTTTAACGTCCTTAAGGGCACATTATATATATATATATATATATATATATATATATATATATATATATATATATATATACATACCCCTCAAATATTTGGTTTCCCCCTCTTTTTTACTCATAAAATTAACTTTCAATTCAAAAAGGGGGTATTTTGGTAAAATCATTTTGTTTGCACACCCTCTGATATCGCGCACACACGCACTCTTCTCCCGTTCTCCCATCACCAAAAAACCCTCCCCCCCCCCCCCCATTTTTTCTCTCCTATTCCAAAACCCTCAATCCGCTCTCCCTCATTCCACCGCTGCAACGCTTCCGTCCTCTAGCCACCGTTGCAGAGATCCACCCATAGATCCGTCGCCAACATCTGATTGAAAATATGGTATGATCACGTTTACACTAAATCCTCCCATGGTGGCTTTGTTTTTTCCTTTATGTTAATGAGTTTTGTGTTTGGTTTCGGACATCTCACATTGGGTCTGCCCTATTCTATTTTTTGGGTTTCAAAATGGAGGTTTGGGTCCATGATTAGGGCATTTGGGTATGACATTTAGATTTACAACAGTTGTTATATATTTTAACTGAAGTTATTATAGACTTATTCTCTATACGAAAATCATTATTCTTATAAATTCATATTTGATTGAATGTTTTATTTTAATGTTGATTAGGATCTTTTTGTAATACCCCGTACTTTTGGCTATATTTATTTTTGGGATTAATTAATTAAATGCGTGTTAATTGGAAATTAATTCGGGTTATAAATACTAACGAGATGTGAGTTGGTATTTGATTATGTGCATATATGATTATATATGAATTTGGAATTATGAAATTTATCGTGAGATGTATATACGGCAATTTGAGAATTTTGTTGAGACGCGTGAGACCGCCGCGTCATGGTATATTATTTTAATTACAAAAGTTATTTTTTATTTTTATTATCCGTATGGTCGTTTTGAGTGCGCCAACGCGTCCGGAAGGGTCGAGATAGTTAGAAAACTCTAGCCGGGGGTGTAGTTTGGATCCCGGGCTATTTTTAGGCCATACCGGCATCATAAAGGGTATTTTGGTAATTTTACATTTTGAGGAATTAAAAGTGACGAAAATTGGGAGTTTTAATCTGATGTGGATTTAACCCACTAACCAACCCATATTAACCCATTAAGCTACGGAGGCTATCATTAGGTTTACAACTCTCCCAAAGAAAACCCTAGCCACCTTAAGCCTCCATTGGAGAAGAAGCTTGGAGAGAGGGAATTCCGTAGAAAGAGAGAGGAAATCAACATCAAAATCAGAAATAAACTCAAGGCAAGTGATTTAAGTTACATTCTTTATGCAGTGAATGCCTCTTCCATGTTAGAAACCTTGATAATCAATCTTATTTTAGAGTTAAAGGAAAACCCATGAAATTTGAAGTTAGTAGTTTAATTTTGAGTATAGGTTTGCATGTAGAAACGTTGTTTGAAGGTTTATTTAAGAGATTTCATATTTATGTGATGTAACAACGGATTAATTCTGGGAATTTATGATGATAATAATCTAGGGTTTATGTTCTTGAAGAAAATTGGGGGAAAATGTAGAAACTTGAGATGTAATGATGTTTAGGATGTATTTATCCTTTAAACGATGTTAGTACATGACCTTAGCATGTTTGAGGATGATTAAAGAACTTAATACATTGTTGAAACGAATTTTAAAAGAGATTGGAGGAGTAAAAATAGTGAAAAACGAAACTTAGAGAAATCTGGGATGAAACAGGCAGGTCGTTAGAAGCCCCTGCCCAGGTCGTTCGAACGAACTCGTTCGAACGAGCTTCTAACGAATTGACCAGTCGCTTCTAACGAAAGGGAACTTCGTTCGATAATCTCGTTCGAACGAGAAATCGTTAGAAGGTATAGTTCGTTCGAACGAACTGGAATCTCGTTCGAACAGTCTCGTTCGAACGAGACTTCTAACGAGCTGACAGTCCAATCTCTTTCGAACAGCCTCGTTCGAATGAGACTTCTAACGAGCTGGCAGTCTGGGCCTTTTTGGACTGTTTTGATTTTTTGGAGTCCCATAAACTTGTTCGAGGATATAGATATCATTCCGATGATGATGTAATGATAGAATTGGGACTTTTGGGTATTTATGAGAAGGAAATTATATACGAGAGTTAAATTAAATGGACTGTTTGGGTTGAGACGTGAGTGTCTACTACGACGTGAGAATAAATTATGTCGCGTATGATTATAAACCGGAATAGTATAAAGTGTTATAATTATAAGTTAGTACGAGAATGCGATATGTACTACGATTAAACTACTGGATTACTAAGATGTGTGTTTACTTAGTATTGGTATATGAATTGTGTGTATGACATACCTACCATACTTGCTATCACGGGAGGTTTGTGTTCTCTTAGGGCCCTCTAATCCTTGTGTTTCCCGGATTTAGACTGGTTACCTTGATGAACATAGCTCATAGAAAGACTTATTTGGATATTAATAAGTCCGCTGATCGTGGGAGCGTAGGTATGTGCGTGACCCATGTGATGTGACTGTGTTTGCCTCCATTATTTGTGATGTTGTTATCTGTGAACTATTCCCGAGAGATTCAAAATATGTAATCCTTATGTACGTGATGTACCGGGATGGATAGCAGAGTATGTGTGCACCGCAGCTTAGTTCTCGGGGTGCTTATATTGTATATTTATGATGTGAATAATATACACTTAATTAATGGAAACCTTCATGTTAATGTTGTGAATATAATTACAGTATTGTTTCGAGAAACATAACGGGTTAGCCGATAGTGAAATATATTACATGATGAGTAGCTGAGTTTACGTTAAACCCCTATTTAATTACGAGCGTTATAATGTTAATAGAACCGAGTAATAAGGGTAGGACCTATGACAGTCTAGCTAGTTATGATGTCACTTAGCTAGTGGTTTGTGTCGTTGTAGATGGGTACTTACGTTAGGAGTGCACAGTTAGACGAGAGGTGAGAATATCATGTGAGTGCATGTCCTAACATGTACTTTGCATTTAGTGTTTTAAATGTTTTTAAAGCACTTGCAGGTTTTAAAATATAACTCCACATTCGGGCTCTGACCCGTTTGCTTTTCAAATCTATTTTTGTAAAACCATTTTAGGTGCCCAGCCACAAGGACACCAAGCATAAGATACTCATTCAGGTGACGAGCTGTAGCTGTTTGTGGAAGCTACAGGGATTTGCTTGTAGACGCTTCTATCCTTTGGATTCCAGAGTCATTATCTATCAGTTGTAGGGCATGTTGCCCATTTCTGTTAGAGACATTCTTCTATTACAGTTTTCAGACTTTGGTTTGTATTGTTTTAGTATTCGGTTATTTATTTCAGTTGTGGGATTGTAGTGAGGAGTTTTCCTCCAGACTTTATTTACATTGCGTGATGGTTATTCTATTTACCTCTTTATGGTGAATGGTGTTATTTAATTTTTCTTTACACTTGTTGCATGTTAATCAGACTTTAATTAAAATTTGGCACTTACTTTTTAAATACTAGGCGGTTAGTAATTATTAAAAATGTTTTTCGACAGTGATGCTATTAACTGGACCAACTTGGCATTTTGAATTAATTTAATAAAGGAGTAGCTACCCGGTATTTAATTAGTCGGGGTGTCACACTTTTGTATTTTGTTTTCGGGGAGAAGGATACGGAGTTGTTTGGGTTGGATAGTACACTACACTGCAGTGTAAATGTCATAGGCTATTGAAGTGCTGAAGGTGTAAAAGAATCACATTTTTGTTTGTGTGGAGTTTCGAGAAAATGCACTGTGTAAGTTTTTATTTTACAAATCCTCTATATGTTTCAAGGTTAGTGTGTTGAATCATAGTTTGTGAGGATTTTGTTTCGTAAAAAGGTGCCGGGATAGTGATGTTTGGAGCTAACATCAGTTTGACTAATATAAAGTTTGTTTTGGAGATGAAATCTAAGGTTTGAATGTTATACATACTCATTTTTCATCCTCTAGGGTTTATCATTGTGTTTGTTTTGGCATTTCAAGGGTTTGGATTTTTGGTATTTCAAAGGTTTATCATTGTGTTTGTTTTGGTTTCTCAGGTTGGAAAAAGTCTGAGGTCGAAAGAAGCGAAGAGCAGTGTTCAAAATGGGGTACACACATCTCTCTTTTGGGATTTTGGTTCTGGATTTATATCTCAGGGTTTCTAAATCGTGTTTCTAAGCTCTACAGTCTCTATTGTTGGTTTCTGGAATAAGAAAACTGCATGACAATAGTTGGTTTTCATATGTATAGTCTCTATTGTTTCGGGAGCTATAGAGGCGTTGATTATAACCAGTTCTTCAAATTGGGTATGAGGTGGAAGTGAGTAGTAGGTGGGGGGTTTAACTGCGGGGGGGTTAGCATGGTATTGTAGTTGTTGTAGGTGCGATGGGGACGTAGGACCAGTGTTTGGTGAGGTTGGGTTTGGATTGTGAATGGGTGAGGTGATCATAGCAAGTGTGAGAGGAGTTGTGGGAGTAATGTGTTGACAGTAGGTGTGAGAGTAGGACCGTAATTTATTTTCCGTCTTCTCCAGCCGTGTGTATCGATCGTATTTTCCTTCCCTCACTTATGTATGCCTTTATGGTAGTTCCTCATGGCAAGTATCAAGTCATCCATGTTCATCAATGAGAGTCTACTTTTGGAATGGTTGTGAAAGATCTAAACTCGACAATTTCACTAACGACATGTGTTTTTGATAACTTTTCACTATTCTATGCTTTTGTGAATTATTCTTATGTTTATTCAAATGGTTGATGATACTTATTTTAGGAAGGTTCTGATTCGTCGGTCCTCTACTCATCTATTGACCATGGGTTTAACGTATTCAATACTTTAACCATGTCTACTATATCCGATACAACATCACTGACCAAATATGTGAGGACTATGTTTTTTGCATTAAGGCATGATAATGGGAGTACCGTCTACATAATTTATGGATTACACTCTATAGTGTCCGATAATGGGCTTGGTCCTATAGTTTTCTTTAGCTGGAATACAGCTACGGGTAAAGATTGAAATTTTAGAAATGATGATTTGCTCATAGTTTCTGCTGTTAAATTGAAAAAAATAATGATCTATGGATTGTTATGTTATCAGACATTTATGTTTATTAGTGCTTAAGGAGCATATGAATTAATTAATAAACAATATATTAGCATTTGAATTAATTATATTCAGTTAATAAACAATGTATTCGGTTTTGAACACCTTGAATCATTGTCCCTTTTCCATATGAATCGGTTTTAGTGTTCATGTTGCCGCTGTTAAGTTCGTGACTTTATAACCAGTGTTGATGTTTTTGTAGATGTTCATAGCAAGACATATGCTCGATAAAAACTATTTTTTTGTGATGTATCTCAACCCCGATACATGTTTAGTCATAAACACATTATATTGTTTCGTGACGTGTTTCAACCCCCAAAACCTATTTGGGTACTGATAAATTTGGAAGCACACCCAACAAGAAATAGTGTTTAGTTTAATATTGGGATTCAGATTGTGTATGAAAACGTTTTATCGGGGATTTAAATTTGTATGAACATAATTTTTTTCCTTCTTTGGTCTATGACGTTAATACTTATTTCGAGTAAAGATATTAATAATAATAGGACTCGCTCTTTATCTTAGTTTGAGATTGATTAAAAGTGTTGAGAGTCGTGTGAAGTTATGATCCCATTAGTTTGTGAAAAACACATGAAATTCTCCTCTTTAACTAATTTCCTTAAAAGAAATTTTGGACTATTTTAAATAATTAGTCATTAGTACTTCTATTTATATAGATTTTCTATTTAACGTCTTTATTAGACTGTTGAATGTTACTTTTAAAATTACTTTTGAATGTTACTCAATATGCCTAACCGCATTTGTAATTCTGCTCAAGTGCATTTCATTTTAGCATACATAAGTAATTCTACTCAAGTGCAATCCTCGTATATTTAGATTTATGTGTTTATTTTCATCAAATCGTTAGCGTTAGATCGCACCCATATCTTTTTCTCTCGCTTCAACCGCAGAATATCAAAGACCATCGCCGACATTGGGTAGACTGGCTTTTTTATTTTTATTTTTTGGTTGCTTATTATCTTTGAGAACATGTACTCTAGTCGTATTTATTTACGCTTTTCTTCTATTATGTTCTATTTGAGCAGTTTTTTTACATTTATTTCTCTACATATGTTTGTGTGGTCACTGCGCATTTCTATTATGTTCTATTTAATGTTATTGTAAAGTCTCAAATTTGTGTGGTCACTTAGCATTTATTTCTCTATTGAATTTAGTTTATTTTTATAGTTAACACTACAAATTGAACTAGCCTTTGGTAGAAATAAATAGCTAAAATAGCTAGAAATTAATTACATTTTCAGCTGCATGACTGGTGTTTGTAAAATCTAGTGGTGCATTGGTCATCTAAAGAAAAGAGGAGATTCAAATATGAGCAAGAAGACGCAGATGCAATTATGTTTCCCTCATACTGTAAGTTCTGTTGTAGAAAAGGTCATGTGGACTCCTATAGAAGTTGCTATTATAGGAGCAGAAATAATAACTGAATGGAAAAAATAGAGGCTGCTACTATAGGAGCAGACCAAGACTGAGAACTGTGGCCACTACATAGGTATTTTCAAATCTGATATAGTTTTAATTTTGTAGTTACATTTTGATCTCATATGGTATATGGTATAGTATATTGTAGTTACATTTTGTAGTATGGTAATCTCATATTTAAGTAGATTGGGGGTTTCAAGTTGTTGCTAAAAAGAGTTAATCTCATATTTAAAAAGATTTATTGGTTGAATGTTTGGGTTTTTTTTTTTTGGTTGAATGGTATACCATATCTAATCAGTTTTTTGGTTTGGCAGTGGAATGTGCCCTATTTTGGTTCATTTTTTTCGTTTCTAACTCGGTTCAACAAAGGTTTGATTTTGGTTTAAACATGCATGAATTGGATTATTTTGGATTCTGCATTGGTAGCTGACTTAAGGTGTTATTCTCTCTTTTCTTTCTTGAAATGGATAACTATCACTCATTGGGTTATTTGAAATTAGGTTCACAACATGCAATTTATGCTTTGGTTCCTTACTATATTCACACTAAAAGGTTTGTTTTGGTTCTTTCCTATATTTTAATGTTAAGAGTTAACAAAATTATGTTTGTAGATTTGAAACCAATTGGGTGAAGAGCCCGATGGAAGCCTTTCTAGGTTTCTATTTCAACGTTCACGAGGTTGAGATGGGTACCAGTAGGCCTTCCATTCTCCAAATGGTCCACGATCCTACCTCTCTTGATCTCCGCTGCCATTTTCAGGTTCTTTTCTACTCATCCCTTTTTAGACTTCTTTTTTAAATCTAAAAAAACACTTTGGCTTGAAGTATCCTGCATGTTTACACATTCTAGGCGAGTACTAGATAAACTTTTCCTTGGAGTTCCTCTGTAGCAAACCATTAATTCAATTTACTACACAAAATGTTAAATTTCTTTCATTTTTTTCCCAGTTCCATTTCTTGTCCCTTTAGTATATTTGTTTATTATGTGTCTCAATTTATAGTTTTTCTTTTTGGTGCTCTATTATGTTAATATGTTTCTTTAATTATTCATCATAAGTCATGACTACAAAATTATAATTTCTCTAATTAAAAAATCATAAGTTTATCACCATTTTGTATCGTTGATGTTTTCAATTATGATGTCCAACATATTGCTTTATCAAGATTAGTTCAAGTCGAAATCTACTTATCATTTTGAAAATAAGTGTTTGGGATAACATTAACATGGCATAACATGCGAACTCTTCAGGAATGTTGTGAAGCCTGTGGGGGACAAGGTTTGAAGACAGAAAATCATGTCAGTAATCTATTCGAAAAGCGAGTTTGATTTGAAGACAGAAAATGCAGAATGATACTTACTAGGTGATTTTTTGGGGTGATAATTTTTAAAATGAAACAAAAACACAAAACGAAACGAAATTGATATGAGTTTTCGTTTTTGGATCTGTAATTTTGGACTGTCATCGGGTCGTGTCGTATTAGGATCTAATTTCTTCTGCAGACATATATTAACTTTGTATCACTCTTTAGAATGGCCAAAGTGTAATTCATTAATTATTCTCTTTGGATATTTTATTTTCGTGATTTGGTTATTAACTTGGTTTCTTCATGTTCATATCAATTACCCATTTCAGTATAAAGTATTTTAATTCTTATTTTTGGATTGGACGTTCTTGATTTTGATAGTTTCGTTTGTAACAGGACTATTCAAAACATCACTCTTCATTATAACAGTAAAAAAGAACTATCAAAGGAGACTCAAGCTTACTAGAACGGCCAACTTACTTAACCAACTTTTAAAGTTTCTCCGCTGAATGAAGGTACTTACTACTAACCTACTAAACCAAATTTTGAAAGAAAAAAAAATGATATTTATATGTAGCATATGATTCTTTTTCTCCACAAAAAGGTTCAATGGTGTTTATGCATAATGTAAATGGTTTAGGATCCAATATTACTCATGTTAATAAAGGCTATAGCTAGGCAGCTCTATCAAAGTAATGCAAATCTCAAAATAACAAAATGCTCACATGGATGGTAACACATTGAAAGAGTTGGAGATATTTTCTGTGTAATACCCCGTATTTTTATGCTATATTAATTTGGGGATTTATTAAATTTAATGTGAGTTAATTATTTAATAATAAATCCGGAAATTAATTATGTTATAATTATTAACGTGACGAGAGTTAATAATTATGGAAAATTTGTTGAATATTACTAATGAGCAAAGTAATATGTAATATTGGTTATATTGAATGTCACGAGTGAATAAAATGACAATTTTGGAAATTTGAGTCGGGATGCACCCGTGTCGCATCGGGACTAAATATTGATAAATAAAAGTGAATATATTATAAGTCATTCGTATGGTCATTTTGAGTGTGCCAACGCGTTCGAAAGGGTCGAGATAGTCAGAAAAGTATACTCGGGGGTTTGGTTTGGGTCTCGAGGCGTTTTTAGGCCAAATTAGTACCTCGGGAGGGCATTTTGGACATTTCGCAATTATGGGTAATTAAACCCACGAAATTCTTAGGGTTATATCATATGCCTAGGTTGTCTTATAGGGTTAGAACAACCAAAGTCAAGTGACGGCCATAGGAGAGGGAAGAAGAGAGCTTCCAAGGCAATCCAAGGCCCCAAAAGCCATCCGTTTGCACCGCCACCATCACCAACGCGTAGATCGCGCAACGGGCTACGCAACCACACCAAAATCATCTGCAAATAAGAACACCAAAAATCCCAGGAAAGTGTTTATCTTGCTTATTTCGTTGGTGCATCTTTCATATTAGTGTAGGAGTAATTAGAATGAGTTTTTATGGAAGAAACCTAAGATATGAGTTAGGAAATTGCATGTAGTGATGAATAAATTGATAATTCTGGAAACCCATACCATGTAGAGGAATTACCCACGAATTATGATGTTTATAAGAAGGAAATTTTTGGAAATACTTGTTAGAACCATGTTTAAGAGAATTCTAGGGTTCTCGATAATTATAATAATTTTGGGGTTGGTTAATCCATGTATAATGATAGAATTCCTCATGCTTCAAGTTGGAAATACTTAGTAGGATGATATAATGTTGGTAGTACAATTTTTGAGACGTTTGGGATTGGAAAAATATGGATTTGGATGAAGAAATGTGTTAGAACGCGTAACTCCAATTCTGCAGAAATCGCAATACCTGCTTGATCAATCGATCGAGCCCAGAGCTTCGATCGATCGAAGGTTTGATCGATCGAGCCCTAGACCTCGATCGATCGACCCCTCCTAGCAGACTCCTATTTTCCTTTTTAAATGAGTTAAATTCAATTTATCGTGAGATAATTCTTGGACACCCTTAATAAAATGTTTTGGGAGTTTGGAAGACCAATAGGACATATGAATAATGTTGGGGCCTTTAATGTGAGACGAGAATTCTATTTTTGGGATAATTACATAAAGGACGATGAAATCTTGTATTAAAGGGAGAGATTACGTAAAAATGATTACGATGGAAAATAAATGAATACCCACTAAATTTTATACTTGGGAGGATAGAATCCATGAGCGTTATGTAATAAGTGGAAAGGTTCCTCAAATTAAAGTAAGATGTGAACGGATATACATGATAACTAAATAATGAGAAATAAATACAAATATGGGATTTGAGAATATACCCAATATTGATATGGTAATATTAGAATAGTTATATGATTGTGTATGCATATACTATCTATGTGTGAAAATCATGCCCACGCTACTTGCTATCCCTGATGTTTCCACGCTGGGACAGTCTTATCTTGATGGGAACTTTATGGGGGATATTGACTTGAACCCTAGAAGATAGATATCCTTTGTACAGGCTATCGGAATGATAGTTCAGACGGTCCTAAGAGATGCGGGTATGTGCTTTCCTCTTAGAGACTTAGAATCTATACTTCGCCTCATATTGTTTGTGTATAAGTATCCTTGGTACAGGCTATCGCAGTGATAGTTCAGACGGTCCTAAGAGATGCAGACATATGCCATCCTCTTAGAGACTTGGAATCTATACTTCACCTCAATATTGTTTGAGTATGTGTTAATAGAATTCGAGAGTGATTTTGAATTTGTATTCCCTTAGTACGAGTGATACGGGGATTGGATAGTAGAGTATGCCCGCACCATAGTTTTTATTTGGGGTGCCGTTGTGATATATATATATATATATATATATATATATATATATATATATATATATTATGAGTAGTGAATATATATATGAAATTATGAAATTCGGAACTGTCTACTGTGATGTGATATGTAGGACATGGTTGATGACTCAAATTGTAAATACTTATTTTGATAAAGTATAATATGACACTGGAAAACTTTATTGATTTATAAAGTTAAAATGAGAACTTTGGTTACTAATTGAAATATTCTTTTCAAACAATTGAATCGTTAAATTCTGAATCTTGCGAATAATCTAAAATAAGTTAAACCACTGAGAAAGGATAACGTGTTATATGATGAGTTAGACCACTGGGAAGGTTAGTGCGATAGGTGTGCACATTAAAAGAGATGTGAGAATTTCTCAAGAGAGTGTCGCACTAATATGTTGTTGCATTGGCCTGTATCAATTTAAATACTTGTTAAACAATTTTTAAATCATATACACTATCGGGCTCTGATCCGTTCTTCTCTCTCTCTCTCTTGTATATATATGTATGTACTACAGGTGCCCAGCCACAGGGGCATCTTGCTTAGGATCCCTTGGAAGGAACGTGATGCAGCTTAGGTGGGAGTTGCAGGCCACCTCCTTGGACGATTTCATATACTTGATTCCACTCCTATGATTCTCAGTTATTGGGGCATGTGTCGCCCTTTCAACTATTTATCTATTTTGTTGGGACATTTGTATTTCAGTTATTTCTAGCACTGTTACTTTGGGATTTATTCAGCATGTATGTTTTACATTAAGTTTTAAATGTTGGGATTTTGGATGTTGAATGTTTAGGGTAATTGGATTATATTCTAGGATAATTGTTGTATGATTCTTACTTAATGAAAATGTATTAATAATTAAATAAATAATTTTTCTTTAAAAATAAAATTGGTCAGAAATGTTGAAAAATGGTTTTGACACTTAGCTTAATTAAATAGGGTATTAATTATGAAAATTTATTTTCACGACAGTGATGCTAAGAATGAACCAACTATTCACCTTGATTTTAATTTAATAAAGGAGTGATCTCCCGGTATTTAATTAGGCGGGGTGTCACAGGTGGTATCAGAGCAGAAGGTTCTAGTGTTCATAGGATCTGTACGGTTTATTTTGCTTTCAGCTCAACGTTTTTGCTATAGAGCCCTATTATAGGATGGTTGTATTCTTTCTTTCAAGTTTACGTCTTCAGCTATTTGAGATTTGTTAATAACTATAGACTAATAAACTTCTTCATGTTTCAGATGCCTCCGAGACGTGCACCGAAGGATAGGCGTGCCCAAGCCGAGCAGCCAGCAGCTCCGGCACAAGGCACTATGAATGCTAATGAAGTAGCCGCCATTGTTGCTCAGGCGGTGAATGTCGCGCTAGCGGTGGTTCAGCAGGCTCCACCCCAGATTCAAGCAGTGGCGCCAGTACCAGCACAGCTTCAATATGCATGGGAGAGGGTTGGGGATGCTTTTCAGAAGGCGCATCCCCCTGAGTTCTCTGGTAGCTCAGATATCGTCACAGTCAGCCAATAGAAGAAAGACATCCAACAGCATCTTCGTATGTATGAGCGACGTGCAAAAATAGTTGTTGGCTTCCTTTAAGCTGGTGGGGGCCGCTTTGCAGTGGTGGGAGTCCACTACCATGTTGGAGGAGAGGGACACGATCCCTATTCAGTTGTTCTGGGAGTGGTTTGACCGCAGGTACTTTCCACCCGCCGTGCAGACCGAGATGAGGCGGAAATTACTGAATTTGAAATAGGAGAATTGCACCGTAGCTGAGTATGAGGAGTTCACGAGACTTCTCACCATCGTGCCATATGAGGCACCCACTAAGGGCAAGAAGATTATGTTGTTTGTGGACGGGTTAGCTTGGAGGATCCGTCAGCATCTTATTGGGAATCTATCTCTGAGTACCTTTACTGATGTACTCAATGCTGCACCACTACATTGCCAGGATCACTGCTTCCATCTACAGGGAAGAAAGAGAGCAGGAGAGTCCAGCCAGCAGGGCAGGACGGGGGGTAATAGTGATAGTGGGGCACCATCTCATGGACAGAGACGTCAACACGAGAGGTGATTCCATGCAGGGATTTGGGGGTTATAGGCAGGGTCAGTAGTGCCAGCCTAATCATCAGGGCCAGCAAGGCCAACACTGACAGCAGGGTCAGCAGCAGGGCCAACATCGTGTTCATCAGGGCCAACAGGGCCAATGGTAGGGAGGTAACGGCCAACAGGGCCGTGGTCAGCAGGGTCAGAGGGGAGACAACTTCTAGGGCCGATGTTTTGGGTGTGGTAGACATGGCCATAGGCGCCAGGATTGTTCGTAGAGAGATAGGGCCCCACAGCAGCAAGGTGCCCGTAATGAGCCACAAAGACCACTTTTTCCGGCTGCCCTCCCAGCTCCAGCCCAGGTGCCAGCCCTGCCATCCGTTCCAGCAGCTCCAGTGCAGCAGGGGCAGTTACAGTACGGACGTGTCTATAACGTCCACCAGGTAGCAGCTCCACAGGCACCACCCGCGATTGAGGGTATGTTTCCTATCCATGGTACTATGGGTCTGGTTTTGTTTGATACTGGGGCTACTCATTGTTTTATAGCTACGCATTTTGCGAAGGCCTTAGGGTTGTTAGCCACAGCGGAGAGCACAGTGACGTGTGTAGACTCACCACTGGGGAGTGGGTCGCTTATCTTCTTTATATGCCGAGGAGTGGGGGTAGAGATTGGTACTTTGGTATTACCTGCAGACATGTTAGTCTTAGATATGCATGAGCATGATGTTATTATCGGTATGGATTGGCTCGTAGCTTATAGAGCCATGATTGATTGCTTCGGTGGGAGCATTCTTTTTGCCATTCCGGGGCAAGAGATGTTCGTAGTGGCGATGCCTCGCCCAGAGGGAGGTTCGACCGCTCATTTGTATTATATAGAGGAGGATACCTCTAAGGAGGTTGTTATTCCGTTAGACTCGATTCCAGTTGTTCGAGAGTATTCTGATGTATTTCAGGAAATACCAGGACTACCCCCCAGTCGAGAGATAGACTTTGTTATAGATTTATTGCCAGGTACCAGACCTATAGCACACGCACTATACCGTATGGCTCCGGTGGTGATACGAGAGTTACGAGATCAGATAGAGAAGCTGTTAGGTCAGGGCTTCATTCGTAGGAGTACCTCACCTTGGGGCGCTCCAGTTATGTTTGTGAAGAAGAGAGATGGTTCACTGAGGTTGTGTGTGGACTACCGGGAGTTGAACATGGTCACGATACGGAATAAGTATCCGTTGCCTCGAATCGATGACTTGCTCGACCAACTGAGGGGAGCAACTTTCTTTTCGAAGATAGATCTGAGGTCGGGGTACCATCAGCTACGTATTAGAGAGCAGGATGTTTCAAAAACTGCCTTATTGACGAGATATGGGTCTTACGAGTTTAGAGTGATGCCATTTGGTCTCACAAATGCTCCAGCCGTATTCATGGACTTAATGAACTGAGTATTCAGAGAGTTCTTGGATCAGTTTTTCATTGTCTTCATAGATGACATTTTGATATATTCACACTCCGAGGAGGATCACGCTGAGCACTTGAGGCTGGTTCTTCAGACTTTACGAGAGCATCAGTTGTATGCTATGTACAAGAAGTGTGGATTCTGGTTGCGAGAAGTACAGTTCTTGGGGCATGTCGTTTCTGAGCAGGGGATAGCAGTCGACCCGAATAAAGTGTCAGCGGTGAGGGAATGGGGACATCCCACGACACCGACGGAAGTGCGTAGTTTCTTGGGGTTAGCTGGATACTATAGGAGATTCATTCGGGGATTCTCCAAAATAGCGGGTCCATTGACGAATCTGACTCGCATGGGGGTACCATATGTTTGGGATGACGCTTGTCAGTTGGCTTTCAACGAGCTGAAAGACAAGATTACTTTAGCACCAGTTCTTGCTTTACCGAAGCCGGGTGTGGAGTACCTGGTTTACACCGATGCCTCTTTACGGGGACTTGGGGGAGTACTTCAGCAGGAGGAGAAGGCTATAGCTTTTGCCTCCCACAAGCTTAAGCCACATGAGAAGAATTATTCCACCCACGACTTGGAGTTAGCAGCGGTCGTTTTTGCATTGAGGATATGGAGGCACTACATATTAGGGTAGAAGTTCCGTTTGTTCACAGACCACAAGTCACTGCAGTACCTATTCACTCAGCAAGAGCTGAATATGCGACAGCGAAGATGGTTAGAGTTTGTGAAGGACTATTAGTTTGACATATAGTATCATCTGGGGAAAGCCAACGTAGTTGCTGATGCATTGAGCTGTAGACCGGTAAACGAGGTAGCGGACGTCTGGAAAGAAAAGTGGAAGGAGTTAAGCCACCAGGACGCAGTATCCCATTCCTTCATATCTGTTATGACAGTCACACCCGAGATTGTTATGAGGGTAAGACAGGCCCAGACCACAGACCCGTTTTGCCAGGAGCAGATTGTACGACTTTTAGCCGAGGGTGCTGAGTCTTACTCTGTTAGTTCTGATGGGGGTTTGAGGTTTAATGGGAGATTGGTGGTTTCATAAGGAGAAGAATTACGTCATGCAGTGATGACCCAGCCTCACGGGTCCTGATTTACAGTACATCCTCGAGGAGATAAGATGTACCAGGATATGAGGAGGCAATACTGGTGGAGTGGGATGAAGAAGGACATTGCTGAGTTCGTGTTCAAATGTTCTACCTGCCAGCTGGTAAAGGTGGACCATCAGAAACCGTCAGGCTTGCTTCAACCATTGGAAGTACCCGCGTGGAAGTGGGAGAGTATTTCCATGGATTTTATTACGGGGTTGCCTACATCACAGCGGGGCCACGATTCTATCTGGGTGATTGTAAACCGTTTGACCAAGGTGGCTCATTTTCTATCGGTGCAGACAGACTATACCACGGGTCAGTATGCTCAGTTGGTCATTGTTGAGGTTGTCAGATTACATGGGGTGCCCCTGAATATTGTGTCAGATAGAGACAATATTTTCGTGTCACCTTTCTGGGAAAGCTTTCAGGAGGCTATGGGTACTGAGTTGAGGTTGAGTTCATCTTATCACCCACAGACAGATGGACAGACAGAGCGTACTAATCAGATGTTAGAGGATATGCTACGCATGTGTGTTCTTGATTTTGGAGAAGGCTGGGAGCCACATCTACTACTGGTAGAGTTTGCTTATAATAACTCTTATCAGTTTACGATTGGTATGGCTCCATTTGAGGCTTTGTATGACAGGCCTTATCGTTCTCCAACTTGTTGGCTCGAGGTAGGGGATGACAAGTTGTTGGGACCAGAGGTGATTCCGGAAACCTCCGCGAGGATTGAGATGATCAGGAGTCTCATTCGAGTAGTCCAGGACAGGCAGAAGAGCTACACCGATGCAAAACGGTTCTTCCGATAGTTTAATGTGGGGGACCAAGTGTTACTGCGTGTATCTCCTATGAAAGGAGTGATGAGGTTCAGGAAGAAAGGGAAATTAGCCCCGAGGTACGTGGGACCATTTCCCATCATCGAGAGGATTGGGTCGGTAGCATACAGATTGGGACTACCAGAACATTTGCATCGCATTCACGATGTATTCCACATCTCGTCGTTGAGACGGTATCTTCGGGATGATATGACCTATACTCACATTGTGATAGATGAGATAGACTTACAGCCTGACAGCTCTTACGAGGAGAGACCGGTGGCTATCCTAGACTATAGTGAGAGGAGATTGAGGTCGAAGATAGTTCCACTTATGCGAGTCCAGTGGGAGCATCATAATGTGGAGGAATCCACTTGGGAGCGCGAGGCCGATAGGCGTGAGAGATATCCAAATTTGTTCTTACCAGGTATGCCTTGTTTTTCGAATTTCGGGACGAAATTCCGTTATTAGGGGGGAAGTATGTAGTACCCCGTATTTTTATGCTATATTAATTTGGGGATTTATTAAATTTAATGTGAGTTAATTATTTAATAATAAATCCGGAAATTAATTATGTTATAATTATTAACGTGACGAGAGTTAATAATTATGGAAAATTTGTTGAATATTACTAATGAGCAAAGTAATATGTAATATTGGTTATATTGAATGTCACGAGTGAATAGAATGACAATTTTGGAAATTTGAGTGGGGACGCGCCCGTGTCGCGTCGAGACTAAATATTGATAAATAAAAGTGAATATTTTATAAGTTGTTCGTATGGTCGTTTTGAGTGCACCAACGCGTCCGGAAGGGTCAAGATAGTCAGAAAAGTATACCCGGGGGTTTGGTTTGGGTCTCGGGGTGTTTTGAGGCCAAATTAGTACCCCGGGAGGGCATTTTGGACATTTCGCAATTATGGGTAATTAAACCCACGAAATTCTTAAGGTTATATTAGATGCCTAGGTTGTGTTCTAGGGTTAGAACAACCAAAGGTAAGTGACGGCCATAGGAGATGGAAGAAGAGAGCTTCTAAAGCAATCCAAGGCCCAAAAAGCCATCCATTTGCACCGCCACCACCACCAACGCGTAGATCGCGCAACGGGCTACGCAACCACACCAAAATCATCTGCAAATCAGAACACCAAAAATCCCAGGCAAGTGTTTATCTTGCTTATTTCGTTGGTGCATCTTTCATATTAGTGTAGGAGTAATTAGAATGAGTTTTTATGGAAGAAACCTAAGATATGAGTTAAGAAATTGCATGTAGTGATGAATAAATTGATAATTCAGGAAACCCTTACCATGTAGAGGAATTACCCACGAAATTATGATGTTTACAAGAAGGAAATTTCTGGAAATACTTGTTAGAACCATGTTTAAGAGAATTTTAGGGTTCTTGATAATTATAATAATTTTTGGGTTGGTTAATCCATGTATAATGATAGAATTCCTCATGCTTCACGTTGGAAATACCTAGTAGGATGATATAATGTTGGTAGTACAATTTTTGAGACATTTGGGATTGGAAAAATATGGATTTGGATGAAGAAATGTGATAGAACTCGTAACTGCAATTCTGCAGAAATCGCAATACCTGCTTGATCGATCGATCGAGCCCAGAGCTTCGATCGATCGATCGAGCCCCAGACCTCGATCGATCGACCCCTCTTGGTAGACTCCTATTTTCCTTTTTAAATGAGTTAAATTCAATTTATCGTGAGATAATTCTTGGACACCCTTAATAAAATGTTTTGGGAGTTTGGAAGACCAGTGGGACATATGAATAATGTTGGGGCCTTTAATGTGAGACGAGAATTGTATTTTTGGGATAATTACATAAAGGACGATGAAATCTTGTATTAAAGGGAGAGATTACTTAAAAATGATTACGATGGAAAATAAATGAATACCTACTGAATTTTATACTTGGGAGGATAGAATCCATGAGCATTATGTTGTAAGTTGAAAGGTTCCTCAAATTAAAGTAAGATGTGAACGGTTATACGTGATAACTAAATAATGATAAATAAATACAAATATGGGATTTGAGAATATACCCAATATTGATATGGTAATATTAGAATAGTTATATGATTGTGTATGCATATACAATCTATGTGTGAAAATCATGCCCACCCTACTTGCTATCCCTGAGGTTTTCGCGCTGGGACAGTCTTATCTCGATGGGACCTTTGTGGGGGATATTGACTTGAACCCTAGAAGATAGATATCCTTGGTACAGGCTATCGGAATGATAGTTCAGACGGTCCTAAGAGATGCGAGTATGTGCTTTCCTCTTAGAGACTTAGAATCTATGCTTCGCCTCATATTGTTTGTGTATAGGTATCCTTAGTACAGGCTATCGCAGTGATAGTTCAGACGGTCCTAAGAGACGCAGACATATGTCATCCTCTTAGAGACTTGTAATCTATACTTCGCCTCAATATTGTTTGAGTATGTGTTAATACAGTTCGAGAGTGATTCCGAATTTGTATTCCCTTAGTACGAGTGATACGGGGATTGGATAGTAGAGTATGCCCGCACCATAGTTTTTATTTGGGTTGCTGTTGTGATATATATATATTTTATGAGTAGTTAATATATATATGAAATTCTGAAATCCGGAACTACCTACTGTGATGTGATATGTAGGACATGGTTGATGACTCAAATTGTAAATACTTATTTTGAGAAAGTATAATATGACACTAGAAAACTTTATTGATTTATAAAGTTAAAATGAGAACTTTGGTTACTAATTGAAATATTCTTTTCAAACAATTGAATCGTTAAATTCTAAATCTTGCGAATAATCTAAGATAAGTTAAACCATTGAGAAAGGATAGCATGTTATATGATGAGTTAGACCACTGGGAAGGTTAGTGCGATAGGTGTGCACATTAGAAGAGAGGTGAGAATTTCTCAAGAGAGTGTCGCACTAATATGTTGTTGCATTGGCCTGTATCAATTTAAATACTTGCTAAACAATTTTTAAATCATATACACTATCGGGCTCTGACCCGTTCTTCTCTCTCTCTCTCTTGTATATATCTGTATGTACTACAGGTGCCCAGCCACAGGGGCGTCTTGCTTAGGATCCCTTGGAAGGAACGTGCTGCAGCTTAGGTGGGAGTTTCAGGCCACTTGCTTAGACGATTTCATATACTTGATTCCACTTCTCTGATTCTCAGTTATTGGGGCATGTATCGCCCATTCAACTATTTATCTGTTTTGTTGGGACATTTGTATTTCAGTTATTTGTAGCACTGTTACTTTGGGATTTATTCAGCATGTATGTTTTACATTAAGTTTTAAATGTTGGGATTTTGGATGTTGAATGTTTAGGGTAATTGGATTATATTCCAGGATAATTGTTGTATGATTCTTACTTACTGAAAATGTTGTTACTAATTAAATAAATATTTTTTCTTTAAAAATATAATTGGTCAGAAATGTTGAAAAATTGTTTTAACACTTAGCTTAATTAAGTAGGGTGTTAATTTGGAAAATTTATTTTCACGACAGTGATGCTAAGAATGAACCAACTGTTCACCTTGATTTTAATTTAATAAAGGAGTGATCGCCCGGTATTTAATTAGGCGGGGTGTCACATTCTGCTAAGACCCAATCTGCACAGGTTGCTCCTAATTTGAGTGAGGAAAGAACTATGCTACTTGAGGAGTGGCTCAATTCAAGAGTTGTTTTAGAGAACTCGGAGATGAATTTGGTTCGAGTGAAGCAGCTGAAGAAATTCAAAAAGGAGGCAAATAAAAACTAAAAATCACCCTGCCGATTATGAGAATAATATTGACTATCTATGCCATGATGAAATCCAGGTGATAAAGACTAGCTATGTCATTCAGCCTATAGAGATTTTCAGGAAGGCACCATTCATTATTTTGATATCTTTGGGGTCACTATAGTGGTAAGGTACGATACAGTAGTTAGAAGTAATCCAACATTTCGGTAAACTAATTTGTTATTACTTTTCAGGTGTTAGAATGAATCAGGAGCAGCCAAGGCCACCACGATGAAGCTGTGTGGCAGGGAAATAGCAACTATGATCGTTGTTCCAAATAAGAGTTCAAAACAACAGTGGTTGGGTTATGTATATCCGAGTTTCTCTGAAAGACATTTTTTTATCACGAGCTTTTAGATGTTATCTTGCATTTGTATGTTTGGAGAGATCGGTTTCTCATACTTTGGTTTGCTTTCAGAGGTTACTTCCTAATAGTCATTGGATGGCTAATTTTAATTTAGTACAACTCTGCCTCAACTTCTCCAACTCCCCCCCCCCCTCCCCTTCCCCACTCACACACGCAAAGCATATATCCGATGCATTTGCAATCTGCATATATGCATATTGCATATATGCAGCCCCCTCCCGTCCCTGGTAAAATTCCTCTCCCCTCCCCTCTTCCCTACTCACACGCACATACACACACACACACACACAACTTTCCCTCATCTTCTCCCTCTCCACCCCCCCTTCCCGTCTCCTCCCCCCTTCCCCACTTACAAGCACACACACACACACACACACACACACATAACTCTCCCTCATCTTCTCCCCCTCCCCCCCCCCCCCCCACCGCCCCCTACCCCGCCCCCTCCCCCTTCCCCATTCACACACGCATAACATATATGCAATATGCATATATGCATATTGCATATATGCAACCCCCTCCCCACCCCCTCCGCAGCCCCCTCCCGCCCCCCTCCCCGCATCCCCACTCACACATGCACACATTCACACACACACAACTCTCCCTCATCTTCTCCCCCTCCACCGCTCCCGCCCCATCCCCTACCACCTTCCCCACTCACACACGCACACACACACACACACAAATCTCCCTCATCATCTCCCCCTGCCCCGCCCCCTCCCCCTTCCCCACTCACACACACAGAGCATATATATGAATGTGTATTGTTTAATGACAAATGGAGAGTGACCATCAACTCATTATGTGGTCATACATGCTCAACTATTATACCTGGATAGATATTGAGTTATCTTCTATACATGCTTAGTGTATATAGTGTTTTTTTCTCAAGTATATAATAATGCTCTCTACTTGAGAGCTTTTGACGTTATTAGGATGTTATTTGTAATTTTTATTGAAGATGATACAATAGTTTGCTCTCCATTTATGTTCGATATTGCCACAATTTGGACTTTTTATCGAATAACATGGCTAGGAAATTACTATTAATTTTTATTGTTACCCACTTTTCAGCTTCACTACAATAATCGAATAACATGGCCAGGAAAATACTATCAATCTTCTTTTCCTTGGATGTAAATGAGATTAGGATGAAAAAAAGCAAACCAAAGTTACTGGTTGTATATTTACTTATGTGATTGTATCTTTGTTCGAGAAACTGATTAATTATGTTTATTATTTGTCAAATCGTACGAAAAATCGAGAGGGGGAGAGTGATAATGGCTAGAGGTGGGAAGAACGATGGGAAGACGACAGTAGTAGCACCTAATCCAGAAGAAGAGTGCAAAACACTTAAAAAGAATTAAAATTTCCAAAAACATGCTCTTCGATGCGCCCGCAAAGGCCTGCTCAGTTTCTCTCACCCCATCCAAGATGGTGGTCAAACACCACGGCACAGACATTTTGAGGAAGTCCTACAGAAAGAATAAATTCAAATTCTCCTTTCTCGGCCTTCAAGCTCCCATCTCCGAATTTGGAATTTTTTTATTGTTGGATTTGTTGTTACCCCTTAAATAGGGTGGATAGTCCAATAAATAAATGTGACTATGCCCATTTTTTTTTTTAAATTGACACTTTATTTTTTTTAGACACGCTGGATTTGATTGATGAATATTGTATATTTCATTTTATATGTGAATTTGTTTGATGAATTTAGACATTTGGATGTTGGAGTATTTTTTATTTGTTAAGCAGGGTGAATAGTTCCATAAACAAAGGAGATTATGTTCAAATTTTTTAAAAATTTGACTCTTTATTTTTTTGAGACACAATGTGAATTCGATGGATGAATATTGTATATTTCGGATTATATGTGAATTTAGTTGATGAATTTAGATTATTTGAATGTTATTGGACTATTTATTATTTGTTACGCATGGTGAATAGTCCTACATACAAAGGATATTATGGCCAATTGTTTTAAAATTACAGTTCAAATTTTTTGCGTTTTGCTATTACGTAGTTTGAAAAATTGTGGCTGTTTCGCGATTACATATTGTGGACAATTTTCGTCGTGCCTTCAGGGACGGACATACGCTAGTATATATATAAGTTATATGTATATGATATATATAACAATTATATATATATATATATATATATATATATATATATAATTGTTATATATATCATATACATATAACTTATATATATACTAGCGTATGCCCGTCCCTGAAGGCATGACAAAATTTTCCAAAGTACGTAATCGCGAACCGACAAAAAATTTTCAAAGTTCGTAATCGCGAAACGACAAAAAATTTCAAAGTGCGTAATTACAAAATGGTAAAAAATTGGAGCAAAGCTAGTTGGATCCGAAACGTTAGAGAATGTGAGATGTATATATTATTATTCCTGAGATCTGGTGTTGATGTGCCCGCCGTCAATTACCAACACACTCAAAATGGCTCTCACCTCTCAATCGAACAACCAATGTAGTTCCACCATCACTAATGAGGACGAGATTGAAGCGCCTACACATAAATAAAGACGAGATAAATACAACAGATCAATCGAATCATGACAAATAAAACTGAATCCCAAACTCTAAGTGGAATATTACGATTTCAGTGTTGATCGTCCGTAATCGCTATGTTTTGAACTCCCCCCGTTATTTCTGTCCACGATCGAACAGATTTAACAATCAGTTTAATTTTTCAAAAAATAAATAATAGTTTACATGCCACTACTACCCAACAAAATAAATTTAAATAAATCAAAATTAGACCAGAAAAGTACTGAAAGGCTTACCTAATAAGAAGACGAAGATGAATGTTCTATGACTACTCTTTGAGAAACATTATTTGGCATCAACCAATCCTAAAAATTATACAATACACAAGAATAAATTATTAGGCATCAACCAACTCTAAAAATTATACAATAAACAAGAATAAGTTATTAGGTATCAACTAGCCAAATCTAAAATCTGCGAATAAATTATTAGGCATTAACCAACTCTAAAAATTATACGATACATAAGAATAAATTATTAGGTCAGCAACAGTTTTTTTTTTGTTGTTGTGAAATCCAACCCTGAAATCCAGCCAAATCACAAACCACTAACTATTTAATCGCAGATGCCCTTTAATTGTAATTTCAATAAACCAATAACAACATTGAGTAGTTAATATATCCGGGGTTCTTTGTGTACATAAATCATATGCATATATGAGAAGAGTGCTCTTGTGTTCAAATAAGGAAGTTATTTAATTAAACACATTTTTTACCACTTAAGACCTAAACATGCATCTATATGTGATTAAATATGATGATGAAACTTGCAAGAACACATATATGAGGAAAAATCCCCAACGGGGCAAAACCTTTTATTTTCACAATAATGTTTGTAAGAGGATGACTTACAACGGATTACAATGAAAATACAGTGACACATAAATACCCTCGGGTGTCGGTTCTGTTGTCGACGGCTGAAACAATCCCTTTCCAGTAGGGCAACAGTGACGAAGAGAGCGTCTTCCTCACAAAGTACTCCAGATGAGTAAACGATCTTCTTGAAGGTTTAAAGATTCACGCATATATATGGGAATGGTTTTGTGATTCAAAAAGGTTTAGAAAACCTTAAAAGGTGAAGTCTTATTCTGGGCAGATTTCGCAGAATATTGAGATTGCAGAAAGACTTGAAAAAAACATGTAGAGGGGGATCAGACATTTATTAAAAAATCGAGGCGGTGGCTCGTTCGAACGAGATAGCCATGTCACTCGAACGAAGGACAGAAGTCATTCGAACGATATCGCGCAACATGCCTATCTCGCGCGAACGACTTTCAAAGTCGATCGAACGAGCTCGTCAATCGAGGCCATTCTCTTCTACACTTCGAAAAATTCTCCTTCTGATAAAAAAATTAACCCAAACTTCAAAAATAATTTTCAAAAAATATTTCCCAAATATTTATGCAAATATTATTTATGCAAGTGCGGCTATTGTGTCGCACATTTTGACAAACTCGACATTTTCTACCATTTTCAACAATCTCAAATGCGGAGGGATCACAACTTGTAGAACTAATCACCTTTCTTTTTTTTAACCACACAAACGCCCTTTACGAAGTTGAATAACATGTTAAATAATGGACGGAAATGGAGAATCAAATAGTTTAACAATTCGATTTTGGTTATCTTCCTTTTGAGCAAGGGACATTTGTAAGTACTTTGCATGAAATTACCCAAGAAGACTTTTAATTTTATCCTTTTATCTAATCAACACCCTCTCAAAATTAACTACATGGTCGTAGTAAATGTTTACAACTAAGCCATAAAATATTGGGGTTATTTCTCATCATGTGTGCATATGTCATACCTATTGTCTTTGTGAAATGCACCGTACATGTACCCCCGAGTGAGTCGGATTTTGATAATTCATATTGCTTGAAAATCTCCCGAAGTGCAAACCCAGATAAATTAGTAACAAGTTCCTTGAAAAGCGGGCCATCAAATTTATGTGGAATACAATTTTTTTCACTAACAAGTTGTGTGCATATTTGTTTGTACTGATTTTCAATTGAAAGAAAAATCTTTTCTCCCACCTCATGTAAATTTTAGGTGGAAACATAAAGATATTTCTTGATCATTGCATGCGCACCTTTCACCCTTGAAGTTACACGATTCCCAAAGTGTGGATAAATTTTCGGCCATGTGTATACAAATTTCTCTTTGAAAGGAAGCCAAGCTTCATAATAATTCGATAAATCGGGGGATTCTATCAGTTTAGTCCAACTCAACATGATTGCATCCCAATCTTCGTCTTTATCAAATTCTTTTTTACACTTATGAATAATATTTTTCTCAATGTGCCATAAACATAAAAGATGCCCGCTCCTTGGGAAAATAACTTCAATTGCATTTACGTAAGCTAACTCGCTATCCGTCACAAATGCTAAAGGATGTTGATCAACACCCAAAATATTATGGAACCTTTGCAACACCGACACATAATCTGCTTTTTCCTCTTTTTGCATGAAGGCAAACCAAGAGGAAAGTGAAGTATTAAAACTTGTAACTCCAACTATATGCAGTAATGACATTTTATACTTATTTGTCTCACATGTACAACACATCACAAAAATATTCCAATAACTTTTGGTTAATGCAATTGACTTCGGATGTGCAAAACATATATGAGTCAAATGACCATCTTCATCGCACTTCATGTCAAAAATAAAATTACCTTGGGATAGTTCCTCAAATAATTCTTGAAGAACGGTACGATCCGATATAATTTCGTTAATGATCTTTGCATTTTCATTATAAATCGTCTTTGAAATCGCTTTAATATTTTGATTATTTTGTCGAAGTGCTGAAAGTATTTGAGGAGTAGGCACACTAGCCAATGCCATCTCTTTGATTAGCAAAAATTCTTCCTCAGAAAAACTTTGACAAGATGGATGTGCTGACGTATCCTTTGAAGGCTCGTGATTGTGGGACACAATTTTTATTTCCACTCCCCAATTTCCATCTCTTTTTTCCCCAAATCTAAAATGGACAATTTATACGTCGCAAAGCGGTTGCCCTTATTCGTTGATCTATCGAAACACTAGTGCCATGATATTTTCCACCTCTGTCATAACCAATAATAACATAACAGTCTTTTTTTGATTTTTTAATTGTAGCCGCATATCCCTAAATTAGGGCCAGATTACGAATACTATCGAGGAGTTGTTCTCGGTATGGAAATTTACCAATGTCCAAATACATTTTTTTTTAGATTCAATAATATCAACATTACCTGGGTTTTTTTCAGTGTTACAAATGTATGCATACAAATATTTTAAATTATAAATAAAATGTGAAAAATAATAAAAAAAAAAACTTAATCTCGTGAAGTTTCTTCAATACCCAATACAATCTCCAACAAGTTTACTACTTGATAGCACAAACAAACCTACATAATTAAATAAATAATTCTAACATACATCTTTCAATGTTTCTATTTTTGTATATAATATTAATTATTTAATAACTAACATCTACATAATGAAATATATATTGAAAGAAAAAGAATCTGAGGTATTGGAATTGAAATGGAAATTCTTTGAAATGTCTTCAATGTCATTTATGCTTGTGAAATGAATTATTTCATCCAACTCAAGTAATTGTGTAGGAGTTAGAGTTGATATTGCTCCCCAATGTAAACTTTCTTCTTCTTATATTATCAGTTGTAAATGGAAGATGAATGGATTTTTAGTATATTTTGGATTTATGAAAAAGGTAAAATGAAAATGGAGTATGAAGAGTTGGTCTCTCTCTCTCTTGAAATGGTTAATGGCTCTTGAAGTGGTAAATAGTTGAAGAAGTGAAATCGGGCTAAATGTTTATGTTGGGTCAAAGGGTATATTTGACATCTATCAAAGATTTATAGTGTCTTAATAAATGTTGGAGCGTATATAGCCGTACCCTTTACTAAATTATATATATATATATATATATATATATATATATATATATATATAATTTTTTAAAATAGTAAAAGAAAAATTTTGATTTAATTTTTCAACCGACACGCGTGTCACACGGGTGCATTAAAAAATACGTGTATCACACGCGTGTCCATCATCGCTGGTGCGGACCAATTAAAACATAGAAATTAAAATTGATTGAGTTTTGGTTTTTTTTTTTGTTAAGGTTCATTAAAATGTTCATCTTTTGTGTTCACTTCTCAACCTCTCCAAATATATATTTTTGTGTGTGTGTGTGATTAAAGAAGTTCTGGAATGAGAAATCAAAAAGCTTATGTATTTCATTTTTAAAGTAAATTACTCATTTAGCCAAAACTATCACGATAGTTTCATAAATGCATTGAACTATCAAAAGTTTCAAATTAGCACTTAAACTAACAAAATTATTTTAACAATAACCTTCCATTTGTTTGGACTGTTAAATTGAAATAAAATGATTCATGTGCATAAAAAGGGCAAAATAGTCAATACATTACTAAAATAGCAAAGAAAATATAACCCATTTATGCAAATCAATTTCCCATGGCAAAGAACCCCGTCAATTTTTTCTCTTCCCGTTCACCTCCAATGAACCTCCCCCTCCCTCTCGTTTTCGACGAACTTCCCTAAATGACCACCCATTTTCAACCCCCAAGAAGTTCTCTCTATCTCCTAAAATTGATGATAAAATGGGAGAGGACTTGGCTTTGTCCCTCTCTCATGTGCTCTATTAACGAAGAAAAATAAGGCTTTCTCCCTACAGAACTTACTATCTCCCTTTGCTCTGTTCTTAAATCCGTTAGGTGGTTGAAAAATGTTTGTGCGTACGTCACAATTTATATCAATATATGTACTTACAAAGAACATATACAAAGATGTGCTTCTATAAAATTTAATACAAAAAATCAAGCATGTCATCCCTCTTTCAATTCAAATGCAAAAGTTTTCAAATAAAAAGACTCATATCAGCCTCCTTCATATAAACCCTTACCCATTAAACGTTTAAACCTTAATCTTCTTTTGTTTTGTTTACTTATAAAAAAAAGAATATGAAGGCGCCTCCTAAGGCAAGATTTTTTGTTTGGACGACGGTTAGACATGCAATTTTGACGATGAAAGGATTGCAAAAGAGAAGATATCGACTGGCTAGTCGGTGCTGGCTATGCAAGGAGGAAGAGGAGAAGACCAACCATCTTCTTCTACACTGTAGCGTGACGAGAGGGCTGTGGGATATTTTTTAGGCCATTTCTAAGATCGTATGGGTTATGCCAGCGTCAGTGAGGGCCCTTTTAGAGGCATGGAAGCCTCCTTGGGGGTGGGTGGGAGATAAACGAGTATGGCATATGGTCCCACACTGTATTACGTGGACGATATGGAAGGAGAGGAATGCTCGTTGTTTCGAAGGTATTGAGACGGTGCCCTTAAGGATTCGATATCTGTTTTTAAGCACCTTGTTGAGCCGATCTAAGGGGAAGATATCAGTCACGATTCCGAAAGTGGTTCGATTTATGGAGGAAATCCACTCAGTGTTGTAATGTGGGAGTCTGCATAGCAGGTGTAGGTTGATTTCTTTTCATCGCTGTTCTTGTATTGTTTTGCTTTGTATACTTCCTGTATATGGGTTCGGTCCCTTAGCGGTTGGTTTTTAATGATTCATTTAATTATAAAAAAATGTGTATCATTTCAGTTGTAATTTTTTATATATTAATGGGGGATGAGAATGGTCTGAAAAATCTTTTGTTATGCCAGATCTAGATGGAAGGTTTTGTTTATCTTTTGTCGTATATTCAAAAACATTTATGCTCATTTTTATATTGGTTAGTTAATTTATAAATTTTTCCTGTTTTTATCTTTCTGTTAGAAATTTAGTTTTTCTACGAAAATCTATTTTATGCAGATTTTGGGAATTTTTTTTTCTGTTTTATGAATTTTTGTGTTTTTATCTGTTTATTAGAAATTTACCTTTTTATTGAAAATATGTTTTTATTTATATTTTCTACAAAAAAAAATAGGTTTTTAATAGTTTCTATTCTTTAAAATATACTCCCTGTTTTTATGTATTTTCTCCTTTTACGAATTTATTAAATTTTTTATATTCATTAAAATATATTTCCTGATTTATCCACTTCATGTTTTTCTTTAAAATATTTTTCCATTTTTTGGTTATTTCATGAATTTTAATGGTTTACGGATTTCAATATTTTTAAATGTCTTTTTTGTATTTCAATTAATTTTTTTGTAATCATTTTAAGGAGAATGTACCAAATAGTCCCTCAAACAAAATATTTATTATAAAAAGTTTGAGGAACTTTTTGGTAGTTGATCTTTATTTTAAATATATTTTCTGAATAATTTTTAAGAATTTTTTGATTTAATTTTTTTTTTACTTCTCAGAATTTTTAAAAATATATTCGTATTTTCCAAATGTTTAAAAAAAATATATGTTATGTTTTTCAAAGGATTTTTGGTATTTTAAAAATATTTTTTAGTATTTTGTAAATGCCTTTACTTTAAATCTTGTGCAACTCACATGCCTAACATTTCTTGAAAAAAATTATCGGAGTTAGACAGCAAGGGATTACTTGTAACCATTTTCAAAGTTTGCAGGGTTAAGAGCAGAAATTGGAAGTTAGGGTGGTGAACTGTAGGGGAGTCAAAGTTCGAAGGTCGTAAGGGTGCGTTTGACAACCCAGTTCCAAGGCTTAAAATTAGAATTGGAAGGCCAATTTTAATTCCGTGGAATTGGATTGGAATTAGATTGTCAAACGGGCACTAAATGTAATTAATCCAATTATTTATGTGGACACCACAAACATATAAATATACATATATTAATATTATTAATCGAACGAAATGAATTAGAATCCATCACTCATACATACGGATCATAAGTTCAGGTGGACCCATATATTACACATGCGATAAAAATAGTTATATGGGATAAACACATGCATAATTTCCATTAATCAAGATTGAGCTTATTTCATACAAACTAACACACACATACACATACACATAAATACGTAGATAGAACACTAGTTGCTTAATCCAAATGATGTCCCTGGCACACAAGCACCAATACCAGGTGGAAAGCAAGATCAACCGGATGAAGCTTATTTCAACAAACTTACACACACATACACATAAACAAACACTGCTTGCTCAATCGAAATGATATCTATACATAACAAGCACCAACAGGAGATGGAAAGCAAGTACAACCTTTTTGGCAGGGGCTCCAAGGAGCGCAAAATTTACCCAGGCATTGAACAAGGGAACTCTCAACCATGAGGAGAATGCCGGAGTCCAACATTTTACGATTGTTAACAACCGAATCAGCAGTAGAGGTGACAATGGTGGCCATAAACACCATAGCCACCAACAATGTCATCAAAACAACCTTCTTCATTTCCATGTCTTTCTCTTATGTGAGTGTTTGTTATATCCCAATGGCCCTCCCCCATGTGGTATTTATAGTGGATTCTGTGATACGTAAACCTTATCAAACCAAGGTCAAAACCGTCAGATCGACTTTCTAAAACCTAGAACGATTCTAAAGTTGAATAAACTAGTAAGATGGAGTGATTTGGTTTACCTTATAATAATAATAGAACAAATGAAATTCTCCCATGTGTTATCATTTCACGTTATGCTTAATGTTAAAAAATATAAGACCTTTTTTTTACGTTAGTTTTCATTTTCACACACCAAAAAAAATCAAAATTGTTGTTTATAATTTTTAGACTACATTTAATACTATATGATACAAATAATTGATGGGAGAAGTTGATTGTTTTGGGAGCGTTGAATATGCTTCTGTGTACCCTCGTTTGTGATGGACAAGCGAAATAGGGAACTCAATGATTTGGCAATTACGAAAGGAGAAAAATAATAAGGTGGCTTTGGAAATAAAAAAATCAGCCGGTTAAAAAATATTAAGCCTTTCCTTTTACTGTTCAACCATTCTCTCAATCGTGGTGAAATATTTTTTATCACGTTAAAATATAATTCATCGAGGTGAAATATGTGTTTGGTTGGACATTTAACATGGTGAAATAAAATGAATATAGTGAAAAGTGAGGTGAAACATTAACCATTTTAAATCATGGGTAAGTGAATAATTTAACAGGTGAAAACAATGAAATTTATCTTATTACCAAAGTAACCTTTCTTATTTCCACTCGCAACTATCACACGTTCATTTCTCCCTCTCAATTAATACGATCATCAAATATTCATTTAAAAAAAAAATTCTAAATTTCATTTTTTATTTAAAAATATTAAAAATAAATAAAATAAAAAATTGAAGTAATTAAAAATTTTAAAAATAAATAAAAAATAGAATAGCTATTCCTACACCCTCTATGTCTTTCCCGACACCCTTTTCAATATTTAAATACTAAAAGATCAAAAGCCCTCTATGCATATATGATTTGAGCAAATATAATCTTTTGCCCAAAAATCTATTACTTAAAAAAAAAGTAATATTATGAAAAAAATAAAACATAATATTTTGAAAATTAAAAACCTAATATTCTAGAAAACTAAAATTTAAATATTCTGAAAATATAAAAGTTATTTTTTCATTTAAAAAACATATTACTTTTTATTTAAATGGACGTTGATAAAAAAACTGTTTCGTTATTTATTTTAAAAAATGGACCTTCTTTTTATCATTTCTAGTTAAAAAACTGTTTCTTTTATATATTTAAAAAAATGTTTCGTTATTTATTTTTTCAGTTAAAAACTGTTTTTTTTTTCTATTTTAAAAATAATCTTTTTACTGCGTCAGCGGTATGTATAGACAGTTCGACCACTTATACATACCATTGGCGCGGACCAACATATTAGACAAAAATGCTCCGCGCCAGCGGTATGTATAGGTGGTCGGACCGCCTATACATACCACTGCCGCAGGCAATATTTTTTCAAAATAGTAAAAAGATTATTTTTAATATAGTACAAAAAAAACAGTTTTTAACCAAAAATAAAATTTGTAAATAAAAAATAAATCACTTTTTAATAAAAGAGTTTCTTAAGAGAAATAAATTTTACGTTTTATATACAGTTTTTTAATAAAACAAATAGATAAGATTTTACGTTTTATAAACAGTTTTTTTTTATTATTACTTGTAAAAAGCAATTTTTTTTATTGAAAATATATTTTTTTTGTTTTTATCAAATGTATTTATTTTAGTTGGAGGTGAAAAAATTGGACATTTAGATTTTATAAATTGAAGGGCACAATTGTCATTTATTATTCAAAGGGTGTGAGGGAACATATAGAGGGTGTGGGAATATCTATTTCCATAAAAAAAAAATTAAAAATGAATATTTGTTTGGTGCATGGTAATGTGTTGGGAATTTAATTACGAATTGGGACGGTTTTATAGTTGGGAACTATTTTTTTTTTAATTCTTTTAGTTGGAACACTTTTTTTTCGTAGTTGGGACTTTTTTTTTAATTGGGACTTTTTTTTTCAATGTTGAAAACTTTTCTTTTAATTGGGACTGTTTTTTCATTATTGAGAAGTTTTTTTTTATTATGGACTACTCTTTTTATAATTGACTCTTTTCTTTTTAATTGTGATCTTGTTTTTTTTACAAATGACAGTTTTTTTTCATTGTTGGAATTTTTTTTTTAAATTGGGACTGTTTTCTTTTTTAACAAGGACTTTATTTTATATTGGTACTATTTTTTTACTTATTTGTCTTGCGTAGCCAAATATGACCTGTTGTGTGTGGAAGGTGATTATATCAAATTTTAGTTTGAGGTAAATGCGTAGTTTTTAATGGCCATTGATACTTGTGTGATGAAAATCAAAATAGTTATGTGCATTTGAAGTATGAGGGTAATATAATCATTTTATTTTTTCACCGTATTAATATTGACCATCCAAACACCAAATGGTGAAAAAGTTAGAATTTTCACCTAGTGAAACCTCGACCATCCAAACGGAGATGGTGAAAACAAAATCACTGCACTAATAATTCACCTTTTACTTTTAACACAGTGAAAAGTATTTCATCACGAACCAAACGGACCCTAAATGGTAAAGCTATTGGCACTCCATACAATTCTTTGATGCTCCAAAAATTTACACAATTACTCTATTACCCTAACAATTCACAATGACTATTTTTCTCTCATCAAAACACAAGATCATCACATTGGGACAAAAATGGTCATCTTACTACACTGTCAAACAACTCAAAGCATTGGCACAAAAACTATCAACTTACTAAACTGTCAACATTTGTTGTTAACAACTCAAAGCTTTACATTATAACTCAAAGCTTTACATTATATATTAACATCTAAAATCCACAAAAACTGTAAACAACTATTACATTATATATTGGCACAAATATTTGACAACCAAAGGTTTGCAAAAAAAAATTCATCAACATTGGCGTTCAAAAATAGCAATAAACAGTCCAATAAATTGTCCCAAAATCCGTCCAAAAATCATTCAAATATTTGCCACAAAATTTCAAAACTGCAGTCCACTAAGCATAGAGAAATCTGTCCGCAAAGTAGTCCCAAATCTTTTCAAAATATGTCCAAACATGTCCAAAAAAAGCAGTCAAAAATCTGTCCACAAAGCAGTCCCAAATCTGTCCATAAGCAGTCCCAAATTTGTCCAAAAATCTAAATATGTAGTACAAAAGTCACAAAATGCAATTATTTTAATAAACTTACTTGATTTTTTTAAATGAAATAACAATACTTGATTTTCGTCAAAACGAATTCAAATCGATCATTTCCTCCACGTGCATATTCGTAACCTTGTTTATGCAAGTGCGGCTATTGTGTCCCACATTTTGACAAACTCGGCATTTTCTACCATTTTCCACAATCTCAAATGCGGAGGGATCACAACTTGTAGAACTAATCACCTTTCTTTTTTTTAACCACACAAACGCCCTTTACGAGGTTGAATAACAGGTTCAATAATGGACGGAAATGGAGAATCAAATAGTTTAACAATTTGATTTTGGCTATCTTCCTTCTGAGGAAGTGACATTTGTAAGTACTTTGCATGAAATTACCCAAGAAGACATTTAATTTTATCCTTTTAGCTAATCAACACCCTCTCAAAATTAACTACATGGTCGTAGTAAATGAATACAACTAAGCCGTAAAACGTTGGGGTTATTTCTCATCATGTTTGCATATGTCATACCTATTGACTTTGTGAAATGCACCGTACATGTACCCCCGAGTGAGTCGGATTTTGATAATTCATATTGCTTGAAAATCTCCCGAAGTGCAAACACAGATAAATTAGTAACAAGTTCCTTGAAAAGAGGCCCATCAAATTTATCTGGTACACGATTGTTTTCACTAACAAGTTGTGTGCATATTTGTTTGTACTGATTCTCAATTGCAGGAAAAATCTTTTCTTCCACCTCATGTAAATTTTAGGTGGAAACATAAAGATATTTCTTGATCATTGCTTGCGCACCTTTCACCCTTAAAGTTACACGATTCCCAAAGTGTGCATAATTTTTCGGCCATGTATATACAAATTTCTCTTTGAAAGGAAGTCAAGCTTCATCATAATTCGATAAATCGGAGGATTCTATCAATTTAGTCCAACTCAACATGATTGTATCCCAATCTTCATCTTTATCAAATTCTTTTTTACACTTAGCAATAATATTTTTCTCAATGTGCCATAAACACAAAAGATGCCCGGTCCTTGGTAAAATAACTTCAATTGCATTTACGTAAGCTAACTCGCTATTCGTCACAAATGCTAAAGGATGTTGATCAACACCCAAAATATTACGGAACCTCTGCAACACCGACACATAATCTTCTTCTTCCTCTTTTTGCCTGAAGGCAAAACGAGAGGAAAATGAAGTATTAAAACTTGTAACTCCAACTATATGCAGTAATGGCATTTTAAACTTATTTGTATCACATGTACAACACGTCACAAAAATATTGCAATAACTTTTAGTTAATGCAATTGACTTCGGATGTGCAAAAAATATACGAGTCAAATGACCATCTTCATCGCACTTCATGTCAAAAATAAAATCACCTTGGGAAAGTTCCTCAAATAATGCTTGAAGAACGGTACGATCCGATAAAATTTCCTTAATGATCTTTGCAGTTTCATTATAAATCGTCTTTGAAATCGCTTCAATATTTTGATTATTTTGTCGAAGTGCTGAAAGTATTTGAGGAGTAGGCACACCAGCCAACGTCGTCTCTTTGATTCTCAAAAATTCTTCCTCGGAAGAACTTTGACAAGATGGATGTGCCGATGTATCCTTTGAAGGCTCGTGATTGTGGGACACAATTTTTATTTCCACTTCCCAATTTCCATCTCTTTTTTCCACAAACCTAAAATGGACAATTTATACGTCGCAACGCGGTTGCCCTTCTTCATTGATCTATCGAAACACTAGTGCCACGATATTTTCAACCTCTGTCATAACCAATAATAACGTAACAGTCTTTTTTTTTTATTTTTTAATTGTAACCGCATATCCCTGAATTAGGGCCACATTACGAATACCAAGGTTCTAAAAAACGCGGGGCGTGATTGAGGCGTGGAGGCCAAGCCTTAAGCCTTAGAAGCCTAGACGGGCCTAGGCGTGAAAAAACGTGAAAAGGCGTTTAGGCCTTCTTAATATATTTTAATATTTTTTAACCATTAAAGGGTATTAAAATACAAAAATTGCACATATCATAAAAATATGTCTGAATATATGCAAATTAAAATACTATTTAATTATTTTGGATGAAATAATGGTCCGGTTTGTAAATAAATTCTTTAAAAGGCGACATCGTTTTACTAAAACATTGTTGTTTTTAGAAAAAAAAAGTGCGCCTTAAGGGTTTTACCAAGAATAAGGCGTGAAAAGCGTAAGGCGAGGCGTTTCTCCCAAGCCTTAAGCCTAGGCGTGCCTAGGCGGAGCCTAGGCGGGTTTTTTAGAACAGTGACGAATACTATCGAGGAGTTGTTCTCGGTATGGAAATTTACTAATGTCCAAATACATTTTTTTAGATTCAATAATATCAACATTACCTGTGTTTTTTTCAGTGTTACAAATGATATGCGTACAAATATTTTAAATTATAAATAAAATGTTAAAAATAATAAAAAAAACTAATCTCGTGAAGTTTCTTCAATACCCAATACAATCTCCAACAAGTTTACTACTTGATAGCACAAACAAACCTACATAATTAAATAAATAATTCTAACATACATCTTTCAATGTTTCTATTTTTGTATATAATATTAATTATTTAATAACTAACTTCTACATAATGAAGTATATATTGAAAGAAAAAACATCTGAGGTATTGGAGCTGAAATGGAAATTCTTTGAAATGTCTTCAATGTCATTTGTGCTTGTGAAATGAATTATTTCATCCAACTCAAGTAGTTGTGTAGGAGTTAGAGTTGATATTGCTCCCCAATCTAAACTTTCTTCTTCTTATGTTATCAGTTGTAAATGGAAGATGAATGGATTTTTAGGATACTTTGGATTTATGAAAAAGGTAAACTGAAAATGGAGTATGAAGAGTTGGTCTCTCTCTCTCTTGAAATGGTTAACGGCTCTTGAAGTGGTAAATAGTTGAAGAAGTGAAATCGGGCTAAATGTTTATGTTGGGTCAAAGGGTATATTTGTCATCTATCAAAGATTTAGAGTGTCTTGAGAAATGTTGGAGCGTTTATAGCCGTACCCTTTACTAAATTATATATATATATATATATATATATATATTTAAAATAGTAAATGAAAAATTTATGATTTAATTTTTTATGTGACACGCGCAAGTGGCAACGAACACGCGTGCATTAAAAAACACGTGTATCACACGCGTGTCCATCATCGCTGGCGCGGACCAATTACAACATAGAAATTAAAATTGATTGAGTTTTGTTTTTTTTTTGTTAAGGTTCATTAAAATGTTCATCTTGTGTGCTCGCTTTCTGAACCTCTCTCTATATATATTTTTGTGTGTGTGTGTGATTAAAGAAGTTCTGGAATGAGAAAGCAAAAAGCTTATGTATTTCGTTTTTAAAGTAAATTACTCATTTAGCCAAAACTATCACGATAGTTTCATAAATGCATTGAACTATCAAACGTTTCAAATTAGCACTTAAACTAACAAAATTATTTTAACAATAACCTTCCATTTGTTTGGACTGTTAAATTGAAATAAAATGAGTCATGTGCATAAAAAGGGCAAAATAGTCAATACATTACTAAAACAACAAAGAAAATATAACCCATTGATGCAAATCATTTTCCCACGGCAAAGAACCCCGTCAATTTTTTCTCTTCCTGTTCACCTCCAGTGAACCTCCCCCTCCCTCTTGTTTTTCGACAAACTTCCCCAAATAACCATCCATTTTCAACCCTCAAAAAGTTCTCTCTATCTCCTAAAATTCATGATAAAATGGGAGAGGAATTGGCTTTGTTCCTCTCTCATGTGCTCTATTGACGAAGAAAAATAAGGCTTTCACCCTCCAGAACTTACTATCTCCCTTTGCTCTGTTCTTAAATCCGTTAGGGGGTTGAAAAATATTTGTGCATATGTCACAATTTATATGAATATATATACTTACAAAGAACATATACAAAGATGTGCTTCTATAAAATTTAATACAAAAAATCAAGCATGTCATCCCTCTTTCAATTCAAATCCAAAAGTTTTCAAATAAAAAGACCCATATCAGCCTCCTTCATATAAACCCTTACCCATTAAACGTTTAAACCTTAATCTTCTTTTGTTTTGATTACTTAAAAAAATGAATATGAAGGCGCCTCTTAAGGCGAGATTTTTTGTTTGGACGACGGTTAGACACGAAATTTTGACAATGGAAGGTTTGTAAAAGATAAGATATCGGCTGGCTAGTCGGTGCTGGCTATGCAAGGAGGAAGAGGAGAAGACCAACCATCTTCTTCTACACTGTAGCGTGACGAGAGGGTTGTGGGATATTTTTTTGGCCATTTCTAAGATCGTATGGGTTATTCCAGCGTCAGTGAGGGCTCTTTTAGAGGCATGGAAGCCTCCTTGGGGGTGGGTGGGAGATAAACGAGTATGCCATATGGTCCCTCACTGTATTATGTGGACAATATAGAAGGAGAGGAATGCTCGTTGTTTCGAAGGTATTGAGATGGTGCCCTTAAGGATTCGTTATCTGTTTTTCATCACCTTGTTGAGCTGATCTAAGGGGAAGATATCAGTCACGATTCCAGAAGTGGTTCGATTTATGGAGGAAATCCACTCAGTGTTGTAATGTGGGAGTCTGCATAGCAGGTGTAGGTTGATTTCTTTTCATCGCTGTTCTTGTTTTGTTTTATTTTGTATAATTCCTGTATACGGGTTCGGTCCCTTAGCGATTGGTTTTTAATGATTCATTTATTTTTAAAAAAAGTGTATCATTTCAGTTGTAATTTTTTCTATATTAATGGGGGATGAGAATGGTCTGACAAATCTTTTGTTATGCCAGATCTAGATGGAAGGTTTGGTTTATCTTTTGTCGTATATTCAAAAATGTTTATGCTCATTTTTATATTGGTTAGTTAATTTATACATTTTTCTTGTTTTTATCTTTCTGTTAGAAATTTAGTTTTTCTATGAAAATCTATTTTATGCAGATTTTGGGAATTTTTTTGTTCTGTTTTATGAATTTTTGTGCTTTTATCTGTTTATTAGAAATTTACCTTTTTATTGAAAATATGTTTTTATTTATATTTTCTACAAAAAAAATAGGTTTTTAATAGTTTCTATTCTTTAAAATATATTCCCTGTTTTTATGTATTTTCTATTTCTACGAATTTATTAAATTTTTTATATTCATTAAAATATATTTCCTGGTTTATCCACTTCATGTTTTTCTTTAAAATATTTTTCCATTTTTTTAATCATTTTTTGGTGATTTCATGAATTTTAATGGTTTACGGATTTCAATAATTTTTAATGTCTTTTTTGTTTTTCAATTTATTTTTCTGTAATCATTTTGAGGAGAATGTACCAAATAGTCCCTCAAACAAAATATTTATTACAAAAAGTTTGAGGGACTTTTTGGTAGTTGATCTTTATTTTTAATATATTTTCTGAATTATTTTTTTTGAATTTTTCCGATCTTAAATATTTTTTTTTACTTTTTAGAATTTTTAAAAATATATTCGTATTTTCCAAATGTTTTAAAAAAATATATGTTAATTTTTTCAAAGGATTTTTGGTATTTTAAAAATATTTTTTAGTATTTTGTAAATGCCTTTACTTTAAATCTTGTGCAACTCACATGCCTAACATTTCTTGAAAAAAATTAACGGAGTTAGACAGCAAGGGATTACTTGTAACCATTTTCAAAGTTTGCAGGGTTAAGGGCAGAAATTGGAAGTTAAGGTGGTGAACTGTAGGGGAGTCAAAGTTTGATGGTCATAAGGGTGCGTTTGACAACCCAGTTCCAAGGTTTAAAATTAGAATTGGAAGGCCACTTTTAATTCCGTGAAATTGGATTGGAATTAGATTGTCAAATGAGCACTAAATGTAATTAATCCAATTATTTATGTGGACACCAAAAACATATAAATATACATATATTAATATTATTAATCGAACGAAATGAATTAGAATCCATCACTCATACGGACGGATCGTAAGTTCAGGTGGACCCAAATATTACACATGCGATAAAAGTAGTTATACGGGATAAACACATAATTTCCATTAATCAAGATTGAGCTTATTTGGTACAAACTAACACACACATACACATACACATAAATATGTAGATAGAACACTAGTTGCTTAATCCAAATGATGTCCCTGGCACACAAGCACCAATACCAGGTGGAAAGCAAGATCAACCGGATGAAGCTTATTTCAACAAACTTACACACACATACACATAAACAAACACTGCTTGCTCAATCCAAATGATATCTATGCATAACAAGCACCAACAGGAGATGGAAAGCAAGTACAACCTGTTTGGCAGGGGCTCCAAGGAGCGCAAAATTTACCCAGGCATTGAACAAGGGAACTTTCAACCATGAGGAGAATGTCTGAGTCCAACATTTTACGATTGTTAACAACCGAATCAGCAGTGGAGGTGACAATGGTGGCCATAAACACCATAGCCACCAACAATGTCATCAAAGCAACCTTCTTCATTTCCATGTCTTTCTCTTATGTGAGTGTTTGTTATATCCCAATGGCCCTCCCCCATGTGGTATTTATAGTGGATTCTGTGATACATAAACATTATCAAAACAAGGCCAAAACAGTCAAATCTACTTTCCGGTTTTAAAGATGAATAAAACTAGTAAGAAGGAGTGGTTTGGTTTACCTTATAATAATAATAGCACAAATAAAATTCTCCCATGTGTTATCATTTCACGTTATGCATAATGTTAAAAAATATAAGACCTTTTTATTTAAGTTAGTTTTCATTTTCATTAAAAAAAAATCAAAACTGTTGTTTATAATTTACAGACTACATTAAATACTATAACTATGTTCTTGTGCGGACCGGTCTGCGTTCTAGGAGCTCGGACCAGACATGTGTCGTCTGCCTGCGAGTGTAGAAATTATCGGTTAAATTATAGGCACACTCTTTCTCTTTTCTGGGTTCACCGTCAAATAACACATATACAGTCCGCACTCTTATAATGCGAACTGATCCGCACAAGAAGAATGATGTTAAATACTATATGATACAAACAACACTAATAAAATTTCGAATTAATCATCTCATGTAATGAAATTATTTGTATTTAATCATGTCACGTCATTTAAAATTACTTGTATTAATGTTAGGTAAAAAGCATGACTCCTAATCACCGCATGTCATTAAATTATATTTTATAATTTATATTTTTGTTTGATGCGATTAAAAGGATATAAATTATAACCAATTGTGTATCATTGGGCTTTGTTTGCAAAGCTTTAAAAGCAAATAAAATAATATCAAAGTGTTCAATTTTCAACTTTGCCAGCAAAGCTTTTTAGGTGTAAAGAGAATACCCGCCATAGCAACTGTTTTCAACATTACCGGCAAAATTCAGTTCCACTTCCAGTGTTCAATTTTTTACCCCATTCCACATCACTCAGTGCTTTGGTCTCAGTCGAATAGTTCGGTCAGAATATAAAAGCTCATTTCTAAAAGTTCCTGTATGTCAATTAACATATTTTACTAACATAAAATACATGCACAATTAATAGTTATATAACATACATCATATAATCCTAATGAAAATACTCACGTAGCACAAGTCATAATACTGTTAACAAAACGTATATAACACACAATACATATTGGTTAGGTTAAATCCTTATCACTAGTCATCTGAAATATCATATGTGACAATTGTGTAACTATCTCATCCCGATCAATTATATGCGCCAACAATTTTTTTAAGGCTTATTATACGAAAAAAATCCTTGTCAATTTTTTAATTAATATTTTGTCAAAATTTTTTTATTTACTCCCAAAAATCCCTCGTCCCATAAAATACTCATGTACACCTTTTTTTTCTCTCACCCTAAACTTTGAGGAAAAAATATAAAAAGAAATAAGCAAGGGGCTTTTTCCAAAATAAAAAAATGGATGCAGTAGATGCAAAAAAATTGTAATCATCACAATTTTTTTAAACCCATACTTTTGTCATTTATTTTTTGAAATTTGCATTTCTAAAAGATGGGGAAATTGGCATTTGACTGTATAAGGTCAGTTAATTGGTAATGGCAATTTTCATGTTTTTTTTTTCTTTTGATACCTGTTATTGAAAGTGATATGTTATATCATGTAAATCAATTGATATGAACTTTTATATCACCAAAAACAATAAAAATTAGCGTAAAAGATAGTGGTAGAAGGATATCAAAATGATATAACCTTTAAACATGAGTTCTCCTCTGAGAACTAGTTAAAAAAAATCTTCATAACAACATATGGTTCGTGAGATATGCCACCCCATTGTCCATAATTTATTTTATCTCAATTTTTTCTATGATATGCAATGAGGTGTCAATGATAAAAGTAAAGTTAATTAGGATAAACACATGCATTACTTCTTTTATAAAATACATAGCGTACATAGATGCGTGTACACATGGAACATTGGATGGAGCTTATTTTAGAAAAAAATAAACACACATACATACATAGACATACTTGGACAATCCCTATTTCCATGTACAATTGGTCAGATTGATGCGCCGAAGATACGATGTGTCTAACAACTCATACCACTCTAAGCATCAACTCATAAGCATATATATTTAATGATATAATAAGACCGTATAAAGAAGCAACCTACTAGAGTCAACTAAATGGGAAGTTGCGAATCAAAATAGGACTACAAGTCTCGTATTTTCTCAGGCTCGCGGTTCCTATCAAGGTAACCCTGGAAAAACAATTTTTTGATTTTTTTAAGGGACAGAGGGTGACACCCCCTTACTAAAATAAGAAGTGGTCAGCCCAATACTCCTATAAAAACAAGAATCTTAAATGGTCTATTCTCAGCATCACTGTCGCATAATAAATATACGATACAACTATCAAATATTTTGAAAACGGATTTCATATATAATTTTGCAAATAGGATTAAAAGCAAGTTCCATCATTCAGTTATAACAAAAGGTTGATATGTATAAATATATATATATATACCAGCTTGTCAACAATACTAGAAAGTATAACCGAATAACCTGTCGGTTAACAGACTACATATAAAAGAATACATCAAGTATGACAGTACGTACGAATACTAAACTTGGGCAACACGCCCGAATATACAAGCGAATCATAGCAAGAGTATAAAAAAGAAATGACGCGTCTACTACAAAAATCCTACGACATTCGCAAAATGTCGTAGCTCCTTAACACTGGAAGGAAAGTCAAAGTGGGCGCCCATGCGGCAGAGCACCTGTACATAGATAAGAACCACACAAGAAGAACAAATATAAACGTGTCACGACTCGATTTGATGTGATATACATGTGAATAAATGCATGACAGTTATAAACGCTACTTTCATAAACAATGCAACTCGCTCTTCATTCAAAGAATCATCCTCACCTCTCTTCTACGTGCACATCCTAAAGCGTACAATTCATTTTAAGTTAAACTACCCATCTACTTATTTGGAGTAACCTTACTATATTCTACATGCCATGTTTATCAATTGGAAATGTATTCACAAGTCAATAATCACTAGGGACCATAGGCAATTTAAAGTTGATTCACAGTTTTCTTAAATCAGTTAATCATTCGGGTGAAATACCATTTCAATGAGAACAGTTACAATCATAATAATAACGGTAATAAGACCATCCTTCCGAGTGTCACCCCATGGGATGCTCCCTTAAATACTATCATCTGTTAGGGCCTATAGCCGAGAACACATGGGAATCCTAAATCGCAGTGCGTGGGAAACGGTCACATACCTTCGATAGTGAGACATAACCATACCCGAAATTACCTCACTTCGAACAATACAATCATACAACGTATAAATCGGTATCATGGCCTGATGACTATACTCTCCCTGCATCATGAGCCAGGGGATTCACCTCTATCGTGTACTTCCCTTATGATAGCATTTAGAGAAGTATGTGTAAATGTACCATAGTTACAAACTATATTAAGTTAAACATACGATCTTTACATTTCGAAACCATACGTGCATGCAAATTGGTTACAAGAGACATTTTTTATCTCACTAGCCCCAGAAGGTCCAACACACCCTACCCGACTCTATATTTGTCCTACTCTCGCTTACTAGACGAAATGAGACATTATACCCTTGTAAATAGTCATCTAAATAAGCCCGGCCACTCCCGTACTATCCTAGAGTACTACTCTCCTTATGTGAGGTCATATTACTTCTCAATACATCCTAAGAAAAGGTTACTAAGACTTAAACCCAAAAGAAAAGGAGTAGAAAGAAAGTCCCAATCTTGGGATGAAAACAAAGTACCGGTCAACCGGTCCCTTACCCCCGGTCGACTACGCAATTGAAATTTGTCTTGCGATCCAACCAGTAGGCTTTTCCTCTTAGGCCCGATCGACCGGAGGCTTGGCCGCGATCAACCGGTCACACCAGATCATTCGACCATTCCCCATTGTTCTTACCAAAACCTAAATCTCCAACTCTTCTTCTTCCCTCTATACTAGCACTGGAAAAATTATAGACTGGGCCTAATTTGGGCGGATCAAATATGGGTTGGGATAAATGTGGGTTGGGCCAAATATGGGTTGGGTTAAATGTGGGCCGGGCCAAATATGGTTTGGGCCAACCCATTATTTTTCCAACTATAGTAAGTATTACAATTCGAGGTATATGTAAAAAAACTCATATTTTACTCGCAACTTTTAAAAATGAGTATTATATTTTATTTGTATGTTTTAAAATTGCGCTCTATATTTGATTCCTATCTTTTAAATATGGGCCCCATATTTAACTCATAACTTTGAAATATGAGCTCCATATTTAACTCATAGCTTTTAAATATGGGTCCCATATTTAGATGACTGGATTAATACGGGTTGTTTTATTATTTGGGCCACATATTGCCACTACTACTCTATACCAAATATCATCAACAACTCATTTCTATATGATCATCTAAAAATATACAACCTCAAATCATATCTAACTTATATAAGGGAAAGTTTGAACAACAAACTCAATCAAAACTCTAAATGGGTTAAATCTTAAGAACAATAACTAATCACACATTTTATTCAACATAATCATAAGATATTGCAAATATAATAACATGCCTTGAGATTGTAGTCTCAGGTTCTTCTTCGTTGAAATGATTCCGGGCTTGAAATGGCAAAATCTCCTCTTTTCTCTTCTTTCTCTCAAGCTCTCACTTCTCCCTAACCCTCTAGGATAGAAATACACAAATGAGGTATAAAATGCTCTTGCAAGACTTAAATGCCCAAAAGACTTAAGTCGAACATTAAATGCTAATACACACTTAAAATGACTCGGAACAACATATTTAAGTCATCACTAAATAAAAGTACCCTGGAACCCAAAAATAACCCTGACACTTATTTTGACTATCTCGACCATTTCCGGATTAACTGCGCCCTCCAAACTGACATCCGGGATGTCGTTCATTATTTTATGTTCCAATGTCTTATTAACATGATAATAATAGTCCAATTGGAATACAAATCATAATCGTCGCTTTAAAGCGCAACAACTTAACATAACATAATATTACACTATTTACATTCGCGTACAGGTAAATATGCAATACTAAAAAATATTAACTCTTAAATTACTGAAATTAATATTTACTTCAATTTCCTTTATTTTATATAACTGACCCACATGGCAATTTGATATAAAAATAATTACTCTAAAGTAAGGGGTATTACATACTCCCCCCTACAAGGGAATTGTGCCCTCAAATTTTAGGCGTACCAGATAAAAAGAGGTGTGGGTACTCTTCTCAGATATCCTCCTCTCGTTACCAAGTTGATTTCTCGGCATTGTAGTGACTTTACTAGACTCGGACTAAGGGCACCACTTTCGATCTTAGTCTACGCTTACCGTTGTCTAAAATGGCAATCGATTGTTCCTCACATGAAATATGGAGTTGTACTCGATATCGTCCAACGGAACATGCCAATGGGCTCCATCACATCTTTTGTACTTTTTTAAAGACGAGACATGGAATACATCATGAATTGTTCGTAAGTGTTCTGGCAACGCAAGTTGATAAGCCACGAGGACTACTTTTGCAATAATGGGAAAAGGGCCTACATAGCGAGGTGCAAGTTTGCCCTTCTTCCCGAATCGCATCACACCCTTCATCGGGGATACCCTCACTAAAACTTAATCCTCCACTTCCAATTCCACATGCCTCCGATTTGCATCAGTATAGCTCTTATGGTGATCATGTGCAATTCGAATGCGATTTCAAATGAGCTCAATCTTCGAAGAAGTGTCTTGGATCATTTCAGGTCCAAAGAGATTATTGTCTCCTACTTCCAACCAACAAGAAGGTGACCGACACTATCGTCCATATAATGCGCCATAGGGTGCCATACCTATCGTAAATTGGTACGAATTATTATATGCGAATTCGACCAATGGAAGGTATTGCTCCCATCCTCCTTTAAAGTCAAGTATGCACATGCGAAGAATATCCTCTAACACTTGGTTGACCCTATCCATTTTCCCATTAGTTTGTGGATGGTATGACATACTCCACCGCAATTCGGTCCCCATTGCCTCTTGGAAACTTCGCCAAAAATGGGATAATTTTTTTTGTCTCGATCCGACACTATATTGATAGGCACCCCGTAAAGTTTGAAATAAAGATCTGGGCATAACGTGCCGTGTTATAATCTGTCTATACCGGTAAAAAGTTTGACGATTTGGTCAAACGATTGACAATTACCTAGATAAAATCATGGCCAAATACATTGAGTTTCTCTCCCATTTCCACACCGATATTTCCAACGGTTGCAATAATCCAGTCGATCGCTGATGGCCCACCTTTACCAATTGACAAGTGGCACATTGGGAGACAAATTCATAAATGCCCCTTTTCATTCCCACTCATTAATACTGATGGTGCATGTCTTGGTACATTTTGTCCCCGCCTGGATGTACTGCAAATCTTGAACCATGGGATTCCATCATGACAGGACGTCTTAAGTCTCCCTCATCCGAGACTATAAGTCTCCCGTGGAAATGTAACCCAACCTCAGAACTAATAGTCTTTATCACCTCGGTCAATAGTTTGCGTACCCAGTCTTAACAGTCTTTATCACCTCCTTGCTCTTTTATGACTTGCATCATGATAACAGGCGTAATGGTCAACACTGACATGCATGCTCTAGCTACAACATCATAATGGCCAAGTTCTTTCCACTTAGCTTTCCACACTTTCGCTAGTTTCCCCACAGGCCTTCGACTCAGCGCGTAAGCTACTACATTAGCCTTGCCAGGGTGATAGCGAATATTGAATTGATAGTCCTTTATGAACTTCATCCACCGTCGTTGCCGCATATTTAGATCTTTTTGCAAGAACAAATATTGTAACGACTTTTGGTCCGTAAAAAGGCTAAATTTCTCACCCAGGAGGTAGTGCCTCCATATTTTCAAGGCAAACGCCACTGTGGCATGCAAATTGGTTACAAGAGACATTTGTTATCTCACTAGACCCCGAAGGTCCAACACACCTGTGACAACCCGCTAATTAAAATAAGAGGTGGCCAACCCTATACTCCAATAATCACAGGAATCATAGATGGTCCATTCTTAACATCACTGTCGTTAAAATAATAATACGAGATAACCACCAATTATTTCATAAAACGGTCTATCAAATGAAATTTTGTAAGTTAAAAGAAGAGCACTTAGATAACCCAAATTGAAAAGGAGGTTGATACCAAAAATCAACAAGTAATAGAATAACAATAATGCATAAAGTAATAACCGAATAAGCGGTCGGTTAACAGACTAATACAAGCAGGTTACACCGAGTATTACAATTAAATATCACATTACAATAAATGAGTAAAAGAATGGGCAACACGCCCGAATACGTAAACTGATCCTATCTAGAGTACAAGTGATAGAAGCGTCTATAACGAGTATCCTACAACATCCGCAAAATGCTATAGCTCCAGGACAATTGGAATGGAGAGGTCAATACGGGCGTCTTTGCGGAGGAGCACCTGGATGAACAAAGAATTCATGCAAAACAAGAGATATAGACGGGTCAGGGCCCGATTTGATATGATTACCATGTGAATAAAATGCATGACAGTTATGAATATCACAACATAATGAACTAAACTTTCTCTCATAATTTAACATAAAATTCCTCACCTCTCATTCTTAAAGCACAACCTAGCGCAATATTGAAGGCAGTGCTCAATGTTCATATCAGCATGGGAGAAATCATCAACTTTCATTTAATGAGACTTCGTTCCATTATTCATAATTTAAGTGGATAGTTCCTTTTCTCTTTAGGAAACATGTATTTTTATTTCACAAAAATATTTTGCCAATCTAGTTATGCACCACATAACTTTCCATTTCCCTTTTTATCTCCAGGAAATGTATTTAAAGCAAATTTATTATCATAAAATGCTTTAACACCAATAATGTCCCACATTATAATGAATAGTTATATTTCATATCATATAACGATTCTATGACCGTCCTTTCAAGTTTCCCCACTGAACACATCCCTAAATGGCTATCATCTTCCAGGGCCTATCAAACAAGGTAACCTGGGCATCCCACAACGCGAGACGTCGGGAAGCAACCATATACCTGCGACAGTGAGTCATAACCACACCCAGAATTACCTCACTTCGCAAAATAATCACATAATATAATAACTGGTCATATGGACGCAGACTATATTCACCCTGCATTAACTAGCCAGGGGATTTCACCTCATGAGCGTAATTTCCCTTATGATAGCGATTTAGAGAGGTGTGTATATGTAAATTATCATTTACAAAAATAATTTTTCCCATTTGAAAATATTCACTTGTTACATTCTCAAAATCATTTATACTTAACAATTAAGTACCAAATTTTAGAATATGTATTTATTATTCTTGATGTCATATTTTATTAATGACCTAGGACCCGAAGTGCAATTATCCTTACAATGGTCTCTAAAACTACACTGGTCTTCAAAAGTACTTAACAATTAAGTACCAAATTTTAGAATATGTATTTATTATTCCTGATGTCATATTTTATTAATGACCTAGGACCCGAAGTGCAATTATCCTTACACTGGTCTCCAAAAGTCCAAAGTAATACCATAATTACTCAAAAGTAATTTCCCACAACACTAGTCTCCCAAAAGTCCCAAACATTACCCTTTTACTTTTTGTTAGTTCTAGGCTAACTTCCTATATCAAACGAACATTAACCCTTATGAACTAATCCTTGAGGGAAGCCCAATTAACCCCATGCTAACCTAGGATAGTAATCTCCCAAATAAAAACCTATACGACTCTTTATTAATTCCTAAGAGAAGGTTCCAAAGCCTTGAACCTAAAAGTAAAGGGCTAAAAACAAAGCTAGAAAACTATCTTAAAACTGCAGAAATTTAGAATCGATTCTCCCTGGTCGAATCGATTCGGTCTTGAAAGTGAATCGATTCGGATAGGCCGAATCGATTAGGTCAAGAAGACCCAACATTCTGCATATCTCCGAATCGATTTAGATCATCCAAATCGATTCGCTCAACCCAGAACTGTAGCCTACCACTTTAGTGAATCGATTCGCCTGGTCCAGAATGCCCTGTTTCGGCTATGGGCTTAAGAACAATAATTCCCAAAACTCAAATTCCTTCCATCTCCTTCAACCCCAACAACCAATAATCCCACCAAATCATCCCTACACTACTACTAACTAATATTCCCAACTCAAATCAAATTAAACTACAAAATTAAGGATTTAAACACCAAGATCATCAAAACCCCATATATGATAAAAACTCCAAAAACATAACTATAAATGCAATTTATCCAGATTAAATCATACTCTAGCAAGTAAGAAACTTGCCACAAGTTTGTAGTCTCGGATTCTCTTCCTGTACCAACGATTTCCAGCTCCCATCTTTAATTTCTCTCTCTTTTCTCCCATTTCTCCCAACTCTCTCTTCACTCTCTCTCTCTAAGCTTTTAAAACATAAGAATGGGAAGAATAAAAGGGGTTGGAAGACTTAAACGGGCAATTAACATTCGTTCCCATATTTAATTGTTGATACATAATTAAAATGACTCGTAACTACATAATTGAGTCATAACCTGTCCAAAAGGCCCGAAACTCAAAAATACAACTTGACACTTATTTAGACTATCTCGACTATTCCTAAACTAATCGCACCCTCTAAATTGGCGTCCAAAGTATCGTATAATTTTTTGTTCCAATGTTATTTTAATTCATTAATAATACTCAAATGTGAATATGAGTCATAATCGTTGCTTAAAGCACAACGACGCAATAAATTTCAATATAATGCTATTTACATTCACATGAGAGTAAATAGGCAAAACATGGTAAATATTATCTCTTAATTCACTTAAAATAATATTCACTCTAACTTTCCTTATTTTATAAAATTAATCCATCAGGAAATTTTAATATAAAATAATCACTCAAAAGTGTGGGTTGTTACATACTCCCCCCCTCACAAGGGAATTTTTCCCTCAAAATTTAGGCATACCGTATAATAAGATCAAGGGTGAACTTCTCTAAAATATCGCTCTTTCCTCTCTAGGAATTCCTAGGCATTGCGGTGTCTGTTACATGACTCGGTCTAAGGATACCACTTCAATCTCAATTTACACTCTTCATAAAGCTAAGCTAGCATCCGGTTGTTCCTCAAAAACTATCGATCCTACCTTTCAACACGGAAGAAAATGCTTACACAACTCGTCACAAGTTGCCTTTCCTTTGGAATCACTTTATACCCTCCCTCGGGAATGCCTGCACTAAAACTTGATCCCCTACCTCCAATACTACATGACCTCTATTCGTGTCGGTATAGTTCATCAAAATATGAGGATCAATGAACTCAATCATCAAATAAGTATTCCTGAACAATTCCAAGTCCAAAGAACTCATTGTCCATTGTTTCTACTCAACGAGCAGGTGAACTACTCAGTCGGCTATACAAGGCCACCTATGGTGCCATACCTTTGGTAAAACGGTACGAATTATTGTATGAAAATTCGGCCCATAAAAGATACTGCCCCTATTCTTCCTTTAAGCCAAACACGCACATTCGAGGTATGCTTTCCGACATTTGGTTAACTTTTTCCATTCCTTTATGCACTTAAGGGTGGTAGGTTGCACCCAATCACAATTCGGTTCCCATTACTTCTTGGAAACTTATCAAAATTTCAACACGAGAGTCTAGTCTCAGTCCAACACTATTTTCATATAAACCTCATACAACTCCATACCTCCCCCATAAAGAGATGGGCGTACTCCTTTGCAAATAGTCCCCACATTTTAGTTGGAAAAGCGATAATCTGGTCAATTGATCAACAATCACTCAAATAGGATCATGACCGCTGCGATGCCAATAATTCAATGAGAATATCCATGGATATACCCTTCCATACCTATACCGGTACTATAATTCTTACAAAGATCCCATTAATTGGTGTTAATCTACGTTCACCAAACGACAAGTGGCGAATTGGAGAGAAAACTCAGATATGTCCATTCCTCGTGCTTTCACTACCCTCATTACACTAATAGGTGTCATAGTCAATCACTGATATAAATTCTCTCGCTATAGTGTCCTCTTTATTAAGCTTATTCTACCTGGCTTTCCATTCCTTCACTAGACTCCCCCACGGGTTTTTTGCTCAACACATCCGCAACCCCATTCACATTCCCTTGGTGATAATGAACATCAGATTGATAGTCTTTTACGAACTTCAACTACCAACTATGTCTCCCCAAAAACATATTGCAACAACTTGTGATCCGTGAAATGACTAAATTTCCTACCCATGAGGTAGTGCCTATGTTTTTTTAAGGCGAATACTACCGCTAGGAACTTTAAATCAAGCGTGGGATAATACTTCTCATGAGGCTTAAGCTTATGAGACACATAGATAATGGCCCCCTTCTCAAGAATTAACGCACCTCTCAATCCTAGTAGAAACTCATCCATTAATACCGAGAAATCCACTTTCAATTTTGATAACACGAGTGCAGAGGTAAAAATCAACTTATCCTTCCACTCCCCCAACGTTAGGTTACCAACGTAATGCTCTTTCTAAGAATGGGCGTCATCTTCTTTTCTGACCGGTGTCCCTAATTATTTAAGATTCTTTACTCCTTATTTATGGGGACCCAATCCTTCTTAAAGTTAACCCCCAATATACTCGTGGTTAACTCCCTACAGCCTCCCTAAAACAGCGCCACATGCTCCATGGGCCTTACTTCCTAATAATCCTAAGGTCGATGTATTTCCTATTCACGTCGAATTAGTACTATCCTCATTATATCCCTAATGCCCAAGACCTTTCTCAATTTCCAACATTCGTTCAATTTCATGCGTGGGACATCTCATAAAGAGAAATCCAAACAAGGAACCCTCCCGTTACACTACTACCTCGCTTCTTCGGTCATCAAAATATAACGGTCTAAGGCACATGATCGGGACGACTATAATCCTATCTCGTAACCCTACTAATACTTTCTACTTCTATGTCCTACCATTTCGGTGAAATGAAAATCTAATTAATCGGGCGCCTACTTTCTACAAAGTGTGACTAATGCTTTATCCCAATATACACACATGCATCCTCTTAAATGGCCTTCTCAATAAGGCATAACTATAAGTCTCGATCCGACTTTCTTATCTTTGTCTCGCACACATCTATCAGGTGAGAGAACAATTTACAGTGCTTCTATACCGCACATTGACTCTTTATTAGCCATTTAATCACTCAATCACGTGACCTTCGGCTAATTCTACTAAAACTAGCATCCGAATATAAAGTAACATCTCCCCACTACTAATGTCATTAAAGTTCATGCGTGGAGTGTCTCGCAAGCGAAATCTAGACAAGGAACCCCTCCGATACACTACTACTTAACTTTGTTGGTCATGGAGATATGGTAGAAACAAACATAGGCAAAATAAACAAAGCAACAAACAAAATGACAAAAATAATGAAAATTTCTTACATACCTTAAACTATCTCTATAAAGTCTCAACCCGTATCCAGGTAAGAGATATTATAGAACAATTAGTTCCGCTCTAGAACTACAAATATGATAACCTCGAAATAATTTGCTTGCTATCGCTCCAACCAAATCAAAAATTGTTCCATTCGTATAACACATATAATACAAGTAGCATAAATCACATATACTTTTAAAATATCAACACTCGCTTTAGCGAATGAAGGAAAATAGAACCTCTTTACCAAGGAAATCAAATAGATACACTCTTTATAATAACATCGATACTACCACAAGCCCAAATTACACACCCGAATCTAAGGTTCATAAAATACTACTCCATCTTATCACACAGAATGCACCACCCTCTACCGAGGTGGAGTTTCCTACAACATTCTTGCCAATTATCCCGGCCACTACCAATGGTTCTCAGATTCAGTACTCTAGTCTTATCTGAACCAGAACTACTTCCATCAGTGCCCCGACTAGGCATCTTATTCTTGCCCTTATCAAACTGTGTGGTTCTACATTCCACTTCATAACTGTTTCTCCAGGCAGATATCCATCAAAGGGGGTTTCATGAACACGACTTTTCCATACGTGTTAGCAACACTTACTCGTGATCCTATCATTCCACTGAAGGGCTCTTTCTTCCTTATACATACCTTATTTCGGTGCACGGATTCCTTAACCGTATAACTCTTTATTCACGGTCGGCCTTTGACCCCGAACTCCAAGTGAATACTTGAGAGACTACCTTCTCATCATTCCTGATAATCCAGAGAAACTCTCCGTTGAAAACATCTACCAGGTTTCTCTACGAGAAAAACAACCTGCTCCACCAAATATGGTGACTACGTTCCCACCATTTCGACATTACTCCAACGGGTGAAAAATTTTCCTCAATTTTTCACATCTGGGCATTTTTATACCCCACTCTAGGCCAAAGACTCTGAGCCTTATACTTCCACCAAGTGAGGTTACACTACCTCCACTTAACTTAACTTCAACGTGTGGCCCTTGCCAAGGACTTTTCAACTTCAAATTAACGTCTCTTGGAATCTCCAAGCTTAGTACTAATGTCTACTTGTAGCGGTACTTGGAAAAACTATATCTAATGTACTTAGTAGTCGCGGTAGAAATATAAGAGAATGCTATGAAGGGAGCGACCTCCAAAGCGGACCTCATCCCCGACTACATCTTACAGTTCTTAGTAATTCCGTCTCATGTCGCCCCCATAATGTCCTTCCCTAACGCCCTTCATCATTCTACATATGAATCTAAAACTAACTCACAAAATAGTTTCTAAATTCTTATGCTATAGCAGGAGAATGAAATCTCACAAGAGGAATCAACAATCCTAATCCTATGGCTCTATGTCAAATAAAAATTAACGCGAAAAGCGTAGCACGTCTGTACAGATTCCTAAGGACACTAGAACCTAATGCTTTGATACCATCTGTGACAACCCGCTAATTAAAATAAGAGGTGGACAACCTGATACTCTAATAATCACGGGAATCATAGATGGTCCATTCTTAGCATCACTGTCGTTAAAATAATAATACGAGATAACCACCAATTATTTTAGAAAACGGACTTTCAAATGAAATTTTCTAAGTTAAAAGAAGAGCACTTAGACAATCCAAATTGAAAAGGAGGTGGATACGAAAAATCAATTAGTAATAGAATAACAATAACACATAAAGTAATAACCGAATAAGCTGTCGGTTAACAGACTAATATAAGCAGGTTACACCGAGTATTATAATTAAATATCACATTATAATAAATGAGTAAAAAGCATGGGCAACACGCCCGAATACGTAAACTGATTCTATCTAGAGTACAAGTGATAAAAGCGTATATAAGGAGTATCTTATAACATCCGCAAAATTCTATAGCTCTAGGACAACTGGAATGGAGAGGTCAATACGAGCGTCCTTGCGGAGAAGCACCTAGACGAACAAAGAATTCATACAAAACAAGAGTTATAGACGGGTTAGGGCCCGGTTTTATATGATTACCATGTGAATAAAATGCATGACAGTTATGAATATCACAACATCATAATGAACTAAACTTTCTCACACAATTTAACATAAAATTCCTCACCTCTCGTTCTAAAAGCACAACCTAGCGCAAGATCAAAGGCAATGCTCAATGTTCATATCAACATGGGAGAAATCATCAACTTTCATTTAATGAGACTACGTTCCATTATTCATAGTTTAAGTGCATAGTTCCTTTTCTCTTTAGGAAACATGCATTTTTGTTTCACAAAAATATTTTACCAATCCGGTTATACACCACATAACTTCCCATTTCCCTTTTTATCTCCAGGAAATGTATTTAAAGCAAATTTATTATCATAAAACGCTTTAACACCAATAATGTCCCACATTATAATGAATAGTTGTATTTCATATCATATAACGATTCTAAGACCGTCCTTCTGAGTTTCCCCACTGGACGCGCCCCTAAATGGCTATCATCTTCCAGGGCCTATCAAACAAGGCAACCTGGGCATCCTACAACCTCCTTCCATCTCCTTCAACCCCAACACCCAATAATCCCACCAAATCATCCCTACACTACTACTAACTAATATTCCCAACTCAAATCAAATTAAACTACAAAATTAAGGGTTTAAACACCAAGATCATGAAAGCCCCATATATGATAAAAACTCCAAAAACATAACTATAAATGCAATTTATCCACATTAAATCATACTCTAGCAAGTAAGAAACTTTCCTCAAGTTTGTAGTCTCGAATTCTCTTCCCGTAGCAATGATTTCCAGCTCCAATCTTCAATTTCTCTCTTTTTCTCCCATTTCTCCCAACTCTCTCTTCTCTCTCTCTCTCTCTCTCTAAGCTTTGAAAACATAAGAATGGGAAAATTAAAAGGGGTTGGAAGACTTAAATGGGCAATTAACATTCGTTCCCATCTTTAATTGTTGATACACCATTAAAATGACTCGTAACTACTCAATTGAGTCATAACCTTTCCAAAAGGCCCGAAACTCAAAAATACAACTTGGCACTTATTTAGACTATCTCGACTATTCCTAAACTAACCTCACCCTCTAAATTGGCCTCCGGAGTATCGTATAATTTTTTGTTCCAACGTTATTTTAATTGATTAATAATACTCAAATGTAAATATGAGTCATAACCGTTGCTTAAAGCACAACGACGTAATAAATTGTAATATAATGCTATTTACATTCACATAATAGTAAATAGGCAAAACTTGGTAAATATTATCTCTTAATTCACTTAAAATAATACTTACTCTAACTTTCTTTATTTTATAAAATTAAACCATCAGGAAAATTTAATATAAAATAATTACTCAAAAGTCTGGGTTGTTACAACACCCTACCCGACTCTATAGTTGTCATACGCTCATTTACTAGATGAAATGAGACATTATACCCTTGTAAATAGTCCTCAAAATAAGCCCGGACACTCCCATACTATCCTAGAGCACTACTCTCCTTATGTGAGGTCATATTACTTCTCAATACATCCTAAGAGAAGGTTCCTATGCCTTAAACCCAAAAGAAAATGAGTATATACAAAATCCCAATCTTGGGATGAAAACGAAGTACCGGTCGATCAACCCATGACCCCCGATCGACTACGCAATTGAAATTTGCCTTGCGAGCCAAACAATAGGTTTTTCCTCTTAGGTCCGATCGACCGGTGGCTTGGCCGCGGCCGAGTGCTTGCACCAGATCATTCTGCCATTACCCATTTTTCTTACCAAAACCTAAATCTCCAACTCTTCTTCTTCCCTCTACATCAAATACCATAAAAAAATATCATCAAAAAATCATTTCTATATGATCACCTAACAATATACAACCTCAAATCATATTTAACTTATATAAGGGAAGGTTTGAACAACAAACTCACTCAAAACCCTAAATGGGTTAAATATTAAGAACAATAACTAATCACACAATTTATTCAACATAATCATTAGGTATTGCAAGTATAATAACTTACCTCCAGATTACAGTCTCGGGTTCTTCTTCGTTGAAACAATTACATGCTTGAAATGGAAAAATCTCCTCTTTTCTCTTCTTTCTCTCAAGCTGTCACTTTTATCTAACTCTCTAGGTTAGAAATACTCAAATAAGGTATAAAATGCTCTTGCAAGACTTAAATGCCCAAAAGACATAAGTCTAACATTAAATGCTACTACACACTTAAAATTACTCGTAACATCATATTTAAGTCATAACTAGATAAAAGTACCCCGAAGCCCAAAAATAACCCTGACCCTTATTTTGACTATCTCGACCATTTTTGAACTAACCGCACCCTTCAAACTGACATTTGGGATTTCGTTCATTAATTTGTTGGCCTTTATAACCGTCGCTTTAAAGGCCAACAAATTAACATAACATAATATTAAACTATTTACTTCGCGTAAAGGTAAATATACAATACTAATAAATTTAACTCTTTAATTACTAAAATTAATATTTACTTCAATTTCTTTTATTTTGTATAACTAACCCACATGGCAATTTAATATAAAAATAATTACTCAAAAGTAAGGGGTATTACACGGAGCCGCTTGGATTTATTGATAATAAGGAGAAAAGGCCTCTCCTGGGTGGCGCTTACAAGAATGAGAGATAACTTAAGAAAATGAGTGACATTAGACAAAATTTACATGTTTGACATCATAGCCTTGATGTGCTTGCTTGACACGCACAAGCTTGGCATCACATGTGACTATTATGCTGGAAATGTGTTTTCCCATCTTTTGCTAAGCGATTTTGGGATCCAAATTGGAGCCTTGGATTGAAATAATCCACTCCTTCTAAAGGTTGCCTAATCTTTCACTCACCTTCTCAATTTGTTCATTTGCTACTTCTGAATTAGATTTGGAGTTTTCAAGGAGAAAAATATCCTCCTTTACTTTATGGTTGATAGTACATTTTTTGGGACTTGCTTAAGGAAAAAGAACTGAGATATCTTTTGTGGTAATTCTTGGCTTTTCTAAAAATATCATCAAAGTCCGATCCATGAGATTGAAAGAAGTCATCTAAACTGTCATCAACCTTGTTTTTATCAACCATAAAATCAGGAGCTGAATTTTAAATTTTATCACAATCCTCACTTGTTCACTTTCATCACTCTCACATGCGTGACCCAAATTTGTCATCTAGATTGGATATAAAGGTAATTCAATACAAAGATCTAACCCGCTTGGAGAATCATGTGAATTCTTTCAACCGACAGTTATGAACTCCATTTGAGCTTCAACATTTGGGATGTCCCTTGGAGATAAATTTAGATTTTCCACCATAGTAATGCCTTGTATGTTCTTGTATTGATCATCTTCAACATGAGTAACACTACCCATAATAAAAACCTCTCTTCTACTTGACACGTACTAGCTAAATCATTCTCCCCCATCTCTATTTCTGTAACATTCATAAATATTCTACTGACAAATTGTTTATGAGCTTGTTATTGCTAACCTTCTTCCGCAGTATGGTTTGAGTCTCACTCTCTCCATTTTTTTCTCTTTAGCAATAATATCTGACTGATGCATATCTATAAACAATTGGTAGGTCGCTAAAATAAGAGTCAATGTATGCTGTTTAATTCCTACTATCGACAACTCTTTTCTATTTACAATAATATTTTTATTAGTTTGAAATTTTTGGCTTTGAATTTGGTTTTGCACCCACGATTATATAGTCCCATTTTTCTTCATTGGTTGGCCCACCTATATTTGGGGTTTGTCTTGAATTTTTCGCTTTGTGATTTTTAATCAGCGCCCTAAAGTTGCAAGAATTAACTTGAAAAAGAAGCACTAAGTAATAATGTGATTAATTTAGAATGCATGCCACCCTTCGACTCTCTCATGCAATAAGAATTTCACCTCTCAACTAAGTGCTTAACCTAAACCGAATATAACTATAATAAAAATTCTCTACAATATCATAAAAAATTGAAATCATAACCACTATCATGTATGAAGGATTTATCTACCTACATATTTACAATTACAACACAAGTGCTCACCCCCTTAATGTCACTCCAGGAAAATAAAAGTGTAACACGTAGTGTATTTTAAATGACATGAGGTTTATTTACCATTTCTAGATTTATATAAATCTTTTCTCATTTATTAGTACATTTCACTATGGTTTCTAACCCCAAGGACAATTTAGTACGTCTCTCGGTATGTTCGTAAGAGTCCCTAATCTAACGAACATAAACAACACACACATAAACTATGGGGCGATCACCACGCAGTAGAACCATTAATGGGCCCATACCCAACCTGATTATTGGATGAAGTCAGCCAAGCTTCTAAACTCATAAAGGGGGGACACTCTTGAACGTTTGAAATAAAATAACGACCTCCCCTAGTACCTTATCAATCAGTCAGGTGTATGGTACACGACCTCACACTACAGCAAAAATTGAAAATGGTTGCAGTTAGTGGATCTCGGTACAAAACTGTGACCAGGGGGTCACGGTCCAAAGGCTTGACTCTTAGCTATGATGCCCCACCCATTTAAATATTGGGTAATCAGTCCTCTACTAAAATAAAATAGGAATCTCATTTGTTGCATTCTTAGCATCACTGTTGAAAACATTTAAATTACTAATCACCTAAGTTAAATAAGATGGTGCTAAATTTTATCTTTCATTAAAAGCTAACAAGTAAAACATTAACTTAGACCATTGAGGAAATAAAATTTAACCAAATCATTGATACCAATAAGGAAGTCCAGAACAACATATAATGAATCAAGTCACCGAATTACCCATCGGTTACCCAAAATTGAAAACAACATTTGAATGAAAAAATAAATCAAAAGTTACTAAGTCTGGAATTAAAGGGGCAACATGCCCAATTGATAAAATAAAGAACCTATTCAGGAATACAATAAATGAAGTGGCTACTTAGCAACCTGTATGCCTTCACATCCGATGAAGCTTCGTGACCCTCAAAAGAATAGTCATCCTTGGCATCCCTGTGACTGAACACCTAAAAGTTTTGAAAATATATTTGATATGAGTAAGAGCCCAAAACCTTTGAAAAATATTTAGCAACTATTTAAAATTCAGTAAGAGCAGGTGTTATACACACGTTAACTTCATGCGTGATGATGCAAAAATTCAGACACAAGTTGTTCTCAACCATCATATTAAGTGTAAAATAGAAATAAAGAAAGTAAAGAGAGATAAACATAAGATATAGAGTGGTTCAGCTATAAAAATGAACCTACTTCCACTTTGGTGCATTACTCCCAATATATACATTATATAATACAAGATTGTGGTGCCATTAAAGGCGTACCAGACAGAGAAGAGAGGAGAATACATGAATTTATCTAAGATGGGCAACTAGTGATGTTTTTTATAAAGGTTGGTCCAGTGAGATTGCGGCAGGGGGTGAGCCCCCATGGGTGGTTATCTCTGGAGAGAGAGACTTGAGAGTTTGTCAGGGCTTCACCAAAGTTTCTTCCCCTGTAATAGTGAGGTGAACACTTCTATTTACAGATGTCATAAATGTGGTGTCACGTGCATGGAGCACGTGATACACACACACACACACACACACACACACACACACATATATATATATATATATATATATATATATATATATATATATATATATATATATATATATATATATATATATATATATATATATATATAAGTTGGATGAGTAAAGAATCCTTCTAGAAGCAAGACAACTGTTAAGTGACACGTGGGAGAAGTATTGGTTGGGACATGTTTGAACCTAGGCATCGGTTGAAGCTTGGACGCTGGTCGCGACCTATAGTATGCCAAACAACAATTGACGTTTGATTATTCTCCCCGACCTATCTGATCTATGGAAGTTTCCCTTACATAATGTCCGCGATTATGGTGCTAGTATTGGGTATATCAATAATCCCCCAAGCCATAGTTCCAAGAGGTGAGGAGTTGGTACTGTGGATGTGTTACATATATATGCCATTTGTCATAATGTATTTATTTGAATTTTACAGGTTGCCTAATTGAGATGCTATTAAATGTCGTGGCCCATGTTTTGTGACGCTTCATATTCCCATGCCCTATTATATAAATAGGATCATGATGTGGCCTTCATTACCTTACCAAATTTTGAGAGAAAATATTTTCTGGTTTTATTTGAGATTTCCAACGAACCTCAGGAAGCGATTCCAATGCAGTGTGAAATGGTTCGAGTGGTGGTTCGAGGCAGCTCGTGGCCGAGCAACCAGTAGTCTTCCATTTTACATTCATTTTCCAAGTAACCTTCTCTATAATATACTCTTTTTCTGTATTTTAATTTCCATTCATTACCTTAATCTATGCTTGCTCCAAACCTCCATGTGAATCCACCTATTTTTTATTTTGAAATATTATAGAAATTGGGGATTTTGGTGTTTGAATCTCTGGGTTTTGTTTGTTGAATCAACTGACCCACTTTAGGTTAGTACGTTGATGAACTCAATGAACTGGAAATTGATAATTGGTTTTTGATACGTATAAACTGAACTTCTAGAAAATATGTTGATGATTGTAATATTTCTGGTTTATGACTTGATGTCTCTGGGCTTAATTGACATTAGATTTTATTTTTGTCCAAGAACGGGTTCTTGGTGTTCTTGCCCAAAACCCTAGGGTTTTGGGTTTTTTGATCTTTAAAGGTTTGTAATCCAACTGTTTACCTATTTTTTCACCTAGTCGTGGCTTGGCGATATAAATGCTATTTTTCTATGACCTTAACTCAATCATTAGTTCACAAACTAATTGACGACAACCTTTAATTTGAATAGGGGAAATTTCCTCCTTAGTTTCAGTCCTTGATTCCGGGATTACTGACAGCGACCTTTAGGATTCACATTTTTGTAGCTTTTAGGTTTGATGGATGAAACCTTGATTTCAATTTTTCTGCATCTTTTTATTATTTTGCTTGCATCTGCTACGACCTCTATCTTGCTTTTTCTGATCATAAGTGTTGCGGAACCTAACTAGGGAACCCTTATGATTTTTAGGTATTGTCGCAACTTTATTAATTGGAACCCTTCGGAGTACCTAGAGGACTTCTGGAAATAACATTTTAGTGTACTTGCTCACAAAATACACTTTGTAAAGCCTTTGAACGATACTGGGCCTTGCCAACTTAAGGACTACCCCAACTGTGTCACTATAGACTATAACTCTACGGAATCTTCCAACTATAGGGATCCTAGGAGGCTGCTGATATAATGGAGGAAGATACACATTCCAGCAATAATCCTCCCGCTGAAATGACTATTATGACAACTACTAGGACTTCGGCTATCCCACTAAAAATTAGGAATACTTCTGCTGAGCCCTTTGGCCAATCCACTAGGAAAGCTTCCGCGACAATGGACTTTAGGTGTATCATGGATGAGAAGGTTCCCGCGACTGTCGAATTTCTAGAGGGGACCATATGAATAATCCCTACCCTGGAAGAAAGGTCATGTTCCGCAGTCCCCAATGAGGGGCTTTATTTTCCATTGCATGCCTTTCTCTTGGGTATGTGACTACCAGTTCCTTTACAAGTAGCTGCCATACTAAATAGGGGCAAATGGATTGGTACATCTCCTTGAACCCACAATCAAATAACAAGCAATGGAGGTGAACATAGTTTTAAGCCTTTGGGCTACGCACATACCTAACGTACCCAAACGACATATTAGACACACTAATACATGACACATAGTGAGCCACCCTAAGTTCAATGTTATGGAGTACAAATCCAGACCTGCCTGGAATTGGCAAGGTGGGATCGCCCACTTCATGAGAACCTCCGATAGAATGTAGCGCAGGTATGTTAACATATATCATTAATCATATAATAGGTACACACACAACCTATATATAATTAGTAGGTATTCACACAACCAAATTATCATCATTTGTACATAATATATATCACTCGAATAATCATCATGCATTCAATTTATGATTATTCTCACTATCGCATTTAACGGAGTATGATTCTCTACTCTAAGGGCCCTAGTTACCCCTCATTTTATTTCAGTAGTTAAGTCTTCCTTACCCCACTGGTTCATACAATAGCTCACTCAAGATTTCTTGTAATTTTATTCTCATATTATTGAATTAGTTTCATCCCCATTTAAGAGAGAATAATTATATCCATAACTCACTCCATAAGACTACCACATGCCCTTATCAAGGACCTGCTGTAATCCCATAAGTCCTTCATAATGATTTAAAGAGGACCAAAGGCCACCCAATCATTTACACAAAGTTTCATGGCTTAAATAGTCAAAACTATCATGGTCGAATCGTTTCGCCCAAATACCAAATTTATTCGTCTTGCCAAATCGATTCGGTTTGGGGCCGAACCGATTCGATTTGCACCAGGTCTTCTTCTTCGTTTAATTTTCATGCGTTTTTCGCCATTTTCACATATATGTCTTATTTGTTTCTTCACCAAATTGGAAACCAACTTTTCCAAAACTTTTCTACATGGATTAGGATGATTTCTAACGTTCTAAACACATTAAATCCTAAAAAAATTTAGTCGAGAACTAATCAAACTCAATAATCATAAAAAAAACCCTAGCTTTGTTCTCTTCCCACATGTTCATTCAAAATCTCAGATTTGATCCGTGGTGATACTCACATATCTTCTAATTTCTAATCCTCCACAGATATTGAATTATTCTATATGAAATCCCTACCAGTTTTTTAAATCCCTACTAATAACATGTATAAAAATAACTCTTTTCTTCCAAGAACATTCATTTAATAAATATGATTGAAGCCCTAGTCACATGGGTATTATAACTTCTTAATGAATTGTAATAAACCACTTGCCTTTGATTAGTAGGGTCTAATTTCGTGGTTGGCAGTATGGGTTGATGATCTTCTCTTTTAAATCCTCACTTCAATCTTGATTGTGGTGCAAGAACACACTTCTCTCAAGAACTCTTCAAAACCACCAAGAATTGTCTCCTTTTGTTCTCCAATGGACTCCTGTTATATTTTGAGTTTCAAACCCTTGACCCTCTTGTCTAACATCTAATGAATGAGTTAGAAATTCATAGGTCTCCTAAACCTCATTTCCCAAATGACTAAAATGCCCCTATATGGTGTCAGTTTAGCCTAAAAATGCCCTAGGACACAATCGAAACCCCCGGGTATACTATTTTGACTCTTTCGAGCCTTACGGAGTCATCCGTGACCTCAAAATCGTCATCATAGTCAATCTATATAATCATCCCATCTCTATAACACCTCGTATTTTTGGGCATTTATTAATTAATTAATTCGGTTTTTTTAAATTACGAGTGTCATATTTTAATTGAATTAATTATTATTAATATTTATTTAAATATTAATTCGGTGTGTAAATGATTAATATTTATGGGATTTAAATTTACTAAGTGAATAGTAATAATATAATTACGTCATAACGAGCAATAGTGACTGGCACTTATTTATCTCAACCCGGAGTCGGGCATATACTATATTGGGGTTGAGAAAAGAAATTTTAGTAAAATAATTTGGATGATTATTCTGAGTGTACAGTTGAGTCCGGATGGGTCAAAATAGTCGAAAAAGAGTACGCATGGGTAGTAAATGGATCTCGGGGTATTTTTAGGCATAACCATGCCCACATGAGAGTGTTTGTGCCCTTTTTATAAAGTCCACAAGACAAAAATGGGATTGACTTCGTAAACCCTAACAGTGAGAGGGTGTGGAAACCATAACTCATTTTAGAAAACCTAAATAAGTAGGGAAGAAAAGAGGGAACAATTGAAGAAACTGTGGGAGCCAAAATAAAGAACATGTGTGGGCAATCTCTACACCAAAAGATTTAGACCCTATGAACCCCAAGGCAAGTCATTAAACTTGGTCTTAAATTAATTGTAGATTTCAATTCATATCATAGTAGTTATGATAAGATTATATGGTTTTGGGGTTGGTTTGATATCTAAATTGGGTTTTGGTGGGTAGGATTGAATTGTAGAACAACTTCTTGAATTTAAAGAAGTCTATGAAATTAGGTAAATTAAACAATCATTTTAGAAACTATTTTGCGACGTTTTGGTTCCGAAAATGGCTTTTCTAACTATTTTTTGCATTTCATTCTCTGATATATTTTCCCCAAAACGGATCCGAAATGCCTCAAAATGACATTTTAAAAATCTGGACAGATTCGTGGGGCAAATTTCAAGAAATGTTATTTTTAGTTGTTATTCCGTTGCAGGTTGTTTGGATTGATTGATTGATTGTGATTGTTGTTATATAATAAGGACATTAGGCCTAAAATGGAGATTAAGTTTACATAAAGTGAAACAAGTAAGTATTGGGATAATTGAGAAAATTTCTGTAATTGATAAATTAATGAAATTTGAGAATGGTGACGTAGTGATGAGTGAACCTATGTTTATGACCAGTAGTGACAATGGGAATAACTACTGAAAAATAATAAAGGGTTAACTAGGGCCCTCAGATTTTTTTGAAAATTCATATAAATATGATAGTGAGTAAAAATTGTAAGTAATAAGTACGGTGAGTATTCGAGAGAAACATACTACGCACGAATGATAATTTGGAATTTGAGGAATAAGTTCTACAAGATGAAATTTTGGATCGAATGAATGAGTGTGGGTAATTTAGTTGCGTGACACAACTCAAGTGATAAATAAATAAATGTGGGAATTATTTTAATTACAAGTCGGTAATAGACTTGGGAATGTTAGGCTAGTCTTACGGTAAATTGTGCATGGAGTAGCCTGAATTATATATATATATGTGTGTGTGGTGATTGTGTAGTACATATATTTGTGTTCTTTATAAATATTATGTGAATAATATTTATAGAAATGCATACCCCTCTAGTGCTATCACAGGAGGTTGCGCGATGTAGGTGAATCCCTTAGCTTGAGGAGAAGGGTGAGTATAGTCCCCATGTCATAACGTTCGTAGTTAGGGGTGAGACGTCTTGGATATGGTTCGATCTCAATTTCGTCGTTAGGGGTGAGCCGTCAGTGGTTATATATCTATGACATGTGTGTGAAGGTTGTAATATGATAATCCGTATATATGGTGCATATATTTATATATGGGGAGAATAAGTAATGTGAATTGTATTGATTATATATATATATAACACGTGAGAATGTTATATGGTCCCAAATGAGAAATTATTAATTAAGTTAATGTGATATATAACTTATAAATCATATACTAAACATACTAGGGCTAGAGTAGTATGCCATGAAGGATATTATCAAGAACTAGTCACGGGGTAGAGGACTAGGTGGGTTATGTAGAAAACGTTAGGTGTGCACAATAGTTTAGGGGAGAGCCGGTTCTCAAGGGAGTGCGACACTAACTTAAATATGAAGAGCATTCATGCATTCTGATTTACTGCAATTTAATTAACTTGCTAAATATTTTAAAATTGTTTTGGGTTCTAACTCTTGCTATCAAATATTTTCAAAACCTTTTAGGTATCCGACCACAGGGATTCTAGACTTGATTCTATCCCAAGTTGACACAACTGCAGCATATGTGGGTGCTGTAGGAGTTTGGATTAGGAGCCTCTTTCATTCATTCCTAGTTTAGGAATTTTTATTCTCAATTGTATATTTGAGCATGTTGCACATGAAACTTATTCAGTTCATTTTATACATGTCAAATTATTCTGGTTTGGATGTTTCTTTTTGTCGATATTTATTCGGCTAGTATTTTATTCCGATATTTGTGGAATTCTTAGACTCTATTATATTGTAATGATTTTATTTAGTCTCTTGTTGAACTTCATGTTTTGGTTAATTCAAAAGATAAAATGTGGCACTGTTTCTTTTTGAATACTAGGTGGTTAGTATGTTTCAAAAAAGTTTTTGACAGTGATGCTGAGAATGAACTAAATGAGATTTCTGTTTAATTTGATATATGACTGATCACCCGGTATTTACTAGGCGGGGTGTCACAATCTCTACCTCAACTTAGTCAACACGCGACTCCCGATTGAGATAAAATCGAATTATGCCAATATCACTCACTATTACGCGTAATAATTTCCATACGTTATTTACTATTCACTTACTAAATTAAATTCATAATATTAATCGTTATCTCACTCTCGATTAATATTTAATAAGCACATTATTACTCAATTTAATTAAATTACTTCTCACGCGTAATTTAAAATAAAACTAATTAATTACCAAATAAATTAAATTCAAATATACAAAAATATGGGGTATTACAACGAGCCAAGCCCAAATGACCCAAATACCACCATATGGGCTCAATTATGTTTTAGATGGCTCCGCGGCTCAATTACCACAACTGGGTACACTATTTTGAGTATCTCGACCCATCCAGAACCAACTGTGACCTTGAAATCGCCATCCGAGTCACTCTACGTAAATTTCCTATCTCAACCTAATATAGTCTACATGCGACTCCCAGTTGAGATATAACATAGTCATGTCGATATCACTCGCTACAACGTTCAATAATTATTTACTACTCACTTAGCAATTTTGTTGCGTAAAATTAATCACTATCTGTCCCGATTAATATTTTAATAACCACATAATATTTTATTCAATTAAATTACGGCACACATGTATTTTTAAATAATCGAATTGATTAAATTCTAAATACTCTGAAATAGGGAGTGTTACACACACACACACACACACACACACACACACATATATATATATATATATATATATATATATATATATATATATATATATATATATATATATATATATATATATATATACAGAGAGAGAGAGAGAGAGAGGATCTCATGAGGACCTCTGTTTCCATACCGCTGACGCGGACCAATTTTGATAAATTAGTAAAAAAAATTATTTTTGACCTAATTTTTTTATATAGTTTTTAAACATTTCAGTACGGCCATACAAAAAAAATTAGCTCAAAATAATTTTTTTTACTATTTTAAAAAAATCGGTCAAACTTAAAGAAAGTTTTGTATGGTTGAGATGAGTTAAGAGGTATGACAAGTTTAGAGAGGAGAAATGTATAATTGAGATTAAAATAAATAATAACTATAAATATACCAGAAGCATTTTAGATGATTTTAGATTTATTCAACCCCTTATTCCTAGATATTGCATGCATATAAATTACCATTCCCAAGTGAATCCCATAATTAAGTTCTCTGGTTCACAATTGATTTTTAACTACTGGATTTATAATGGTCATTATGCTAAACAATTACAAGAGTACAAAAATAGATAATATAGTCACAAAGTCTAAAGGCCTGAAATTTAACTTAAATCATAAAAATAAATTCTTACTAAATCAATCATATTTATGATGGCTTAACCGTATTTCCCTCAGGGATCACTCGCGCATATAAGGTATACTTTTAGGTCATACAAAACCTAAGGTTTTAGAACTATCAAGGGATTAATTTCCATGTGTAACAACTCTCATTTTCTCATGTAAAGGCTGGCCTGGCACGATAAGCCGAAGACGGGGATTATAAACAATTTATACCATTCTCATCACTGAGAAACATAAATATCTTTTATTCTTTATCAAAATTCGCAATAAATAAAAAACAACTGATCGAAAAATAAATTACTTCATGAATGCAAAATTAAATCATCATACAATGTCCATAATGTAAATATTAGTACAAACTGATATAAAAAAATCTTTGACTTATGCCCATACAATCTTTATTTAGAATAAAATGACCAAATGAGGAAGTATAATCTATACACAATCAATGGAACTGTAGGAGGGTAGTGAGACTGGAGTCTATGAATAACTGGAAAGGGTGAGGCATGTCCCACTCCAATTGACACTGCCTGCAAGGTCTTCAAGGTCTTCTGGTGAAACTTCTCAAGAAACCTTCTCCTTCTGGTAACAATGGAACTCAAGTTTCAACTCACTCCCTGCAAGAAGTTGAACTTTCACATCAAAAATAGTAATTTTCTCAAGGGAAACACCTGAGAATGATGGTTGTTAGTGGGGAATGAAGGAACAAGGCACTCAGCACTAAGAGAATGAGCAGGGAGAGAATACTTAGGTGGGTTTGGTGTGATTTTGGCAGAGTAAATGTGAAATTTCAAATTATCTCCCGTTGACCTTTCCCGGAGGTCTATTTATACATGGGCGTTAGGGCTGAGTTGGCACTTTTGGGCAACAAAATTGAGAGGGTTGTTGGTGGATAATGTCAAAAGTGTACCATTTGTCCCTACCTCCAGGCAGCTGTGTCTGTCCCCTCCTGCAGGCGCCACCTGGCACCAACCAAAGTCAAAAAGTACATATGTCTCCTAATGAAGACAAGATATCTAATTTGGTAAATATCTTTTGAAATGGTAACTTGTGGTGAAATTTTGCAAATCTTGAGAGAGGGGGGCCTAAAGAACCCCTCTCTTCTAAAATAATTATTTTTCTTGAGAGGGACCTCGAGGACCCCCTCTTCTGGAAAAGTCATTTTTATAAAGAGTTTATTCCTTATGAGCAACCAACACTTTGGCTGCTCACTTCACTTCTGACCAAGTGTGAAGTGCATGTAGTCTTGAGTGACTTCTCGGTTTGCCTACTAGTATTCTCTCAATCCTATAGTGCTAAGTGGTTAATCTCGCTCAACACACCTTGTCCCTCATCCGCCAAGCCAAAACTCCCAGGAGGTCGTAACTGGCCTACTTGAGCCCTGCATGCTCAACTAGGCAACCTGTATAAGAAAATAAGTGTTAGTAATTCTGTTATTTTTCATGATGTTGTTGAGGCACCCTAGTGGGGGATCCGTCCCAAACACCCTTTTTACTATTGAAGAAGCCTTGGGGGGTTCCTTTTTAAATGTCATTTTTGTAGTGGCCCTTGCGGGGTACTTCTTCAAATGTCATTTCTGCAGTGACCCTTGTGGTTACACTTCTCTAATGTCATTTCTGCAGTGACCCTTTAGGTGACCCTTCTCAATATTGGACTTCTGTAGTGGCCCTTGCGGGGCACTTCGTAAATGTTATTTCCGCAGTGACCCTTACGGTGGCACTTCTCGAATGTCATTTCTATAGTGACCCTTATGACGGCCCTTCTCAATCTTGGAAATCTGCAGTGGCCCTTGCGGGGAACTTCTCAAATGTCAATTCTGTAGTGACCCTTTGGGTGGCTTTTCTCGAATGTCATTTCTTCAGTGACCCTTACGGCGACCCTTTTCAATCTTGGACTTCTGCAGTGGCCCTTGCGGGCACTTCTCAAATGTCATTTCTACAGTGACCCTTGCGGTGACACTTCTCGAATGTCATTTCCGCGGTTACCCTTACGGTGGCCCTTCTTAATCTTGGACTTTTTCAGTGGCCCTTATGGGGAACTTCTCAAATGTAATTTTCATAGTTACCCTTGTGGTAGCACTTCTCGTATGTCATTTTCGCAGTGACCCTTACGGCGGCCCTTCTCAATCTTGGACTTCTGCAGTGGCCCTTGTGGGGAATTTCTCAAATTTCATTTTCGCAGTGACCCTTGCGGCGTCCCTTCTCAATATTATACTTCTACAGTGGCACTTGTGGGGCACTTCGCAAATGTAATTTCTGAAGTGACCCTAGCGGTGGCACTTCTCAAATGTCATTTCCGCAGTGATCCTTACGGTGGCCCTTCTCAATCTTGGACTTCTGTAGTCGCCCTTACGGGTCACTTCTCAAATGTTATTTTCGTAGTGCCCCTTGCGGTGTCACTTCTCGAATGTCATTTTTACAGTGACCATTGCAGTGGGTCTTCTCAATCCTGTACTTCTACAGTGGTCCTTGCGGGGCACTTCTCAAATTTCATTTCCGCAGTGACCCTTGCGGTGGCACTTCTCGAATTTCATTTGTAAAGTGACCCTTGCAGTGTCCCTTCTCAATCCTGGACTTTTATAGTGGCCTTTGTGGGGCACTTCTTCAAATGTCATTTTCGCAGTGATCCTTGCGGTGGCACTTCTCGAATGTCATTTTTGCAGTGACCCTTCTCAATCCTAGACTTCTGCAGTGGCCTTTGTGGGGCACATTTTAAAATGTCATTTGCACAGTGACTCGTGTAGTGGCACTTCTCGAATGTCATTTTTGCAGTGACCCTTGTAGTGGAACTTCTCAATCTTGGACTTCTGTAGTGGCCTAGGTGGGGTCCACTTAATATCTCCAAAAAAATTATTTAATTTTTTTTGTATGTATACACCCTTCTATATTAGCCCCTCGTGCAAATTTTTTTGGGTTAGGTAGACCAAAAAAAACTTTGTACGCCACAAAATCAATTTCAACAGTTTTTTTATTAATATTATTATTATTTTTTTAGAGGAACCCTAGGATCATTAAATGCAGTGTCCCTTCATCCGAGGTTTTGATTTTCGAGAACCCACGTGTCAGTGTGGGAACTATCATCTCATCATTTGGGAAAAACAATGTCATAACCTTTTTGCCTTCCTGCACGTTTTCCCATTATACTGTAAAAAATAATAATGCCAATTTCTTAAATTCTTTCATCTTCTTTAAAACCCTCATAGAGAGTCTTTAAGTTTGTAGTGAGAGAAAGTGAGAGAAAAAATTTAAACACCATAGCCCCCCATTTTGTTTTTACATTTTCATTAGATCCACCATTAATGGACTCTACACCTTCAAATATTTCTTCCCATATCATCGATGGCTTGCTTCCTATTATGATAGGGTCGATCCCCACTTCCCTTTTTTTGTCTTCACTGTCACCATCTAATACCGTCGTCATGGCTACCACTCATCGTGGTTCTGTCTCCAAGACATCCGTTAATCTTCTTTCGGCACTTAGTAGTTTTTTAATTGGTAACGTGTCTGAGTTGAGGGTTTTCACTGGGAATGATTTCAAGTGTGGGGATAAAGATGATGGTGGTCCCTCGCCATTTATGATAGGAGGTGAGGGTTCCTCACATGCTATTAACATTTTTGAGTAAAACTTATTGCGCACCGTTCAAGGCCTCTCGCACACGGAGTCCACACCCCATGGTTCCTCGCACGCTGCTTCTATGCATGAGGGTCTCTCACAAGTGATCAATTTTTTTGGAGATTTCTCATACAACGATTTCTCCTCTAAGGGTGTCTCGGCATATGCTAGTGTTGACAATGGATCCTCGTGCGTTGACCTAGATATGGAGGGTTTCTCGCCGAATCAACCATTTATGGCTGGGAGTTTCTCGACGATTGCAAGTATTACTAGGGGTTCCTCGCCATTTGATTTTTCTGCTTCGGGTGTATCAAAACCTATCAATGGGGGGCCTGCTACGAGTTGTGATAAGGGGGATTCGTCGTAAATGGTCAATTCTTCCTGGGGCTCTTCGCACGTCAATTTGACTTCCAAGGGTGTCTCAACCCCCACCTATGCTAGTATTGGTTCCACGTGTCACACAAGTGAGGGTCCCTCGCTAAATCCATTGTTGGCGGCTGGTGATATCTCGACCCAAGGTGTTGTCGAAAATTCCTCGACCGGTTGTGTTTTATTTGGGGAAATGAGCAATTTGCAATTTGTTTCAAGTGGGGAGGTCTCGACCTCTTGTCGCGTCGAGGGTTCCACGACCCATGGTGTCTCGCCAACTGTTGGCGTTATGAAGAGTGTGAAGTTGATTGAAGGTTCCTCTCTACCCCCTTTGTTGGTGAGTTCATCCTATGTTGGAGATTTGGGGATTAGAGGTTTTGCACCTTTTGGGACTTCAATCATGGGACCAACTGCTAAGGATTCATCATTGTTAGCTGCTTATACCACGGATACCTAGGGCTCCTCGCCCATTTTGCAATTTTTTATTTCTACTAGGGCTGCCGCTTCCACTTATTTTTTAGTGGCGAGGGACACCCAAGGTTCCTCGCAATTTGATGTTTTTTCGGGGGTCGCTACTTCCACTTATTTTTTGGTGGCAAGGAACACTCAAGGTTCCTCTCAATTTTGTGTATTTACGGGGGTTACCACTTCCACTTCCTTTTTGGCAGCGGGGGACACCCAGGGTCCCTCACTCAAAGTCTCTACCAGGATGAGTTCATTTCATGAGCCAATGGCTCTTTGTAGTTCTTCAGCTACGTCAACCTCTTCTCAGGCATGGAAGGACTATATGAGCATTCTCCAAGGGAGGTATTTTGGTATTTATCACCGTGCTCCTTTTTTTGGTCTAGCTGACAACTTCATGGTTTCTCTTTTCGAATTTGTCGAAAAAAATTTCTAACACTGTTCTCGAGCACCCTCACGTGGGTTTAAGTGAGTCTGCTGATCCCCCTACTATTTCTCCAGACTCTATTCTTCGAGTTCGAGTCTACCGCGGTGATTTTCCTTATTCCAATGTTAAAGTTAAAACTACGGGGGGTTCCATAGAGGAGTGGGCTAGCTGGGTTGACTATGTTCTAAGCGTTCCTGATTACGTGTCTATTCTCAGGGAAGTGGGTATTTTTACCACCATTAGTAGCCTGAAGTCCTGCACACTGTCTAAGAATATTTCTTCGCTCAATCTTTTGCTGTCTTGGTGGAGTATGGATTCTCACACATTCGTCAGAGGCTGGGGCGAATTTACCATCACCCTAGAGGATGTATGTGAATTGTACTCTCTTCCTTTCTTCGGGCAACAGGTCATTTCTGATGACTGCGAGGATCCTTTAGAGCATGAGATGGTGGAAGAGCTACAGTCCGCTCTCGGGGAGTGCTCAAAATATGTAGCTATAAATATAACTAGTCATTCCAAGCATTCCTTTGTCAAATGGCGAAGGTACTGGTTCAGAGATTTCGAGCAGTTACATAAGGGGGAGACTTCCCACGCAGCCCCTAGGACCCAGGATGTTCCCAAGCTCCACTCTCCTTCATATTTGGCTTCTTTCTTAGTTATATTTTTGACTATATTCCTTCTACCAGGTTAGCCCGAAGATTTCCCTCGCGAACTTCTTTTTAGATTGGCTGTACGATTATCTTGCGACAGGCCAATGCCTATAGCCGCATTGACTTAGGGTTCCCTTTACACCTAAATGGACCGAGCACATATAGATGTAGATAGGTCTTGCGGTCGGTATGATGTTGCTAATTATGTAAATGTCGCTCTTCTAATGGCCTTTTTATTTGAGCATTTCACCCACTTTACTTCAAAGGCTCATACCTATCACAGCGATTTTGCGCGACTTCTCTGATGGCACAAGAAAATTCCCAAGAAATCTTTGGGAATATTGATTGATGGTATTGAGGAGTTTCAGTTTCAGCCTTTTACCAAGCGCCCCGGGGGCACCTTAAGGTGACTTTCTTTCCCCGGCGATGGCGGGACTTTCTATTCCCCTTCAGCAGTGGGGTCTGTTTCCACCTGTCCTCATATTAATGTGGTGACGATGCTCCTACCATGCCACCTCCCTTCTTGGATCGAGTTGGGTCCACGTGCTGAGTTCTATCACTCTAAGAGGGTAAGACGACAGTTTGGTTATGATCTGGGTGTTCACACCCCTCTCTTCCTACTTACAGTGATCCTCCTGAGGCATTTTTAGAGGCATGCACCAGCTTCACTTTATATATTTTGGCCTTTTGCATTTTCGTGGGTCCTGATGGATTTTGTACTTTCTTCTCAGGGAGGGACTCTTCCCTTACCTGATGTTACTATCCCTGGTTTATCCTCTTCGGGGACAATTTCTATCCCTCGAATCCACATATCTATGGACGACAGACCCTTGGTTCAGGCCATCTCTTGCGGCCCAATATTTTCTATGGCTTCAACAAGTGAGCCCGCGCTTCAGGTTAGGCCTTTCCATTCGATCACGAAATCTATTTTTCTTCGAACATGTGATGAATAACATGTTTTCGTTCTTTGCAGGCTATCAGCACAGCCCCTGCTGCGTCGACCATCGTTTTCTTCTCTTTCCCTCTGGATGGGGCTTAGTAACTTTCATATTCTCTTAGTTAGACATTTCTTTTCTATCCAGCTTGTACTTATCATAGTCCTCTTTACTTCTGTTGCAGTTATCCCTTGGTGCTATTTTAATGGTGGCTTCTGCTATTATCTCTTCAGTGACCCCTATGTGCGGGCCCGCTTGTCTTGTTAATGCACCTCTTCAGGTAGCTATCTTTATTACTCTATTGAGGAATTTCACCCTTTTTTTTAATTGAGGTTTCCTTTCATTTATGAGGGAGGGAATTTATTAACTCCTACACTTTCTTCTCATTTGCAAACTCACCTATCCACTACGATTGTCGTTGTTGACGTTGCTCCTTTAGGAGCATCTGTCACTGAAATAGTCTCTTCAAGAGCGCTGGTTACTGAGATAGCCCCTTTAGGAGCGCCCAGTGTTACTACCGTCTTTAAAGTATCTCTTTTAGGAGCACCCGGGACTGAGGCTACCTCTTCAGAAGCACCATTTTCTAAGATAGCCCCCTCAGGAGCATCGGTCAGTGTGGAGGCCCCTTTGGGAGCCCCTACACATCCAACTTTGACTGCTATGGAGAGTGTTACTCAGGTACAGTGTATAAGGATATCCACTTCTCGTATGTCATTCTTACATCTTTATTATTTTGTTTAAATTGTGCAAGCATTCCCATCTTGTCCCTTGTTGCATTATTTTTAGGTGAGTGATGTTGCCCGAATGACTATGGAGTCTGATAAGGTTGCTCCGATATTTGTGGAGTCTGAGAGTGGGGTGGTTGCGAGAGAAGTACTAAACTATCATACCCCCTCTTTTCAGTATTCCCTTATTTTCTTCTTACGTATACTGAGCAAGTGTTCTCATTTCACCTTTGTCTCATTATTTTTAGGTGAATGAGATTACTCTGATGACTGTGGAGTCTGAAAGTGGGGAAGCTGCTAGAGAGGTACTAAACTAGCATACCCCCTCTTTTCAATATTCCCCTCTTTTCTTCTTGCGTATACTGTGCAAGTGTTCTCATTTCACTTTTGCCTCATTATTTTTTGGGTGAATGAAATTACTCCGATGATTGTGGAGTCTGGCAGTGGGGCGACTGCGAGAGAGGTATTAAATTAGCATACCCTCTATTTACTATTCCCCTATTTTCTTCTTGCGTATACTATGCAAGTTTTCTCATTTCACCTTCATCTCATTGTTTCTAGGTGCATGAGATTCCTCTGATGACTGTGGAGTCTGGTAGTGGGGCGATTACGAGAGAGGTATTAAATTATCATACCCCCTCTTTTTACTATTCCCCTCTTTTCTTCTTACATATATTGTTCAAGTGTTCTCATTTCACCTTCGTCTCATTGTTTCCAGGTGCATGATATTACTCCAATGACTGTGGAGTCTGGTAGTGAAGCGACTTCGAAAGTGGTATTAAATTAGCATACTCCCTCTTTTTACTATTCCCCTCTTTTCTTCTTGCGTATACTGTGCAAGTGTTCTCATTTCACCTTTGTCTCATTATTTCAAGGTGAATGAGATTACTATGATAACTGTGGAGTACGATTGGGGGATGGCTGCGGAGAGAGATCATAGTTATGAGGCTACTCCCTTGGTCGGTGACACTAATTCTAGTGGAGAGTCTTCTTTATTCCCTTTTGTGGTAGGATCTCGCCATTCTAACGTCGATGGTGAAGTAGAGGATGCTGCAACCATTTTGGGTACACTATGGCGTGAGGAGTTATCAGGACGATTCAAGAAACATGAGCATCAGCTCTTGGATCTCATCTTAGAGCACCACCTCGAGACATTCACTCCTCAGAGCATACTTCAGATTGACAGTATCACGGCCTTCAAATGAAAGCTATCGCCAGCCATGTCCATGAGTTCTTAGCTACCGCCCCTGCTAAGCTTACTAGATCTTCTATTTCACTATTCTTGGATGCTCTTCGTGACTTGCAGCAGTTCTATCATTTTCATTTGGACTGGCTTGATACATGAGTTCGCTACTTTCTAAATGTTCCTTTCCAGAAGATAGTGAGATTTCACATTTTCCGACAGTCCAGGGTTGAGCAGCGGCAGGCTGAGGCCACGAGAATCGAGAATCATATTGCATTACTATAGGCGAAGCTCGCCAGATTTGAGTCTGGTGATGAGGAGGGTGAGGCTAAATTCGTCAGGTTTGAGGAAGAGTTTCTGCGGGAGGCTGGTCCGTCGTATGCCGGCGCCATCGCTCGTGATGATTTTTTTTTGTAATTTCTAGCGGATAGGATACTTCTTACTTTTTAGTGCTTAAAATTCTACGTGTACATCACTAATCGTTTACGAATGAGAGCAATGACACTTTGTTTCTTCTGAACTTTTCTTTTCCCTTGTTCTCCATTTATATTGTGGGTGTTTGTTTTATATGACTTGCTCTAATTTCTGTGAGTATTTGGCCTACTGATGGTTGCCCCATGTACTGCGGGGTACTTGCATTGGTATGAGCAAGTTATGTATATATATACATTGTACTTTTATTTATTTATTTTTTGAAAATGTACCTCTTGTAACTATGAGGTATTTGCATATTACTGTCTTAGATCATCCCTCCTGTCTGTGGGAGTACTCTTTCACATTATTACTTATGTTCATAAAGGCTAGGTTAGAGAGGAGGTTGACCCTTGTCTCCTTCCTTCAGGTTGGTTTCATTGAAAAGTATTTGAATTATCTAGCCCCTAGTCTTTGGGGTTCTTGCTCTGAAATATTAAAGAGGTGGAATTTAACTCCCCTTTACATTTTATATTAATTTATGTTTGGGGGACTTTGCTCAGTATACTTTCTCTTAGGATGGAATTACCTCCCAAGTATAGTGAGCAAAGTTCCTAATTTTTGTGTACTCTCTTATAACTTAGTAGGAAATGTATATATATTTATGTATATATATAGATGAGTAAACAAAGCAAGCATCAACAATGATAAAAAGCGTTGCTATCTCATTTCTTTACTTTTGTGTGTTGTTTACAATGTGGTGTTGCTCTAAAAGAAATTTTACAAAAAAACTTTTATGATATAGGAGCAATCCTGAAAATCCATTACAGACATAAAAAAATAAATAAGATTTGTTAGTTGTTACTAAGCATAGTACCTCTTTAGCCAATTATAGTTGATGGACTGTAGGCAATCACTCTCTATTTTTGAGATTTGATAGTAGCCCGACTTCCCCACCCCTCTGACGACAAAGGGCCCTTCCTAGTTGGGTTTGAAATTCGACGCCTACATGACGCGAAGATGGTGAGTCGATGCTCGTAAGACTAAATCTCCCACCTAGAACTCTCTAGGGTTGATCAAGTTCTCGTAGTCCTGGATAGTTGCTGGGTGTAGACTTTTAAATTCTCCTTCGCCTTGTCTCTATGCTCGTCCAGTGCTTCCAGTTGTACGAGCCTTGTGTGACAACCCGAATATAATTATGATAAATTATATTTAAATCATGCTTATCTTATGTGATATGAATAATTTGTTATTAGTATATCTAATGTTAAGTGATTATGTTTAGTTTAATCCTATTTTCATAAATCATGAAATGTCGAATTATTTACAAACACAAAATTTTGTTATTTTCGATAGAAATGTCCCGGTTAGAGACTAGTTTTGACCCTTATCACATTACAATTTACTTGAGGTAAAAACTGGATAGTTTTAGACAAGTGACTTAGGGTTTTAACAAAACAAATGGTACATCAAACGGATGTATGAATAAGAAGTTAGGCCAAATTTACGAAGAAGGGGCAAGTCTGTCAATTCCCTTTAAGTAGTAAATTGTCTTTTATTAAACCATATGGTTTAATTTGATTGGTTGGCTTGGGAGGCATCCTTGGCTGACTTAAACTTATCCCTTTAACTTATTTCTTCAGCAAATGTAACCCTAGGTTTAGTTTTGGGAGATTTAAGCTTAAGGAAAGAGAAGGTAGAAGTTTAGGAAGAAAAGTGAGGAGAAAAAGTGAAAAATCCGTAGAAATTACGTAAAAGTCCTGAAGGTAATCCTAATGGCAAATCTTGTTATTTTTCATATATTTATGATTTATATGATATAAATTCTTGATTTGTTTATTTAAATTTCATGCCTGGGTGCATATGTATGGATATATGCAAGTTAAAGTTAAGTTGAATGCATAAACCCTTAAAATTGCTTTGTATTGAAACCCCTTGTATTCAAACTTCTATATATCTTAGTGTGATTACTGGAATTGATAAATTCAAATTGGATATGAAAGTAGACTCATATAGTAATATCATATCCGAAAATTAGAATTTATATCCTTGTCGTTAGGCCGTAATGATGATTTCAAGTTGGTACATAGTTTCTGTTTGTATACTTCATTTCGTTATGCCCTCAGTTTAGTCAAGTTTTTGACATAGAAAATGAAGTCGAACAATTATGAAACTTTAATTTTGTACTATTTCGTATGTTTAATGAAAATGTATTGAAAATCATGGAAAGTTATACTGGAGAAAAATTATGAAAATTCTTGGAAGTTCAAGGAACAATAGAGGAGCTTGTAGGGAAGATTTCTTATGTTGTAAAGAAATGGCCATAACTTGCTCTAGGAAGCTTGAAAAATTACACCATCACTTGTACTGGAAATTATATTTATATATGTTTTCATATTTATAAGGTTGGACCCCTTTATTTATACGATTTAGGAATATAGGATGGTTAAGTATGTAGGACAATAATTATAGGCCATACTGGAGAACCCTTGAATGAATGTATGTATTTCATCCTTACAAAGGGTACTTTGAGTACATGTTTCATGTGTATATAAATTGAGAAGTATAATTTCATATTTACTCGACTTTGGTTATAAATTCCTTATGAGGTATTTCCTACGGTTGAATGTTCATAACTTTATCAATATGTATACCATTGTTTCATCTTTACTTATATTTTATAAAAGGTAACTTATGTGGAATTATATTGTTGTATAGTCATGAAAGTTACATAATTATGTTAGGATAATACGTTTTGTTGATATTCAGTACTGATTTAGTTGGATTGACAGGTGTAAGGTCAAATCAACCCAATTCAGGTCCACCCGAAGGAAACGTGAATATATAGTTATCAACCAAGGTGAGTGTACTCACTGGAATAATGTATTTGTATACTGTTACGAATATGATCATAATGTTAGGAATATAAAAGTGTTCATTTCGGTTTACCGAAATGGGAGGTTACTCCTCGACTCGAAATGGGGGAGATTTGTCTATTAATGACAAGGGGTTACTCCTCGACCAGGAATGGGGGAGAATTGTCTATTTAGATCTGGAGTGAGAATGGAACGAGGGAATGTAAATGTGAGAATAGAAGATGAGGCTTCAAATATTCCAGCAGAAGAGGAGGTTGAGCAACCTGTTCAGATAAATGTGGAACCCGAGCCAGAACAACTGACAGATATGCAAAAAATGGCACGTGCTATAACTCTAATGGCAGAGCAGCAAGCTAGAATTATGGCTCGGATGGAAGATTAACAGACCAGGAAACTGGAGGCATAAGCCTTAGCTAGGGATGAGGAGGTGATACACCGGGAATAAAAAAGTAATTCACGTGAGAATTTTATTAAGATGAACCCACCATCGTTCGAAGGAGCAGTCGATCCCGGAGAGGCAGAAGTCTGGGTTAAAGAGATTGAACTTATCTTTAGGGTGATGAGTATGCCCGAAAATCAACGATTGACCTTGGTGACGTATATGCTGAAAGGAGAAGCTAAATATTGGTGGGATGCCACAAAACATTTGTTGATTACTCCAGAAGGTGGGAATGTGATCTCGTGGCATGCTTTTGTCAAAGCTTTGTATGATAAGTATTCCCCCCCAATGTATCGAAAACAAAAGGAGAAGGAATATTACATGTTGAATCAGGGGAGTATGACAGTTAGGGAATACGAAGCTAAACATATAGCATTATCTCGATTTGCTTCGAGGTTTATACGGAATGAGGAAAATATGTGCAGCCAATTTCTCAATAGAATAGAGTTAGTTATTAAATCAAGGCTATCGGCTTAAGAGACTGTTAATTATTGAGCCTTGGTGAACAAAGCCATTCTAGTAGAAAGGTACGTGAATGAAGCTAGAGGGAATCGAGAACGAGGTGTAAAGAGAACCATATTCGATCCAAGTTATCAAGGGATAGTGATACAGAATATTCGAGACTTGGAGGGCAGAAATTCCAGCATGGTAGAGGCATGGGAAGTAGTTTTCAATGGGGTGAGGCTAGTAGTGGAAGAGGTTCAGGAACTTCACCGCAAGGAGATTCGAATGTTTGTTTCTTTTGTGATACATCGGGCCATATAAAAAGAAATTGCCCAAAGTTACAGAATATAGAATGTTTTAACTGCCATCAGAAGGGCCATCTGAGAAAGAATTGTCCTATGCTATCTATAGCAGTTTTAGTTAGTAGTGTGGGGCCTCATAAAGGATTATCTCTAGGGAATTCAACTAGGGGAAGGGATACAGGACAAGCAAGTGGATCGAAGGCAGGCGGAAGAGTGTTTGCGATGACATTGAAAGATGCCCATACAACACCAGAAGTGGTTACCGGTAAACTATCTAATGCCAATAAAGATTTATATACAGTCATTGATCCTGGATCTACGCATTTATTTGTGGCATTACATATTGTTTCATATTTGGGTAAACCATGTTCATTTCTCAATTGTGCCTTATATATTTCTACCCCAATGGAAAGTGTAATTCTGGTGGAGCTTGTTTATAAAGATTGTGTCTTAAGAATGGGTGAGCGAGATTTCTATGTTGATTTGATACCGTTGGCCATTCAAGATTTTGTTATTATATTGGGAATGGATTGGTTATCATCGTATCATTCTTTCATTGATTGTTTTCGAAAAGAAGTTACATTTCATCTTCCTGGTGAACCCGAGTTCCAGTTTACAGGGGAAAGGAATGTTATCCCTAATTGTCTCATCTCAGCAATAAAGAGCATAAAGTTATTGAGTAAGGGTTGTACAGGGTATTTAGCGTATGTGGTTGATGTTAGTAAGGATGCACTTAAATTTGAAGATATACCAGTGGTTAGAGAATTTTCTGATGTCTTCCCAGAGGAATTGCTAGGATTGACACCCGATAGGGAAGTAGAGTTTGCCATTGAATTAATTCCAGGTACTGGTCCAATTTCCCTTGCTCCATATAGAATGGAACCAATAGAGTTGAAAGAATTGAAAGTGCAATTACAAGATCTGATAAGCATAGGTTTCATTCGTCCTAGTGTTTTTCCATGGGGAGCCCCAGTATTATTTGTGAAAGAGAGAGATGGGACAATGCGATTATGTATTGATTATCGACAATTGAATAAGGTGACCATTAGAAACAAGTACCCTCTACCTCGTATCAATGATTTCTTTGACCAATTACAGGGCGCCACAGTATTTTCGAAGATTGATTTGAGATCGGGTTACCACCAATTGAAAGTAAAGGATAGTGATATTTCCAAAACATCTTTTTGGACAGGATATGGGTAGTATGAGTTTTTGGTGATGCCATTTGGATTAACTAATGCTTCAGCAGTTTTTATGGATTTGATGAACCGGGTATTCCACCCTTTCATTGATTCATTTATGATTGTATTCATAGATGATGTGTTGATTTACTCGCGTAGCATGGAGGAATATGAGAAACATTTGAGACTTGTATTGCAGATTTTGAGAGAGAAGAAATTATTTGCTAAATTCAGCAAGTGTGAGTTTTGGTTGAATAAAATTGTGTTTTTAGGGCACGTTGTCTCGGGAAATGGGATATATGTTGATCCAAAGAAGGTGGAAGCAATTGTTGAATGGGAGAGTCCTACGAATGTGATAGAAATTAGGAGTTTCCTGGGATTGGAAGGTTACTATCGCTGATTCATTAAGGGATTTTCAGCAATAGCATTACCATTGTCAAAGTTGACTCGTAAAGAAGTGAAGTTTGTATGGGATGAAGAATGCGAGAGGAGTTTTAAAGAATTAAAGAATCGACTAGTTTCAGCCCCTATACTTACTATTCCATGTGGGAATGAGTCTTTTGTAATCTATACAGATGCGTCATTTCAAGGGTTAGGATGTGTTCTTATGCAGAATGGGAAGATAATAGCATATGCTTCCAGACAATTAAAAACGCATGAACGAAACTACCCAACACACGATTTGGAGCTAGCAGCCATTGTTTTTGCTTTAAATTTGCGACGACATCACTTGTATGGAGAAACTTGTGAGATATTTATGGATCATCAAAGTTTGAAATACTTGTTTACACAGAAAGAACTGAATTTGAGATAGAGGCGTTGGATAGAGATGATTAAAGACTATGATTGTACTATCCATCATCACCCTGGGAAGGCCAATGTAGTAGCAGATGATTTGAGTCAAAAATTATCAGGGATTCTTGGTTGCATACGGTGTGCTCGAGTTGGAAATATTCTTGACTTCGCATCAATGGGGATTGAATTGAAGTTTTTAAAAAGTGGAGGATTATTAGCACATGTCACAGTGAGACCTTTATTGGCCGAACGCATACGAAATTTACAGACCAGTGATCCATTCCTTGAGAATAATAAACCAGAAGTTCGAGATGGTAGAGATAGTGACTTTGAGATTAAGAATGACAAATCCTTGTGTTATAAAAACAGGATTTGTGTACCGAATGATCCACCCTTAAAGAAAGATATATTAGAAGAGGCACATAGTTCAATTTACTCTATGCATCCGGGAGGTACCAAAATGTATAAAGATTTAAAAGAGTATTCCTGGTGGAACAATATGAAACGTGAGATTGCAGAATTTGTAGCTAAATCTTTAGTATGCCAGTAAGTGAAAGCGGAGCATCAGAAGCCGACAGGGTTATTGCAGTCGTTGCCTATTCCGGAATGGAAGTGGGAGCATATAACGATGGATTTTGTTACGGGATTACCACGGTCACCAAAGGGGCATGACTCTATTTGGGTTATTGTAGATCGATTGACATAGTCGGCCCATTTTCTTCCAGTTAAGACCACCTACACTGTTGACAAGTATGCACGTATGTACGTTGACGAGATTATCCCTTTACATGGGGCACCAGTGTCAATTGTATCAGATAGAGATCTAACGTTCACTTCTAAGTTTTGGCCTCGTCTCCAGAATGCCATGGGCACAAGTTTGAAGTTCAGCACTGCGTTTCATCCACAAACTTTTGGGCAATCAGAAAGGACGATTCAAATATTAGAAGACATGTTACGAGCCAGTGTATTTGACTTCAAAGGTAGTTTGGATGATCATTGGCCATTGGTGGAATTTTCATATAATAATAGTTATCAGTCGACTATTGGTATGGATCCTTATGAAGATTTACATGGGAGGAGATGTAGAACGCCTTTGTGTTGGGATGATGTGGGTGAAAGGAAAATATTGGGTCCTGAATTAATAGATGTGACAACTGAAAAGGTAAAAATTATTCGGGAACGGATAAAGATAGCGCCAAGTAGGCAAAAAATTTATGCAGATAAGAGGAAGCATCCATTGGAATTTCAAAAGGGGGATTTTGTATTCCTACGTATTTCACCATGGAAAGGCCTTATGAGATTTGGGGAAAAGGGGAAACTAAGTCCAAGATACTGTGGACCCTATGAAGTGTTGGAAAGAATTGAGGGCCTGGCATATAGATTGTCATGTCCTTCAGAGTTATCTAGTTTACATGATGTGTTTAACGTATCAATTCTTCGTAAGTATTTGGCGGATCCATCTCATCATTTGAAAACTCAACCTAGTGAACTGGAGGAAGAGTTGTCATACATCGAGGAACTAGTAGAAATTATTGATAGCAAGGAGCAAGTATTGAGAAATAAAGTTATTCCCTTAGTTAAAGTTATTTGGATGAGCCATGGAGTTATAGAAGAAACTTGGGAAATGGAGGATAGCATGAGGAAACAGTATCCCCATTTGTTTGGTAACTGACCTTTATATTAAATTTCGGAGACAAAATTTTCTAAGGGGGGAAAGTTGTGACAACCCGAATATAATTATGATAAATTATATTTAAATCATGCTTATCTTATGTGATATGAATAATGTATTATTATTATATCTAATTTTAAGTGATTATGTTTAGTCTAATCCTATTTTCATAAATCATGAAATGCCGAATTATTTACAAACACAAAATTTTGTTGTTTTCGATAGAAATGTCCATGTTAGAGACTAGTTTTGACCCTTATCACATTACAGTTGACTTGAGGTAAAAACTGTATAGTTGTAGACATGTGAGTTAGGGTTTTAAAAAATCAAACGGTACATCAAACCGATGTACGAATAAGAAGTTAGGCCAAATTTACGAAGAAGGGGCAAATATGTCAATTCCCTTTAAGTGGTAAATTGGCTTTTATTAAACCAAACGGTTTAATTTGATTGGTTGGCTTGGGAAGAAGCCTTGGCCGACTTAAACTTCTCCCTTTAACTTATTTCTTCAGAAAATATAACCCTAGGTTCAGTTTTTGGAGATTTAAGCTTAAGGAAAGAGAAGGTAGAAGTTTAGGAAGAAAAGTGAGGAGAAAAAGTGTAGAAAAATCCGTAGAAATTACGTAAAATTCCCGAAGGTAATCCTAATTGAAAATCTTGTTATTTTTCATATATTTATGATTTATATGATATAAATCCATGATTTATTTATTGAACTTTCATACTTGGGTGCATATGTATGGATATATGCAAGTTTAAGTTAAGTTGAATGCATAAACCCTTAAAATTTCTTTGTATTCAAACCCCTTGTATTCAAACTTGTATATATCTTTATGTAATTACTAGAATTGAGAAATTCCAATTGGATACGAAATTATACTCATATATTAATATCATATCCGAAAATTAGAATTTATATCCTTGTGGTTAGGACGTAATGATGATTTCAAGTTGGTACATAGTTTCTGTTTTTATACTTCATTTCGGTATGCCCTGAGTTTAGTCAAGCTTTTGAGATATCCAATGAAGTCAAAAAATTATGAAACTTTAATTATGTACTATTTAGTATGTTTAATGAAAATGTGTTGAAAATCATGGAAATTTATTGTGGATAAAAATTATTAAAATTCTTGGAAGTTGAAGGAACAATAGAGGAGCTTGTAGGGCAAATTTCTTGTGTTGTAAAGAAATCATCATAACTTGCTCTAGGAAGCTTGAAAAATTACACCGTCACTTGTACTGGAAAGTATATTCATATATTTTTTCATATTTATAAGGTTGGATCAATGTATTTATACAATTTAGGAATATAGGATGGTTAAGTATGTAGGACAATAATTTTAGGCCATACTGGATAACCCTTGAATGAATGTATGCATTTAATCCTTACAAAGGGTACTTTGAGTACATGTTTCATGTGAATATACATTCAGAAGTATAATTTCATGTTTACTTGACTTTGGTTATAAATTCATTATGAGGTATTTCCTACGGTTGAATGTTCATAACTTTATCAATATATATACCATTGTTTCATCTTTACTTATATTTTATGAAAGGTAACTTATGTGGAATTATATTGTTGTATAGTCATGAAAGTTACATAATTATGTTAGGATAATACTTATTATTGATATTCAGTACTGATTTTGTTGGATTGACATGTGTATGGTCAAATCAACCCAATTCAGCTCCACCCGAAGGAAACGTGAATATATAGTTATCAACCAAGGTGAGTGTACTCACTGGAATAATGTATTTGTATACTGTTACGAATATGATCATAATGTTAGGAATATAGAAGTGTTCATTTCGGTTTACCGAAATAGGAGGTTACTCCTCGACCCGGAATGGGGGAGATTTGTCTGTTAAATACAAGGGGTTACTCCTCGACCAAGAATGGGGGAGAATTTTCTATTTAGACAGGATATGTGAATCATGATTTGAAAAAGTTGGTCATTTATTATGAATGAGACGGATAAGTTAATACATAATTATATGGACATGATTTATTGCATTTAAATTCATGCAGTAGTATAGTAGTGATGCATTCACTGGGCTATTTTGCTCACGGTTGTGAAACCCCGCCTAATTAAATACCGGGCGATCACTCCTTTATTAAATTAAATCAAGGTAAACAGTTGGTTCATTCTCAGCATCACTGTCGATAAAAAATAATTTTTCCAATTTAACACCCTAAATAATTAAGCTAAGTGTCAAAACATTTTCCATACAAAACTTTCCAAATTTTAATTAAAGAAAAAGATTTATTTTAATTAAAACAACATTTCTACAATAAAGAATCACACCACAACAAACCAAATAACATAATACATTCGTAAATCAAATGTCAACAAATGGAACTAAAACCACAAATCCCTCCTGAATAAATCCCATAGAACAATACTGGAAATAAATGAAATATAAAATCCCAACAACAAATGAAATGATAAAAAAAGGCGACACGTGCCCAATAAATGAGAATAATAGGAGTGGAGTCAATAACAGAAGCCGTCTACTCAAGTGACCTGCAACTCCCACCTAAGTTGCAGCTCGTTCTTCTTAAGGGATCCTAAGCAAGACGCCCCTGTGGCTGGGCACCTGAAAGTATACATATATATATATATACAAGAGAGAGAGAGAGAGAGAGAGAGAGAGAGAGAGAGAGAGAGAGGAAGAGAAACGGGTCAGAGCCCGAAAGTGTGTTTGATTTTAAAATACGTTAAGCAAGTATTTAAATTGATACAGGCCAATGCAAATCATATTAGTTCGATACTCTCTTGAGAAATTCTCACCTCTCTTCTAATGTGCACGCCTATCGTACTAACCTTCCCAAATAAAATTAGTTTTTCTTAACTTACTCATAAGCTTTCAAAACCGAATGATGACAATGTTTTAAAAAGGTTACTTTCAATTTGTAGCACTCCTCTCGATTTAGCTTCATTAAATTATAAACTTTCCCAGTGTCTTCTCATACTTTCACAACACAAGTATTTATTAATGCGTCAACAACTATGTCCTACTAATTAAATCACAGTAAGCAGTTTAAAGTTTATAACCTCATATATATATTAACTACTCGTATAATATATATATATAACAGCACCCCAACTAAACTATGGTGCGGGCATACTCTGCTATCCAATCCCCGTATCGCTCACACAAAGGGAAATACAAGTTCGGAATCACTCTCGAACTGTATTAACATATACAAAACAACGTTGAGGCGAAGCATAGATTCCAAGTCCAAGAGGTCAGTACATACCCACATGTCTCTTAGGACCATCCGACTATCAATCTGATAGCCCGTACCTAGGATCTCTATCTTCTAGGGTACGAATCAATATCGCCCATAAAGCAACACAGGATAAGATCGTCCCAGCGCGGTAACCTCAGGGATAGCAAGTAGCGCGGGTACGTTTTTCACATGTATATAATATATGTACACACAATCATATAAATATACTCATTTCATCATATTAATATAGGTTCCTCTCGTAACCCATAGTCACAACATTTATCCTTAATTTTCTCATTATTATGATTACGTATAAGGTTTCGTCTCTAACCTTAACTCGAAGGGTTTTCTCACTAGCTATGTGACACTCCTGGATTCTATCCATCCAAGTAGCAAAATCAGTAGGTAAACGTCTATTCACTATCCTAAGTATTTGACTTAATCTATCACTTGAATTACGTAGTTTCCTCGTCATTTAACTAATTGTCCCTAAAATACAATTATCATCTCATAATAAGGTTCTCAACACTTAATCATATGCCCTACTGGTCTCTCCTATATCCCAAAACATTTTATTCATAAAGCCCAAAAGTTATTTCATGGTGAATCATGTTCAATTAATTAAACAAGGGGAAATAAGAGTCTGCCAGAAAGGGTCGATCGATCGAGGTCTGGGGCTCGATCGATCGAAGCTCTAGGCTCGATCGATCGATCAAGCAGGTCTGCGACATCCTGCAGAAGTGCAGTTACGGGTTTTACCAAAATTCTTCTCCCAAATCAATATTTTCCAACACTAATCGTCCCAAAACTCCTACTACAAACATAATAGCATACTTCCAGATGTTTTTAACATTAAGCATGCGTATATCCATCATTAAACAAGGTTAAACAACCCAAAATCTCATTTAAACATCAAGAACCCTAATGTTTTCTTAACTTTTGTTCTAATCAGTTTTCTCCAGAATTTCCTTCTAAGATAACATCAAAAAATTCGTGGGTTAATCATCTACTTAACATACTATTTCCAGAATATGGTTATAATGTTTTCTACATGCAAATTCCTATCAAAATTTGGGGTTTTCTTCCATTGATTACACTCCTAATCATTCCTACACTAATATGAATATTGCACCAATGAAAATATGCAAGTTAAACACTTGCCTGGGATTTCAGAGGTCTGGTTTTCTTCTGATATTGGTGTGGTTGCGTTCTCCTCCTCGCGATCCACGCGTTGGTGGTGACGGTGGTGCAAATGGTGGTGTTTTTGGCCTTGAATCACCTTGAGAGCTCTCTCCTCTCTACTCCAATGGCCGTTCTAGGGTTCTGAATGTTCTAACCCTAAAAGGCTAACTTAAATGGCTGCTAAGGATGGATGAAATTCGTGGGTTTAATTACCCTATTTTGTAAAATGACCAAAATGCCCTCTCGGGTCGCTAATTAAGCCTAAAAACATCCCGAGACCCAAACTAAACCCCCGGGTACACTTTTCTGACTATCTTGACCCTTCCGGACGCGTTGACACACTCAAAATGACCATACGAACAACTTATAAAATATTCACTTTTATATCACAATAATTAGTCCCGACGCGACACGGGCGCGTCCCGACTAAAATTCTCAAAATTATTATTTCATTCACTCGTGACCTATAATATAACCCATATCATATATTACTATGCTCATTAGTAATATTCGACAATTTTATATAATTGCTAACTCTCGTCACGTTAATAATTATAACATAATTAATTTCCGGATTTTTATTAAATAATTCACTCTCATTAAATTTAATAAAACCCCCAAGTTAATATAGCATTAAAATACGGGGTATTACATACTTCCCCCTAATAACGGAATTTCGTCCCGAAATTCGGAAAATAAGGCATACCTGATGAGAACAAATCTTGATATCTCTCGCGCATATCTGCCTCACGCTCCCAAGTGGATTCCTCCACATTATGGTGTTCTCACTGGACCCGCACAAGTTGAACTATCTTCGACCTTAATCTCCTCTCACTATAGTCTAGGATAGCCACCGGTCTCTCCTCGTATGAGCTATCAGGCTGTAAGTCGATCTCCTCTATCGTGATGTGTGTATGGGCCATATCATCTCGAAGGTATCGTCTCAACGACGAGATGTGAAATACATCGTGAATGCGATGTAGATGTTTCGGCAGTCCCAATCTGTATGCAACTGGCCCAATCCTCTCTATGATGGGAAATGGTCCCACGTACCTCGGAGCCAACTTTCCCTTCTTCCCGAACCTCATCACTCCTTTCATGGGAGACACACAGTAACACTTAGTCCCCCACATTAAACTCCCTGAAGAACCGTTTCGCATCGGCATAGCTCTTCTGTCTGTCCTGGGCTACTCGAATGCGACCCCTGATCATCTCAATCCTCGCAGAGGTCTCCTGAATCACCTCTGGTCCTAGCAACTTGTCATCCCCCACCTCAAGCCAACAAGTTGGGGAACGACAAGGCCTGCCATACAAAGCCTCAAATGGAGCCATACCAATCGTGAACTGATAAGAGTTATTATAAGCAAACTCTACCGGTGGAAGGTGTGGCTCCCAACCTCCTCCAAAATCGAGAACACACATGCGTAGCGTATCCTCTAACATCTGATTAGTACGCTATGTCTGCCCATCTGTCTGTGGGTGATAAGATGAACTCAACCTCAACTCAGTACCCATAGCCTCCTGAAAGCTTTCCCAAAAACGCGACACGTTAATCTTGTCTCTATCGGACACAATGTTCAGGGGCACCCCATGTAATCTGACAATCTCAACGATGAACAACTGAGCATACTGACCCGTGGTATAATCTGTCCACACCGGTAGAAAATGAGCCACCTTGGTCAGACGGTCTACAATCACCCAGATAGAATCGTGGCCCGTCTGTGATGTAGGCAACCCTGTAATGAAGTCCATGGAAATACTCTCCCACTTCCACGCGAGTACTTCCAATGGCTGAAGCAATCCTGACGGTTTCTGGTGGTCCACCTTAACCAGCTGGCAGGTAGAACACTTGGCCACAAACTCAGCAATGTCCCTCTTCATCCCACTCCACCAGTATTGTCGCCTCATATCCTGGTACATCTTATTGCCTCCCGGATGTACTGCAAATCGGGACCCATGAGAATGAGTCATCACTTCGTGACGTAACTCTGATCCTTCTGGAACCACCAATCTCCCATTAAACCGCAAACCTCCATCAGAACTAACAGAATAGGACTCGGCACCCTCGGCTAGAAGTCGCACAATCTGGTCCTGGCAAAACGGATCTGTGGTCTGCGCCTGTATCACCCTCATAACAATTTCGGGTGTGACTGACATGACGGATATCAACAAACGGGCTACTGCGTCTTGGTGACCCAACTCCTTCCACTTTGTTTTCCAAACGTCGTCTACATCGTCTACCGGTCTACGGCTCAACGCATCAGCAACTACGTTGGCCTTCCCCGGATGGTACTGTATGTCAAACTGGTAGTCTTTCACAAACTCTAACCACCTGCGCTGACGCATATTCAGCTCTCGCTGAGTGAACAGGTACTGCAGTGACTTATGGTCTGTGAACAAACGGAATTTCTCTCCCAATAGATAGTGTCTCCATATCCTTAATGCAAATACAACCGCTGCTAACTCCAGGTCGTGGGTGGGGTAATTCTTCTCATGAGGCTTAAGCTTGCGGGAAGCAAAAGCTATAGCCTTCTCCTCCTACTGGAGTACTCCTCCAAGTCCCCGTAAAGACGCATCAGTGTAAACCAGGTACTCCACACCCGGTTTCGGTAAGGCAAGGACTGGTGCTGAAGTAAGCTTGTCTTTTAGCTCGTCGAAAGCTAATTGACAAGCATCATCCCAAACATACGGTACTCCTTTGCGAGTCAAATTCGTCAACGGACCCGCTATCTTGGAGAATCCTTGAATAAATCTCCTGTAGTATCTGGATAACCCCAAGAAACTACGTACCTCTGTTGGTGTCGTGGGCTATCCCCACTCCCTCACTGCTGATACTTTACTCGGGTCAACTGCTATCCCTTGCTCAGAAACAACATGGCCCAAGAACTGTACCTATTGCAACCGGAATCCACACTTCTCGTACTTAGCATACAACTGATGCTCTCGCAGAGTCTGAAGAACCTGCCTCAAGTGCTCGGCATGCTCCTACTCGGAATGGGAATATATCAGGATGTCATCTATGAAGACAATGACAAACTGATCCAAGAACTCTCTGAACACTCGATTCATTAAGTCCATGAATACGGCTGGAGCATTAGTGAGGCCAAACGGCATTACTCTGAACTCGTAAGACCCATATCTCGTCAAGAATGCAGTCTTTGAAACATCATGCTCCCTAATACGTAGCTGATGGTACCCCGACCTTAGATCTATCTTCGAAAACAAACTCGCTCCCCTCAACTGGTCGAACAGATCATCGATTCGAGGCAATGGATACTTATTCCGTATCGTGACCTTGTTCAATTCCCGGTAGTCCACACACAACCTCAGTGAACCATCTCTCTTCTTCACAAACAAAACTGGAGCGCCCCAAGGTGAGGTACTTCTGTGAATGAAACCCTGACCTAACAGCTGCTCGATTTGATCTCGTAGTTCTCGCATGTCTGCCGGAGCCATACGTTATGGTGCGCGTGCTATAGGTCTCGTATCTGGCAATAAGTCTATAACAAAGTCTATCTCTCGACTGGGGGGTAGGCCTGGTATTTCCTGAAACACATCGGAATATTCCCTAACAACTGGGATCGAATCCAAAGGGATCACGACCTCCTTAGAGGTATCCTCCTCTATGTAATACAAATGAGCGGTCGAGCCTCCCTTTGGGCGAGGCATCGCCACTACAAACATCTCCTGCCCCGGAATGGAAAAAACAATGCTCCCACCGAAGCAATCAATCATGGATCTATAAGCTGCGATCCAATCCATACCGATAATCACATCGTGCTCATGCATGTCTAAAACTAACATGTCTGCAGGTAATACCAGACTACCGATCTCTATCCCCACTCCTCGGCATATAAAGAAAACAAGTGACCCACTCCCCAATGGTGAGTCTACACACGTCACTGTTCTCTCTGTTGTGGCTAACAATCCTAAGGCCTTCGCAAAATGCGTAGATATAAAACAATGCGTGGCCCCCATATAAAATAAAACCCAACCCATAGTACCATGGATAGGAAACGTACCCTCAATCGCGGGTGGTGCCTGTGGAGCTGCTGCCTGGTGGACGTTATAGACACGTCCATATTGTAACTGCCCCTGCTAAACTGGAGCTGCTGGAATGGCTGGTAGGGCTGGCGCTTGGGCTGGAGCTGGAAGCGCAGGTGGAAAAAGTGGCCTCTGTGGCTCATTATGGGTTCCCTGCTGCTGTGGGGCCCTATCGCCTTCTGGGCAATCCTGACGCTTATGGCTGTGCTTTCCGCACACAAAACACCGGCCTCTGAAATTACCTCCCCTCTGCCCCTGCTGACCACAGCCCTGCTGGCCGTTACCTCCACGCCATTGGCCCTGTTGGCCCTGATGTGCACGCTGTTGGCCCTGCTGGCCCTGTTGCTGACCTTGCTGTCGGTGCTGACCCTGCTGGCCCTGCCTATAACCCCCATTTCCCTGCCTGGGATCACCCGAACGGAATCGCTTAGCAGGGTCCCCCTGATGGGAACTCTGCTCGTGCTGACGAGTCTGTCCATGATATGGTGTCCCACTGGCACCGTTACCCCCGGTCCTGCCCTGCTGGCGGGACTCTCCTGCTCTCTTGCTTCCTTGAAGATGGAAGCGGTGATCCTGGCAATGTAGTAATGCTGCATTGAGTACATCAGTGAACGTACTCAGGGATAAGTTCCCAATAAGGTGCTGACGGATCCTCCAAGCTAACCCGTCGACAAACAACAAAATCTTCTTGCTCTCAATAGGTGCCTCATCTGGCACAATGGTGAGAAGTCTCGTGAACTCCTCCTCATACTCTGCTACAGTAAGATTATCTTGCTTCAGATTTAGTAGTTTCCGCCTCATCTCAATCTGCACTGCAGGTGGAAAGTACTTGCGGTCAAACCGCTCCCAGAACATCTGAATAGGGATCGTGTCCCTCTCCTCCAAAGTAGTAGGGGACTCCCACCACTGCAACGCGGCTCCCACCAGCTTAAAGGAAGCTAATAACTGCTTTTGTACCTCGGTGCACTCATACATACGAAGATGCCGCTGGATGTTTTTCTTCCATTGGCTAACCGTGACAATATCGGAGCTACCCGAAAACTCAGGGGGATGTGCTTTCTGAAAAGCATCCCGAACCCTCTCCCATGCGGATGGAAGCTATGCTGGTACTGGCGCCACTGTCTGAACCTGGGGTGGAGCCTGCTGAATCACTGCTATCGCGGCATTCACCGCCTGAGCAACTATGGCGGCTACTTCATTAGCATTCATTGTGCCTGGTGCCAAAGCTGCTGGCTGCTCGGCCTAGGCACGCCTATCTCTCGGAGCACGTCTCGGAGGCATCTGAAATGTGAACAAAATTTATCAGTCTACAGTTATCATTGAATCTCAAATAGCTAAAGACTTAAACGTAAAAGCAAGAATACAACAATCCTAAAAATAGGGCTCTATAGCAAAGACGTTAAGCTGAAAGCGAAATAAGCCGTACAGATCCTATGGACACTAGAACCTGATGCTCTGATACCACCTGTGACACCCCACCTAATTAAATACCGGGCGATCACTCCTTTATTAAATTAAATCAAGGTAAACAGTTGGTTCATTCTCAGCATCACTGTCGATAAAAAAATAATTTTTCCAATTTAACACCCTAAATAATTAAGCTAAGTGTCAAAACATTTTCCATACAAAACTTTCCAAATTTTAATTAAAGAAAAAGATTTATTTTAATTAAAACAACATTTCTACCATAAAGAATCACACCACAATAAACCAAATAACATAATACATTCGTAAATCGAATGTCAACAAATGGAACTAAAACCACAAATCCATCCTGAATAAATCCCATAGAACAATACTAGAAATAAATGAAATATAAAATCCCAACAACAAATGAAATGATAAAAAAGGCGACACGTGCCCAATAAATGAGAATAATAGGAGTGGAGTCAATAACAGAAGCCGTCTACTCAAGTGACCTGCAACTCCCACCTAAGCTGCAGCTCGTTCTTCTCAACGGATCCTAAGCAAGACGCCCCTGTGGCTGGGCACCTGAAAGTATACATATATATATACAAGAGAGAGAGAGAGAGGAAGAGAAACGGGTCAGAGCCCGAAAGTGTGTTTGATTTTAAAATACGTTAAGCAAGTATTTAAATTCATACAGGTCAATGCAAATCATATTAGTTCGACACTATCTTGAGAAATTCTCACCTCTCTTCTAATGTGCACGCCTATCGTACTAACCTTCCCAAATAAAATTAGTTTTTCTTAACTTACTCATAAGCTTTCAAAACCGAATGATGACAATGTTTTAAAAAGGTTACTTTCAATTTGTAGCACTCCTCTCGATTTAGCTTCATTAAATTATAAAGTTTCCCAGTGTCTTCTCATACTTTCACAAAACAAGTATTTATTAATGCGTCAATAACTATGTCCTACTTATAAAATCACAGTAAGCAGTTTAAAGTTTATAACCTCATATATATATTAACTACTCGTATAATATATATATATATATATATATATATATATATATATATATATATATAACAGCACCCCAACTAAACTATGGTGTGGGCATACTCTGGTATCCAATCCCCGTATCGCTCACACAAAGGGAAATACAAGTTTGGAATCACTCTCGAACTGTATTAACATATACAAAACAACGTTGAGGCGAAGCATAGATTTCAAGTCCAAGAGGTCAGTACATACCCACACGTCTCTTAGGACCGTCCGACTATCAATCTGATAGCCCGTAGCTAGGATCTCTATCTTCTAGGGTACGAATCAATATCCCCCATAAAGCAACACAGGATAAGATCGTCCCAGCGCGGTAACCTCAGGGATAGCAAGTAGCGCGGGTACGTTTTTCACATGTATATAATATATGTACACACAATCATATAAATATACTCATTTCATCATATTAATATAGGTTCCTCTCGTAACCCATAGTCACAACATTTATCCTTAATTTTCGAATTATTATGATTACGTATAAGGTTTCGTCTATAACCTTAACTCGAAGGGTTTTCTCACTAGCTATGTGACACTCGTGGATTCTATCCATCCAAGTAGCAAAATCAGTAGGTAAACGTCTATTCACTATCATAAGTATTTGACGTAATCTCTCACTTGAATTACGTAGTTTCCTCGTCATTTAACTAATTGTCCCTAAAATACAATTATCATCTCATAATAAGGTTCTCAACACTTAATCATATGCCCTACTGGTCTCTCCTATATCCCAAAACATTTTATTCATAAAGCCCAAAAGTTATTTCACGGTGAATCATGTTCAATTAATTAAACAAGGGGAAATAAGAGTCTGCCAGGAAGGGTCGATCGATCGATCAAGCAGGTCTGCGACATCCTGCAGAAGTGAAGTTACGGGTTTTACCAAAATTCTTCACCCAGATAAATATTTTCCAACACTAATCGTCCCAAAACTCATACTACAAACATAATAACATATTTCCAGATGTTTTTAACGTTAAGCATGCATATATCCATCATTAAACAAGGTTAAACAACCCAAAATCTCATTTAAACATCAAGAACCCTAATGTTTTCTTAACTTTTGTTCTAATCAGTTTTCTCCAGAATTTCCTTCTAACATAACATCAAAAAATTAGTGGGTTAATCATCTACTTCACATACTATTTCCAGAATATGGTTATAATGTTTTTTGCATGCAAATTCCTATCAAAATTTTGGGTTTTCTTCCATTGATTACACTCCTAATCATTCCTACACTAATATGAATATTGCACCAATGAAAATATGCAAGTTAAACACTTGCCTGGGATTTCAGAGGTCTGGTTTTCTGCTGATATTGGTGTGATTGCATTCTCCTCCTCGCGATCTACGCGTTGGTGGTGACGGTGGTGCAAATGGTGGTGTTTTTGGCCTTGAATCACCTTGAGAGCTCTCTCCTCTCTACTCCAATGGCCGTTCTAGGGTTCTGAATGTTCTAACCCTAAAAGGCTGACTTAAATGGCTGCTAAGGATGGCTAAAATTCGTGGGTTTAATTACCCTATTTTGTAAAATGACCAAATTTCCCTCCCGGGTTGCTAATTAAGCCTAAAAACATCCTGAGACCCAAACTAAACTCCCGGGTACACTTTTTTTACTATCTCGACCCTTCCGGACGCGTTGGCGCACTCAAAACAACCATATGAACAACTTATAAAATATTCACTTTTATATCACAATAATTAGTCCCGACGCGACACGGGTGCGTCCCGACTAAAATTCTCAAAATTATTATTTCATTCACTCGTGACCTATAATATAACCCATATCATATATTACTATGCTCATTAGTAATATTCGACAATTTTATATAATTACTAACTCTCGTCACGTTAATAATTATAACATAATTAATTTCCGGATTTTTATTAAATAATTCACTCTCATTAAATTTAATAAAACCCCCAAGTTAATATAGCATAAAAATACGGGGTATTACAACGGTCCTATGTTCACATTTTTCAGGTAACGCGATGTCATAGCCAAATCTCGGAGGTCGGGTTGGGTTAGCCAGGAATGGGCGAAACAAAGACTTTGTTTAAGTGTAAATGATGTAATTAAGTTAAATTATCCTTCAAGAAAGTTTGTATAAGTATGAATACTTTGATGTTATAAAAAGGTTTTCAGTTATATGGATTTACAATGATGACTCTGAAATTAAAACTCGTGTTTATGGTTTGGTTAGATTAATTATGGTTTGACTCACTTTGACTTTCAGACTTAATTATAAGTAATTGGGTTGGGGTGTGTCAAGTTGGGTCAGGGATGAGCCCATTGCTGAAAGAAATTATGGCTGAAGGTACCTCTAGCTCCACTAGTAGGACGACTTCGGTCCTGTATACTAGGGAGAATGGACTGAACCCTGTCGGCTTTCTTTTCGATGTACGGTAAGCCCATAACACCATAGGCAACTTCTTATCCCATGCCCCCGGCATGTCCTTTAGATTTTTATTAAAAATGTTTGTGAGGGTCTTATTAGTAGCCTCTGCTTGGCTATTGCCCTTGGGGCAGGAGATGGTTGATCTATAGTGCATAATTTTATATCTGTCTGTGAGGAGGGCCATTTCCTTGTATACGAATTATTTCCCATTATCTGTTCAGATTACATTGAGTATACCAAACCTTTACATGATATACTCCTTTATAAACTGGGTTACAACTTGGGCGGTTAATCTCCTTACAGGGATGGCTTCCGCCCATTTAGTGTACAATTCTGTAGCCACAATGATAAAAGCCTTGTCGTGAGAGGCCAGGGTGATCTTTCCCACCAGGTCGAATGCCCAAGTATTGAAGGGATAAGGATCTGCCAAGCTTTGTATGCTGATGGAAGGAGCATGCACCATGTTACCATGCACTTGACACGCTTTACACTTCTTCACATACCCAATGGATTCAACCTCCATGGTCGACTAGTAGTATCCCAACGTCATCAGCTGGTTGTACAGTTTAGCACCCCCCATGTGGGAGGGCTCATGAGCTTCTTTCAGCACCCTTTCCGTGTCCTCTTTGTCTACGCACCTCAGTGCCTTCTCATTGTGCCCCCTCCGGTATAACTCTCCTTTGACCAGGTAGAAGCAGGATATTCTTTTTCTAAAATAAATTTCATATTCTCTCTCTATAGGTAGCTCCCCATCTTTCAGGTATGTTATTTATGGTTGTCTCCAATCTTCGAAGGATTCCACAAAGTTAGCCTCTGTCGGCTGATCAAAATTAACTTGGCACTTTAAATAACTTTATTGCAAGCGGGTCACTTCTGCATTCATGGCGGGCTAATAGTACCCCCTGCTACAGTCGTCTATAGAGGGGGATGTCAGTATATCCGCAATGCTTTTGGTGCATTTCTATTAACCTTTCCTTGGCTTCTTGCTCACCGACGTACCTTGCAAGAAATCCTCCGGGACTCTTGAAGTAGAGAGTTCCCTACAGCACATGAATGTTGGCTAACTCTAACATCATCATTTTCCCTTCTCTAGTTTTAAACTACTTCTCCACTAGATGCCTCATATCTTCCATCTCGTTACTTGGGAACAAAGATTTTACAGTTGTGGGTATCGTTATCCATCTCACTGTGATGGTTGCTTCTGAATCCTCCATGTCTAGATTTTGCGCTATGGTGGCGAGCGTGTTAGGGTGCCTATTAATCGTTCGATCCTGCATCTCCACAATTACTTCCAAGAATTGTCCCAACAGCCTTTGGATGATGTGTATGTAGGGTGCCAAATTGGCATGCTTAAGGGAGAACTCCCCATTGATCTACCTCACCACAAAATTGGAGTCCCCTCGTATACACAACACCCTGACCCCTCTTCTGAGTGCTTCCAACATCCCAAGAATGAGGGCCTCGTACTTGATAACTTTACTTTTGTGTATGTCGTTGTTGAAAGCCAAGTTAGTCAAAACCTCAATTACCTACAAAATATAACAACTCAAGTGTAGCGGTAAATAAGGGTATCAATCCACATCATAGGGAGTAATCTAGAGACAAATTAAATTGTAATTCACTTTTTATTTTCTTTTTGTTCTTTTTCACTTTTCTACTTTTTTTAGCTTTTTCAAATATTAAAACAATAAGGTGAGGTGAGGTTTTAAACTAAACTAAACTAAACTAAGATAAAAATAACTAACTAGAAAGTTACTAAAATGAAAACAAAATGTAACACTAAAATAAGAGATAAAGTGAGGCTTAAGGATTTGTTGGCGTGTATGTGAATGTGTATGGGATTTGTGTGTGTGTGTGTCATTTGTACACATAAAAAATAAAATAAAAGTAAAATAAATAAAATAAAATAAAACTACTAAAATTAAAAATCTAAAAATTAAATTCCTATTCTAAAAATAAAATAAAGACTCAAATAAAAATGAAACTAGAAAGACATTAAAAAAAATCTAATAAAACCTAGAATTAAAATCCGAAAAAGAAAATGCAAAATCTAATAAAACTAAAAATACATGAAATCCTAAAAATTATAATCCTAATAAGATAAAATAAAATAAAACTAAAACTAAAAACTAATAAAAATCAAAAGAAAATAAAATAAAATTATATTAATCAAATAAAATAAAACCTAGAAAATACTAAATAAATCCTAAAAATAAAAATGACTCAAAAATAAAAATCTAAAAAATAATAAAAGCGCACAAACAAACACACACGGACTTTGGGATAAGTTTAGGCTAGGCTAGGGTTATGAGATAAGCTTACGAGATTGGTAATTAGCTCCATAAAATGCGCAATTGTATTGATTTAAGCGTTTGAACTCTGCAATGCACATTAGACCTACAAAATAAATATTTAAGCGCATAAGACCCAAATTGTCGAGAATTAGCAACAAAAGTGCGTCTATTCAGGGTATAAATTATAGAGTTTTGGGTTCTTATCACACCACCCCCAAATAGAGCATTGCTAGTCCTCGAGCAATAAGATAGAGAGAAAGAGAAAGATAAGTAACCAAAAGTGTACCACTTTCGCGGGCACTTGCGATTTCACTTAGCATGTGCAACAAGCCTTTAAACCTATAGGTTTCCCTACAGGACGAGTTGTGTCTCTTGAGGGTTTGTAGGGAATATACCCACAAAATTCTTATTTGCAAAAATTTATTGAAGGGTAGTCAATCTCTTATTAGACGTAGAATAATCGCATAATCCATCATGAGATAAATGATTTGAGAAATACAAGCTAGAATTTATAAAAAAGATTAGCTAAGTAAATACTCAAGGCACATCCTTCCTAGAACTCAACGTGGTTAGTGTGAATAAGTCAAAACGGGTCGAGTATCATCAAAGTAATTCCTCGATTTCCTCTTTGGAATCAACGCTTCAACTTCAAAATCTCACGGCTATATCTCTCTCAAATAAACTCTCAAGATTAGGGTTAGTGTATCGCCTTTGTGTGTGACGAGGTGAGTAAATGTAAGCCAGTTCAAACGTCTCACACACACACATAAGAAAGAACGAACATTTACAAAGAAAATTGATCTCATGAAAGAAATGCTAATCACTATAGTGAGAACGTCGAGTTATTCACCAAGTTGACTATCATTTGCCCGAACACCTAGGGAGAATATGGATGATAACGGGTGAGGAGTAAATGAAATGGGTTATGTGGGATGAGGTGAGGTAGGATAGGATGGTATGATGATATGATGGATGGATGGTGGATATTCTTGAAGAGTGTATCACTCATAGACGAAAAAATGTCTTTATGTCTTGACTGCTACTTTTTCTTTTTCTTCTCTTCGAAATGCACATCAATGTATGAGATAAATCTGCCAAAAATACAAATAACCCCAACATAGATTTGTATTTAATTTTTCTCTATCTAAATCGGCTTTGGGAGAGATATCCGCTAAAAATGCAAACACTCTCTATAATAGATCATCTCCCTTTTTTACTTTCATTTTTGTTTTTTTTCTCTTTTTTTATATATATTTTTTTTATTTTCCAAATACGCATCAATGTATGAGATAAATCTGTTAAAAATACAAATAACCCCAACATAAACTTGTATCAAATTTTTCTCCATCTAAATCGGCTTTGGGAGAGATATTCGCTAAAAATGCAAACACTCTCTATGACGGATCTTCTCCTTTTACTTTCAATACTATTCTCTGTGGATATGAAAATGGGCGGTATGGTATATGATAATGATTTGGAAAATGGAAGGTGTATGAATGTATGATAAATGTAATTTGGTTGGTGTATGAGTGAAGGTGTGGTGAAAACCTAGTGATGGGGACAAATTTCAAGACACGTGTTTCTTACAACTCGAAAGTGATGTCATTCTCAGTGATCAAGCCAAAATTTGAAGAATAATGAGTTCATACAACAATTTAATGCGGGCCCAAAGAAATTTGAATCAACTTGGGACTCAGAGATTGCGTAAAACACTCTGAAAGGGTGAAAGGCACAAATCTCACAAGCTAAAGTCTCTACTAGTGATCCTTTAGGTTTTCTTTAGAATTATAGTACTTCTCAACTCTAAACCGTATTGACATGATAAGTGCGCAATTTTTTGTTGAGGCTAGGAATTCATAGTGCAAAGTGCCTTGTTATGTATCACATAAGATATTTAGAAAAAATATTCTCTAACTGGATTCCTAAACGTAAAAAGGATGGATGATTGAAAATTCACATCATTGATTTAGATGAAAGAAACTGCACGAAATTTTAAAAAGCAGGTTCAAAAATAAAAAAGAGATACAATTTTGATAAAATTCCCCACCCCTAAACAAAAAGGAACATCGTCCTCGATGTTAAGTAACATGATTTTTTAAATTGAGAGCATAAGGTAGGAAAGATAGTACCAGAATATACCGCTAGTGAAGTGGACAGATGAAGCAAAGAATAAACCTGAATAATTGATAAGAGAAAAATAAAGGTGTGTAAGTCTATAACATGGTAAAGCATAGGGTGATGTGAAACACCACTCCCTACAAGAAATACGGGCTACCTCCTGATAGCGCTTAGTTTAATGTCTTTAGCCAAACAGAACCATTCTCACCCCAAAGATAGGATATATGAAAGCGCGGGGCGACAAAAAAATTGGGTGTTGAGAATCACCCCCAAACAAGACTGAAGCGTCAATCTTGTTGGATAAAAGCTAAGAATGGTCAATGCACTTGTATGGTAAAGTGCATCACGTGATGGAAAGCATTGGTGGACCATGGGCGAGTGGGTATAAAGGTAAGTGTGGAAAGGGTGAAGAGGTATTGTCCACGGGCCTTGTGGAACCCTATAAGCATGGTACTCAAGTTGGTGAGGATGGCAAAAGGGTTTGACAATAGTGATGGGGTGGGGCTCATAAAAATCACACGACCGTTCTATGAATGGGCGATGATAATGGTCGCACCGTGACACGACAGGGAGCTATCGATGGGAAAAGTCAACACCACAAGAGAGTAGGAGGCATAGAGGAACAAGCTCGGTGTCACAGTGGAGAGTAGCACCATAACTTTCGTGGAAGGTGGAGGATGGTTTCGGGTGAGGATCTATAAATGTTAATGGAAACTTGAAATGCGTAAAATCAAGATCCAAACCAGGTGGTGGGATAAAAGGGGCAATGGGTGGGTTGGGTGGGATAAATGGTGTATTGGGTGGGATAAACAGTGGAGGAAAATGATCCAACGCAAGAACGGGAGACACACACTCATTAGGAGGAGTAAAGGAATACTCACAAGGGAGTGTGGTTCCTAAAGATGGAGTTGTCAACTTCTCCATAAGAGTAGCATCGGTAAATAAGGTGGGTGTATAAGACGAGGCACTAAGATCTGAGAAAGAAGGATCACTAGAAATATCGGGCTCAAAGGGAGCTATGTTTGGAGGAATAGGATCCAAATCCAGATAGTTATGAACTATCAAGGATTCTATCTCGGGAAAATGGTGAACACTTGTAGCCGGAGCTAATCTAGGATAAATTTGTTCCTCGGGAACACAAGGGTGAAGCTCGATAGGTGTTGACTTGGACATTGTTTTGGAATCAGTGGGAGAGGGAATAGGAATGGGAACCTCAAAGTGGGGTTCATTTGGATATGGTGAAATTTGATCAGTCTCACTATCGAAAGGTAAGTCAACACAATTGTCGAGTTGGGTCCCGGACCATGGAATGGTCTCAACTTCGAGATTCTCGGGGTGGTAGGGTTGGTCACACTCAAATTTCATGTCACAAGAGGACGCATCATCGTCACACTCGGTGGAAACGATGGGTGGGGACATGGGAATATTCGACTCTCGCTCACACTCCAATTCATTTAAACTTTGTTCAAGTCTTTGGAGAGCTTGAGTTTGAATTGCTTGCTCTTTCTCAAGTATGAACTTTTGCAAGAGGGTTTCGAGAGCATATATGGATGATGGTGGTGGTGGAATGATGGGTGGTGGCGGTGGGTGAGGTGGACACAACTCTCTATAATCGAAACTATATGGAGAATACTCATATGAAGTGGGTGGAGTGGGGACAAGTTCATCATACACGAAAGGATCGATTTCGTGATGGACAAATGGTTGATACTCATGAGGTGTGTAGTGAGGTAACTGATCGTGTAAAGGTGCACAAGGTTGCCATGCATCTGTTGGAACGTGTGAGGATCCACAACATCAGGTTGGGATTTGTAATGCGTGGAAGGGTGGTCAGGCCTTGACGAATAGCTCGGGTACTCACACAACTCGGGATTAGGTATAACGGGATAATGGGCCGAGGTGAGTTCCGGGATAGTGTCATATGGATACACATGTTCCGTGGTGGTGTCGGATGGATATGGAATGTAAGGTCACTCATGGGACATGTGATCGGCATAATAACAATGTGTGGACAACAAAGGAGGAGGCATGGTGACACTTGACACCGAGGGTGATGGTATAGAAGGTGCAGGCATGGATGGGTCAAGAGTACCAACGGTACTCGTGAGAGAGGTGAAACGACTAAGAATATCATTAAGAGACGGCTCTGAATCACTCTCACACGTGTCACGTGTCAATGAAAAATGACCAAAGTAGTCCCGTAAAGGACGTTCTTCGGCCATGAGGGGAGAAATATTTTTCTTTTGGTTCTTTAAATTTTTTCAAAAGGAAAGAAAATATTTTTTGGATTTTCTAAAAATAATTGAAGAAAATATTTTTGGATTTTTCAATAAAAATAAAGAAACAAAATATTTTTGGATTTTTGTTAAAAAATAAAGGAAGAAAATCTTTTTTGATTTTTTTGGAAGAAAAGGTGGGGAAAAATATGTGGACTCTTTGAATTTGCACGGACTAACTAAAATCGACCACCGAAAAATGGAATTGGACACACACACAAGTCAAGAAAATTTCCTAACTAGCACATAGCCAATTTTTATCTTTATATTAAGCGAAAGGGTAGTCAAATTTTAATTAAGTCCGCGGGCGATAAAAATCACGGAATAATCTGAGTGATCGCCTTTACAAAATTTATTCTCCTATTGGGCTACCTAGTTGATTGATTTTAAATTTAGTGATGGCTCGGGTTGCACACAATGATAAGCGAGTGAGTCGGGTGATGAAATGCCTTCTCGTGACTGACCGGGTGTAGGTCTTAGTCAATTAATTCATCACACCATTCAAAAATAAATACGAGAATAAAATCACATAAGAGCACACAAAGCACACACAATAATTGACTCGCTAACAGGAGAGGCGCGAGTGTTAGCGAAATGTACCTCCCACGATTTTTACGCCGTGGGATGCCGAAAAATTTTGAGTCGACCGGGGGGAGATCACGCCTATATCAGTTGTCCGCAGGAGTCCTACCGACCCAAGGTAGAGAGGCTTCTAAATACTCTCCCTTGGACGCCCTCTCTCTACCTTATCCGGTTTTCCAATCACGCTAGGCTTCAAATATTACAATTTTAAGATGAAAAATAAATGGTGTCCTATGCACCGCAATACAAGACAAGAATTGAATAATCCTAAATACAAGGCTTCTAAAAATTTAAAAATGGTACAAAAAGGTAAAAATATGCAAAATAAATGAACTACAAAATTGAATCCGCTCCGAGCGCTTCACGATCCCAAGAATTACAACGACGCCATTTGATAACTAGAACTTTTCTACAACCCCGGCAACGGCGCCATTTGATAACTAAGCCTTTGTGTATGTCATTGTTGAAAGCCAAGTTAGTGAAAAGCTCAATTACCTACAAAATATAACAACTCAAGTGTAGCGGTAAATAAGGGTATCAATACACATTCTAGGGAGTAAGCTAGAGACAAATTCAATTGTAATTCACTTTTTATTTTCTTTTTGTTCTTTTTCACTTTTCTACTTTTTTTAGCTTTTTCAAATATTAAAACAATAAGGTGAGGTGAGGTTTTAAACTAAACTAAACTAAACTAAGATAAAAATAACTAACTAGAAAGTTACTAAAATGAAAACAAAATCTAACACTAAAATAAGAGATAAAGTGAGGCTTAAAGATTTGTTGGTGTGTATGTGAATGTGTATGGGATTTCTGTGTGTGTGTCATTTGTACACCTAAAAAATAAAATAAAAGTAAAATAAAACTAATAAAATTAAAAACATAAAAATTAAATTCCTATTCAAAAAATAAAATAAAGACTCAAATAAAAACGAAACAAGAAAGAAATAAAAATAAAAATAAAATCTAATAAAACTTAGAATTAAAATCCTAAAATGAAAATGCAAAATCTAATAAAACTAAAAATACATGAAATCCTAAAAATTCTAATCCTAATAAGATAAGATAAAATAAAACTAAAACTAAAAACTAATAAAAATAAAAATAAAATAAAATTATATTAATAAAATAAAATAAAACCTAGAAAATACTAAATAAATCCTAAAAATAAAAATGACTCAAAACTAGAAATCTAAAAAATAATAAAAGCGCACAAACAAACACACACGGACTTTGGGGTAAGTTAGGCTAGGCTAGGGTTACGGGATAAGGTTACGGGATTGGTAATTAGATCCATAAAATGCGCAATTGTATTGATTTAAGCGTTTGAACTCTGCAATGCACATTAGACCTACAAAATGAACATTTAAGCGCATAAGACCCAAATTGTTGAGAATTAGAAACAAAAGTGCGTCTATTCAGGATATAAATTATACAGTTTTGGGTGCTTATCACACCACCCCTAAACAGTGCGTTGCTAGTCCTCGAGCAATAAGATAGAAAGAAAGAGAAAGATGAGTAACCAAAAGTGTACCACTTTCGCGGGCACTTGCGATTGCACTTAGCATGTGCAACAAAGCTTTAAACCTATAGGTTTTCCTACAGGACGAGTTGTGTCTCATGAGGGTTTATAGGGAATATATCCACAAAATTCTTATTTGCAAAAATTTATTGAAGGGTAGTCAATCTCTTATTAGACGTAAAATAATCGCACAATCCATCATGAGATAAATGATTTGAGAAATACAAGCTAGAATTTATAAAAAAGATTAGCTAAGTAAATACTCAAGGCACATCCTTCCAAGAACTCAACGTGTGTAGTGTGAATCAGTCAAAACGGGTCGACTATCATCAAAGTAATTCCTAGATTTCCCCTTTGGAATCAACGCTTCAACTTCAAAATCTCAAGGCTATATCTCTCTCAAATAAACTCTCGAGATTAGGGTTAGTGTATCGCTCTTGTGTGTGATGAGGTGAGTAAATGTAAGAAAGTTCAAACGTCTCACACACACATAAGAAAGAATGAACCATTAGAAAGAAAATTGATCTCATGAAAGAAATGATAATCACTATAGTGAGAACGTCGAGTTATTCACCACGTTGACTATCATTTTCCCGAACACCTAGGGAGAATATGGATGATAATGGGTGAGGGGTAAATGAAATGGGTTATGTGGGATGAGGTGAGGTAGGATAGGATGGGATGATGATATGATGGATGGATGGATGGATGGATGGATGGTGGATATTTTTGAAGAGTGTATCACTCATAGACGAACAAATGTCTTTATTTCTTTACTGCAACTTTTTCTTTTTCTTCTTTTCCAAATACACATCAATGTATGAGATAAATCTGCTAAAATACAAATAACCCCGAAAAAGATTTGTATTTAATTTTCCTCTATCTGAATCGGTTTTGGGAGAGATATCCGCTAAAAATGCAAACACTCTCTATGATAGATCATCTCCCTTTTTTACTTTCATTTTTGTTTTTTTTTTCTCTTTTTTTTCTTTATATTTTTTTTTCATTTTCCAAATACGCATCAATGTATGAGATAAATCTGCTAAAAATACAAATAACCCCAACATAAACTTGTATCAAATTTTTCTCCATCTGAATCTGCTTTGGGAGAGTTATTCGCTAAAAATGCAAACACTCTCTATGACGGATCTTCTCCTTTTACATTCAACACTCTTCTCTGTTGATATGGAAATGGGTGGTATGGTATATGGTGATGATTTGGAAAATGGAAGGTGTGTGAATGTATAATAAATGGAATTTGGTTGGTGTATGAGTGAAGGTGTGGTGAAAACCTAGTGAACAGGACAAATTTCAAGACACATGTTTCTTACAACTCGAAAGTGACGTCATTCTTAGTGATCAAGCCAAAATTTGAAGAATAATGAGTTCATACAACAATTTAATGCGGACCCAAAGAAAGTTGAATCAACTTGTGACTCGGAGATTGCGTAAAACACTCTGAAAGGGTGAAAGGCACAAATCTCACAAGATAAAGTCTCTACTAGTGATCCTTAAGGTTTTCTTTAGAATTGTAGCACTTCTCAACTCTAAACTGTATTGACATGATAAGTGCGTAAATTTTTGCTGAGACTAGGAATTCTTAGTGCAAAGTGCCTTGTTATGTATCATATAAACTATTTAGAAAAAATATTCTCTAACTTGATTCCTAGACTTTAAAAGGATGGATGATTGAAAATTCACATCATTGATTGAGATGAAAGAAACTCCACGAAATATTAAAAATAAGGTTCAAAAATAAAAATAAAAATTCAAAAGAGGTACGATTTTGATAAAATTCCCCACCCCTAAACAATAAGGAACATCGTCCTCGATGATAAGTAACATGATTTTTTTAAAATTGAGAGCATAAGGTAGGAAAGATAGTACCAGAATATATCGCAGGTGAAGTGGGAAAATGAAGCGAAGAATAAACCTGAATAAATGATAACAGAAAAATAAAGGTGTACAAGTCTATAACATGGTAAAGCGTAGGGTGATGTGAAACACCACCCCCTACAAGAAATATAGGCTGCCTCCCGTTAGCGCTATGTTTAATGTCTTCAGCCAGACCGAACCATTCTCACCCTAAAGATAGGATATATGAAAGCGCGGAGCGACAGAAAAATTGGGTGATGAGAATCACCCCCAAATAAGACTGAAGCGTCAATCTTGTTGGATAAAGGCTAAGAATGGTCAATGCACTTGTATGGCAAAGTGCATCACGCGATGGAAAGCATCGGTGGACCATGGAAGAGTGGGTATAAAGGTAAGTGTGGAAAGGGTGAAGAGGTATTGGCCACGGGCGTTGTTGAGCTTAAAGGTGAGGGCAACTAGGGCCCTATAAGCATGGTACTCAAGTTGGTGAGGAAGGCAAAAGGGTTTGGCAATAGTGATGGGGTGGTGCTCATAAAAATCACATGACCGTTCTATGAATGGGTGTTGATAATGGTCGCGCCGCGACACGCCAGGGAGATATCGATGGGAAAAGTCAACACCACAAGAGAGTGGCGAGCTTAGAGGAACAAGCTCGGTGTCACAGTGGAGAGTAGCACCATAACTTTCGTGGAAGGTGGAGGATGGTTTCAGGTGAGGATCTATAAATGTTGATGGAAACTTGAAATGCGTAAAATCAAGATCCAAACCAGGTGGTGGGATAAAAGGGACAATGCGTGGGTTGGGTGGGATAAATGGTGTATCGGATGGGATAAATAGTGGAGGTAGATGATCCAACTCAAGATCGGGAGACACACACTCATTAGGAGGAGTAAAGGAATACTCCCAAGGGAGTGTGGTTTCTAAAGATGGAGTTGTCAACTTCTCTATAAGAGTAGCATCGGTAAATAGGGTGGGTGCATAAGACGAGGCACCAAGATCTGAGATAGAGGGATCACTAGATCGGGCTCAAAGGGAGCCATGCATGGTGGTATAGGATCCAAATCCAGATAGTTATGAATTATCAAGGATTCTATGCCAGTAAAATAGTGAACACTTGTAGCTGGAGCTAACCTAGGATAAATTGGTTCCTCGGGAACACAAGGGTGAAGATCGATATGTGTAGACTCGGGCATTGTTTTGGATTCAGTGGGAGAGGGAATAGGAATGGGAACCTCAAAGTGGGGTTCATTTGGATATGGTGAAATTTGATCAGTCTCACTATCGAAAGGTAAGTCAACACAATTATTAACTTGGGGCCTGGACCATGTAATGGTCTCAACTTAGAGATTCTCGTTGTGGTAGGGTTAGTCACACTCAAATTTCGTGTCACAAGAGGACACATCATCGTCACACATGGTGGAAACGATGGGTGGGGACATGGGAATATTCGACTCTCGCTCACACTCCAATTCATTTAACCTTTGTTCAAGTCTTTGGAGAGCTTGAGTTTGAATTTCTTGCTCTTTCTCAAGTATGAACTTTTGCAAGAGGGTTTCGAGAGAGGATGTGGAAGAAGGTGGTGGTGGAATGATGGGTGGTGGCGGTGGGTGAGGTGGACACAACTTGCTATAATCGGGACTATATGGAGAAGACTCATATGAAGTGGGTGGAGTGGGGCCAAGTTCATCATACACGAAAGGATCGCTGTCATGATGGACAAATGGTTGATACTCATGAGGTGCGTAGTGAGGTAACTGATCGTGTATAGGTGCAAAAGGTTGCCAGGACGACTGTTGGAACGTGTGAGGATCCACAACATCGAGTTGGGATTTGTATTGCGTGGAAGGGTGGTCAGGCCTCCACGAATAGCTTGGGTAATCACACAACTTGGGATTAGGTATATCAGGATAATGGGCCGAGGTGAGTTCCGGGACAGTGTCATATGGATACACATGTTCCGTGGTGGTGTCGGATGGATATGGAATGTAAGGTCACTCATGGGACATGTGATCGGCATAATAACAATGGGTGCACAACAAAGGAGGAGGGATGGTGACACTTGACACCGAGGGTGATGGTATAGAAGGTGCAGGCATGGATGGGTCAAGAGTACCAACGGTACTCGTGAGAGAGGTGAAACGACTAAGAATATCATTAAGAGACGACTCTAAATCACTCTCACACGTGTCACGTGTCAATGGAAAATGACCAAAGTAGTCCCGTAAAGGACGTTCTTCGACCATGAGGGGAGAAATATTTTTCTTTTGGTTTTTAAAATTTTTTCAAAAGGAAAGAAAATATTTTTTGGATTTTCTAAAAATAATGGAAGAAAATACTTTTGGATTTTTCAATAAAAATAAAGAAAGAAAATATTTTTGGATTTTTGTTAAAAAATAAAGGAAGAAAATCTTTTTTGATTTTTTTGGAAGAAAAAGGTGGGGAAAAATATGTGGACTCTTTGAATTTGCACGGACTAACTAAAATCGACCACCAAACAATGGAATTGGACACACACACAAGTCAAGAAAGTTTCCACACTAGCACATAGCCAATTTTTATCTTTAGATTAAGTGAAAGGGTAGTCAAATTTTAATTAAGTCCGTGGGCGATAAAATTCATGGAATTGTCTAAGTGATCGCCTTTACAAAATTTATTCTCCTATTGGGCTACCTAGTTGATTGATTTTAAATTTAGTGATGGCTCGAGTAACACACAATGATAAGCGAGTGAGTCAGGTGATGAAATGCCTTCTCGTGAGTGACCGGGTGTAGGTCTTAGTCAATTATTTCATCACACCATTCAAAAATAAATACGAGAATAAAATCACATAAGAGCACACAAAGCACACACAATAATTGACTCGCTAACAGGAGAGGCGCGAGTGTTACAGAAATGTACCTCCCACGATTTTTACGCCGTGGGGTGCCGAAAAATTTTGAGTCGACCGGGGGGAGATCACGCCGATCTCAGTCGTCCCCGGGAGTCCTACTAACCCAAAGTAGAGAGGCTTCTAAATACTCGCCCTTGGACTCCCTCTCTCTACCTTGTCCGGTCTTCCTATCACGCTTGGATTCAATTATTACAATTTTAAGATGAAAAATAAATGGTGTCCTATGCACCGCAATACAAGCCAAGAATTGAATAATCCTAAATACAAGGCTTCTAAAAATATAAAAATGGTACTAAAAGGCAAAAATATACAAAATAAATGAACTACAAAATTGAATCCGCTCCGAGCGCTTCACGATACCAAGAATGGAAACGACGCCATTTGATAACTAGAACTTTTCTACATCCCCAGCAACGGCGCCATTTGATAACTAAGCTTTTGTGTCTGTCGTTGTTGAAAGCCAAGTTAGTCAAAACCTAATTTACCTACAAAATATAACAACTCAAGTGTAGCGATAAATAAGGGTATCAATCCACATCCTAGGGAGTAAGCTAGAGACAAATTCATAAGTAATTCACTTTTTATTTTCTTTTTGTTTTTAACTTTTCTACTTTTTTTTAGCTTTTTCAAATTTTAAAACAATAGGGTGAGGTGAGGTTTTAAACTAAACTAAGATAAAAATAACTAACTAGAAAGTTACTAAAATGAAAACGAAATGTAACACTAAAATAAGAGATAAAGTGAGGCTTAAGGATTTGTTGGCGTGTATGTGAATGTGTATGGGATTTGTGTGTGTGTGTGTCATTTGTACACCTAAAAAATAAAATAAAAGTAAAATAAATAAAATAAAACTACTAAAATTAAAAATCTAAAAATTAAATTCCTATTCTAAAAATAAAATAAAGACTCAAATAAAAACGAAACCAGAACGAAATAAAAGTAAAAATAAAATCTAATAAAACTTAGAATTAAAATCCTAAAAAGAAAATGCCAAATCTTATAAAACTAAAAATACATGAAATCCTAAAAATTCTAATCCTAATATGATAAAATAAAATAAAACTAAAACTAAAAACTAATAAAAATCAAAATTAAATTAAATTAAATTAATAAAATAAAATAAAACATAGAAAATACTAAATAAATCCTAAAAATAAAAATGACTCAAAACTAAAAATCTTAAAAATAATAAAAGACACAAACAAACACACACGGACTTTGGGGTAAGTTTAGGATAGGCTAGGGTTACGGAATAAGGGTACGGGATTAATAATTAGCTCCATAAAATGCGCAATTGTATTGATTTAAGCGTTTGAACTCTGCAATGCACATTAGACCTATAAAATAAACATTTAAGCGCATAAGACCCAAATTGTCGAGAATTAGCAACAAAGGTACGTCTATTCGGGGTATAAATTATACAGTTTTGGGTGCTTATCACACCACCCCCAAACAGAGCGTTGCTAGTCCTCGAGCAATACGATAGAGAGAAAGAGAAAGTTAAGTTACCGAAAGTGTACCACTTTCGCGGGCACTTGGGATTGTACTTAGCATGTGCAACAAGCCTTTAAACCTATAGGTTTTCCTAAAGGACGAGTTGTGTCTCGTGAGGGTTTGTAGGGAATATACCCACAAAATTCTTATTTGCAAAAATTTATTGAAGGGCAGCCAATCTCTTATTAGACATAGAATAATCGCACAATCAATCATGAGATAAATGATTTGAGAAATCCAAGCTAGAATTTATAAAAAAAGATTAGCTAAGTAAATACTCAAGGCACATCCTTCCTAGAACTCAACGTGTGTAGTGTGAATCAGTCAAAACGGGTCGAGTATCATCTAAGTAATTCCTAGAATTCCTCTTTGGAATCAACGCTTCAACTTCAAAATCTCACGGATATATCTCTCTCAAATAAACTCTCAAGATTAGGGTTAGTGTATCGCTCTTGTGTGTGAGAAGGTGAGTAAATGTAAGCAAGTTCAAACGTCTCACACACACATAAGAAAGAATGAACAATTAAAAAGAAAATTGATCTCATGAAAGAAATGATAATCACTATAGTGAGAACGTCGAGTTATTCCCCACGTTGACTACCATTGGCCCGAACACCTAGGGAGAATATGGATGATAATGGGTGAGGGGTAAATGAAATGGATTATGTGGGATGAGGTGAGGTAGGATAGGATGTGATGATGATATGATGGATGGATGGTGGATATTTTTGAAGAGTGTATCACTCATAGACGAACAAATGTCTTTATTTCTTGACTGCAACTTTTTCTTTTTCTTCTTTTCCAAATACACATCAATATATGAGATAAATCTGCTAAAAATACAAATAAACGCAACATAGATTTGTATTTAATTTTTCACTATCTGAATCGGCTTTGGGAGAGATATCCGCTAAAAATGCAAACACTCTCTATGATAGATCATCTCCCTTTTTTACTTTCATTTTTGTTTTTTTCCCTTTTTTTTCTATATATTTTTTATATTTTCCAAATACGCAGCAATATATGAGATAAATCTGCTAAAAATACAAATTACCCCAACATAAACTTGTTTCAAATATCGGCTTTGGGAGAGATATTCGTTAAAAATGCAAACACTCTCTATGACGGATCTTCTCCTTTTACTTTCAACAGTATTCTCTGTGGATATGGAAATGGGCGGTATGGTATATGGTGATGATTGGAAAATGGAAGGTGTATGAATGTATGATAAATGGAATTTGGTTGGTGTATGAGTGAAGGTGTGGTGAAAACCTAGTGATCGGGACAAATTTCAAGACATGTGTTTCTTAAAACTCTAAAGTGATGTCATTCTCAGTGATCAAGCCAAAATTTGAGGAATAATGAGTTCATACAACAATTTAATGCGGACCCAAAGAAGGTTGAATCAACTTGTGACTCGGAGATTGCATAAAACACTCTGAAAGGGTGAAAGGAACAAATCTCTCAAGCTAAAGTCTCTACTAGTGATCCTTAAAGTTTTCTTTAGAATTGTAGTACATCTCAACTCTAAACCGTATTGACATGATAAGTGCTAAAATTTTTGTTGAGTCTAGGAATTCATAGTGCAAAGTGCCTTGTTATGTATCACATAAAATATTTAGAAAAAATATTCTCTAACTTGATTCCTAGACTTTAAAAGGATGGATGATTGAAAATTCACATCATTGATTGAGATGAAAGAAACTACAAGAAATTTTAAAAAGCAGGTTCAAAAATTAAAAAAAATTAAAAAGAGGTACGATTTTGATAAAATTCCCCACCCCTAAACAAAAAGGAACATCGTCCTCGATGTTAAGTAACATTATTTTTTTTAAATTGAGATCATAAGGTAGGAAAGATAGTACCAGAATATACCGCTAGTGAAGTGGACAGATGAAGCGAAGAATAAACCTAAATAAATGATAAGAGAAAAATAAAGGTGTACAAGTCTATAACATGGTAAAGCAAAGGGTGATGTGAAACACCACCCCCTACAAGAAATATGGGCTACCTCCCGGTAGCGCTAAGTTTAATGTCTTCAGCCAGACCGAACCATTCACATCCTAAAGATAGGATATATGAAAGTGCGGGGAGACAGAAAAATTAGGTGATGAGAATCACCCCCAAACAAGACTGGAGCGTCAATCTTGTTGGATAAAGGCTAAGAATGGTCAATGCACTTGTATGGCAAAGTGCATCACGCGATGCAAAGCATCGGTGGACCATGGGCGAGGGGGTAAAAAGGTAAGTGTGGAAAGGGTGAAGAGATATTGGCCACGGGCCTTGTTGAGCCTAAAGGTGAGGGCAACTAGGGCCCTATAAGCATGGCACTCAAGTTGGTGAGGAAGGCAAAAGGGTTTGGCAATAGTGATGGGGTGGGGCTCATAAAAATCACACGACCGTTCTATGAATGGGCGATGATAATGGTCGCGCCGTGACACACCATGGAGCTATCGATGGGAAAAGTCAACACCACAAGAGAGTGGTAGGCATAAAGGAACAAGCTCGGTGTCACAGTGGAGAGTAGCACCATAACTTTCATGGGAGGTGGAGGATGGTTTCAGGTGAGGATCTATAAATGTTGATGGAAACTTGAAATGCGTAAAATCAAGATCCAAACCAGGTGGTGGGATAAAAGGGACAATGGGTGGGTTGGGTGGGATAAATGGTGTATCGGATGGGATAAACGGTGGAGGAAGATGATCCAACTCAAGAGTGGGAGACACACACTCATTAGGAGGAGTAAAGGAATACTCACAAGGGAGTGTGGTTTCTAAAGATGGAGTTGTCAAATTCTCCATAAGAGTTGCATCGGTCAGTGGGGTGGGTGTATAAGACGAGGCACCAAGATCTGAGATAGAGGGATCACAAGAAATATCGGGCTCAAAGGGAGACATGCATGGAGGAATTAGATCCTAATCCAGATAGTTTTGAACTATCAAGGATTCTATCTCAGGAAAATGGTGAACACTTGTTGCCGGATCTAACCTAGGATAAATTCGTTCCTCGGGAACACAAGGGTGAAGCTCGGTAGGTGTAGACTCGGGCATTGTTTTGGATTCAGTGGGAGAGGGAATAGGAATGGGAACCTCAAAGTGGGGTTCATTTGGATATGGTGAAATTTGATCAGTCTCACCATCGAAAGGTAAGTCAACACAATTGTCGACTTGGGGCCCAGACCATGGAATGGTCTCAACTTCGAGATTCTCGTGGTGGTAGGGTTGGTCACACTCAAATTTCGTGTCACAAGAGGAAACATCATCGTCACACATGGTGAAAACGATGGGTGGGGACATGGGAATATTCAACTCTCGCTCACACTCCAATTCATTTAACCTTTGTTCAAGTCTTTCGAGATCTTGAGTTTGAATTGCTTGCTCTTTCTCAAGTATGAACTTTTGCAAGGGGGTTTCGAGAGCAGATGTGGATGATGGTGGTGGTGGAATGATGGATGGTGGCGGTGGGTGATGTGGACACAACTCGCTATAATCGGGACTATATGGAGAATACTCATATGAAGTGGGTGGAGTGGGGCCAAGTTCATCATACACGAAAGGATCGCTTTCGTGATGGACAAATGGTTGATACTCATGAGGTGTGTAGTGAGGTAACTGATCGTCTACAAGTGCACAAGGTTCCCATCACGACTGTTGGAACGTGTGAGGATCCACAACATCGGGTTGGCATTTGTATTGTGTGGAAGGGTGGTTAGGCCTCCACGAATAGCTCGGGTACTCACACAACTCGGGATTAGGTATATCGGGATAATGGGCCAAGGGGAGTTACGGGACAGTGTCATATGGATACACATGTTCCGCGGTGATGTCGGATGGATATGGAATGTAAGGGCACTCATGGGACATGTGATCGGCATAATAACAGTGGGTGCAAAACAAAGGAGGAGGCATTGTGACACTTGACACCGAGGGTGATGGAATAGAAGGTGCAGGCATGGATGGGTCAAGAGTACCAACGGTACTCGTGAGAGAGGTGAAATGACTAAGAATATCATAAAGAGACGGCTCTGAATCACTCTCACATGTTTCACGTGTCAATGGAAAATGACCAAAGTAGTCTCGTAAAGGACGTTCTTCGGCCATGAGGGGAGAAATATTTTTTTTTGGTTTTTTAAATTTTTTGAAAAGGAAAGAAATTATTTTTTGGATTTTCTAAAAATAATGGAAGAAAATATTTTTGGATTTTTCAATAAAAATAAAGAAAGAAAATATTTTTGGGTTTTTGTCAAAAAATAAAGGAAGAAAATATTTTTTGATTTTTTTGGAAGAAAAGGTGGGGAAAAACATGTGGACTCTTTGAATTTGCACGGACTAACTCAAATCGACCACCAAAAAATAGAATTGGACACACACACAAGTCAAGAAAATTCCCTAACTAGCACATAGCCTATTTTTATCTTTAGATTAAGTGAAAGGGTAGTCAAATTTTAATTAAGTCCGCGCGCGATAAAAATCACGGAATTATCTGAGTGATCGCCTTTACAAAATTTATTCTCCTATTGGGCTACCTACTTGATTGATTTTAAATTTAGTGATGGCTCGGGTAGCACACAATGATAAGCGAGTGAGTCGGGTGATGAAATGCCTTCTCGTGACTGATCGGGTGTAGGTCTTAGTCAATTAATTCATGACACCATTCAAAAATAAATACAAGAATAAAATCACATAAGAGCACACAAAGCACACACAATAATTAACTCGCTAACAGGAGAGGCGCGAGTGTTAGAGAAATGTACCTCCCACGATTTTTACGTCGTGGGGTGCCAAAAAATTTTGTGTCGACCGGGGGGAGATCACGCCTATATCAGTCGTCCACAGGAGTCCTACCGATCCAAGGTAGAGAGGCTTCTAAATACTTTCCCTTGGACGCCCTCCCTCTACCTTGTCCGGTTTTCCTATCACGCTTGACTTCAATTATTACAATTTTAAGATGAAAAATAAATGGTGTCCTATGCACCGCAATACAAGCCAAGAATTGAATAATCCTAAATACGAGGCTTCCAAAAATATTAAAATGGTACTAAAAGGCAAAAATATATAAAATAAATGAACTACAAAATTGAGTCCGCTCCGAGCGCTTCACGATCCCAAGAATGGCAACGACGCGATTTGATAACTAGAACTTTTCTACATCCCCGGCAACGGTGCCATTTGATAACTAAGCTTTTGTGTATGTCGTTGTTGAAAGCCAAGTTAGTCAAAACCTCAATTACCTACAAAATATAACAACTCAAGTGTAGAGGTAAATAAGGGAATCAATCCACATTCTAGGGAGTAAGCTAGAGACAAATTCAATTGTAATTCACTTTTTATTTTCTTTTTGTTCTTTTTCACTTTACTACTTTTTTTAGCTTTTTCAAATATTAAAACAATAGGGTGAGGTGAGGTTTTAAACTAAACTAAGCTAAACTAAGATAAAAATAACTAACTAGAAAGTTACTAAAATGAAAACAAAATCTAACACTAAAATAAGAGATAAAGTGAGGCTTAAGGATTTGTTGGTGTGTGTGTGAATGTGTATGGGATTTGTGTGTGTGTGTCATTTGTACACCTAAAAAATAAAATAAAACTAAAATAAATAAAATTAAACTAATAAAATTAAAAATCTAAAAAATAAATTCCTATTCTAAAAATAAAATAAAGACTCAAATAAAAACGAAACTAGAAAGAAAGAAAAATAAAAAAAATATAATAAAACTTAGAATTAAAATCCTAAAAAGAAAATGCAAAATCTAATAAAACTAAAAATACATGAAATACTAAAAATTCTAATCCTAATAAGATAAAATAAAATAAAACTAAAACTAAAAACTAATAGAAATCAAAATAAAATAAAATTATATTAACAAAATAAAATAAAACCTAGAAAATACTAAATAAATCCTAAAAATAAAAATGACTCAAAACTAAAAATCTAAAAAATAATAAAAGGCACAAACAAACACACACGGACTTTGGGGTAACTTTAGGCTAGGCTAGGGTTACGGGATAAGGTTACGGGATTGGTAATTAGCTACATAAAATGCGCAATTGTATTAATTTAATCATTTGAACTCTGCAATGCACATTAGCCCTACAAAATAAACATTTAAGCGCATACGACCCAAACTATCGAGAATTAGCAACAAAAGTACGTCTATTCGGGGTATAAATTCTACAGTTTTGGGTGCTTATCACACCACCCCCTAACAGAGCGTTGCTAATCTTCTCGAACTCTTTCTCTTGTCTCTCTCCCTAAACCCACTTGGCCTTGTCTTTTAGTAGAGGCGCGAAAGGATGAGTTACTTCTGCCAGCGCGAGTATAATCCTATGCAGGTAGGATACCTTTCCCAGGAAGCTCTTAAGTTTTCTTTGACTCTTTGGCGGTGGCATCATCATAATGGCTTTCATCTTCTCTGCATCCACTTGCACCCTTTGTCTATTCACAACAAAGCCTAAGAACCTCCTCGTGGTAACCCCAAAGGCACACTTTAAGGGGTTCATCCTCATTTTATACCCGCGGCACCTCGCGAATACTTTCCTGAGATCCTGTATATGCTTGCTTTCTTTCTTAGACTTCACCACCAGTTCATCCACATAGAATTGTAATATATCATGAAATAGGTCATAAAAGATTGCCATCATGGTCTGCTGGTATGTGGCCTCGGCGTTCTTCAATTCGAAGGGCATGACTGTGTAGTGAAAGTTCCCTAATGGCTTGTGGAAGGCAGTCTTCTCCGCATCGGTAGGATCCATTTTAATTTGGTTGTAGCCAACGTACCCGTCCATGAAGTTATACATCTCATGTCCCACAGTGGCATCAACTACGCTATCTATGCTTGGTAATGGAAATTCATCCTTAGGAAATGCCCTGTTCAAGTCATGAAAATCTACGCAGATTCTGATTTGGCTCTTGTCTTTTTTCGCCACTTGCACTATGTTGGAAAGCCATATAGGGTGATGGATAGGCTTGATGAACCCTGTCGATAACAACTTCTCCACCTAAGCTTTTATCTTCAAGTCAAGGTCCGCTTTATATATATGTGTAGCTTGCCTTACTGAGAGGGCATTGGGAAGGATGTTCAATGTATGGGAGCTCACTTCTGCATCTATTCTTGGCATCTCCGTGTACTTCCAGGCAAACACATCAGTGAACTCTCTAAGTAGCCCAATGATCTCTTCCTTCTGTTTCGGTTCTAGACACTTGGAGATTAGGATGGGTATAGTCTGGCCCCCTTCTGGCCTAAACTTGATTTCAACTAATTCTAGCAGTTGTTCTCTGGGTCCATCTTGCATGCATTCTGGAGCTTCTTCTTGTTCCTCAACATGCTCAACAATATGGGATTCATCAATAATAAAACACTCAGGCGTCAGGTCGATGCTCTCGTCCCATAACACCTCCCGCACAGACCGTTATGAGCGATAAATGATCTTTCCATCAGGTAAGACCACCTTCTTGCAGGTTCGAGGGGGCCTAGCCACCTCCTCTACTTTTTTCTTGCCTTTTGCCATGTGGGGGATCACCCTCCCCCCTAGACGATCATGAATGGACTTCTTATGTGGGACACTTCCCTCGGCTACCTTGATCCCTTCTACCTTTCTTGCTTTCTTTCCTCATCTAACTCAGTATAGAAGGCAACGTCCACCAGGTGGGCCTCCTCAATGGCGAAGGGTATATGCATGGCCTTGATCACTACCTTTGTACCTCTAATGCTTACCTTTGCACATTGATGGTAGGTGGAAGTCACTATTCCATGAGTGTGCATCGATACCCTTCCATTGAGTAATTGGTAGCTAGTGTTAGCATTTATAACATGAAACTTGATGTGGTAGGTGAAATTTCCTAACTTTATTACCACATCCACATATCTAATAGACTGCATTCTAGCATTGTCAAATTCGAAAATTACTAGTGGTACCGGAACCACCTTCCCCTGGTCAATTCTTGTTTCATACAATGTACTGATGGGCATGATGTTAATAGATGCTCCCACATCCATTAACACCCTAGGAAATGAGACTCCATTGACCGTGGATGTAACATACATCGGGCGGTTGTGGAAGTAAGGCACCAACCTATCTGCTTCTGAGAACACCACTTCAGAAGTGTACTTCTTAATCATCCTTCTTATTAGCCCCTGCTAATTTAGCGAAGTGTCTCCATGCTGCTGCGCTACCTCCAAGACTTTTCTCGTGATGGCCACCCTTGTGTTGTACTTCACCCCTATCTGATCAAAAAACCACTTGAACTTGGGGCTCCTTGCTATGGCCTTATATTCGGAATCTAGGTCTACCTCATACGTCTGGGCACTGCAGACATACTCCACCTCAGAGGTCCTTCCCTCATCTAGAGCGAGAATGACATCTACCTCACCCTCCGAGAGGGCCACTTCCTCAACTTCCCCGCTTCGATCTTCTTGTTCCAGAGTGAAGAACCACCCCTCTTGCTTTTTTTCTATCTCAAGTCTTCTTAGTGATAGATTTTCTAACTCCTCACATAACTGATCGCCTCCCTCCCACTCCATCAGACCTTTGGTAGCTTCTTCATCATAAGCAACTACCATGTTGGCGGTACCAAAGTGATGTGCAGCAAGTGGGTTCTCATTAACATCCACAGGGGGTATCTTCAAGGTACCATTGGCCACCTTCTCGCTAATGATCCTTCGCAAGTAGTAACAATCTTTGGTAGAATGTTGCACCCATTGGTGCAACTCATAGTACTTCGAATTGGCTTTGTCAGTTGCAGTTAGGGTTTCTCCTTTTAAGAGGGGAAGTCCTGCTACCCCTTCTCATACTAAGGTATGGTAAAAATCCATAGCCTCAGCTACGCTGCATGGTAGTGGTGGTGGGGCATCTTCCCCAAACTTTATCTTGTTGCTGGGACTTCCCGTCTTGGCCACAGAGCCTCCTTTATTTCCTTTGGGACTCCCATTCACATAGTTAATAGCTTGCCTCCTTGAAACTTGAAACCTACTGGAATTCAGTTGAACTTGCGTCCTCTAACCCGGGGCCCTTGGTTTGATTATCATAACTATGTTGCTAGTATCCCTGGTGAACTCTCTAAAAGTTTCGTCTCTAGTTTTGTTGATCAAGTGCAACTTGTACTCTTCTAAGAGTCCTTCCACACATATCTGTAGTAACCTGACCTTCGCCACATCCTCATGGACATCTAAGGACCTCTCATAAAACCACTTGATGTAGTGCATTAACTCTTCTCATGGCTTTTGGACCTCTTGTTCTAGGTGCCTCAATGTAAATTCATCCTACACCATAAAGAACGTTTGGAGAAACTGCCAGTGCATCTCTTCCCAAGTAGGGATGCAGTTAGGTGCAAAATGGGAATACCATGAATAAGCCTTCCCAGTGACGGTCTTAGAGAACTCCCTCAACCTCAACTTCCTGTCACCAGCATGCAATCCCAAGTACTCGACAAACCTCTTATCGTGCTCTTTAAGGTTCTCCCCCTGCCGCTGAACTTGATAAATTTTGGTGGGATATACCCCTCAGGGTATGGTTTTACATTTACTTCCTACGGATAGGGGTCTTGTAACTCCTCATATAGTTGTGGACCCTCCCTTTGGTAGGAGGAGAGTATCTTCCTCACTTACTCTAGGGTAACGACCTTAGAAGGTAACTCCTCTAAACATATGCTTTTATCAGTAGGTGAACCTGTTTGCGCCACAGCCTGCTCTGGCGCCACTTTTCGGGACAGAATTGTCTCCGCCGAAATCGCAACAGGGGTGGCTACCCCTCCAGAAGGGGCAGTAGAAGGTGTCACACAACCTTGACCCAAGATTGATAGATTCACGTTATTTTTCTTCAAGAAGTAAAAAAACATTGCCATAAGATTCATACCTACCATTGGAGCCACTGTCGATGAACTGGTCTGCCCTCCTTGAGGCGCAGGTGCCTTGGCTCCGATCACCACTACTTCTTCCTGGGTAGTCTACTCACTGTGATCTCCATTACCAGATAAAGTGTCCTAAAAACCAACTTCTTAGAGACAATGAAACCTTCTTTGTCCATTAAAGCAAGAATACCTCCCCAGTAGAGTCGCTAAATGTGGGAGGGTAGTGACACTGGTGTCTATAACTAACCGGAAAGGATGAGGCGTGAACCACTCCAATGGAAATTGCCTGCAAGGTCTTCAAGGTCTTCTGCTGCAACTTCTTAAGAAACCTTCTCCTTCTGATAACAATGGAACTCAAGCTTTAACTCACTCCCTGCAAGAAGATGAACTTTCACTGCACAAATAGTAATTTTTTCAAGGCAAACACCTGAGAATGATGGATGTCAGTGGGGAGTGAAGGAATAAGGCACTCAGCACTAAGAGAATGAGCAGGGAGAGAATACTCAGGTAGGTCTGGTGTGATTTTGGCAGAGTAACAGTGAAATTTCAAATTGTCTTCCTTTGACCTTGACCGAAGGTCTATTTATACTTGGGCATTAGGGCTGAGTTAGCACTTTTGGGCGCCAAAATTGAGAGGGTTGGTGGGGGACAATGTCATAAGTGTACCATTTGTCCCTACCTGTAGGCAACCCTTCCTGTCCCCTCCTGCAGGCGCCACCTGGCACCAACCAAAGTCAAAAAGCACATATGTCTCCTAATGAAGACAAGATATCTGATTTGGTAAATATCTTTTAAAATGGTAAATTGGGGTCAAATTTTGCAAATCTTGAGAGAGGGGGCCTTAAGGACCCCTATATTCTAAAATCATTTTTTTTCTTGAGAGGGAACTCGAGGACCCCCTCTTCTGGAAAAGTCATTTTTTATAAAGATTTTATTCCTTATGAGTAGTCAGCTCTTTGGCTGCTCACTTCACTTGTGACCAAGTGTGAAGTGCTTGTAGTCTTGAGTGACTTCTTAGTATTACTACTAGTATTCGTTCCATCCTATAATGCTAAGTGGTTGAGCTTTCTAAACATACCTTGTCCCTCAGTCGCCAAGCCAAAACTCCCAGGAGGTCCCAACTGGCCTACTTGAGCCCTGCTTGCTCAACTAGGCAACTTGTATAAGAAAATAAGTGTTAGTAATTCTATTCTTTTTCATGATGTTGTTGAGGCACCCTAGTGGGGGGTTCCTTCCCAAACTTCATTTTTCTATTAAATAAGCCTTGGGGGGGGGGGGGGGGGGGTCCTTCTCAAATTTCATTTCTGCAGTGGCCCTTGTGGGGTACTTCTTCAAATGTCATTTCTGCAGTGACCCTTGTGGTGACACTTCTCGAATGTCATTTCTGTACAAACCCAACAATGCGCAAAAGACTTTTATGTGTGGAAGTAAACTTATTGTTGAGTAAACACCTTAAACCTACGAGTTTATATGAATGATGCAAAGGGGACCAAATTAAACTTTTACTTAATCCGTTAACTTTATGAAAATGAATTTAATTTTCAAAGTTAATTAACAGTCCAAATTATTATATTGTTAAATCAAGGTGATTTACAAAAATAATAACAAATTCAATTTTAGGCGAGTTTCTATTTAGTTAAACCTACTTTTTTATGTGAGGTGATATACGAAAAATATAAAGCACACTGTGTTTATTTTACGTAGCAAAAACCCTTCCCCGGAATAAAAATGACGGACTCCTCTAGGAGTCACCTAATCTACTTCCACTAAAATAATAAATCAATAGGGACGATTTACAAACAACAAACTCGACAAATAAAGAAGAAAGATATAGCGATTACCCCACTCGACCAAGACTCCTGCCTGGTTGCTTGTTATGTTCTCTCTTTAAAACTGTCCTCGCTTGTTCTTGTGTTCTACACATCTCAACTTCTCCCTTTTGCTCTTCTTAGCTAAAGATTAGCTCAATGCCTATTGTTTTATTTTCTAGTGAAGTGATTGTGTGTGGTGTGCTATCTAATATGAATACACACCCACACTTAATGAATACACACATAATGCAATGCAACAGATTATATCTCCTATATATCTTCGCAAGTCTTATGTCATTCAAATCAAGTCTTCTTGACTTTGAATACAGTTTTGAAAACTTTCTTTTCTTTCTTTCAAACTTGAACACTACACTTGTTCAAATATTTACACAAACAAATGTGTCTACGTGAATATAACGTGAGTGATTATATTTGAGTGATATGAGATGAAAATAGTTCCTGAAAATCACTTACACAATCAAGTAATCATGTTCACAGAATAATGAGTTCAAATATATTCAATCAAGTCAGATAGTCAAATATTCACAATATATTTTTCAAAAAATAAATATTAGATTAAATCATATTTTAATCTAAAATCTTATCAAGACTATTTTCACAAATATTTTACATTAAATCAAAACAGTCTTAAGCACACAATAAAATAATATTCACTCCAGATTTCAAATCTTCACAAATCAGATCTAAAAAATCTTAGGTTTAACTTTCTAAACCACCAAAAATATAAATCTGAATATTAACAAATATTTTCTGAAAAATATGTTTTAATACAAAATGTTTTTAAAACATTCAAGATCTCACAAATAAGTCACAAGCAGAATATTCACACAAAATTTAATTTCGTGAATAGTGTGTGTTGTGTACAAATATTAGATCTAAAGACTGATCTAAATAATACACACAGATGAGAGAACTCACTTACAAAAAAATGTACTCTTGAAAATTCATAAGTGCAGATTTACAATGAGATAAGTCCAATCTTCATTTTCGTTTTGACAGAAATAAACACTTGAAGATGACACAAAAATATTTCCGGTTTAATCTCTCTCTCTATCTAAATATTTGACAGAGTTCTGCTGCAAAAATAAATTTCTCAGCTCTGCAAAAATGATGCACAAAGGGTACTATTTATAAAGTGCACAAATGTGTGCAGATTTGTGTAAAATAGGGTCACATGGATTACAAAAATTATACACACAACAGTAGATAAAAATAGATCCGAGGGCTCACAAAGAAACACAAAGTGTAGTGTTAAAAATGTGACATGTGTAGTGCAAGCTGTTATACACTAGCAGAATAATAAACAAAACGTTTATTAAAACATATTATGGTTATTCATTTATTAATTAAGTTGTGTCACCTAACTAGATTACCCGGAATTGTACCATCAGCCCGAAATATCATCATGTAGAACTTATTCCTCAATCTCACATGTTACGGTTAACAACCTTTTTATATTTAAATATTCTTTAATATATTGTATAGCACTATAATAAATTAACTCGACCAAATTCGTGCCTAAAAGCTCATAGCACTAGTCCAAATTTCACCCGATTCCATATCCCAACTCGAAATTTAACTAACCATACCTTAACTAATTTATTAAAAGGGTGACACTCAACCAAAATGCTCAAACTCACTCCTTGTACCCGTACTCTAATTTCATCCGAAATTTCCATTTGAATTCGTTCATATCTTTGTTGTTCATCCTAAACACTCTAAATCCATACCCCCAATTCCTTCCCATCAAATTACAAGGTAGAAATAAGTTACTTAATATTTTTCAGAGTCCTACACTCACCTACGCACATCCCTAAGTAATCCAGATTTGATTTCTCATAAAGGATTTCAGCTTCGGACACCTTTCATTAATAAAATCATAACTAATTAAAAAAAAATCAGAAAATACGAAACTGGCGGCCACACATTTGTAACGAAAAGATCTATCTTCACGTCCAAAGTCATGGTCATTTGAACGAGACAAAATCTCATTTTAATGAGTGGTATTGTCGTTCAAACGAGACACGAGGTCGTTTGAATGACTCTGGTGTTCAATCTCCTCCATCGTTGCCTAGAAAACCCATTTCCACCATTACAACTTTTAAACCATCGTTCTTTACAAATTATTTTTCCAAAACATTCCAAGATTCATCCTTAATTCACCCATTTGATTTACTCAATCTAACTATATCATATACACAAATTGGGGAATCAAAATCCACATATTCTTATCATCTCTACAGATTTTTAAGTCACAACATGAAATCACCAAATTTAAATGTACAAATATCCCTAACATATTTATCAATTCAAACTTTCTATAATATGAGTAGGAAAAATGAAATTAATCAAATGCAAGTTAAACCACTTGCCTTAGGGTTTGTAAAATCAGATTCTTTGATGAAGATGATGGGTTGATTCAATGTTTTCCTCTATTGTTCTTGGGTTAATCTCTTATTTGGCCCTCCTCAATTTACTCTTCTAAAAATGAATTAAAGTTCCCTCACCCTTTCACAATTAGGGTTATTAACTTCAATCCCGTTTTTGGGCTTATGGGCCTTCTAAAAGGGCCTAAACAATTATTTGGGAGTTCAATTCTGCCTGGAAGGTCCCAAAACCCATATTATACCTATGGACACTCATTTCCAACTATTTTGACCCATCTAAACTAAACCATCACTACACTAAAATGGGCAAATTGACACCCTTCCAGCGGCTAGACTTGTCACGATCAATGACCGCGACAAAAAAACACGCATTTTTTGTCACGGTCATTGACCTTGACAATCATTATTATATTGTCACGGTCAAGGACCGTGACATGTCGGTGATAAATTTTGCAGTAAAAAACCCTTTCCCCTCCTTTTTTCCTCACCGATTTCTTCCCTCCTTTTTTTTCTCTCTCTCTACGCTGCTCTCTCTCTCTCTCTCTCTCTCACACACACATTTATATATATATATATATATATATATGTGTGTGTGTGTGTGTGTGTGTGTGTATGTGTGTGTGTGTGTATAAATGTGCGTGTGTGTGTATGTGTGTATGCGTGTGTGTGTGGTGGGTGGTGGGTGGGGAGGGGGTAGGGTTGTGTGTGTGTGGTGGGGGAAGGGGGTGGGGCGTGGTGTTTGCGCGTGTGTGTGAGTGGTGGGGTTATTTGTGTGTGTGTGTGGTTGGGGAAGGGGGGGGGGGCATAGATGGGTGGGTGGGTGGTAGGGTAGGGGGTGGGGTTGAGCGTGTGTGTGTATGTATATGTGTGTGTAGTGTGCATGTTTGTGCTTATGTGCGAGAGGGGGAAATGATGCGCGAGGTGGGGTTGTGTGCGTGTGTGTGTGTGCATGTGTGTGGGGAGGGGGGGAAAGGGGTAATTGAGGTGGGGGGGGGGGGGGGGGGGGCTTGTTAATTTTTTTTATTAAATTTTGATTGGTTTATTATATATTTTTCCTCATATGCAAGTAGTGTCCCTTGTAAATGAATTGATTGACTATTAATTTTTTTAGGAAATTAATATTTGATTTCCCCTCATTGTAAATTAGTAAAATAATATATGATTGATTATGAAAGTAAAATTGCTCCTCATTGTAAATTAGTAAATTAATAATTGTATTCTTTAATTGTTAGTTTAATTGATGAAAATAATTAATTGAGTAGATGAATTAGAAGGAGTACGGGATACACATTTGTTGTTGACATTGCGTTTGGATTATAGTGGATCAATATTGGGTTGGTTAATTTCAAAAGTGGCATGACCACTGGATTATTGTCCATATGGGGGTGGGATTTTTCAAATTTTTTGAAAATTACTTTGGATATCAAACAATATATATATAGTATCATAATTAAATGAAACATACTTGAAATTACATATAGTGCGCATAGATACTATCCTTCTAGTTCTTATGCGTACGCATTCAATAGACCTTAGACCCATTCGAGAGTCATTACCCCTGTAATGAGATCTCTCGAATTGTCCCGTTTGGACAGTTTGAGACTGGATAATTTCTATATAATATTCTTAGTTGCTTAAAGTTGTTACTTTTGGAGGAAGTTCTGCAATTGTATCCTAATGTTCTCTGGGTACATACTAGATTGACAAGTTTGACTGTTATTTCAATTGATCAATTGAAACAACACTCATACTTGCCAATCTACGTCGTGTACTGGAGAACTACGGGGATATGCTGCTGAATTATTCTCAAATTGTAATGATGTGCATGAGCTGTTAATTATATTATAGAAAAATATGGTCTTGAATGGGATAGGACCACTCACCCTTTAGAGGAGATGGAGGAAATAGAAATTTCTATAATAAATTGAATTTGAATTTGAAATTTAAAAACCGAATATAAATAAGACATAATTAAATAAAACATACCATAATTAGAGGAGAGGTTTCAAAAAGTCCCCAAACCAAAACCACCACTCACCACCACCAATTTGGACGGAATTGTGACCGGAAAGAAGCGAGGACCAGCCCTTGAACAACAACAACGGACCAAAACATCATATTTATAGGCAAGTGTTTTATCTTGCAAAGATTTAAAGCATATAGTTTACATGTTTTTATAAAATTGAAGATTTATCATGAAAAATGAAAATCGAATGGATTTGAAAGGTTTAAAATCATAATCTGGATAGGTCTTGCATGTAGTAATGTTGGAGATGATAACAACAACGAATTTATGATTTATGGGTAGAGAATTTATGAAATTTGATTGAATTATGTGATGTTATTTAAGAGTTAGGAAAACTAGGTTTTTATATGAAAATTGGGTAATTTGATCCAAGAAATTGATGTTATATGTTGATTTGATGAATATAAAAGAAGGATAATGATGTAAATATGTCAGTAGGACAATTAGTATACTTACTTGTGATTTTTGGACGTTGGGATGAAGAATTTGAGGTGTAAAAAGATGAGAACCCATAACTGTTAAGAATTTCTGGGTTGATACCTGCTTGATCGATCGATCGACTCAAGAATGTCGATCTATCGAATCATCGATCGATCGACCCCTTTTCTTCGATCGATCGACCCCTGCTGATTTTTGGCAATTGTTTCTCTTTAAGGTTTAATGATTATTCCAAAGCCGATGTTTGTTAATAGGGTGATTAATATAATATTGTGGGACTTAGATAAAGGAAGTACGGTCTTAGTATTATCAAAAAATTTGATAACTTATGGAATTTAATGTCATTGCTTACGAGAGTCTACCGAGTAAGGTGAGATTATAAACCGTTCGAATTGGAACTATATTGGGAATTAATGATGATGTAAGGTTAATGGCAGTAACGGAGGGACTTTAAGTACTAATATAACATTAGAAACTAATAAGAGACCTGGTAACCTTTTGTGATAGGTTTAGGTACTCAAATTGATATGGCGAGAGAGTTATCAAACGGAAAGTATATTATGTATAATGTTCGGGGTAAACTTGCTACATATGAGATTAACTAGATGAAATGTGTGAACATCTATATTGATATATGATTACTTAGGTTGTGCGAATGCCTAGTGTATGGATTTCTTATGTGCATAACATACCTACCATACTTGCTATCACGGGAGGTCAGTTTTATTATGGAAAAGGACCCTCTTATCCTTGTGTGCCTTCGGGGTGATTTAGACTGGTACCTTAAGGGCATAGTACTGTGAATGACTTATTTATGAGTTGATAAGTCAGCTGGCCATGGGAGCGTAGGTATGTGCGTGACCCATTGGGTATGTGAACTATGTTCGCCTCCAATATGTGTGATTTGTATTTAGACGGTTCCAGAGTGATTCGAAACATGTGATCCTTACGTACGTGATGTACATGGATTTGATAGCAGGGTATGTGTGCAATGCAGCTTAGCCTAGGGGTGCCATAGATGTATATATGTACTGAGAGTTTTATACTTATGTACTTGTGACTGGTTCATTGTTACTTAGTAGATGTGAATAACTAAGATATTTGAATGGGTTAAGTAAGAGAATTTAATCAATACTTGAGATAAGTAATTTAATGAATGTGAACATGGGATATAAATATGGCTTTTTTGGGGGTTACGTGTAGATACTCTATGTTAGAATATGAAGGCAGGAGTGGTACAAACTAGTTAGATAGTGGCATAACTAGAATGGGTTAAAGGCATACGTTAGGCGTGCACAATAGTTGAGAGGTGAGAAACTCATGTGAGAGTACGCAACTAACGTGTTTATAATATGTGTTGTTTATTTGAAATATAAACACTTGCTAAACTTTTAAACTGTTTTCACATCTGGCTCTGACCCGTTTTCCTCCAAATCTATTTTTATTTTGTAAAAACATTTATGTTCCCAGCCACACGGACGCCAAGCATAGGACTTCCCTTCTGATGACGTGATGTAGCTACTGTGGAAGTTACAGGATCTTGGTAGTAAACGCTCTCATTTTATCCTTGATTCCTTCACAGTCATTTGTATCAGTTAGGGCATGTCACCCATTCTTAATTAGAGGTTGTAGTTGCAGACTTTCATTATTTCAGTTCTTGGTTTATTATTTATTCAGACTCTTGTATGGGGACATTATTTACTCTAGCATCTGTTTTATTGGAGTGTTTACTCCAGACTTATTTGATTTCATCTCGTTGAGTATTTATATGAGATTGTTTATGCGTTTGATGGGTTATAAATAAATTCTTGTTTAATTGTTGGCTTAATTAATAAAATTTGACATCTCTCTTTTAAATATTAGGTGGCTAGTAATTAATTAAATACTTTTCAACAGTGATGCTAAGACTGAACCAACTTGATATTCTGTTTTAATTTAATAATGTAGTAGCTACCCGTTATTTAATTAGATGGGGTGTTACAGTTCCCATATGGTCTCTATGATTTCCTTAAGGGCTAAGTCCCCTTCATGGAACCACAGTCTTGTACTATCTTGTTGAATGATCGCTTTATCCGGCGATGGTACCCATATATGTGATATAGGGCCTTCGGTCTCCTTTCGTCCAAGAGTGAAAACTCGTCAAGATGTCTGATGCAAGTATTCATCATTGACTTCACTTTCAAGCATGACGTGTAGTGAAGGAATTTCTAGCTGCACGGGTAGGACTGCTTCCACGCCGTAAACTAGAGAGTAAGGGGTATCCCCAATAGATATTCGAGCTAGAGTGTGGTAGCCCTAGAGGATGTAAGGGATACGGTTGTCCCAATCTTGTCAACTCTCAGCCATCTTACTGATGATGTATTTAAGGTTCTTATTAGCGTCTTGAACTGATCCATTAGTTTAAGGTCGGTAGGGAGACGATTTGTGTCTGTGAATCCCATACTCGTCGACCACTTATGTGACTTCTTCCTTGAAATGTAACCCGTTGTATGATAGTAGCTCATGCAGGACACCATATCGGTACATGATATTTTTTTAGATGAATTTGGACACCTTTTTTTCATTAAGAACTGCGTATTACTCGGCTTCGACCAATTTAATGAAGTATTCAATGGATACTAGGATGAACTTATGCCTGTTGAACCCTTTGGGTGCAACCTTCCCTATGATATCGATGCCCCATGTGGAGAATGGCTAGGTAGAGGCTATGTTGTACCATTACCGTGGAGGTAAGTGTTAAAGGTTAGAAAATTGTTGGCATTTAAGACATCTTCGAATGTAGGCGATTCAGTCCTGAACCATGGTAATCGAGTTGTAACCCGGTCGGATGATTTTCTTGGCAAGAATATGGCCATTAATGTATGGTTTGCATTCCTCACTATGGATTTTCTACATCATATCTTCAATGTCAGTCCCTGCGATGCAGTGAAAATGGGTTCCATCGAAGTGTCGATTGAAGAATGCTTTTTTGAAGATAATGTACTGGGCAGACAATTTACAAAGGGTTACTTAATCTTCTTGTTATAACCTTAGGGGTACCTAACTTGTTTGAGGAGGGGCCAAATATCATCGCACAACCATTCGACTATATTGGGATCTTCTTATCTATTGAGCTCAATGTGGTGGCAGTGGCTTGGTTTATCTTGCTTTTGGACTAGAAAAGGGGCATTGTTATTCCTTCGAGCATGTCAATCATTGAGGCTAATGTAGCAAAGGCATCGGCTAGGCTATTCTTTACTGGGGGCAGATAGTGGAAGGTGATTTTTTAGAATTAGGAGTACAACTCTTCTAGGTGGGCATAGAAGGGTAAGAGTTTATCGTCCTTGACTTTCGATCTTGTGAATACTTGATCGATGATGATAGATGAATCCCCATAGACATTTATGTTTCGAATTACTCTTTAGAGGTGAAATTTGTGGCCTATCAAGCACGCCTAGTATTCAGTCATGTTATTGGTGCAGTGAAAATCTAACTTAATGATAATGGGAGTGTGAGAGTCATTATGGGCAATTAAGAGGATTCCAATGCCATACCATTTCTTTTTGGCTGCGCCGTCAAAAGAATATTTTCCATCAAAGGCCTTCTTGGGATGTAGAGAGGATATTCTCATCTGAGAACTCAGAAATCCAAACATTGGTTTCTTCCCTTGGGTAGTCAGAGATGGATATTCCTTTCATTACTTTCTCGGATAAAAACATGACCCATTAAGCCATTCGGTTAGACATGATAGGTTTTTAGAGTAGGTACTTGATATAATCCATTAAGAATATAAGTTTGATGGGAAAGGTGAGCATGTAGTGCCTTATCTTTTGGTTGACCCAAACAATGGCAATACATGACTTTTCCAAGGTTGTGTAGTTAACGTCGTAAATGGCTAACTTGCGACTGGTGTAGTAGATGGATCAATCTTTGTGGGATTCTTTAAGGTATTGGGCTAGTAAATCCTCAGATGAAATGTCAGTTACGGTTAGGTAGAGGATTAGGGGAAGACCGTGCTGTAATTGCATGAGTACCGGAGGTCTAATTAGATTTTGCTTCATTTGGTCAAATGCTTCTTGGCAAACTTCATTGTAAACTTTGGTGGAATCCTTTCGGAGTAGTTTGAAGATGGGATCACAAATGGCACTACAAAAAAAAGTAGCTTTTGAGAGGGTATCCTAACAGTCCCAAAAGATCATTTATCCGTCTCAAATATTTTTTGTGACGCTATTTGGGATGTCTAGGGGGTCTTTTTGATAGGGGGTTATAAATACTTTTTGTGACCCGATAGCCATCTGAAAAGAGTTTTTTGAGACAGGAACAAATCCGTCTCAAAAGGTCCTTATTTTATATGACCCTTTTGAGACGGAACAAAAGTTGTGACAAAATATTGTTTTTGAGATGAGAATTAATCTGTCTCAAAAGTTTTCTATTTTAGAAGAGCTTTTTGAGACGGCAACATAGCCGTATTTAATATATTTTTTAGACAATTTTAACCATCCCAAAAGAGGTGATGGTATCTTAAAATTTTTGCACTAATATTTTGTGGAGAATAAAATATACCGCTAAAGTTTAATATAAAATTGAGTTACATTTGAAACAACACAAATAACGAATAATCACAAAATTTAATACATAAGATGATTTTCAACCAACACAACGAATTATTGCCATTCAACCATAAATAGGGTTCTTACAACCATCTCCAAATATTCATCAAAATAAGAATTATAACACAAAGTTCAAATATTTGACTTGACAACAAAAATACATTAATGCAATAATACTCCAAACACGATATGTCTTTATCAAAGTAATTCAGCAACACTGAAGCGTACGACCTCCAAAACAATTGATTAACATTTGCATGTTCTACAAAAAATATCACCTGCACAAAAAAAAATAGTGTCAAATATGTCAAAATTAATGCCCCTCTTCAACAATACAATGTGAAAAATGAATCAATATAGTATATTTTCATGATAAAAACAATATAAATATCTAACTACTAATATTTTTTAAAAAATTCGGCAGAGTATCCTTTTTCTATTCATTATAACCACCGGTAGTCAACCTATTTTAAACATTAAAATTTATTCAAAGAATGATATACACCAACCAACAGATATTTTTAACCACCACCATAATAAATTATCACCACCATAACAAATTTTCTCCACCACCATTGAAAATTTAACTTGAAACGAGAGAATTTTCCATTATATATAAATAACTATATATATTAATTATATTGTATTACCTAGTCGGACTGAATCATCGGGGTAGTGGAAGCATGATGAAGGGTAATACTTTGGAATAAACTTTTCATTTCACTTCGTATATCATTCTTAATCTGTAATAAAGCTTGTTGGTCTCGAATATCTAACTCTTCGAGCTCCTATTGATGTAGAGTCTCTCGGTCTTCAGCTCCTTTCTTTAACTGGTTAATTTCTTCCAATGATAATTGAGATGAACATTCTTTTGTCGACATTGTCCTAATACCTTATCTCTTTAGTAAATCATACCCAAGCCCTCAATATCCTACTACATCAGTAAAAATCTTGTTCATAACATCTGGGTCATTTTGTTGCTCTTCTGGTAGCTCATTTAGTCGTATTTCAAGCATTTTCTACCAACAGAATTAATATTATAACTAATGAACATAAAATAATTTTCAAGAACACAATTTATAACAAATATTAAATAAATCTTGCAAGCATCACTTATGAATTAATATTTATACATATCGCTCTATCAAATGATTCATCTTCGACACTGAAAGGTTTATTATTTGGAGCTTTAGTGGCTTTCCAAATGCTAATATTGTCAATGGGCTCCCCCTATTCTATCCTCTCAAAAAACAATGTATATATATTAATACTATTATCTTAAAATCAAAAATATTTATAATAATAAAAATCCCAACCTCTTTGGCTATTTTAGCATGAGGCTTTCGTCCCGTACTTGAGTAAGAACATTCAACTTCATGGTTCTTAGTGTTTTGATCCGCAAGATCCTAAATATTTGAAGAAATAAAAATAAAAATTATGCTACTAGTGACGAAGAATGTAGTTATAAAATTCTTAATAAGAGGTGATACTTATACCTTAATCTTCTTTAGACCCCAGTAGTTCACCAATTCAGGCCACTGAACTTTTTCGATTCATTTAGGCGTATAACTCAACCACTCTTCATCTATTTTAAACTTTATATAGTGATTCATCTTCACTCGATGCTTCCATTACTTCCACACAAGTCCCATCCCTGCAAAGAGAATTGTTTAAAACCTTCTGGTGCATTTGTGTTATTCTAAGAACAAAAAGAATAAATTAGTTAAAACTTGACAACATAATGTACAACGACACAAATAAATAAATGAAACTAATAAGTTACCCTGACTTCCTTCCAAATATTGTCAAGTGCTTCCTCATCCGCCTCGCTCTAATACAACATTATTAATGGAAATAAATTTCCACACCTTACATAATAACCTAAATGTGACATCAATTTACTTTCAAGCTTACAAACTGGATGACAAAGTTCATTCCATTCCAATATCTTCTTTTTATTATCATTCCATTCAAGCCAAGGCCTTGCCCCCTTTCTAACCCTTTTTTTACTAGTAAGGGTAGTCATTGTAACTGAACAAAAAAAATAGTAAATAATATTTATACATCTTGTTCAATATGAATATAAACATAAAATGTAATACAAATGGAGATATACAAACAGTGCACTGTGTAACACACCATACATGTGAGATCCTCACCATCTAAAGAGGATGGAGGATTGGCATTCCCAACTGAATTATCAATCCGCTCAATATTTGGGATAAGTTGACTTGTAGGTGTTTGAAAAAAAGAAACTTGAGCTCTTGAGTTGCGGTGTGTATTATGTGACTGGGATGTTAATTCACAATTTAGGAAAAGTTCTGGTTGCATCTCTCTATTTTTATGGTCCCTTATGTTGTGTTGCATGGAAGTAATTTGAGATGTCCTCTCTAAATCATTTCTCATTAGAGTTGTGAGTGGTTGCTTCTCGAGTAGTCTTTCCTCGACTATGAGGTTGGACATAGTCAACCGATGCCGACGACGCCTCAATGTCATGGATCTGTATATTTACATTTATCATAGCAAGAAGTTACATTTTAGTTATATATCACATTTCAACATCGGTTATAAAACTAATAAAAAATGAAACAAAATATAAAAGGATCGATCATTACATTAAAATGATGATGTTCATTTCAAAATCAATTCCAAGAATAAGAGAACCAAATTAAACCCATTACAGATAAACACTTATTAATTTGAGTCCTATAGATCTTGATTTCATCCATCTCTGTGTAAAACGAACAATTATATCGAAGACAATAAAGTAATAACTAAATTGCACACACTTTAGTAAAAAAAAAGAAGGGGCTGCACACTAATTTTTTAGAAACATGGATATTTTAATAAGTTGAGCAAGTTTTAGGTATTTAAAAATATGCCTATTTATTTAAGGTGTTGAATTTCAACTATCCTAGAAGTCTGAGTATTTAAAAACTCATGAAATGTTTTTTTATAAAATTGAGACATTCAAGTCTCAGTATTTTTTATTATATTAAAAAAATAATAAATGTTTCACATTCAAGGGTGGACAGTTTAAAAACTGATAAAAACTCATGAAATGTTAAACTATTTAATCTAAACCATCAGTTGAGAAGCAAAACATAAACATCCAAAAACTTTTAAGAGTGTGTATGAGATCATAAGGATCATGAGATGTCGTCTTGAAAAGATACAGGTCTCTAGATTTTTCACCCATACCAATCACTTTCCAAGTGTTGAGATCCTGGATAAAAAAAATTATATTGTGAGAAAAGCAAGACACAACTCAAGGATTTGGTAATCTTCACAATATAAAAAAAATTATATTGTGAGAAAAGGAAGACACATCATATAGGATGATTTTATCAGCAAGTTTAATAGTTCCTACATAAGAAACTAGTAACATGAGTGTTATGAACTTGATAATAGGATTGAAATAAGGATAAATAACTTGTCATATGGAAAGTAGAACTAGTGTCTTGATCCAAATACTATCATTAATATGCATATCTTTAATGGAAGAAAATATAGCTGATGAACATAAAGACTTTATAGAATTAATAAAACCTATCATAGATGTGCTACAAGATTGAATAAAATTCAATGATAATGATTGATCAGTCCGGGAATTCGTGGATGAAATTGCAATTTTCGAATTTAGAAGTTGCAAAAGTTTTTGTCATTGGGATGATGTCAAGCCTATTTGAGATGCAGTCTCATTTCAAACCGATGATTCAGTTGACACATGATTGGCATTGGTCTCTAGTAAAAATAGTGTTCATAGAGACATGATCTCATCATTTATTCTAGTCACCCAAAATTGTAGTGACTCTAAGGATGATGTTATGATTGTTGATAGGAGTAATTTATCCCCCAGAGGTACTGAGCTTCCTAAATATAACAAGCACTGGGTTGATGATAAAATGTACCACTCATATTCAGAACCTAAAGGCAGAACTGTTGTTCTTATGCATGAAGAACTTGAATTATTTGTTGCTCATCTTCACGAAAAAATCCAAAATATAATCAAGTTAAAGACCTAGCTTGAAAGAAAAACCTTCAAAATAAATCTTCCTCTCTTTTCTCTATTCCAGTTCTAAAATTTTCCAAACCATCTATCCCAGTTAAACACAAGCTAACTGACCCTCTTTTCAAAAGAATAACTAGATCAGGTTCGAAATCTCTCTCAAACTCTCCCTCTCAAGTAAATTGGTGATCAATTTTCTTTTCTTGAATATTAGAGGAGTTGGTAATAAACCCTCTAAGAGGACAGTTAAGAAACTAATCAAAGATCATAAGTTCCCTTTCTTATCCTTAATTAAGCTCAAAATATCTACTGATAAATTGTGTGACTGCAAGATGAGATGGAAATTTAAAGGAGCTATCTATAATGTCTCTAATAACATTTAGTTTTTCTTGAAATATGGGATCATTGCCACTGTAATTTTGGATGCCGACCAACTGTAATGTTTTAAAATATGTCATAATATGCTTCCTACAGACATCATTATCATGATAGTGTATGCTAAATGCCTTCCTCAAGAAATGATTGTTCTTTGGACTCACATGGAGACTCTTTCTAGATAATTCTCCCACTTTCCTCAAATATCCATTAGAGACTTCAATGTAGTATCTTCTCAAGATGAGAAAATTGAGGGTAATAATATTGATTTCCATGCTTCCCAAGACATCAATGATTGTCTTGATAAATTCTACTTGTTTGATATTGGTTATTTTGCTTCTAAATACACTTGGTGAAATAATATAATTGAGGACTCTCTTCAATCATCTCGATAAATGTTGTTCAGACTACTCTCCACTTCTCTTCTTTATTATTTTTACCTTGATGATTATCCTAAAACATTTAAATTTCAAACGATGTGATGTCTTTCTAATGACCTTAAAGAAGTGATATCCAAGTCTTGGGCTACCCCTGTGGATGGTAGTCCTATGAAGTCCTTTTTTGGTAAAATAGAAAAGACTAAAGGTTTTCCTAAAGAGTGGAATAACTCCTCTTTCAAATATATTTTCCAACAGGTTAAATATTTTGTGACACCTCGACTAATTAAATACCGGGTAGCTAATCCTTTATTAAATTAATACAAAATGCCAAGTTGGTTCAGTTAATAGCATCACTGTCGAAAAATATTTTTGTGATTACTAACCACCTAGTATTTAAAAAGTAAGATGTCAAATTTTAAATTAAATATGATTAATCATGCAATAAATGAATTATGAAAGAATAACATAACCATTCACAATAAAGTCCCAATAGTGTAACCAACAAGTAATAAAGAGTCTAGAGGAAATACTCCTCACAACAATCCCAATATGGAAATAAATAAAACAAGTATGCATCCTGAATTAATTACAAACCAAAGTCTGAATAACTGAAATATAAAATGTCTCTAAAGAAATGGGCGACATTCCCTACAATGATGAAACTGAATATGGAGTCAAGACTAGAAAAGAGGCGTCTACTAGAAAAGCCCTGTAACTTCCACAACAGCTACAGCTCGTCACCTGATTAGAGATCCTATGCATGGTGTCCTTGTGGCTGGGCACCTAAAAAGGTTTTTACAAAAATATATTTGAAAGCAAATGGGTCAGAGCCCGAATGTGGAGAATATTTTAAAATTAGCAAGTGCTTTAATAACATCTAAAATAATGAATGCAAACTACATGTAAGGAAGTGCTCTCACATGAAATACTCACCTCTCGTCTAACTGTGCACTCCTCACGTTCCTGTACCCATTCATGTGGTATACCTAAATGCAAAAAAGAAATGTCTAACGGTACCCGATCCTGGGAAAATTAGGTTTGAAAAATATGTGAAACATGGTTTGACTTATTGTCGGACTCATGGGAAGTGTCCCATTTTGAAAGAAAGATGAAATCGCTCAAAATTTTGGGAAGAATTCAATCCCGACATTTTGTTAGAGTTTTGGGTAATGATCGGTGAACTAAATATGAGTTCCCTAGGTTTGATGCCGATTTAAGGGTATGCAGTTGTAAGGTTATTGGAAATTTCCACTCATTGCAATGACTTCCACGATATACGTCTTGTTTTTTAGGGTAATCAAGACGTGTGAATAAGAAATTTGATATACCAGAGTTTTCATGAATCTCCTCACTATATAGGTAGTGGGGACAGTATCTGTGAGAGAAAATTCAATATACTCTATGTATGTGAATGGGTTCCCTGTTGTAGAGATCATATCATGAGTTCGTTTAAGTGGTACGATTCGTGGGGAGTCGTTTGATATACATCAAAGGTACTTGACCAACGGAAGTGAGAGTCATATTTCTTATGCTAATTGTGACCTGTCGGACCAGCGCCCATAACAAATTGACCCTCTAGTATGGGATAATATTTTATCAATAGTCATGCTCTTGGTGATGTATTTTGCAAAATGCATGATTCTTGATAAGTAAATTATGGAGAGATTATTTTATTTGGCATATTGAGCACTATACTAATAAGGAAGAATGTACAAGTAAAAAGTAAATCTAGCATAGAGCGTGAAGATTACACTAGGCATGGATATGTGAGAGTGAGTGATGTGTGAATATTTATAAGTGAGCCCGTGGTAGTGAATCTAACCATCGATCAATTACAAAATGGTATGTGATAAGTGTCAGTGATCATGTATCTATACAAGTGTGATAAGTGGATGTTTGTCCTAGTGACACCTAAGCATGTATTTTCTAAGCGGTGTGTGCAACATGTGGATATAAGTGACCCTATAAACAAGTGTAGCAAGTGTGAGATGTACATGGAGATTATGTACATAAGAGGTGATATAAATATCAGGTAGACATATACAAGAAATAATAAATGAGAAAATGGGAACATACATGTAAGTGCATACGCACACAAGTAGTAAATGATAATGCCCATGCAAATAGAGTTTATCCATCTTAAGTAACTCCCCAACAAAGTCGCCACTGTGGACATCCCGATATCTTCCCCTCCCTAGAATTTTGGGTGGAAAGAGGGGGGATAAAGGTCCCACTCCCCTCACTACTCAGGGGGATGCTTCGGCCGTCGTCGGTTCTGGGGCGATGTAAAGAGATAGAGTCACCAGCCTACGTTGCACAAAATAGGCAAAAGAACATCCTACAGCCTCGAGAGAGGGATATTAAAGGCAAACTGATCCTTCCGAAACCTATTAGATCTGAGGTTCGGGGTCTAAGTTATGGAATGGAAAGGTGTTAGGCACCCATCCCGCCCTTTTGGTTTCTCATGGGAAAATGCTCCAATTTTTCTTAATTTCTCCGTGAAGTGTGTGCGCGTGTATGCATAATTGGATATCGGAATCGTTTGACCCTCATCATGGAAAATGTGGAGTTAGGTCATCTATAGGAATGTTCCAAAAATAATAATTAAAAAAAATGTGATGTGTGCACTTATCAAGATATTGATCGTTATGATGAAAGGATAATATGTGCTGGATAAGATGCAGGTAGGAATCACATGTATGATATATATGAACAATATATTAATAAAATAGGAAAATGATGAAAATATGAAAATAGGACTAGAATCTCGGGTTTTACTCAAAAAGCATTAAAGTCCACATAGTTTTCATGTGGCACAAGGGTGGGGTTTTTCCCATAAATTCAAACGGGATTTTATTATATGTGAGTGTGTAAGAAAACGGTGTTTTTAGTTTTGAAAAAATGTGGTGAAACATCCTTTTGTAATATTTAAGTGTAACCCTCATTTTCTTTTTTTTTTATAGAAAATATTTTATGTTCAATATAAATAATAAAGGATTGCATATTAATATGTGTATAATCTAAAGTAAAAGCTAAATAAATAATTTATAAAACTAATGAGAAAATAAAGAAATTTAAAGAGAAAGAACAATGTATGGACCTTGTTTGTAGACGTGGAAATTGATCTTGATTGATGACGAGCTTCCTTTAAAGTGAATGAATAATGTAGGAGGATTTTTGCTACATTGGGTGTGAAATCGATGGGTATCAAAGGTCGAGAAATGTTTCAAACAAAGAAGATCACTAAAGTTGATGCTTCTGAGGTGCCTTCGAAGGTGATTTCATGATATCCTTATATAGAGTAGGGGGAATGTCGATTGGCATTGTCCTTGTCCTGCTTATCGACAGGTTACCCTAGGTACACTATCGATAGGCAAGGAAATGGACCAGCCATTTGGCAGTCTTATGTAAATTTTCGAAAAAATGATCGTAAAGCGCAATCTGTAAGTCTAAATCTCGCAAGGAGCATACTATTAAAAAGGTATTTTACAGCCCTTCAAGACTCCTTTCACCTGCTCCTGAGTCCAGGAGTTGACTTTGGGTCAAACAGGGCTCAAAAGTGCTCGATTTTCCACTGGATAGAATATCGTGGAACAATAATGGATTGGTCATCCAAACTGTAAGTTCGAATCGCGCTTGAGGTGAACCGATTGAAATGTTATGTGAGGTACTTCGATGTTCCAAAGAGCATTACTTGGTTCAGAGAGTTGACTTTGGTCAACCAGGTTTCGAAAGTGGCCGGTGACCATTCAGAGTAAAATGAATCGTTCATCCACATTGTAAGGCTAATTCTCACACGGGGGTGGACCGTTGAAAAGGGTATTCATTGCCCTTGGGAGATTCATTCAATCTCATTTTAGTAGTAGTTTTCTGGGGAAATTGATCATTCATCCAAATCGTTATGCCATTTTTCACTTTAAGTGTACCGTTGGAAAGGGGTTTTAGTGCCTTTCTAAGATTTATTGACATTTCTCTCTGATGGTGAAGTTAATTGGGGTAAAATTAGGTCTTGGGAACACCGAATGACCTCTAGATCGATTTTTGGCAGTAAAATAGTCCGTTCGTCTTAACCGTTATGATGATTCGTGCACAGGGCAGACCGTTGGAAAGGGGATTTAGAGCCCTTTGAAGATTCATTAAGCTTTTTCTCTAATGGTGAAGTTGATCAGAGCCTAATGGGGCTCGAGGGCATCCGATGGCCTCTAGATCAGTACTTGGAGTATGACGTAGGGGTTATAGTGAATGAAGAGCTGCGAGGGTCCTAAGGATAGGCTTAGGGAGTCGTGGAATGTGGTGTATACATATACTATTTGAAAACTAGGCAGGACAGTGGGGCATTGGTAGTCAATTTTGCCAAATTCAAGCACAGATTATTGAGATAATGGTGTAGTAATGAAAAACTGGCAACTTGCCCCCCCCCCCCCCCATTCCTGAGTTGGTAAAATATAATGGACCTAGATTCACCTAGGAAGGGCATGACATATGTCATTAATTTATTTTGACTTTCAACTTCTTCCTTTGTTTACTAATTGTTTGACGATTTCCCGACTAATTATTTCATCTTGTTTTCATGTAGAGGAAAACAAAACGAAGTGCCCAAAAGAAAGTGAGGTTAATATTGACAACCAATAATATTTGTAGGCCATTGTCCAAAGAGAAGGAGATGAGTATCCCCGAAAAACATTAGTCCTGCTGGAATACAAGAGTGTTATTACATCATTTATTACCCGTCCATTAATCATTTTACCTCAACGCCTTATAAATTTTGACGAGGAACTAGTTTTCTATTTCCTCTAATGTTGAGTCAATTGGAAGAGAGAGAGGGAGAGAGAGAGAGGGGGAGAGAGAGAGAGAGAGAGAGAGAGAGAGAGAGAGAGAGAAAGTGAACTATTAGGAATTTCATCTTCCATTGAATTTCTTGATGTTATATCTATCCCAACATCACCCTCCGTAGAAATGGTGAAGATAAAAACACCAAAAATGTTGGCTAGATCTGGATCACCTCATCCGGTCAAGAAGAATATTTTTGCTGATAAGAGGCCTCCAATTATTGAGAAAAAGACTCACATCCTTAATGAGGATGAAGTAAGAACTAGTGAGCCTCAATTAAAGATGATGAAGAAAGGTCTTCACAGCCTTCAAGAGTTGGCACAAAAAACTCCCATCGACCAAGGGAGGATTGAAGATTCCTTTATGACAATTAATATGGATTGGCCAAGGGTTTGATAAAGTCTATAACTCTTCCAGTAGATAGGTTGGCAGAAACCCCAATACCTAGAGCCCGGTTGGTTAATAAGACTAGTCAACTTGGCCTTGGTAAGTACTTAACTCTTTCATTTGACTTCAATATTGTCTGTTTAACTTTTCTTGTACTATTGTTGTTTATATCTTCTTTGGCAGTTCTTTTTTTATTAAAACCAAATCATAGAGAGGGACGATAAGATGAAAACATCCTCAAAAGAAGTGGAGGAAGCCTTTGAATGTTTGTAGAAATCTTTACAGGATTATGAAAAAGCTCTTAAGGCAGAGAGAAAATCATAGCAAGACAAAGTTCAGGCTACTGAAGTTGGAGCTACTTCTATTTAGGGGAAATTGAAGGAATGCGAGGACAAGGCCAAACTCTCTGAAGATAAAGTCACCACTTTGATTATTGAGATGGATCTAAAGGAAACAAAAGTCTTGAGGATAAAGGCTAAGAATAACTCTGATAAGGAGGAAACTCACAACAAAAAATGGGACAAGGCATCTGCTACTGTAACCATCCAAATTAAATATGCCAAGAAGCTCTCTTATAAGGATGGTTTATTGGATGCCTTAAAGTAGGTCGGCACATAGTCATACTCTAAATTATTTTAAAAGCACATCCCAGGGACTCCTCCTAACTTTGATGAGGAGTTTGATGATGAAGAGGGTTCTAGAGAATCTTTTATGGTACCAGCTGTTATAGCCAACCTCCCCCCTCTTGACTAATTAGACAAGGACAAGGATAAGGTTTAATTCCTTTAGCTAGTTTTTGTATGTTTCTTTTCTTCTGTATTTCTTCTTCATTTTTAATGGAACCAGATGTAATCAATTGTTCATCAATGAAATGAAGAGGTTTTATTCAATCTTTCCAGTTCTCCTTTGATATGTTTTGCTTGTTTGACTATTGTTTTTTATATTTCGTTAGATTTTTGTACTCATACTTGTGATTTTCCAGTTCATGGCCTTGATGGAAGAATAGTTGGTGGGGTTGTTTGGCGCAGAAACCTCTGACCACGTGAAATATGCCTATATTCATCTTCATTATCTTTTTGATAGGGATGTGGAAAATAATGTTGCCTACTATGCTATGATTGAATAGTTGCAATAAGATCAAAATATTTATTAAGCATTGTTACACATCTACTATAAATCTAAATATGAATACTTGAGCATCTTGAGCGAGGTTGGGGGTTTGGCAAAAAAATTCAAGATATTACTTATGCCTTGAAGAACAAAGAACTTGTGCTAACCAAAGAAGCTGAAATTGTTCGAGAGATTGCTTCACTTCTGGAAAAAAAAAAAGAATAATATCTTGAGTTATGAGGAAGAGAGTCTAAAGAAGAAAGCTGGTACTGGGCAAAATGAAGGTGCTTCATTATTGGAGATGAAAAATGACACGCTCCTAGAGTAACAAGAAAATTTAAAGAAGAAGAAAACCAAATCATGTCAGTCTTCTACGCAAGTGGTTGTTGATTTTCTAACAGTAGATGAAGAGGGAACTAAAAATACTGTGGTTGACAAAGCAAACTCATTGTAGGACAAGGCTATCAAAAACTCTAAGATAAGGTGGATGGACTAACTTTCCACTTCCATAAGCAACCTAAGGTTGTTTGGATGGATGGGTATAATGAATCCCTTACTCATGTGGATGATCAGTTGGCACAATGTAATCATGAAGGTTATATATGGGGGTGGATAAATGAGCTTACATTGCTGATAATGGATTAAAAAAGTGATTTATGGCACTAACATGATCCAGAAACACTAGATTACCATGATCCCCCATTTGAGATCGATGCTAGGTGGATTCCTCCTAATGACATATCTCAATGCTTATTAAAAAAGTATTTAGGTGATTATGGTCTTCATGGAGAGGTTGAGTACATTCGTCCACTTTATTTACTTGAATGATCAAGTAGAAGTCGTAATATATTAAGATACTTCCGAAATATAACTTTCCCTTGATGAACCTCCTACTGAGATGGACATGGCTGAAAGAAAACAGCTAGTAAAATAAAATTGCATTTTCTATGTTTTTGTATTGTACCAAAGAATGTGTTGGAAATAAAATTGACATTATTCTTTAAATATGTATGTATCTTAATACATTTTACTATTTTCTGAAGCTTATGGTTAGTTAATCAACATACTGACTAGCTAATTTGCCTTATGATTAGTTAATCAGCTTGTCGACAAAGTAATCTACTTAAATGATAAGTGTTTGGTCCAATGTTGAACTTATTTTGTAATTCTTTAGATTTTACTAATGCACTTAGACAAAACTATAAGTAGTTTTGTTGATCTAAGTGTGTTAGGAATGTACATTGATTCCTTTTTTTAACCCAATCGGATAAAACTTATTGCGTTTAACATGAAGTTTTATTGACTTCTTGTTCTTGACTTGTTGAAGAAAAAATCATAAATGAAATCTAAAAGAAATTTTTTAACTAAACATTTTTTATAGTTGGAAAAGTTTGAGTTTGAAGTTGGAAAAGTTTGTTGGTGATATCCATAACCCTACTCCAAAAAAATTGAAAAACAAGGAAGCATAATTAACAAAAACATAAAAAATTCATCAACTAAATAAACGATTACATCAAATCAACATTACTGATAGTATTTCATAGGTGGTCAGAATTCCATGTATTCTTGAATTCTTCCCCTCCAAGTGTTCCAAGTCGATAATTGACTCGTCGGATGACTATCGAGATACGATAAGGATCGTGCGAGTTTGCTTCCAGCTTGTTTCCTTTTTGGATGACCTTCTTAAGGACGTAATATCATTTATTAAAGTTGGTCGTCTAGACCCACCTTCCTGTTGTAAAGTAAAGTAGTCCTTTATTGATAGGAAACGACTCGCAGTGCTTCATCCTCCCTAACTTCTTCAATCAAAACCAGATCTAACATCCCATAAAGACATATGATTTGTTTACATATGAATTGAAAAAATCTTTGATAAGGAATATTAATTAAGGGCTCAGCCTCCACCCATTTAGTGAAATAATCCACTGCTACAACAAAATACTTGAACCTTCCTTTAGTGGTCGGTAGTGGGTCGATCAGGTCAATCCATGAAATAGAAAACGACCAAGGACATGTGATGGGAGTGAGGGTAGCCCCCGATTTTTTATGAATATTACCAAACTTATAGCATTTATTTACACTTCTTGTTAAAAGAAACACAATTTACCTTCGTCGTCGGCTAGTAGTATCATTGCATGGCTATTTATTGTACCAATGATCAGCTGACTGAGTGAGCTCCACACGAGCGTTCATGCACCTCCTTGATCAACTCATGTGCTTCAATGGGATGGACACAATGAAGTAAGGAGATAATGTATCCTCTCCTGTAGAAAACGCCTTCCACCAAAACATAACTGATTGCTTTATATCATAGCTTTTTGGCTTCTTTTTGGTTGGACGATATCCACCCTTTGTAAATGTAGTTTTTAATTGGATCCATCCTCGAAGGACCCAACTCCAAAGGCATAATGTTGACAGCTTCCACACCGATTCTTCTATTAGTTAAGATCTCTACTATAGTGGTTTGTCTGAGTTATGTCTTAGTTGCTTACACTAGAAATGCAAGTGCATCTGCTTGGGTATTCCCTATTCTAGGGGATAAAGACCATATTGACTCTAACAAATTGAGAGATCACCCCCATCATTTTGTTCGAATACCTTTGTATAAGTTCTCATTTAAATGCATATATATTAAGTATTTGATTGACTATTATTTAAGAATCACTGTGCACTATCACCTACTCGACACCCAACGATAAAGCGAGTTCCAAACCTGTGATCAACGTCTCATCCTTAACCTCATTATTAGAATTTTGGAACTAAAAACGTGAAGTGTAATCCAAATCTAGGTCATCTGGAGTGTTGATGATATTTCCTACTCTACTACCAGTGGTGTACGCAGATTAATCCACGAATAATTTCAAAATTAGAACGTTGTTGTTAATGCTTTCCTATGATAATACTCTATATCTAGATATATTCTTCCTCAATTTACCTAATCAATGAGTTCTTTATTGAGCAGTTGATGCCTTTGGTTAGTAGGCAACCATCTCAATTTTCTTTTGAGTTGAGTTCTCTTCTGAAGAGGTATGCTCGACATTTAAACTTGGATTATTAGTCACCTCTGGGTGTGTGAATTATTCGATGAAATTTTCTACTTCTTTACCTTTCAATTCCGTTCGGTCTCATAAACGATCTCATATTCCCATAGTTCAACTACATATAGCATTAATCTTCTTGATTTTATGGTTTGTGCAAAGCTCGCCGTAGGAGAAAATCAGTATATACTATAATAACGTGAGCTTAGAAATATGGTCTCATTCTATTGGAGGCTTTAATAAGTGTAAGTGCTAGCTTTTCCAAATGTGGATACCTAATTTTAGCTCCTCGAAATGCTTTGATGGTGTAGTATATTGATTTCTAAACTCCTCCTTCTAGTCGAATAAAAGCCGAACTAACATCTGAATTTGAAATAACCAAGTACAAATACAACTTCCCCCCCCCCCCCCCCCACCCACAACATTTTTCTGGAGAGTAATGGTGGAGATCCCAAATATTTCTTCAACTTATCATTCCACTCAAATGACTTTTTTAGCACCTTGAAAAATGGAAGGCACTTGCTAGTTGCTTGAGAGACAAAATGTTTGGGGGTTACTACACTTCAAGTCAGTTTTTTTCACAACTTTCTTACGTGTGGGAGATTGCATTTCAATCAATGATTTTATCTTGACAAGATTGGCTTCAATTCCCTATGATTTATAATATATCGCTAGAACATTCCTTTTTATACCCCGAATATGCATTTGGATGAGTTAGGTTTAATTTGGTGCTTCTCTATCTAATCAAATGTATGCGCTAAGTCTTTAAGGTGGCCTTCGGAAACCATACTCTTTATGAGCATGTCGTCCAAAAATACCTCCATGTTTTTACCGATATTCTCTTCAAACACTTTATTCACCAAACTCTGGTATGTTGCTCCATCATTTTTATCCTAAAAGGCATTATGTTGTAGTAGTATGTTCCTTATCTAGCAATGAAAAATGTGTTCTCCTTGTCTTCAGGGTTCATTTTAATCTTGGTGTAACCAGAATAGGCATCCATAAAGCTGAGTAATTCATGACCTGCAATTGTATCTACCAACTGATCAATCCTTGGTAAAGGAAAATGATCCTTTGGGCATGCTTAGTTGATGTCAATAAAGTCAATACACATACACCATTTGTTGTTATTCTTCTTGACCATTGCCACGTTGGCTAACCAACTGGAATACTTAAAATCCCCTATAAGTTGAGCTCTATATAATTTCTAAACTTACTATTGGATAGCCGTGTTCTTCTCGGGACTGAATACTCTACGTTTATGCTTGATCGGATTAGAATTTTTATGGATATTAAGTTCATGGAAGATAAAATTAGGGTAGATTCCTCGCATATCCTCATGGCTCTAGGCAAACACGTTCTTTCGCTCTATAAGTAATGCAATAAATTCCCATTTGATGGAATATGTTAATTTTCTGCCAATTTAAGTGGTTATTTCTGTCTTGTGGTCATCAAGCATAATGGTATGCGTTGCCTCCATATCCTATCATTTGACCAGTTCTTCTTCCTCTTGAGGATCCAAAGATTGATATTATAGGTAGTAGTGATATTCTAGACTTCCTCATGGTCATTGTAAGTGGAATACCACTCTCTTCCTTCCATTGGATTACCATTCACTTTGTTGGCTCCATAATCAATAGGAAACTTCATACACTGATGAATTGTAGATGGTAATGCTTCTAACTGCTTCAAACCAACTCTATCGAGAATTATGTTGTAAGTTGAAGGGAAATTTTTATCCAGCATGAAGAAATGAATCCTCTCCCTTTGGCTTTCTCGCCATGTGCCTATCAAGACCTCTATATTTATTGTCCCTAATGAGTAAAGTTGTTCTCCTAAGAATCCAATGAAGGGCCTGTGATAAGGTTATAAATTTCTTTATCTTAGCCATAGGCCGTCGAAACACTTATAGAACATGACATCTTCTGAACTCTTAATATCTACAAGGATTATTTCCACCCTTACATGATGAGAATGCAAAATAATTGTAAAGGGTGATTTCAACAAAAAAATTTCAATACCACTAATAAACAAATTTTATCTTTTTATCCTATGCATGTATCTATGGTGATAAAATTGATAAATCAAACCACGCAAATACGACAAGGCCAAGTTTCGGGAAACAACCCCTTTCGGTTACAATCTTTATTTCACTATATAATTGAAATCTCATCCTATGAATAAAATAAAATTTGTAATGAATTTACCATGACAAACTCACATAAATCGCGGCCTAAATCAACAATGTTTCCCTCGAAATCCACAATGGACTGCAACTTCCATGAGCCTCAGCCTTCGTCTTCAACAAGGAATCCCTATAGGTATCACAAGTCAACAATGCAGTGCCTCTCCACCAAGGTGTATGCAAGAGATACAAAACTTTCTAGGTTTCTAAACTAATTCACAAGAACAATATTCAATGATTATTTGTTATGAATTAAAATAGTACTTTGACACACAAAACTTAAAGGGATTTAGTTGTTGATATGCACTAATGTTGTTGCAAAATTTTTAAACATAATGATCCACGAAGCATGTGTTTATAACAAACCTTAAGTCAACGGGTCATTTGAACGACTTATGCATATCGTTTCAACGACAACAGCATGTCGTTTCAACGACAATGTAATGTCATTTGAATGACTATGCAATGTCGTTTGAAAGATATCAAATGCCGTTTGAACGACTTAAACGTCAAAAACACTTTTTTCTTAAACTCCATCTACAGTACTTCTATAAACATAGTTTCGCGAAGTAAAATAGTCATGTTTGTATTTTGATAAAAAATAAACATCCCAAATAAGATTCTATGAATTAATTCAAACTCTAAATCATTTTATACCTTTTTAGGATATCGATAAGTCTTCAAACTTAGAGATGGTTAGGTTTGCTTCATCTTGACGATGCGTGATGATTTGTAACAGGATAAACCAAACTAATCCAAAGTTATGCTATGAACAATGACAGAAAAATTATTCTTATAAAACAAACAAAATGACCGAACACCAAATTAAAAACAAAAACTCCTATTACAAAGATATTAATACCCTTCCCAACCCTAGAACGGAATGACATAAGATACTTTGTCTTCAAACTTCAACTTTTTCCCTTTCAAACTTTGTCTTCATCTGTGTGTCTTTAAATTCTGCTTTAATTACCTACATAAATGAGACAAAAATATAGGCCCTCGCGATGCATCGAGTTTGAAACAAAATATAATTCATAAATAAATACTCCCTCATAATTCAAACACATCAACCTCTATTTTCAATTTCTCTGTCCCTTTGTTTTTATCGTAATAAAGATATATACAATTAAGTAGAAATGATATACATTAAGTTTTAAGCATCACGGCGAACAAAATATATCATCAAAAAATATGTAAATCAAGCATGTGTAATGATCATCTCAAAGGCAAACACAAGAAACTATTTTTGAAAATTTTCAATGTATTCAAACAAAAAAATTTCACAAATACAACAAACATACCTTATATAATATAAGCCAAATATATCAACAAACATTCGGCACACATATATAGGTATAAACGACCACAAAACACGACCCAAAACACATAATCTTTACTCATTAACATGGTATCGATGTGTCCAAAACGTGTGGAATGGAATGAATGGGTGTAAACCAGTAATAAAAGAATTATAACCAAAGCACTCAAATATGTTAAATAAGTTCTAATTGAAAGCAAAAGTTTATCAAATTAAGCTTTAGCCTTAAGTGACAAAATAAATTTGAACTTAATAAACAAAACAAAAACAATGCATAAAATAAATTTGAACTTAATAAATTTTAATGATTCTATAAATCAATAGTGTCATTACAAAATAAGCTTAACTAGGATACATTGCCATTGTGTAAACCCGTTGATATTTCCATCCATAATCCCTGTTGATGTAAAAAATTTGATCACTCTAATAATTCAATCACAGATAAATAAATGAGACAAAAGATTTTAAAGTGGTTCAGCCTTATAAGAATGGCCTACGTCCACTGTTATTTTATTGCTGATTGTTTGGGTATTTTCGATTACAAGAAATTCCGTTCTGGATCCCAAAGTTTGGATTCAGGATCAGATCCCTTACAATGAGGATTGGACAATGTATTTATAGCCCTGAGGCTGTAATGTGAAAGGGTAATACATTAAATGATATACATATGAAAGGGTAATACATTTAATGCCCTCTTTTCGTGTGCGTCTGAATGATAAGCATTTAATGAACCAGTTGAACTGTTGGTTATCCAGCTATTATTGTTTTGTTCGAGATGCAGCTCGAACCGCCTGAGTAGCTCGGACCGCCAAAGCTTTCTGGTATTCAAGAGTTCCTCGGAGAGATCTGTTCTTCGGAGCATATGAGTTCCTCAGTGAGGTCTGTTCCTCGGAGCTTATGAGTTCCTCGGAATAACATGGTTCCTCGGAGCGTGTGATCATCTCGAAAGTGCTTGTTGTTGCCATGTAGATAGTCACGTGTATTCGTATGATTGATCCAAGTCAACAGATTAAATTTGGTATCAACAGAAGCCCCCAATGTTTCATAGTTCGAAATTTGAGGAGTATGGAACATTCTTTATCGGAATACAGTAGCTTTAAGTTGTTTTTCCTGATTTTTAGGATCATCTCCCTTGTATTTATTTCTCCTTCCCAATTCGTAGAATCATGCTTTTTTGGACTTTTCTGCTCGCTTCGGTTCCCGCGTCACTTTTCATCTTTTTAGCCGCTGTTATTCGCTTTGATTCCCGCGCCAATATTTAATGCCTTTTTAGCCACCGGTAACGTAATCATCCTTTTTATAATCATTACTTCGCTAGTTCCCAAGGCAAGGTATTTAAACTTCACAGAGAATCCCATCGTCTTCAATCTTTTCAAATTTTCATCTTTGAGTTTTTCATTGTCTTCTACTCTCTTGTGCATCCGTCTCTTCTGTCGTTCATTGTCAACAGCTTTAGTCTTTTTTCTGTAAGATCTTCTTTCTTCTTCTCCTTCATTTCTTTTAATTCATCATCATGGTTTACCCTGTTGAGTCTCTTGATAAATTTCGATCTTATTTTTCCATTCCTTCTTGGGTTGTATTGGAAGAGCTTTCTGAGACTTCTAATTATTTCAATTTGGCTGAGGGACATTGATTTCCCAGTCTCTTTTTTGCTGAGTGTGGATTTTCTTTTCCACCAAATCCTCTGTGTCTGGAATTTTTTCAGTCCTTTGATGTTGTTCTTGCACGAATAGCCCCCATCACATGGAGAATAGTTAATGGGGTGTATAAATTAAATCAAGTGCATGGAACTCGTATAAGAATTCCAGAAATCATGTACTGCTATAGATGGGCAGTTAATGATAATATTTATTATTTAAAAACTAGGTTTATAAATAGAGTTTTATTAGTCAATCTCCCTGATGCCAACATGGATTATTTTGAACACGGGGTTGTTATAAAAAATTGGCAACACCCTCCATTAACCGGAGATGAGGTTTACCAGGGTCCCAGATCCCCTCCTTATGGCAATGGGATAGGTTATTTTTATTTTATTTTATTTATTTTTAAATCATGTTTGTTTTATGTTTGATAAAATGTGTCATTGATAACAATGTTTGTTTATTCGCAGTTGATAGCAAGAGAAGGTGCCCCAAAGAAACAAATGTCAATATAAGGCATTTGGGACTTATTTGAGGTCTGCATCAAAGGGTTGCGATGAGCACATCAGGTCAGCTTCGTATCTGCTCTAGTACAAGAGATACACAACCTCATTCACTGCTCGTCCAGTGATCGTTGAAGCAGAGCCAGTACCAACATCTGCAAGTTCATCGCCTGAATCCCATATTCCTTTGAGCAATAGGATGAAGAAGAGAAGGACTCCTGCTTTGTTTGAGAAAAGTACCTCCGGTTCTGGGGAGGTAAAAAGGATTAAGATTGATGTCCCAAAGGAGGGGACAAAGAAGACTGGTGCAGTTCCTCTAGCTGCTCCTGCTAAAGTCTCCGAGAAGGTTGCTGACAAGCCCGCGGTAGCTCCGAGCAGCTCTGCTGCTCCTGGAAAGGTGATTGTGATATCACCGACCAAGGATTCATCCTTGGTTGAATCTGTAATTATTTCCCCGAGGAGGCTGAAGAAAATATCCTCAGTCAATTTGGCTGACACCACTGCTCAGCCCCCAGCTGCTGGGACTATAGTTCCCACATTTGTCCCTCCGAGCTCTGCCATGAACTCGGAGAAGTCCAGGACCATTCCCGAAGTCCAGGGTAATGAATATAATCTTACTCGGGACATGGTTACTTCTTTGGCTGCTCGTCATCTTGCTTCAATAAGTCTCTTTACTTTAAACTTTTCATAGTTTCCTTTGACATTTCTTGTTTCTAACTTGCTTTCTTTTTCTGTTTACAGTTGACGAGCTTCTTTAACATAATCCTGAAAAATGATGAAGCCATTAAAGCCTCATGCTCCTCGTCTAGTGTGGAGGGAGCCATGGAAGAGGCTATCAAATCTTTGGAAAACTCTCGCCAGCAGTATGCCACTAATAAGGCTATCTGGGAGAGAAAGCTTGCCTCATCTGAGCAAGAAAAAGCTCGAGTTGTTGATGCCTCTAAGGAGTTGGAAAAGAAAAAGGCTGCCTTGGAGAAGGCAAATAAAGAGCTCGGAGAGAAGCTCAGGGCTGAAGGGGAGCTTGAGAATAAGCTCAAAGTTGCTGAGGAGAGGTTGGTCCAGCTCCAGGAAGTAACTCGACAGAAGGAGGAAGCTGAACAAAAATTAAAAGATGCTTATGATTTGCTGTCCGAGAATATTGCCTTGGAGAAGGCCAAAAGGAAAGATACTGTGAAGAAGTCCTTCAGCTCTGGCTGGGATAAGGGGTGGGATAAGGGATGTGCTTCCATGGTCTCTCAAGTGGACTATGGCAGTCTAAAATATTTTTGGGATGGATGGGTTGCTGCCCTTCAGGAAATGAAGGTCGACGAGTCATCTGAGCTATTCCAGAGACACATCCCTGGTCCCCCTCCTACTCTAGAAGAATTAGAAGAGGACGAAGCTACCTCTGAAGAGTCTTCAATGGTAGTGGGAGAACACGCCCTAACAAACCATCCTGCTGCCGAGCAAGTTGTTTCTTCTTCCGAGCAATAGCTGGTGCTCTCTAAACAGACCACAGTTCCCTTCGAGCAACCTGCTTCCTCTTCCCAACCTCCCGAGAAGGTTTTGGGAGATAAGGAAAAGGTGTAGTGTTGTTCGGTTTTCTCTTCATATTTTTCTTTTTTGTCAAATTTAATCCAGAACTTGTAATTCTAAATTTATGATCTAATAAAACTTTAAATTTTCTTGCATACTGTTGTTCATCTTCTATTCATACTCTGCTTATTTTTCTTATTGATGATTGCTCTTCTTTCTCTGCTAGTTTCTGGCCAGGATGGATCTGCTATCTGCCAATGATACAAAGATGATGCGATAATGTAATGAATATTATAAGGCTGGTCACACAGACTTGAGTGCATCAGAAGTTGTCGACATCCTTGGTCATGATGCTTCAGAACAGACAGTCGAAGCATATCAGTACCTGAAGTGTCTACTTGACCGAGATGTAGCCAATAATGTGGCTTACTATGAAATGATCGAGGATCTCCAGTGTACCCTCGAAGACCTTCAGAATTAGTACAGGGAATCAACTACCTTACTGCATGAGGGGTACGAGAAGAAGTATAAGTTGATCGTTGCTGACAAGGGCTACGAGAAGCTTTTTGTTGGGTATGATCTGAGGGAGAGAACTTTGAAGGGCGAGGTTGAACAGTGCAGAAAGATTACCGAGCTGCTGGAGCAAGAGAAGAAAAAATAATTTGCAGAAGGAGCTAACACAATTTAAGTCTGCAGCTTCTTCTTCAACAACCCTAATCCCAGTGACTGACGAGGGATTTTCATTCTTAGAAGTTGAGAATGCCAAATTAAGGGGAGAATTGGATACCTTGAGGAGGTCGGGCCCTTCCACATCTCCTCGGGGACGAGGAAGAGCTCCTCGAGGACGAGGAAGAGCAGTTCGGGTTCTTGTCGAGGAACAGAGGACAACATCTTCCTTAGAGAACCAGGCCTTCCAACTATAGGTGAAGAACCAGATGTTATCTGATATGTCAAAGAAAATTCGAGACCTGGAAAAACAGCTCTCTGTAAAGAAATCAGTGTTGGAGAATAATGAGCTTTTTGTCAAGAGTCTCCACGAGAAGCTTGAAAGGCTAACATATCAATTCCACAAACAGCCCAGGGAGTTCTGGATGGATGGATACAACGAAGCACTATTCCACTTAGATGATCGTATCCCGAATGCCAATAATGAGGGCTACAAACAAGGCTGGTTGAATGACTTAGGCGTGCTGAAGATCGAACAAGGACACTATATGTGGGACTACTATGATCTCGGGTTGCTCGACTTGCCTGTGCCACCATAAATTTGGACATGGAATGGATCCCAGCTCGTGCCATTCCTCGGAGCTTAATTGCAAAATACCTTGGTGACTATAATTTACATTCTCAATTTTAGGTATCTCATCCCGAGCATCTTCTAGATCGACCTTCTGTGATGAACGTCAGGATGCTGAAGGATTTGAACTTCATCAATTCTCCTCAGTCTTTAAATGATCCGCCTGCTGGCGAGGAACCTGTATCGAAAGCTGAGGGGAAAAGACCAATAGAATAGGAATTTTTAATGTAACAGTTAGTATACATATCAATGTAATTTTCATTTTATTATCAATGTAACTTGTAATTTATTTCGAATTTAATGAAAGACTTTCATTATTGCTTGCAAATCTTAATTGCTATTGTCTTGTAAATATCAAACACTTTACATTTATGCATATCTGTTAAAAAGATAATAATAGTGTTGTTCATCGACCAACTTAGTAGAAAAGTTACAAGTATCAGTAATGTTGCTTGATCACTTAATAATAAAGTAATGAGTATAAAAATGTTTAAAATTTTTCCAACCAACCAAGGTTGTTAAATTGTGCTCGTCGACCAATTATAGTTAGTGAGAGTTTTATCCCCGACTAACCATACTTGGTAAATTTTTGTCTTTTTCATAAAATGTGTCTGACCAATCAAGGTCAATAAATTCTCCTCGTCGACCAATTGTAGTTAGTGGGTTCTTATCCCTGACTAACCATACTTGGTACAGTTTGGAATATTTTCTCCTCGTCGACCAACTATGTTGGTACAGTTTGGAATATTTTCTCCTCGTCGACCAACTATGTTGGTACAGTTCGGAATATTTTCTCCTCGTCGACCAACTATGTTGGTACAGTTTGGAATATTTTCTCCTCGTAGACCAACTACAGTTAGTGGGTTTTTATCCCCGACCAATGATACTTGGTACAGTTTGGAATATTTTCTCCTCGTCGACCAACTATGTTGGTACAGTTTGGAATATTTTCTCCTCGTCGACCAACTATGTTGGTACAGTTTGGAATATTTCGTTTCCTAGCCAAACAGGTTGGCATTTTTAGGAATATTTCTCCTCGTCGACCAACTATGTTGGTACAGTTTGGAATATTTTCTCCTCGTCGACCAACTAAGTTGGTACAGTTTGGAATTTTTTCTCCTCGTCGACCAACTACAGTTAGTGAGTTTTATCCCCGACCAACCATACTTGGTACAGTTTGGAATATTTCGTTGAGTAGTCTGCCGAGCTTTGCCGAGTAGTGCATAGCACTAGTATTCCTCGAAAAATTTCCCAACCTTGGGCTGGACTTCGTTCAGGATACCTCAGAGAAGGTGGAGATGATTCGGGCCAAGATACGAATTTCCCAAGATAGGCAGAAGAGCCACATGGATGCGGGCAGGGGCACTCAGACTTTGATGTTGGAGATCAAATATTTATTAAAGTGCCTCCCATGAAGGGGGTGATGAGATTCGGGAAGAAGGGGAAGTTAGCACCAAGAAATGTGGGACCATTTCCTATTTTGGAGAGGATTGGGCCCATAGCATATCGGGCGGGATTATAGGAGCACCTACAGCGGACGCATGATATCATCCATATATATTCACTATAGAGATTTCTTAGAGACGAGGTGGCATATCAGCACATCGATGTCGATGAGATTGGGCTCCAGCCAGATGCGACTCACGAGGAGAGACTAGTAGACATTTTGGATAGAAGGGAACATCGACTGCGGACCAAGATTGTCCCTTTAGTTCGAGTGCAGTGAGGGCACCACCGGGAGGACGAATCGACTTGTGAGAGGGAGGAAGACTTGCGCACAAAGTATCCTGAACTCTTATAGCTAGGTACGTACTTTCTTGATTTCGAGGACGGAATCGAATTATTAAGGGGGAAGAATGTAATGCCCCATATTTTTTCTTAAACCATTAAAGAATATTATTTGGAAATGACTAATTAATCTCGAAATTTAATCCAAATAAATATTTTTCTATTCGAAGATGTTAAGTGAAAAATCTTATTTTATTTAGTATGCTTGTGTATGATTCATTCTTATGCATAATTATGATAGTTACATTTTTTTTTTGTAAAAAGGAAAATGTATAAAGTATGTGTGATATAAATTACAAGTGACAAATATTAACTTAAACAATTCGGAACCTAATTTAGAACTTATATGGGCTTATTTAGGAGTTTTAAGTCATTAAAAATATCCTTGGATCAATACTATACGGGTTGGGAGAATTTTGGGCCAATTAACTAAGGGATTTGGGTCCATTTGGGGGTCCAAAAGTTGGGCCAAGGGTCCAACTCGAGATTAGTGTGTTGATTAGAGGTTAAGTTGGGGGTAAACTACTCCCCCACCCTCGTTCCACAACTCACAGACTCACAGTTGCAGGGAGAAAAGAGAGAGGGACCAAAGACAAGATAAAAAGGGAAGAAGAAGAGGGAGAACAAGGGAGAACATCAAGGGGATCATCTTCTACCACTTCTAAGGCAAGAATTTCCTTTCATATTTTATGTCTTCAAAATATTTCTTAATGCATAATAGCTTTCCCCTTATATTTCATGAAAATCTCTTAGATACATTTGAATTGATGATGAATAACCTATGTAGATGATCAAATTCTTATGGTAGAATTATTTCTAGAAATTAATAATTTGTTCTTGGATGTTGGGATTAAATTAGTTAGGGTTCTTGATGACTAAATTAGGTCTTATAAGAAGATTAAATTAGGGAAGTGTGGATGATGAAATTGAGACTGAAATTTGGTGTAGAAACCTAACTTTAGATGTGTTATAACCCAAGACAAATGATAGATAAAGTTGGACGAAAATCTGATTTTAGAGTGGATAATATTGATGCATAAATTCTGATAATTTGGGCATGCATTTGGGATTAATTGGCCTGATTAATGATCTCTATTGAATTAAATAAGTTGTAAGAACTTCACTACTTAATTACAAAGCATAAAGAACCCTTGGAATTTGATTTGAGATAAATCGTGTAATTTTCGTCATAGGAAAAACGAACAGATCAGGGTTGCTGATCAGGTCCGAATCGATTTGGACCAGTGCGAATCGATTCAGACTGACCAATGAATTCATTCGGGCCTTACTGAATTTATTCGCCCTTAGGGACACAGGGAGCACCACAACAAAACAGATCATCAGTGACAAAAAAATTCGTCATGAAATAAACAAATTTCGTCACCAAAGACAGTTGGTGACGAAATTTTTTTCGTCAATCATCTGTCACGAAAGCCCCGTCGCTAAAGGTTTTGGTGATGAAATACAAATTTCATCACCAAATAGTACACAATTTGATGACAAAATATGCTTTGCCACGTACTAATAGGCTTTTAGTGACAAAATTATTTGTAGCCAAAGATCTTATATTTTGTCACCAAAAGGCCAATTTTGTCACCTAATGTATATGATAAAATGCAAAATGATTACCATTTGCTGACAAAATTAATATAATTAGGGGAAAAAATATTTTTGTCACGAAATGAATTTTATTATCAAAAAATTATAAATTTAAAAGTCATATTTTTTTGCATTTCTCATATAGTTGTTCAATCAAATAAATATTATTTTTTTAAATGTAAAAATCAACTAAATTTCATCAACATTATATAAGTAATCAACTACCATCATATACATACTTGAAATTAAGGTTCAAAAGATTACATAATTGATACGAAAGCATTCATACAAATATCTCAAAACCATTGGTGAATTACAAAGTACCCTACATCGTTTGTTACAACACATCAACTACAAAGTAGCCTCCAAAAAATAATTCCTAAGGCATTAGTTTCTAACTTTATATTTCCTAATGCTATTTCTAATCAATTGCAAAGTAGCCTCCAAAAAACAATCCCCAACAAGTTTGCTAAATTCTACTTGCATCTTCATCATCCCAAAAATAATTTCCAAAAAAAGCGTCCTCACAATGTCCCAATCTACAATTCAAAAAGTTCCAAGGCATTAGTTTCTAACTTTACAAGTCTATTAACAATTGAAAAATAGAATAACAACAACTAAAATATAGCACATTGAGATAAACACCAAAAAAATTACGAAATTCAATTTTATTTTTAATATTTGAAAAACATTCGACGGAATTTCCTTTGTTTATAGAATAAACCACCCTGGTAAATTAAAAAAGTAAAAAGAAAAAGAAACCCAACGACAATCCACCAAAATACCCCTTCCGTCGATTTAAAAGATAAGGTAATAGCATCGCCAACATTTTAAAAAAATCGACAGCGTTTCCTTTGTTTCTAGACTAAAACCATCCTGTTAAATTAAAAAATTAAAAAATAAAGAAACCCAACGACAATCCACCAAAATACCCCTTCCGTCGATTCAAAAGATGAGGTAATAACATCACCAACATTTTTAAAAAATTCGGCAGAATTTCATTTGTTTAGACTAAAACCATCCTGTTAAATTAAAAAATAAAAAAGTCAAGAAACCCAATGAAAATCAACCAAAATATCCCTTCCACTAATTTAGCAAATAAGGTAATAGCATCACCAATAAAAATATTAAATAACTCAAAAAATGTGAATCTAAAAATGCAATTTCGATAAATTCAACATTGAAATTATTAAAACTTACCGTATAGTAAATGTCGGAGGAAGGAACCTGATGCTTTTAAAGCATCATACAACTTGTCAAATCCAAATTGACTAGCCTCTAAGCGCTCCAGACGCTCATCACGAGCCTGTAGTTGTTCCTTTAACTCATGATTCGCTCATTGTGCTTCCCTAAGGGCCTCCTCTAACTTTGCATCCCGTTGTGATGTTTTTGATTTGGTAGCTTTCGGACCATGCCCAAGACCTATGATATATCCCGATTTAGTGCCAAGTACTCGATCAGCTATCTCATCGGGAGTCAAAGGTTCACTACCCTCGAAAGTATGCTCAGCTTGCAACTGTTTCATCTCAACATGTAAAAAAATTAGTATATATCATTTCATAAAATCGAAGTTATGGTATTTGTCTAATATATGTTATATTCTTACATATAGTTCCTCAGCTTTGGGAGAAGGCCATTTTTCATTAGTGCAGTGGGTTTTCTTATAGAACTGAATTCGATCTAGATCCTCATTCTCTGGATCATTCTTCATAATCATGAAAGAAAATCATTATCATCAATATTTGTGAAAGATTATATCCACTTTAGAAAAAAACAAATATATAAAAATATATACCAAGTTGCTAAAAATGCCCTCGACCCTTAATGTTTTTGATAGTTTTCATGGCTCGATTATTTTTATTGACGTCACATTAATTCTTGAATAATAGTTAATGGATAATGAGTATGTTATGTGTCAATTAAAAGAATGGAACCGTTATATTTTATAAATTTATTATACCTAATGCTCAGAGCTAGAGAACAAATCACAAAGAGCATTTCAATTTTCTTGACTCGTGTTTTTTGTCTTATCACGCCGTGCCTCTTAAATTGATTTGTGTTTTTTGAACCTTCATCGATGTCTATATCTTGCACCCCTGCTTCAACTCATCAGTAATTTTTCGAAGATGTTTTTAACATGCTTGTCCCCTATTTTGATGTCAAATTTGGACTGAAAATTTATAATTTAAAAAAATTAGTATATAAATTAAATCAATTACTCAAGCACATTTAATAACATAGTAGTTTTTACTTACATGTAGTCGTTTGAAGTCTTCTTCTTTATCATTTTCAAACATGTCCTTCCATTTCGCAGGAACCGGGATGAGATTTCATGCAATAATTCCCTATTCACTTGATAGTTTAGAAGATTGCACCACATTTGTCGGCCTTCCCTTATCCCTTGCAATTTTAATAGTCAACTTTTTTCCATCCGACCTAGTCAACTTCTCAAGGCCCTTTCCTTTAGTTGGACCATGTATTTTTTTTGTCGTGGTGGAAGCTACAATTAAAGGATATATTAGTTCATCAAATACAATATATAATGAGGTGAGGCATTATAAAAACCATGATTGACACAATAAGAGGGCACCCTAAACCATTCCAAGGGCATATTACCATCAACTACCTATAATATCTATATGATTAGAGACTAGCTATTTTTTTACCATCATCTACCTATAATATCTATATGAGTAGGCAATAAAATGCAATCTAAACTTTCTTTGAAGGAAGTTATCAATTTTAAAGGGGAACCGGCTATTCTTTTCACTGATGAACATATAAAGAAGTTAGCAGCCCCATTCAAATACTCCCTTCTTGGGAAATTCTCTCATGGTAGGCCTGCGATAAATGATATACATAAATGGTCACCTGACTTCCATCCTGATGTGGTTTGGCAATCCTATGTGTTAATGCATTTAAACATGGTTCGTTCATCGCTATCCTATGCGAGTTTTCAAATGGTCACCTGACTTCCATCCTGATGTGGAATCTACAATTGCCTCTATATGCAGAAAATAGAATTAGCAGCAGTGCAGAAGGATATGCAGAAAATAAATGAAAACAAATAAGTAAATGCAAAAAATAGAATTAGCAGCAGTGCATAACCAAATGCAGAAAAGAAGCATGTGCAGCCCCTGCTTCCCACCACTACCCCCACCCCCAACCCCGCACCCCCCAATCCCGAACACAAACCCCTCCCAACTGCAACTTTAGCCCTATGCATCCACGCCCCTCGTGACCATCCACACCACCTTATGGCTGCCAAAAAAATTACCTCTCCACCTCAATCCTTGGCCAACCCCGAAACCCCCTAATGAACTATATTATTTTTACTCTTAAACACCCATTGTTCCATCTCATTGTCAACATCCTGTGAATGGAACAAACTTAAGTAACTAAATCCAAATCAGCAGTGTTACAGTGTCATGTCCCAAACAAACCATAAATCCCTGCCATACCAGTTCCTCAAAAATTCCCTCTACCCAAATTCTTTATAAGGTAAGAGGTAATAAGGTCATTTCCATACCAGTTCCTGCTAATAATATTAAGTTATATTACTCCAACATACTACTTTAGATATCATTATTTGGTACTTGGTGTTTTTAGAAGGAAAATGAGCATATGCTCTTTTTACATTATAGATGAGACAATAGACACATAAATGACTATATCTAAAGTTTCTCCGTCTTTTTGCGACTTCTCTTCTTAGAGAGGTAGTCTTTGTCTTAGATGGGCAGGATGTTGCTTGATGGTGTATTTTTTAAGAAGGATTCCTTTTGTTTTTCGTGAGGGGATGAAATTTTTCTATGCTGTATAAAGGTTTTCTTTGACCGAAGTTCTCGCCTTTAGTAAAGATATGGGGTCCATTTGTGGGAATCACCTACGAGTCTGTTTGTTGGTGAATTTTATCCCATGGAGGAGTATTTTTAGAGGGTATGAGTTTCTGTATTTTTAGTCTAGTTATCCTGTGTTAACTCATATGAAATTTGGAACTAAGAAATTCGGCCTCTGAAGGTTGTGAATGAAATTCTAGGATGGGGATTAATATTTCATATGAAACTTGGAACTAAAAAATTCAGCCTCTGAATGTTGTGAATGAAATTCTAGTGATTTCTTTACCAGTACGGACTTTATACATAAATTTCAGCCTGGAGTTTATGGAAGTTAAAGTAGCAAAAAAAGTTGGGTGTAGTTATTAATGTTTGTTATTATAATCCTTCACTTAACTGACTTGTATATTGCACAATGATATAGCTTTTTCAATCTCTTTATTTCCAATGCCACTCTGTTCGAAATGGGAAAATGATGAACAAAATGACCTTATTAGTCAAACTCAATTAGTCAGTGTTAATCCTAATTTCTAAAGTTTAATTCAAAGTCAATCAAAACTCAATTAATGCTATAGATGATGCTCTATTAAGAGAGTTAGAGTTTGACTTGAAGGCATCACATACCAGTGCTATTAGTAGGGGTATCCACTGGCAACGGGTTTGAAGGTAAAGGTATTATCTGGTTTGAAGTCATTGATGGAGAGGGATTTGAAGCCATTGATAAAATGTGATTTGATGCCATTGATGGAGTGGGATTTGAAGGGGTCGGCAGAGTTTAATAGAAAGTCACTGGTGGTGGTGGTGGTGGTGGGCTGGGACTCACTTGTTGAACCAATCTACCATCAACTCTTATCCGCTTACGTCCAGGAGCCATGCTGCCAAACAATATGTATTTAATGTTAAAGATATATAACAAAATGCCATAATATAGGTACAATACAAATCCATAATTACACATAAATAAACATAATGAAATGCATTTAAGTTACTCCTTTTCACCACATCAATAAATTCAATAACATGAAAGTCTAGGAAAAAAATCACAAAAATTCAACCCCATTTCACCACATCACAAAATTCAATAACATGAAAGTCTAGGAACAAAAGCACGAAAATTCAACTCCATTTCACCACATCACTAAATTCAATAACAGTAAAGTCTAGGAACAAATGTACAAGAATTCAATCTATGTCACTATAATCATCATCATGCAAGAGATCTTCATCATCATAATATTCAACCAATGTTGCGTCTTCCTCGTCGCTATCATCATGAATGAAATTAATTTCATCAGAAGATACATTGTTTACGTTAACATGATCAACGTCAACATTATCCGCATCAACATCATTCCTATGTAATGACCCAATATCAACTTAAACAACTTGAACAACGTCTGATGGCTCGGTCTCCTGGTAGACGTCGTTATTGGGGACATCATTTGTATCTACACCAACTTTTCCCACGTCGGGATCTTACACGTGCCGATGTTGAAACTCTTGCACGACTTTCCAATTATTACCCAACTTTGTGTCATTAAGATAGAAAACTTTCTTGGCATGCACCGCTAGCACATAGGGATCATTTTTATACCACCTACCATTCACATTAATGCTCATGAAATGGTCATCAATTTGTATTCCCGCTTTCTTTTTTCTGTCTACCTTGAACCAATCACACTCAAACAGAATAACCTTTCTACCTTTGACATATTCCAGCTCAATAATATTAGTCAACACTCTATAAAAGTCTATTTCAATATCACTATGATTCCCCTTGACAACCAATCCGCTATTTTGAGTTTTACGACGACTCTCACGATCCTTAGTGTGAAACCTAACTCCATTAACAATGCAACTAATGAATAGAGGTTCTCTATAGCTTTCTTTCTCGAACATTAGGACCGCATGCTATTGAATAAAGGTTCTCTATAGCTTCAAGAGAGTTTTGACTATATAAATTTTTCATCTGTCAAGAAATACGAGTGAATCACATCGAATCCATCATCCTCCGTCTCACCGTCATAATTTCGTTCTTCGCAATTGAGCTTAGTTTCAATCCCTTCAAGGTACATGGAAAAAATGACAAACACTCATTGATAATGTATGCCTCTGCTATTGAGCCTTCGGTACGGGCTTTGTTACGTACATAGCCCTTAAGAGTGCCCAAGTACCTATTCAAAGCAGACATAAAGGCCGAATTGGATGTTAAAGAAATATGTAACCAAACATAAGGCGAAAGGAAAATGAGAAAAAAGAACAAACTATCACCTTTCAATTGGATACATCCACCGATACTTCACTGGTCCTCCAAGCATTGCCGATTGAGGTAAATGAACCTCTAAATGGATCATTATATCAAAGAATGCTAGTGGATAAATCATTTCAAGCTTACACAAAATCAAGACAATATCGGTTTCTAATATATCTAGTTCTTCGACTTTTAAAGACTTAGAACATAAGTCTTTGAAAAAATTTCCAAGATCAACCAATGCAGTATATACATCCTTCGATAAATACCCACGAACACCAACAGGAAGCAATCGTTGTAAAATAACATGACAATCATGACTTTTTAACCCCGACACTTTGCCATCACTTGTGTTAACACACTGTGAGATATTAGAAGCGTATCCATCAGGGCACTTCACAGTTTTTATAAACTCACAAAAACCTATTCTTTCTGACTTAGGCAATGTATAACATGGGTGTGGCATTTTATACACATCATCATGCGGCTTCAAATGTAGTTCCTTTCGTATTTTCATATCCTCCAAATATTTTCTTGATTTATAAGTTTCCTTTGCCTTCCCATTCAATATCTAGTAATGTTCCCAACACACTTTCATATATATTCATCTCAATGTGCATGACATCTAAGTTGTGACGCAACTTTAATGTTCGCTAATAAGGCAATTCAAAAAATATGCTCTTCTTAGTCCAATTCAACTCTTTTGGAGTACGCTTTCTCTTGCGATTATCTCCATGCTTACCTATTTTAGAATCTTTGACATGATCCAACTATCTCAACACATCATCCCCATTTAATTCCACAGGTTTCAATCGATGCTCAGGCAAACCATCAAACTTTTTACTCCTCCGCCATTTATGATCGATTGGTAAATATCGTCGATGACCCATGTAACAAATCTTATTTCGTAACTTATGCGAAGAAGTATGTTCATTACAAGTTGGACATGCCATGTATCCTTTTGTGCTCCATCCAGACAAATTAGCATATGCGGGAAAATCATTTATAGTCCATGAACTGCTGCATGCATACGAAAGTTATTTCCTATAGATGCGTCATGTGTCTCTACACCCACTTCCCACAACTCCTTCAATTCATCAATTAAAGGCTTTAGATACACATCTATAGCTTTACCAGGTGAAGTAGGATCTGGAATAAGCAACGCCATCATAAAAAATGGTTCCTTAATACATAACCAAGGAGGCAAATTATAAGGCGTAAGTATAACCGGCCACATGCTATATGAGTTGTGCATGTTATCTAAGGGATTAAATCCGTCACTTGCCAGTCCAAGCCTTACATTTAGAGGTTCTTGTGAAAACCATGCATGATCCTTGCCAAATTCCTTCCAAGCTTTAGAATCAGCAGGATGTCTCAATTCATTTTCATTATCTTCACGCTTCTCTTTGTGCCACCTCATATCATTAGTCGTTTTCTTTGACATAAACAACCTTTGGACTCTTGGTGTTAATGGAAAATAACGCAATACCTTGTGAGGGATCTTTTTGCCCTTGTTATCATTAATTTTTAGTCTAGACTCCCCACATATTGGACATTCTTCTTTATCTTTGAAATGCTTCCAAAATAGCTCACAATCTTTTTTACAAACATGAATTGATTCATATCCTATGCCCAAATCATGCAACATGGTTTTTGCTTTGTAATGCGACTTAGGGAGCGTGTCGCCCTCAGGCAAAGCTTTTTTGAACAAATCAAGCACCATGTTGAAGGACTTGTTACTCCATCGGTTCATAACTTTACAATGAAGCAACTTTATAATAAATGACAATGTTGAAAACTTCATACAATTGGGATACAATTCACGTTCAACCTCTTGCAATAACTTATCAAATGTTTTTGTTTTCCCTGCAATATTTTCTCTAGGATAGCTATCATTGGATTCCACATGAATGGATTCATAGAAGGTGCCCCTTTGAATGGCGTCCAACATATCATGTATTCCATCACCTTCTTTTTCGTGACATGACATTTCATCATCATCATCATCCTCATCAAAGGCACAAGATCCACCTAAAAGAGAACCTTCTCCATGATGAATCCATTGAGTATAACTCGTAGAAATCCCCTTAAAAAATAAATGGTCCTCAACTTCATCAATAGATCTAATATAGATATTCAAACAATAAACGCATGGACATCTAATATCACTTGTTGGTCCCATGTGTTTCTTAACATACTGAATGAAATATCTAACTCCAGTCACATATTTCTCACATAATCTATCAGTTTCTTGGATCCAACTTCGATCCATCTCCATTTTAGAATCCTACGAAATTATTTAACAAACATATTATATATAAATGCAACATATTAACATGAAATTGCAATCAATTAGTGATAAAATCGTGCTACTGCAACTAATTAGAAACGAAGTCGATGTACTCATAAAAAGGATATGAGTAAGTCGATTAAAACATTGACCTTAATTGAAGGCATTGCAAGATCCGGTTCATACTTGATTTTCGTATAGATGGAATTAGCAAAGACGATGCTCTCCCTTACACAAAGCAAGAGTTGATAGTTAAAGCTTTGACCTTGCAATTTCAATTATGTTTTGACATTGTTCTGTGGTTGCAAAGTTAAGAAAGGAAAATGTTTGTGGCCTCAAACTCAAACATGTGTAGATGATAAAGAAGGCTCACGATTGGCTTAAATGACTCTTCTAAAAAACCCGCCTAGGCTCCGCCTAGGCTTGAGGCTTGGGAGAAATGCCCCACCTTAAGATTTTGACACCTTATGCTTGGTAAAACCCTTAAGGCGTACTTTTTCTCTAAAAACAACAATGCTTTAGTGAAACGATATCACCTTTTAAAGATTTTTTTGCAAACCGGACCATTATCTCATCAAAAATAATCAAATAATATTTTTATTTGCAAATATTCAGACATATTTTTATGATATGTACAATTTTAGTATTTTAATAGCCTTGTTATGATTAAAAAATATTAAAATATATTAAAAAGACCTAAACGCCTTTTCACGCCTTTTTACGCCGAGGCCCGCCTAGGCTTCTAAGGCTTAAGGCTTGGCCTCCACGCCTCGATCACGCCCCACGTTTTTTAGATCCTTGGCTTAAATAGACAGAAAAATTTCATCTTACTCAAAATAAGAAAGGATATATCAACATAATTTTTACAGATGCCTGATGCTGACAGACAAAGTGGCTAAGAAACCCCTGATCAATTTTTTTATGAGTAAATGCATTCAATTAAATGTCCACATCTGTTTTTACTGTCAAGTGGTTCACTAAACTATTTTTAGATGCAATCTCTCCCCCACCCCCTTCCTCAAAAAAACATTACACCTATATAAGTTATCAACTCACTTCAGAAATAGAATTAAGTCTTTAAATATGAGTTGGGATAAAAATAACATGGGTTCCTTATTCATTATTGAGAATCAAAATGCACTGTAAAAATAACATGGGCTCCTTATTCATTATTAGTATAAAAATAACATGTGTTCATTATTGATAATGAAAATACCATGTAAATCTCTTTGTTTTAAGGTCAAAATTCACTACGAGCAGCCATGTCCCCATTTTTACTGTCAAAATATCACTTCACTCTTAAAGCACATGTGAAGATGAATAAACGTCATAGAGAGAGAAGATGAGAGAGAAAAGATTCCACACCTGATGTGGGGAACGATAGCCAATAGAGAAGACGTTAAGGTCGCCTCAGAGCTGACGACAACCGATAGAGAAGACGTGAGGGCCGCCTGAGAGCAAAGGATGGTCGAGAGAGAAGACGTGAGGGCCGCCTTAGAGTGATATGTGAGCGTATAATTTTTGGGGAACGACTAGGTTTAGAAGAGTAGGTATTTTTTTAAGGCATAAGTGACGAAATGTTTTGTCACCAATTAATTTCAGTTTTGGTGATAAACGCATTTGTCACTAAATGATTGATATTTTTGTCACGAAAAGATGAAAGGAACATTTTTCTGCGTGGGAATGATGGAGCCAGAATTTTAATGAGTATTTGGTGACAAATATTATTAATTCGTCACCAATTTAACATTTACACACGCAATTCGTGACGAAATTAATTTCCTCACACAAATGTTACTTTTTGTGACAAAATTACTTTTGTCCTTATTTTTTTGTCACTAAAAAGACATTTTGTTGTAGTGGAGTTAGTTTTGGCGTTTGGTTGTGGACATTTTTATGAGTCCAAGGGAGTGGGTAGACCCATGTTTGGGCAATCGAGAAATATATTAAAAATATATAAGCAACCCCACTGAGTTGGCGAAATATCAATTAACTGGATGGCTGATTAATTTTAAAAAGGATTTGAACTTAATAATTTATGAGACGATAAATTATTAATATATGGAAAAATATTGAGGACTTGGATGGGACTCTTAGGAAAATTTTTGTGAAATTACCCTTTTTACATATTATAAAGAAAAATAATATGTACTATATTGTATTTGTGTGTGGATATACGAGCGGACATTCCTATCGGCTCGGGGATTTGCGCATTCGGGACAATGACCACACGTCGGCATAGTTGGGCTTGACGTTGTGTAGGCATATAGTAACTACGTAGAGGCTCCACCCTCGAGGGGTAGGTGTGGCGTTAACCCTTCCCGTAATAGCGCTGGGTATGGGCCGTATACAGATGTCCTGCGTAGGGACAACCCCCAAATTTGTATGTTTTTTTTGGGTTCCGTGTAGGATATCAAGATTCCTTCGGACTGTCCGCTTAGGATGTTAGGATTACTTCGGACATGAAAATAAAGGATGAATTAGACACCAACATTAGATATCCTTGCGTGTCACATATATGAAAGGACATATATTATAAATGACCCAAAACTATTGAATTTACTTTAATTGTCTAAGGATGTGGAGTTTAAACATTTTATTTACGCCATATATGTTTATGCCTTATATATGATTCTCACAAGACTGATATTAGTGAAAGATGGTAATTTAACTATAAGGATTGTATTTAAATTAATAAATTGGAAATGAAATCTCCTATACACATTTCACTGCCACGAACTATTATTTGGAACTTAATGGGGTGGGGTGAGAATAATGCCACACTTAGATGAGGGGTGAGATGTTATACGCATGAGAGTGAGGACAAAGGGGTAGTTATTATGCATTAAGTGTACTTTATCATAATTTATTCAAGTTAATTCTTGCACACCTCAGGCTCTGACCCAAATTTAAATGCTCCCCCCCCCCCCCCCCCCCGGCGGTGCTCGAAGACAGGGATAGTAGGATTGTGCATAGAAGACTTGCAACCTCACTAGCTTCCAGATTTTAGCTCGGTTGGATCTAGTATAGGATCTTCTCAGTTCTATTCTTTTATTGAGTTGGAACTTGTAAGGGCATAAACCTGAATACCTTATTTTTATGTTGGTGGATAGTTGGTTACTTTAGTTGGATGCTTATGTCAGTATTGATGGTTTGGTTTTAACTATTAATTAAGTGTTCGAAACTTTTAGAATTGGGCCTTTCATTATAAATAATTTATTTTTACGCTAGTGCTAAGAATGATATTATTTAACAAGAAAGCCCTATCTTTGGCGTATCATGCTTGACCAACCTTTACGTTAGAAAATACGAGTTGTTACACATTTGTATATAATAAATAAGATTGTTGGTGTACAAGAGTCATTAGGTATTCCACCCAAGTGGCTCTTTGTTGTTCTTGATAGTTCATATTATAATGGTTGATCGGCTAGTCGGTCGACCAAGTATTTCTAGAGTTGACCAAGAAAGTAAGTACTGTGAAAATTACTATGTAGGAGGACAGGTGTCCATTTCTCATTGGTCCACATAGATGAATGTTTTTTACTTACAACATGATCGACCATTGTAAGGATAAAAAAAGTATCCAAATATGCACAACCTACTAACTCATAATCACTAGGATAATTAGAACAATATAAACCCATGTTAGTGGTTCCTCATAGATATCTTAGGATATGCTTGATACCAATATAATGCCTTTTTGCTGGTTCGAGCTATACCTAGAAATCAAGTTCACTGAGAATGAAACGTCCGGTCTAGCACGTTGTGTCAAGTTGAATAATGCACCAACTTAAATAGGGTACGTCTGGACCTAATATCTCCTCACCATCTTCTTTAGAACGATGGAAACATTTCTTTACGTCTAAAGATCAGACAACCATAATTATCCTTATTGTGTATTTTGTAAATAAAGTACATACTTTATTGAAAAAATAAAGTTAAAAAAGTGTTTTAAGTAGTGTGCAAGTAAAAAATGCATTTACAAAAGACTGTTTTTCTATCAAAAAATTAAATAAAGAATTTTTTTAAGATAAAAATAGTGTCTGTAAAAAAAACAAGGATTTGTCTTTGAAAAGAGTGTTTTAAAAATTTCTTTTTTAATATAAAATATAGTTACTTAAATAGTCAAAACATTTTTTTTGTACAAAACAATTATTATTTTTATAAAATATTTTTTTAAACAAAAAACATTTGTAAGGAAAAATAAAGGACGTCGGGTGGTAAAAGATGGAAATATCAGACAATTTAGCCATTAAAATAAGCTACTTATCGGTCAACTAAAATAATCATTCAATAATGAATCACTGATAAGTCAAACCCTATATTGTTGTTATTGTTTTATAAAAACTATTTGTTACTTTTGTTAATATATAACATGAATACCATCTAAACACGACATTAACTCGTTAAGATGCGACACGAAACATAATCTTATTTTGTTTATCAAGCACAACCCAATTAAAATGCAACACGACATGAGACGTTATGTCGCTTTCGATTTGGTCGTATTTGTGTTATGTAATTAAAAAATTGATTTTGTGTTATGTAATTTGGTTGTGTTTGTGTTTGGTAATAAAAATAATATTTCGTGTCGTGTCATTTTTATGTTGGACATGTTCGTGTTAGGTAAGAAAAATAAGATTTCATGTCTTGTCGCATATTACATGTATCGTGTTCACATTTAGTAAGAAAAATGAAAAAATTATAGCATGGCTTACTATTATTATTTAGATTGTGTCTTTGTTCAATAAAAACACCTATATTACATGTCATTTCATGTTCCGTTTTAATTTAGTTTGTTGTTTTTTTTATTAGGAAAAAAAAATTCTTATCATGTTTTACTGCCATATTTAAAATATTCTTCTGTAAATTAAGTTATTATAATTACTAAGACTAGCGGGATCTTTTCACTAGAAATAGACGTTAATGTGATTACTAAAAATTATAGTCGAAGTAATTTGAAACATAAATTTTAGCATAATAATCATCATTTAAAAAAAGGGGCTCAAATATTTTGTAATACACATTTAGTCCAAACCTTTTACTTTGATTCAAAAAGTCCCTCACCACATAAAAACATTCAAAAAAAGGCGCACCATTGAGGATCGTCGGAGCTGCGGCATTGGGGAGGATAGGGTGGGAGGGAGGTGGGGGGTGAATGCCGGTCGCGCGGACCTTCAAACATAAGAAAATATTAGTTATTTGGGTATTTGAGGGACTTTTTGAAACAAATTAAAAGGCTTGGATTATATGTGTATTAAAAAATATTTGAAAAACTTTTTGATATTTGATCCTTAAAAATAAATTGATCGCCAACAATATATATATAACTTAATCTAAGTGTTTCGAGATTTAAAAGCCATGTAGATATATGCGAGTTGGATGATGTGGCCCGGTGTAGAATTATTATAATTTTAGATACTATGAGATGGTTGTTGAAAAAGTACACATGGAATTACAATGTTATTTTAACGCAATATTTTTTAAAGAAATCAAACAAGCAATTTGGGCTCACATAGTCTTTAAAAGGAAAAAAATAGCGTCATTTTGACAAAAAAGAATGATATCATGTTACATAATACTATAATATACAAATATTATTCAGTTATTTTTCCACTTTGTCAGTTATACAATTATTTATGAGAATACCAAATTGATTAAAGCAAAAACCTAAATTATAAATGGCAGAAATACAAAAAAAATTAACAATGAATAAAGTTTAAAAAGAAACAAATTTCTATATTTAAAATATAACTTTATGAAAAATGAATCAGTTTTTTTAAAATTAACTTAGAGAAATAAAAAAAAAACATTTTTCCGACTTGTAAGTATGTTATCAAATATGTCCTACATTTCTTTTCTGTCAGTCAAAAGAAAAAATATTTTTGATCTAATAATTCCACTTAGAAAATATGTAATACTTATTTTTTATATGTATAAATGCGATAAATGAAAGGATGAATTTGAAAAAACAAAAAATAAATTTCAAGCTTTCCCTTAAAAAATAACAGATCGGGTTGTTTTTCTTAATAAACAAAAAAATATATATATTTAAAGACGTGTATCATAGAATTGTTTACTTCTAACGTTACAACAACACAAAGTAAAAATATTATCATTCTACCAATAATTCACTAGGTCTGATACCCACTTGACCTTGTTCATGCAAGATCGTGGAATCTCAATAATTCAGTAGGTGGGTTCGTGGTGTCATATATTTCATTCAAGATAATATATAGAAATGATGTAGGCATCCTTATCACATGTGAAAGATGTGATATTTCAAATTTATACTTAGGGTCCCTGAGATATTTACTTGTAATATATTTATGAATCTATTTATTTTTTAAATAGTAAAATAATATATATTTTGTTGACCAAAATTTGTATACACAGTCTTCATAAAGAGGAGATCAATAAAAATAATTATAAAAAAATTCAATCCACAAATAGATAAAATGAAAAGTGAGTATACATGAGCATTTTCGATCGTCTAAAATTTTCTCTGCATTTCACCCACTTTTGAATTTATTTTTTTAATGATTATTTTGTAAATATTCTCGTTATTATATAGATCATACCCACTAAGGTTCATTTAAAAATTCTTTTTTTACAACTTGAAAAAAATAAATATGATTATTGATATGTTGAAGAGCCTAATCTTCAAATAAGTCTAAATAAAATATCAAATTTTGTTATTAATGTAATAGTGAAAGATAAGTTAGTATTGCCACATGAAACTTTTAGCACACTAATTCGTATATTAATTGATATGATGGAGAGTCCGGTCTTCAAATATATTTAATAAATATCAGATTTTGTCATTTAATGCAATGTTGAAAGATGGGTTAGTATTGCCACATGAAACTTTTATCAGGCCACCTTCAATTAAGATCTGTATCTCTGATTTCCCGATTTTCGTGTAATTTGTTTTAACTGTTGAAAAATATTATGTTTTTATATAAATTATTTTATGATCAAATTAATATATTGATCAAAGTAGGATCAAGTACGTTCGCGTTCCTTGTAGCATGGAGAGTCACGCGATATATTTATTTGTTTAAAACGAATAAATGATGAATAAGAAATTTGGTATCAAAGTGTCCCTTTTATGTATGATGTTTATTGGGAAATTTTATTTGTTGGTACGGATTTTTGTAACTGTCCCTAAAGGTCGTGACTTTTCACCATAAGTTGTGACAATTCATAAAAAACGTCCCTAAAGTGATTGTTTTCTAAAAGACACATCTTTTCATAAAAAAACACCTTGTTTTCTAAAAGACACGTCGTTTATGTATGAAGTTTATTGGAAAATTTTATTTGCTGGGACGAATTTTTGCAGCTGTCCCCAATGATAGACTGTGATAAACTGTAGGAAAACTATTTGTGTTTTTATTGTATTTCACTTCTTAAACATAACCAGCCGTGCTGGTGCATATATATACAGTTTGAAGATTACAGATTTGAAATTCAAATGAATGGGAAACCGTCAGCTGCTGGAGTTTAGTTCCTTAGAAGTAGGAGCGTCAGCTGCTGGAGTTTAGTTCCTTAGAAGTAGGAGCTGCTGTTGAAGTTCGTTCCTTTAATGTAGGAGCTGGTGTGGACTGATTGAGGTTCTCTTTGGGAGAGGATTGAATGGGTACGTTTGACACTCCCCCGCAAGCTGATGGTGGTTTTGGAATGATCATGAGCTTGTCACGAAGGAACTGAAACTTAACTGAGGACAGGGCCTTTGTAAAAATGTCTGCTATTTGGTCATGAGTGGATATGAATTGAACTTGTAATTGATGTCGTGCAACTTGATCCCGAACAAAATGAAAGTCAATCTCAACATGTTTTGTGCGAGCATGAAATACCGGATTTGCGGATAAATATGTAGCCCGAATATTGTCACACCAAAGAATGGGAGGTTTATGAGGTGGATAGCCAATTTCGGTAAGAAGGGATGTAAGCTAGGTGAGTTCAGGGGTAGCATCAGCAAGGGACTTGTACTCAGCTTCGGTAGAAGAGCGGGACACGGTTTTATGTTTCTTGGATTGCCATGAGATTAGATTGGAGCCCAAGTAAATTGCATAACCACCCGTTGATTTTCGATCATCAACACAACCTGCCCAATCAGAGTCGGTAAAGGCTTGAAGTTCAAGTGATGCGGATTTTGTGAGGTGAAGTCCATGAGATGATGTAGCTTTAAGATACCGGAGTATGCGTTTAACTAGGGTCCAATGAGTGTCGGTAGGTTGGTGCATAAATTGACAAGCTTTGTTGACAGCAAAGGTAATGTCGGGACGGGTTAGTGTGGCATATTGAAGAGCGCTAACAATTTGTCTATAAGGAGTGGGATCGGAGAGTAGAGTACCATCATGTTTGGATAGGGAAAGTGTAGTGGATAGAGGGGTGGTTAGAGGTTTGGAATTGGACATCCCATGCCGATTGAGAAGGTCGTTAATATATCGTTCTTGGGAAAGATGAATACCAGTGGAAGTAGATGTGACTTCAATGCCAAGAAAATAATGAAGAGAACCAAGATTTTTGAGAGAAAATTCAGTGCTAAGAGATGTAATAAGAGATTGGATGAGGGTAGAATTATTCCCAGTTAAGATTATGTCATCTACATAGATAAGGAGAAATATTATGGTATTGTCATGTTTATAAATAAATAAAGAAGAATCTGTTTTGGAGCCAACAAAGTTTTGGGTGAGAAGATATTGAGTGAGACGATGAAACCAAGCTCGGGGCGCTTGTTTGAGACCATAGAGAGAGCGATTTAATTTACAAACGAAATGGGGATATGTGGAGTCTTTAAAACCAGGAGGTTGTTCCATATACACATCCTCATTAAGAAGGCCGTGTAGAAAAGCGTTATTGACATCTAGTTGGGATATATTCCAGTTATTTGTCACAGAGATAGAGAGGATGGTTCGAAGAGTAGTAGCCTTTATCACGGGACTAAAAGTTTCGTGAAAGTCAATACCATATTCTTGATGAAATTCCTTGGCAACTAAGAGAGCTTTATAGCGTTCAAGGGATCCATCGGATTTTCTTTTGATGCGATAAACCCATTTGCTACCGATGATATTCATTTGTGGGGAAGGAGGAACAAGAGACCAAGTGTGATTGTGTAGAAGTGCATTGATTTCATTTGCCATAGCATTACGCCAATTTGGATCTTTATTTGCAGTTGTGAAGCATGTAGGTTCAGGAAGGTGTATTGTAGTTAAGTGACTGTGAGGTGGGTGAGAATGTTTAGAATGTGAGCGAAGTTGCATGGGATGTGGTTTGGTGGGTAAATGGCCAAGATCAATTTGTAAGTTAATGCCATCAGGATTGGAGTATGTGGCAATAGTCGGAGTAGAGTTAGAAGGACAGCGGGTAGTGGAAATGGGTGCGGTTGAGGTGTGTTGTGACTGTTGGGTTGTAGGGGGTGGTTGAGCAAGGCGGGTCGGAGCAGCAGCTTGCGGCGTAATAAGCTGTGTGACAGCAGGTGTAGAGGCTGAAATTGGTGGAACAATTGGTGTTTGTGCAGTAGGTAATAAGGAAGTGGGGGGGTTGGGGCAGGTAAGGGGCATTTGTGGTACGTGTACATGTGTAGTGGAAAGACTGCCCCATGGAGAAGTGTTGATAGTGTTAATGGGTGACCTTAATGTAGGAGTGATTTGGGCAAAGGGAAATTTTTGTTCATCAAATCGGACATGACGAGCAAAATAAATTCGTCCAGTTTGCGGGTGAAGACATCGATACCCATGTTGGTTTGAACTATAACCAAGAAAGATACATGGATAAGATCGATAGTCCATTTTATGAACGTTATATGGGCGAAGATATGGAAAACATAAACAACCAAAAGTTTTAAGAAATGAGTAATCAGGAGATTTGGAATAAAGAATTTGAAACGGAGATTTATTTGAGAGTGTGCGTGTTGGCATATAATTAATTAAGGAAACGGCACTTTCGAATGCATAATGCCAATATTTTTGTGGTATAGAAGCGTGGGCCATTAGGGTAAGTCCGGTTTCAACAATGTGTCAGTGGCGACGTTCAACGAAGCCAACTTGTTCGTGTGTGTGAGGACAAGAATAACGATGATGAATGCCACAAGTTTTAAAAAAAGAATCTAGTTTGCGAAATTCACCACCCCAATCCGTTTGCACATTTTTTATTTTTGTATTAAACTGGCGTTCAACAAATTTCTGAAAAGTAATAAAAGTTGAAAACACGTCGGATTTTTGCATTAGAGGATAAAACCAAATAAAATTCGAAAAATGATCAACGAAGATGACAAAATATTTATGACCATTGGTAGACATAGTAGGAGAAGGGCCCCAAACATCGCTGAAAACTAAATTGAATATAGATGAAGATGACTTAATACGACTTGGCAAAGGTTGCCTACATGACTTGCCCATTTGACAGGCTACACAAAGATGATTTTGACTATTTTTATTAAAAGGAAGCTGGTGTTCTTTAAGAACTTGATGAAGAACTCGAGTGGACGGATGACCAAGCCGGTTGTGCCAACAAGTTGATGAAACTCTCTCGGTATGATGAGCTTCGGGAGAAGAAGACACTGCTGTTGGAGATAGTGTGTAGAGACCATTTTTACTTGTTCCGTGAAGTAGAGGTTTATGGGTGTGACAATCCTTCACAACGCAGAAAGAGGGGTGAAATTCAAAATAAGCGTTATTATCACGAGTAAATTTTTGAACAGAAAGCAGAGATGTAGAAATAGTTGGAACATGCAGAATGTTATTTAACAGGAGATTAGAAGAGGGGGTAGAAATAGAGGAGTTACCAATATGGGAAATAGGAAGTCCCTTACCGTTACCAACATGCAGAGTGTCGGGGCCATGATATTCATAGGGATGGTGAAGGTGGGTGAGGTCAGGGGTAACATGATGGGTGGCACCTGTATCCGGGAGCCAAGCAGTTATGGGTGAGGGTGGGGTGGGTAGGAGGCCAGGTTGAAAATTAGGATGGTGAGTGAAATGAGCAGTGGGTGTAGGGTGGGAGTTATTGAAGCGATGTGGGCGGGATATAGCAGTGTGGTAGTATGCATTACAAATTTGACAGCGGGATTGATAGGGAGGTCGAAAATTAGAACGTCCCCTGCCTCGTCCACGTCCACGATTGGAGCGACCACGAGATGAGTTGAAGTATTGTTGTCCAGATTGAGTGTTAGGTGACTGAATGGGTACGTTTGACACCCAAAAGTCGTGACTGCTCACCATAAGTTGTGACAGTTCATGAAAAAAGTCTCTAAAGTGACTGTTTTCTAAAAGACACGTCTTTTCATGAAAAAACACTTTGTTTTCTATAAATACAAGACTTGTCTTCATTTTTTAATAGAGAGAAAAATGAGAGAAAATATATTGTCAATACTTTTCATACCCGATTGAGTCGGATAGAGTATCAAACATAATTGGTTAGTGGGACACGCACACTGAAGTGCTTCTTGCGCATGTCGAGACCGTTTTATCTAGGGAGGCAAACGCTCATTATTCATTGTCGTAAGCACCGTAGCGGGAGCGCATTTTATCTTAAGGGGAGAGTGTCAAACACTTGACTCGGTCATCTTCTTCGTTTGTAAGTTCTAATGGTATTATTTTTATTGCATAAATATGATTTATTTCATATTTTAAATTTGATAAAACACAAAAGTATATATTATATATAACACCAACATTATTAGCAAGAAACACAAGAAGACATATACTTTTTAACTTTTAATAAATTTATGTATATTATAATGATTAATATAAATCTATTTATATTTAATAATATTAATGCAAAAGTGTCGCTATTCCCGTCCAACATTTTAAATGATCACAAAATCTTTTACGTACCGTAATCATCATCTACTTCCTTAACTTCAAGCCTTCTTCCTTTTTTGCCAAAACTTTCTTCGAATCTACTATTTTAATCAAAACCATACTTCCTCCCATCACAGCTATTTACTTTATGTACATATATTAAAATTAGTATATATTAATTTCATTAATATGCTTTAATAATATATATACACGACACAAAGGGCACGAAATTAAAACGTAATACGAAATAAAATTTTATCTTCTATGAAACATGAATACAATCAAAATGAAAGCAACAGTACAGGAAATTTATTTTATTTTAACTAATAAGAATATAATCCAAGTGAAAAAAAAAACACGACATGAAAGCTTTTTTACCCAAACAAAGATATGATTGAATTAAAACTACACGGCCTAAATAAAAATGGCATAACACATGATTTTATTTATTTTTATCTAGTACGAACACGATCCCAATAATATATGTGTGTGTGTGTGTGTGCGCGCGCGCGCGCGCGCGCGCGTCTCAATGTTTACAATAATATACTATCATACATATAAATACGAACAAAACCTACTTAAAAAACAATACAAAATGATGTGAAAATTTAATTTTTTATTTAATACGAACACACTGAAAATAAAAGTGGTACTACACGAAATTTTATTTCATATTATTAAATACGAACACGATCCAAATAAAAGAATCACAACACGAATATTTTATTTATTTTTAGTACTTTATTGTGTGTTTATACACACACACACCCACACTCTTTAATACATATAAATACGAACACAGAATAATGAAAATGGAATACGAAGCAAAGTTTTATTTCTTATCCAATACGAAGACGACCCGAATAAAAGCAACCCGAGATGAAAGCTTTACTTTACCCAAACAAATATACAATTCAATTAAAAATACACAACCCAACCCAAATAAAAGGTGACACGATAAGGAAATATTACATTTTTTATCGAATATGAATATGACCCAAATAAAAGTGCGTGAAACTCGTTTGTCAATCTTTTAGCACACACCACTCTTAATTGGAGCATTTTCTTTGTCTATGTTTATCGATTTTGATTCTCCTTATTAGTATAAGGACCCTTCTTTTCTTTTGGGGAAGTATATCACACATATCAACAGTATAACATTCAGTTTGTTGACACTGGCAGGGATATACTTATATTATTATCATGAATTTGGTGAAAAATCATTGAATTTTATTAATTTAGATATAATTGCACTTATCAATGTATATTGATTTACATAGATGAATACATAGAGAACTACACTTATTAATGTTAATATAGTTACCCTTTATTACTTGGTACAAGGAACGTTTGATTCCATTACTGCAGTTGTATCTATATAAATAAGTGTAGCTATATTATTTTATTATTTGAACTTTTATTAGTTAATTAAAAAGATTATGGATTCAAGGCAACAACAAAATCATTGCTTAGCGTGCTCATATATAAAAGGCATTCAAGAAAATTAGCTAATACGCCTGTTTTTATGGGTACATAAAACTAGTGTTTTCCATGCAAATCGAAAATCTCAAACTAATACTAAGCTAATAATAATATATACATATGATAAAGTAGTCATAGAGTAACTAATATTTTTTTAATATTATTATTATTATTATTATTATTATTATTATTATTATTATTATTATTATTATTATTATTATTATTATTTCTTTCTTGTTCCTTTATTTTTCGTTCTTCTTTTGTTTAGTCTAATAACTTTGTAAGACATTAAAATTAATATTAATGTAAATTATCCACATCGTGGTTGTTCAGAGTTGATAATTTTCTATACAATTTTTTTAGAAACTCAAGTTCCCCAATAATAATATATTACGATCAGGTGCGGATTATGTAAGGACCAAATAAATGCCGATCATTTTTCTAAAATACTAAAAAAAATATTTTGAATTGATATATTAGGGAGGTATTTAAACATTTCACCAAACATGAGAAATGTTTTTTCCACTTTTTACAAAATCTATCAAAATACGTCAATTTTTTACGTAGTTAAAACTGACGTATTTAGACCGAATTTTTTAAATGGGAAAGTGTATTGTTTTGAGGAAGGATTGAATGTTTAAATACTCCCCCAAAAATTAACTCCATATATTTTTTAATATTTTAAAAAGATTGGTCCGCATCTAATCCTTTCTATATAAACACATTGTAACGCCCCTTATTTTTGAGTATTTAGAAAATCAATTAATTCAGGGATTTTTAGAATTTCACTTGTGCCGTAATTTAGTGTAATAATTTATTTCGTGTTTGGTAAAATATTAATTGGGAGAGAGGTGATGATTAATGTTTATGGAAAATAATTACTATTTATATAGTGATTTGTTATTTTACGTCATAACAGTAATAGTGACGTGAACGTGTTTGATCTCAACCGGGAGTCGAGAGCAGACTAGATGAGGTCGAGATAGAAAATTCTGCTAGAGTAACTAAGAATCATTAATGGGGTCAAACCCTATATTGTTGTTATTGTTTTTTTTAAATAATTATTATTTTTGTTGATATATAACATGAATACGATCTAAATACGCCATTAACTCGTTAAGACGCGACACGAAATAAAATCTTTTTTTGTTACCAAAAGAGAACCCAATTAAAATGCAACACGATATGAGACGTTATGTCACTTTCGATTTGGTCGTATTTATGTTATGTAATTAAAAAAATTGATTTTGTGTCATGTTTTAATTTGATTGTATTTGTGTTTGGTAATAAAACTAAGATTTCGTGTCGTGACATTTTTATTTTGAACGTGTTACGTAAGAAAAATAAGATTTCATGTCTCGTCACATTTTATATGTATCGTGTTTGCATTTAGTACGGAAAATAAAAAATTTATAGCATCGCTTGCCATTTTTATTTAGATTGTGTTCGTGTTAAATAAAAAAACCTATATTACATTTCATTTCGTGTCGCGTTTTAATTTAGTCTGTTGATTTTTTTATTAGGAAAAAAATTCTTATCATGTTTTACTGCCATATTTAAAATATTCTTCCGTAAATTAAGCTATTATAGTTACTAAGACTAACGGGGTCTTTTTACCAAAAAAAAAAGACTAACGGAGTTTTTTCACTAGAAATTGACGTTAATGTGATTACAAAAAATGATCGTCAAAGTAATTTTAAACATAAATTTCAGCATAATAATCATTGTTTAAAAAAAGATCTTATACCAAAAAGTTCCTCAAATATCTTTTAATACACATTTAGTCCAAACGTTTTACTCTGTTCCAAAAAGTATGTCACCATATAAAAAAACATTAAAAAAAAGGAGCTGCAGTAAGGATCGCCGGAGCTCTGGCAGGGGGTGGGGTTAGAGGGAGGGAGGTGGGGGGTGAAAGCCGCTAGCGCTGATCTTTAAACATAAGAAAATATTTGTTAAATGAGTATTTGAGGAAGTTCTTAAAACAAAATACAACGCTTGAATTAAATATCTGTTAAAAAATGTTTGAGTTTAAAATCGCCATCAATATATATATATATATATATATATATATATATATATATATATGTGTGTGTGTGTGTGTGTGTGTGTGTGTTTTGAGATTCAAAAGCCATGTAGATATAGGCGAGTTGGATGCAGTTGGTATAGAATTATTCTAATTTTAAACACTAGGAGATGGTTGTTGAAAAAGTACACAATGAATTACGATGTTATTTTAACACAATATTTTTTTAAAGAAATAAGACAAGCAATTTGGGTCAGAGCAAAATCCTAAATAATGAATGGAAAAAATACAAAAGTAATTAACAATGAATAAAGTTCATATATAAACAAATTTTTCCTTTTACATTAACTTGCGAAAATTAAAAAAAAAAAAAAAATCCTGATTAGTTCCGGCTAGTAAGTATGTTATCGAATATGTCCTACATTTCTTTTCCATCAGCCAAAAGAAAAATATTTTTGATCTAATAATTCCATTTAGAAAATATGTAATACATATTTAGTATATGTATAAATGGGACCAATGAAAAGATGAATTTGAAAAACAAAAAATAATTTTCAAGCTATCCCTTAAAAAACACAGATCCGTAACGTTACAACAACACAAAGTAAAAATATTATCATTTTACCCAATAATTCAGTAGGTGTGATACCCACTTGACCTTGTTCATGCAAGATCATGGAATCTCAATAATTCAGTAGGTGGGTTCGTGCTGTCAAATCTTTCATTCAAGATAATATATAGAAATGATGTAGGCATCCTTATCACATGTGAAAGATGTTGGCATATTGCTCCATAAGGAGATTAACGTAATATATTCATTTGTCAAGGTTCGATATCTTAGGGTATCTCAATTTTTTGAAGGGGAGATGCCCTAAACTCTGTACAGGTTGACTTTCGATCAAAGGTCCACGCGCGCGCCCATCCGTCCGGCTCGGCTCGGTTCGCGCTTGGGCTTGACTTATAAAAATCTCCGACATTTTTGCGCCGAATTAATTTAAATTAATTAATAATTAATTAACTGTTGTCAGTTAACGAAATTAACTGTTTTGACAGTTAAATTCGGTTTTGACTGTTCCCAATAATCAAAACGTTTGCTATAAATTAAACATTTCCCCTACAGTTTTGACTACTGAAAAATTGCCCTCCCATAATTCAGAAATTATGCCACATCTATTCCCAGAAAATAATTCTTCTTTTACTGCTACTGCATACATTTTCGGCATATTATTTCTTTGATTTGGTTGAGTATAAATATAGAATTACGTTCGAAAAAATTAATCATTGTTGTGCTACTTGATTAATTTGGAAATTCGTTCTATCTTGGGAGACAATTATTTATTACCTTTAGCACATTGTGGAGGGAATAAATTTATCTTAAGGAGACTGTTCTGAACAACGCTCGGATTATTTCTTCTATTCTAATATTATTTCCGTAAATTTAAGTAAGTGTTTCATTTCTGTAATTTCGTTTCATTTCTGTAATTATATTATAGTTTATAATTCTGTACAATTATTTTTAATAAATAGTAGACATAACAAAAGATGTGATATTTCAAATATATAATTAGGATCTCCAATATATTTTCTTATAATATATTTATGAATATATTTATTTTTCTTCAATAATAAAATAATATATTTTTTTACCAAAATTTGTATACATAATCTTCGTAACGAGGAGATCATCTATAAAATTGTTTATAAAAAAATTAAACCCACAAATAAATAAAATGAAGAGTGGATATTTGTGAGCATTTTCGATCGTTCAATTTTTTCTCTGCATCTCATTCACTTTCAGATTGAATTTTTTTATTATTGTTTTGTAAATGTTCTCGTTACTATATATATCATATTTACTGAAGTTGATTCAAAATTTCTTTCTTTACAATTAAAAAAATTAGTGTATTAATTGATATATTGGAGGGCCTAGTCTTCAAATATATTTAATAAATATCAGGTTTTGTCATTTAATGCAATGTTGAAAGATGGGTTAGTAATACTAATTTAGTATTGCCGCATGAAACTTTTAGCAGACCACTTTCAATGTCTAACAAAAAAAAAGCAGATCACTTTCAATTAATGTCTTTATCTCTGATTTCTTGTTCCAACATTATTAGCATGGAACAAGTGACGACAAGTACTTTTTAACTTTTAATAAATTTATGTATATTATAATGATTAATATAAATCAATTTATATTTATTAATACTAATAAATGCAATACGAAATGAAATTTCATTTTCTATCAAACATGAATGCAATCACCCTACATGAAATTTATTTTATTTTAACAAATAAGAATATAATCTAGAAAAAAACGACATTAAAGCTTTTTTTACCCAAACACAAATATGATAGCATTAAAACTGCACAGCCTAAATAAAAATAACATAACACGAAATTTTATTTATTTTTATCTAGTATGAACACGATCCAAATAAAAATAATACGACAAGAAATATATATATATATATATATATATATATACAGAAAGTCTCCTTTAAGGACTCCTTATGGTACAGACCCCGGTACATACCATTTTTTTAAAATAGTAAAAAAATGAATTTTTTTATGAAATTTTATGGATATGATCTTCACGGTGAGAAAATCATCTCCAATTTTTTTCGTCAAAAAATTCAATAAAAAAACCGTTGAGATGAGGTGATATGTAAAAAAATTATATAAATATGCATTTTCAACCGTTGAAATGTTGGGTCGGCGCCAGCCGCTTTATTGATTGAATTTTTTTATGAAACTTCATGGATATGATCTTCTCACTATCGAGATCATATCCATGAAGTTTCATCAAAAAATTCAATCAATAAGTTGGTGAGTTGATCGCCAACATTTCAATGGTCAAAAATGCATATTTATACCATTTTTTTACATATCACCTCATCTCAACAGTTATCTTATTGAATTTTTTGATGAAAAAAATTTGGAGATGATCTTCTTACCATGGAGATCATATCCATGAAGTTTCATAAAAAAATTCATTTTTTTACTATTTTAAAAAAATGTTATGTACCGGGGTCTGCAACATAAGGAGTCCTTATAGGAGAGGGCCTCTATATATATATATATATATATATATATATATATATATATACAGGACGTCTCTCCGACGGGCTTATTTAACGGGCTTAAATGACGGGTTTAATATCGTCCACACGATTTTAGGACCGCTATCATCTATTGGACCACCCTTTGGGAATCACTTTGTCTTTTTATGCCTTTTAAGCCTAATTAATCTGGAAATCTAAGTATAGAAGTTTCAGAGCTACTGCTACTTCTTAAGCTTCTTCTGTTACTATCGTACTAGAGTTCTGAATAGAGAGGATTATCTATATAAATAGTTTCTCCAGGGAGTTTAGAAATTGCAATCGGTTTTTCAGGAAAATATTCTAGTCTTAAATAACTTATACGGTATCATGGGTTTATTAGTCTAGTTTCATTATATATCTGATTAACAATATCAATTATATCGTTATCTATAAATTCGTTTAAATTATTATCACCATAAGATGACAAAAATCTACGGTATGTTCTAGGGGCAGTTGTTTCTACGTTTTTTATGAGAGGGTGGATTCCTCCGGCTCTAATTAAAATAGCTTTTGTTTCAGTTAACCTTTTTCATCTAATAAATTTTAATACGTCTATATTGTCTTCAAGTATGATATTTTTCAGGTCTTGATAGGTCTTCTGCAAAATCTTCAGTTCTTATTTTTTGTCTAAAGAGATCTCGGATCCCGGTTGTAATTATTTCTGTTCTAGGTACTTCTCGTGCTAAACACTTAATAACCTGGTCTATATATTTGAAAGTACCACCTGTGTATGTTAAAGCAGTCTCTATAAGTTCTTTATCTTTAGGGCTTGTAAGGGTCCAATATTAGATTTCTCTAGTTAAGTCTAAATTTGTTTGATTAACAAATGCTAAAAAGTCTTCAGTGATTTGTAGGCTCATATAAGTTTCTTTTTAAAACAATAATATGTAAAATAGTTAAGGTTTTGGTTCGAGTTATACTTTCCTTCTGGTCTGCAATATCTTTATCTTCCTTCCTTTTTCTCTTCAGCCTTGCTAATATTCTTCTCCAATCTCGGCCTCCTACAACTCTCTCTTTATGTGTCGCACCTCAATCTACTATTTTGGCATTGAACTCGTTTCCTGTATGTACGCCTTCACGCCTAACGCCCACCTGACTAACGGCTCACAGCAAATCGGCACCTGACGGCGGTTCACCAGTATAACACCTTGTGTGCTACACGAGAGGTTCCTCACAATAGTCCTCTATGAATAGAAAGTTGGAGACAATTTGGAAAATAATAACAACTCAATATAAGAGATTTCTGGAAAAGAAAATACTTTTATTGCATAGCATAAGTAGTTACAATTATCCCCTCTCCCCTAACTACGAGAGGTTTACTCACTCATATACATATTACTCACTACAAGCATACTCTCTCTTTCTAATATCAATACTGGAAGTCTAACAACTGATGCCTTACAACACAACCTTAACGTCCCTTTTATAGCACAAGGGAGCTTACATATGACTTACTACCAGAGGCTAAAAGCTAACCGGTTAAAGAAAAAAAAATATATAAAGTCTATAGCCTTATCTCTTCATAAAGTAATTCGTCTTCTTTTGGAAGGTCTGTGTCTGAATAGGACCTTCTGATGGCTATGGCCCATAAGTTTGTCGTCGTTTGATAATGCAAGAGAATCAAACAGCCAATGTCTTCTTCTTTTTATTAGTCTGGTGGCCTATGTGGGGCAAAAATCTTTTTGCTTTATGGAAAGCAGAGTCTAAAAAAATGAGTCTTCCGTCTTCAATAATTCTTCCACTACTGAGGGGGCCTTCTTTGTTGTATGTGTGTCTTCTTCTACCTTGTCTTGGCCTGGGAGGGCATTATTGAAAAATTCATCAATGAGACCCATAATGTTAAGGCTAGCTCACAAAGCTATCTCTACCAATTCCTTGGCTTCCTTATTGAGCCTTCCATTGAATGGCTCATCAGCTTGGATTATTAGGTCTTCTTTGTGGTAGACAGTGTACCATCTGTCTTCGCCTATCAATAATTCCATGATTTCTATTGTCTCCATGGCTTGAGCAATCTGTAGCTTGGACTTATCAACAATTAAATCTTTAGTCTCATCTTGTGATAGAATATCAACATCTTCAAATGTATAATTGGAAAATCTAAAAAGTCTTAAACGTTCAACTCTCATTCCTCTACAGGAACTTGGAGTAATCTGATAGATTCTAGCAAAAAGATAAAGGAACTCTTCTACTTTCTTAACATACCCATGGACTATTTTTCCAAGAGCAACAAAGTCTTTTATAGTCTCAATTTGGATGAGTCAAATAAACCCATAGTCTGCTAAGGTTATCTGGGCAACCTCTTCTTTTCCGAAAAGATAAATCTTTGGAACGACTTTGAAGAAACCTTTCATCATTAAGGTATCTCCATTAGTCTCAAATAATAACATATTAAAATGTTCAATAATGCTATCAGATTCTTTCTTATAGTCTTCTGATAATGGAAGATTATTATGACCAAAAGATATAACAATCTTAGTCTTAAAAGTCTTTTCAGATAACAAAAATTATCAGCGGGTCTAGTTTTGGAGGATTCTCCAAGAGCCTGAGCATAGGTTTGAGTCTGTGGTCTAGGCATAGCAGTACCACTAAGTTGGGTAACTGCAAGTCTTTGAGTTCTCATGAATCTGGAAATGGCTACCAGATTTTACTTGAACTCTATCCATAGTCTATTCTTCACATTCCACCATATAGCGTGTATAAGAGTCTTTTCATCCTCTAAAAATTCTTGTCTAAATTTGATCAAGTCTGGGTATCTTTGATCGGGTCTATATTGGAGAAAATACATCTTCTCAATGAGTCCATTTTGAGCAATAATCTCTTGTCTAGATTTTCCTGAGGGAATCAAGATATCATCAAAGTTCTCTAGGATTAAGGTTTCTTGAGAGTCTTGAATATGAGTCTGTCTTTGCGTTGTACCAGTATTTTATCTTATGCGTCTAAGATAGTCTGCAATGTCTTCTCTATTTAGTCTATTTGTTCCAAAGGATCTCATGTTGTCTAAGTCTTTTGTTTGCAACATAAAACATGAAATTTTATTAGTGTTAGCAAACATTAGTTCCCTTGATATGATATATGGAATGGTATTTTTACTTCCCTTAATATGTATAATAGAGAAGTCATAACCATTAAGTAATTGTTGCCATCTAATAAGTCTATTAGTCCTTTATTTAGACAAGTCTAAGTCTCTGAATTTTACTGCATAAGAAGAGTCAGTATAAATTGTAAAATGTTTAGGTCTAAGGAAAAGCATATATTTTTCTATTTCGCTTACTATGGCTAAAACTTCCTTTTCATAGGCAGTGTATCTTGTTTCTGGGTGTGTAAAGGTTCCAGAACTATATCTACAAAGTTTCTTCTTTTTTGTCTGATGATCAATGGCAAAGTATACTACTCCCCATTGTTTATCAGAGGTATCTGTTTCTACTTAAACTGGTCTTCTGCATTAGGAAGTTCAAGTAAAGGAATATTCTTGATTGCATTATTAATTTGTCTTATGACTTCAAAATCATTTTTGGTCCATAAAAAGGATTAGTTTTGTATGTTCCTTATAATTTGGATGTTAGGCTTTGTCCTTTTTTAAGCAAGGTCTTTAATAAAGTCTGCAACACAATTAAGCAATCCTAAAAATAATTGTAATTGTTTTTTATCTTTGAGTTGATCTGGAATCTCAAGAATCTTCTTAGTTATGTGTTCTGCTAAGGATATTTTTTCTTTATTTATACGCATTCCCACAAAATCTATTTCGGTCTGGAATAATTGCATTTTTCTTTCGGAAATAACACTACCATGTTTATCTAATTATAGAATAATCAATTTAAGATGGTCTACATACTCTATCTCAGTCTTACTGGCTACAAGAATGTCATCTATGTAAACAAGATAAAATTCTGAATATGGCCTAAATATATTATCCATTCTTCTTTGGAATACTTGAAGAGGATTTAAGTATCCAAATGGCATTACTAGCCATTCTTATTTTCCTTGGGGCACACTATAGGTTGTCCAAGTAATACTGTCTGGATGAATATTAATTTGCCAAAAGCCTGATTTGCAATCAAACTTACAGAATATGATTGTATCTTCAATTAAATTGATTAAATTATTCTTGTCTGGTATCTTATAAGAATCAAATTCTTAATTCTTATTTAATTGTCTATAATCTATAACCATTCGTCTTTTTCCTCTTTTACGTTCAGATTTATTTTAAACATAGAAGGCTAGGCTATTATATCTACTTTTACTTTCTCTAATAATGCCTAACTTAAGCATTTCATCTATGTCTTTCTTGAATTCTTCCACGTCTTCTTGTGAATATCCTTTCTTATAGGTTCCACCATTGATAGTGGCATCTTGGTTAATAGAGATAATTTCACAGTAACTTTAGTCTTTATCCCACTTAGAAATGGGATTTTCTCCTAAAGTAGGCTCTACTAGTTGCCTAATCTTTTCTTTTTCTACTTCTATATCCATTTTATTCAATTTGGATATAGCCTGAACCTGTAATAAGGTATGTTGGGCTTTATCTAGGATGTCTTGTTGTATAAGAGCTATTTTCTTATAACACTTTTGGTCTGGACGCTTACATTCTTTTTGTAAGGGTTTAGTGATGTCTAGGGCTTCTTGTTGGGTTGTAGGTCTAGGTCCACCATGCTCAGCTGAAGAACTCTGATGTTTTATGGGTCTATATTTGAGTTTGACCTGCATAAGGTCAAAGACAATCTTGTGATTTATTAGAGGAGCTTTAATATTAAATTCCTCTTTATCATTAATTAATATCTTATCGTTATACTGAGTTTAAGGATGATATTTACTAATAAAGTCTTGTCCTAAAATAATATTTCCTGTGAAACTAGGATGAGAATCCATTATCTAAAACCGATGATTAACGATTTTGTTGGTCTAATTTTCTAATTTAAAATAAATACGAATAGTCTGGAAATATAAGGTAAACGGATCTCAATTAGCCACTTTACCATAGATTTCTTGAATACTTTCTAAAAAATAGTCTTCAGGGAAGGTATTAGTCTTGCAAATACTCCGAGAGCACCCTGTATCTATAAAGGCTGAAAGTCTTTTAGGATAGTCTTTGTGTTGAACAAATAATTCTACAAAACAAGCATGTGGTTTAGTAGAAATTCCTAAATTGTTCTTTTCTAAAATAGATATTCCTTTTTGGGGTTTATCTATAAAATCTAAGGGTATTAGGTCTTGTGAACTACTATTAGAGTGGTATCCTTCTAAATCATAGGAAATTCCTTTTCCTTTTAAGTCTTCATTTTCTTGTATTCTTTTGGCCATATTTTTATCAATGTCTTGATAATATGTTTTAATATCTAAGTCTATTTGAGCGTCATACTGGCTAGTATAGATTTCTCTAAATCTAGTTTTCCAACAGTCTTCATGGTAGTGTAATTGACAAATAATACAAACCATAAATAATTTTGTTTATATAGTCTCAAAGAATTCTACACATATAAATTCTTTCTTGCTACATTTCATTTCAAACGTGCGATAATATCTTTTATCAAAGTAACATCTAGGTATATAAGTTAGTAACGCAGGATTACTAATTGTCCATCTTTTTTTTAAAAAGGGACTTAATATACACTTATATGAAGCTTCTTCAAAGTCAATATATTCGTTACCTAAATCTTCTTGATCTGTTTGCATTATGTAAAAGTTTAGAGTATCTTGAGAGTCTTCATACTCATCAGTATCACTATAGTCTTTCGAATTACTGTCTATGTATGCACTATAGATACTAGTATTATCATAATCTTTTATGTCTGATATTTCTATAGCATATTGGATATCTAACTCTTCTTGATCTGCATATTCTAACATTGTATTAATAATCTTAATACCTTATTTATCTTTCTTATTAGGGCAGTCTTTAGCAAAGTGTCCTTATTTGCCGCATGTCCAACATTCTTTGAGGGTAGTCTTAGATTGAGTTACATCTTTTTCTTTCCTATAGTTAGGAACTTTCTTATATTTACTAGTGTTCTTCTTAAAATGTCTTCTTTGGTTATATTTTTTTTTTGTAGTCTTAGTGTTTTTTTCTCGAAAGGTAGTAGATGGTCTAAATTTATACTTCTTCGGAAATCCTAAAGGTCTAGTCTTAAATTTCTTATGTTTCCATTCTAATTTCTTTTTAAATTTCTTAGATTCACTACCACATCCCCATTGGATTGGAGCGATATCTCTTTCGTCTTTGATTGGAGGGATCTGCTGAAAGTTTATTCTATCAACTTTCCTTGAGTTATATCACGTCTCTTAGATATGATATAGTCTTTGGCGAAATTAATTCTTGATCAAGGGTGAAAAGTAGCTTGTGTCAAGACTCTAATCGTTGTTTTCGTTTCACCTCTTCAATACAAAAACCAAAACTTATGATTACACTCAACGGGTGAGTATAGGGGCCAAGTCCGGGTATCGAAAATCCACAGAGACGAGTCGCTAGAATTTAATTGATAATAAAAGTGTAAAAGATGATTATAAACAAAAAGGGAAAAGATGCATAAAAGGAAAATGATTAATTTAGGCGAGGGAAAATGAAACTAGATTAAGAAAGCGAGTAAAACTATAGGTTGCGTCGAATGTCCTCACTCGAGTTAATTTGTATAAAATGGATACATGGGTCGACGAGTTATTACAAATGTTTCTCGTTTCGACAGTTAATTAAATCAAGGGTTGTCTCGCCCCTAAATTCTCATAAAAGCCTAATAAGATTTTGGCGTCAACAAATATCCCGAAAATTACGCACTCAAGGTCATAAGCACGGGACATACATCATATGCCCCGTCAAATCCCCTAGGCACAATAACTAGGACAACGGACCTGAAATAGACCCATAAACACCATCACCAAAGCAAAACAACGCGTCAACCCGAGTGAGTTCAATTCAAACACAACCTAATTTAAATTAGCTAGAAAGCATATTAAAATGCGGTAAATAAATGCAGTAAATAAACGCGATAAATGTGCACTATAAAGTAAGTAAAGAAAGCATGTGAATCTAATTAACAAAACATGTAAATCTAATTATGAAAGCAATAATTAAGGACATACATCTATATTAAATGGAGAGGATGATGAATAGTACAACTTATAACCCAATTGGGTGTCAAACCAAGAAGAATCAAAGAAGAACTCTCCAAAACCCTCAAACCCTAAGCTAAAGCTCTCTAAAAATCTATTCTAAAATTTCCTCTAATTATTACAAGAAAAAACCTTTATATAGTAAAAGGAATTAAATTAGAAAACAAAAGAGAAAAGAAAATAAAAGCCAAAATATTTGCAGAAAATAGGGGATCGATCGATCGATCGATGGAAAAAAAATCAAGCCCACTGTCTCCCAACGATTGGTAAAAACTGAAGGATCTATCGATAGATCCCTTTGATCGATCGATCGATCAAGCAGGTCTTTATAATCTTCCCCCTACTTTGATGTGTTTGGTTTTCTCCTCCGCTAAAATCGCCGTAACATCTTCTTTCTGAACCGAAATTGTGCACCGTTCGTGACCACGCGAAGCTTACGAATAGGGATATAACTTCCGTGTAGATGTTGGGCCAGGTGCCCAAGCTATAAAAAAACTAAAATGCCCTTGAACGTGTGATCGCGTACGAAAATCAAGCGGAATGCGTCCGAACTTCATACTTAGCATCCAAATACCTATAAAAGCTCAATTATCCCCTGAAAAACATGTTAACATAGAAATCCGAGGTTGTCAGGTTAACGAGCATAAATATAGAGAATAAGATACCCGAGGGGGCTAAAATGCGTCGATTCGAGGGATAAAATACACAATATTTTCGTATTATCACCCCCCCCCCCCCCCCTTACACATTACTAATCCCTAGCAATGAAATAGGATGCAACAAGGACTACAAGCAAACCAAAAGTAGGAGATAGTACAAAAGTATGGTATAAAAGCAAATATCCAGTTTCACGGGCGATTCGATTGCAGGGTATGCAATAAGCCGTTAAACACCTAGGTCACCCTAGTGGACGAGTGTCGTCTCGTGAGGGTTTTCAGGGATGACACCCACAAGAATCACATGGTTTCCTCAAAATATGCCCAAACCAACATGCAACAAGCCCAATAAAAGCGAAAAAGATTTCATACGCATTATTATCAAAGTGAATGAATTCAAACAAAAGTCCAAATCATTAACATTATAGAATGCACCTCGTAGAATTGAAACCTTAAAATGTGGGAGGGGAGCGAGCACATGCAAAGTGTGATTTGGCAAAAACTTAAATAAACAGGATAAGCATATATTCAATCCTCACGGGCATTACACTCATCAAGTGAATTCACTCGAAACAGGGAGGTAACACACGAAACATGCGGGCATAAAGAGTAAATATAAATGGAAACTAAGTCGCACACATCTCACAAATGAAGAACTCTATATATAAAATGGAAAACCGTTATCTCAATGAAAGGATACCGCACATTAAAGGAGGCGAAATGTGTTTTCACAGATTATCAAAACTGTTTGAACTTTGAAATTAAATTAAACTAAGATCACATAGGACTTGTATAGGGTTATAATGTAGGCTAGGCTAGGCTAAAAAATGAAGGATATGTATGTAAGGGTTCAAAGTGTTCGGGATTAAAACTCGGGATAATGGGACGATGTGAGAAAAATCAAAATTGGAAAACAAGTTCCAAACGACATTAGATATATCATTGGGGAGAGTAATCAAAGCTTATTGAACTATATACACAACATTTACAACTTTCTCTTTTCTTTCTTTTCTTCTTATTCTCATTTTTTCTTTTTCTTTTTGCTTTCTCTTTTTCATCTCTTTTTCTTTTCTTTTTTTCTTTACTTTTCTCACTCTCATATGCCTAAATTGCAACCGACATCACAACAACATCATTCAATCCCATGTAACATTCCAAACAAAGGTATGGAAAGTGTATGTATGGGCTAAAACTCCAATTTAGAGTTGGTTATGGAAATTTTGGGTTATGAAATGAAAGGCTAATATTTAGGCTCAAAGGGGTTGACGAGGGGAAGCATATAAGGTGAGGTCAAGTCTAATATGGGTGATATAACAAAGATGGCCTACGATCATTTCCAAAAGATTACGCAATTCTCGAGTCAAAACAATAAATGAAAATCATGTTCAAGTAATATATTTCAAGTATGAACTCAATTAATGAACGATCAATGAAAGAATAGAGATATTACCAAAGAATTCAACGTTTTCAAAGAGGAAAGAATAGTGTATAACACTCACAAACGATGGAAGGTACAAAGATTACGCGGTGTAAGTATATACTATGCAACAAAAGATTATCGAGTTATAAAAATCTTAAACCAAATCAATAGAACAATAAAAGTGAAAGTGCTCATGGGATTAAAGTTTAATTCATGAAGTTATTCACAATGTCATTGATATGAGGACTAAAGTCTAATAACTTCTAAAATCGAGAACATGCATCGTTGGGTTGTCATTGGGATCGAGTAATTATTGAAATTTGTCATCGAAAACAAAGGCAAAACGCCCAAAAAAAGGAGAAAAAAAAAACATAAAATATTTTTGAAATTTTTGAATTTTCTAAGAAAAGCATACTAAGTAACTAACATGTGAGCAAAAACATGGACTAATTAATGAAATGGATAGAATATCCCACACCCCCTAACTTAAAACCTGACATTGTCCTCAATGTAAATTAAGAACCAAGTCAAAGAGAGGAAAAGAGCGATATTACCCAAAATTGGAGTGATCCCTACAAGAACAAGTCCGAAGAGTCTACAAAACACGTTAGTACTGAGCATAGCAAAAACAAATAAAAAAAAGTTAACTAATTACAATAAACTAAATTAAAAAGGAAAGAAAAATTAAAAAAGAAAGAAATAATAAAAAGCTAACTATATACAACCTACTATTTAGGCTTCACACTAACTGTACACTAAAAGTCTAAATAGCTGAGGGTCCACCATGAAAATAATTTGACTTTGGAGGGTAATCGGTGTACCCTTACATACAAGCATGCCTTCCAAAAAATATGGATTCCATTTGAACAATGGAAGGCATGTGTAAGGCGAAAGAAATGAACCATCGTCAATTAAAAGTTTTGGAGGGACGATGGGGGATTTGGATTGAACGGGTGACAAAAATATGTGGAGACCGAGAAAAGCGGAATATCCTCCCAAGGATTTATCAAGCAGAATGGGAGGTGGCGCACACAAAGGCAAAGATGCGATTGTGGAGGGTGACTTGAGAAAGTACTCCTCATCGGCGAAAATGTTTAAAAAATTAAAGTTTGAAACCGAATCATCGGGTAATTATGACGGTGTGATAACAGAAAATGAAAATGGGAAGGAAAGAAATTCAAACTCATGAGATGAATCATCATCGCATGAAGATTGAGTTTCGAAGGAAATAATATCATTTTCAATGAAATTTTCTTCTTTGGGGGCCAAAGAAGAAATCAATTCATTGCAAATAGATATTACATCATTTTCATCCTCACTTTAAATATATATAATGCAATGGGCAAAGTCTAGAATGGTTTGTTCCAAAGTAGGCACAAAGTCCTCATTTGGTTCAAAACATTCCTCGACTTCGAAAGTCTCGGAAGCAAAATCGTCGTCGGATTCGAATAATAAATCCAAGTCTTGCTCCCAACAATGATTTTCTTCCCAATAACGATTTTCAATTTTCTCATTCTCAAGCGTACGCAAACCCTCACCGAATGTCATGGGTTGAGCTACGGATGCTTGAAAATAGGAACTTTGAAAATTATCATCGTTTTAAAATTCCTATTATAAGGAGGTAAAGGCCCAAAATCATTATCATCATCATCGAAATTCCAATATTTCAAATTTTGGCTTTCGTTATACTCGCCCAAAGTCATATTTGAATTTGTAATACTTTGGGATACTAAGTATTCACCGAAAGTCATAGGTTTGCGGGAATTTTGATAATTATAACAATGATTACCGAAAGAATTGGAATAAGCCATGCTTACCCCAAAAACGGTTTGAAGTGGTGGATTACACAAAGTAGGTGGGCCGACGATAAATTCGAGCATTTCTAAGTTCTCAAATGTGGAAGTCCTGCAAAAATATTAGAAAATAATACAAATATAAAGAAAATACTATGAAATACTAAATCAAGCAAAGAGTAAAAAAAACTCATCCCCAACAACGACGCCATTTTGATCAAGGGTGAAGAGTAGCGCGTGTCAAGACGCTAATTGTTATTTTCATTTCACCTCCTCAATACAAAAACCTAAACTTATGACTACACTCAACAGGTGAGTATAGCGGCCAAGTTCGGGTATCGAAAATCCACAGAGAGGTGTCGCTACAATTTAATTGATTTAATACTCCTAAATAAAAGTGTAAAAGATGATTATAAACAAAAAGGGAAAAGATGCATAAATGGGAAATGATTAATCTAGGCAAGGGAAAATGAAACTAGATTAAGAAAACGAGTAAAACTATAGGTTGCGTCGAATGTCCCTCACCTGAGTTAATTTGTATAAAATGGATACATGGGTCGACGAGTTATTTTAAATGTGTCTCGTTTTGACAGTTAATTGAATCAAGTTGTCACGCCCCTAAATTCTAATAAAAGCCTAATAAGATTTTGGCATCAACAAGTAGCCCGGAAATTATGCACGCAAGGTCGTAAGAAAGGGATGTACATGATATGCCCCATCAAATCCCCTAGGCTCAATAACTAGGACAATGCACCCGAAATAGACCCGTAAATACCATCACCAAAGCAAAGAAACGTGTCAACGCGACTGAGTTCAATTCAAACACAACCTAATTTAAATTAGCTAGAAAGCATATTAAAAACGCAGTAAATAAACGAGATAAATCTACACTAGAAAGAAAGTAAAGAAAGCATGTGAATCTAATTAACAAAGCATGTAAATCTAATTATGAAAATAAGAATTAAGGAAATACAACTATATTAAATGGAGAGGATGATGAATAGTGTAACTTACAACCCAATTGGGTGTCAAACCAAGAAGAATCAAAGAAGAACTCTCCAAAACCCTCAAACCCTACGCTAAAGCTCTCTAAAAATCTATTCTAAAACTTTCTCTGATTATTACAACAAAAAACATTTATATAGTAAAAGGAATTAAACTAGAAAAGAAAAGAGAGAAGAAAATAAAAGCCAAAATATCTGCAGAAAATAGGGGATCGATCGATCGATCCCTTGTGATCGATCGATCGGTGGTAAAAAATCAAGCTCATTGTCTACCCACGATTGGAAAAAATTAAGGGATCGATCGATCGATCCCTTTGATCGATTGATCGATCAAGCAGGTCTGCATAATCTTCCCGCTGCTTTGATGTGTTTGGTTTTATCCTCCGCTAAAATCAACCTAACTTCTTCATTCCGAATCAGAATCGCGCACCGTTCATTGCCACGTGAAGCTTGAGAGGAGGGATACAACTTCCGTGTAGATGTTGGGCCAGGTGCCCAAGCTGTGAAAAGACTAAAATGCCCTTGAACGTGCGATCATGTACGAAAATCAAGCGGAATGCGTCCGAACTTCATACTTAGCATCCAAATACCTATAAAAGCCCAATTAACCCTTGTAAATTATGTTAACATAGAAATCCAAGGTTGTCTGATTAACGATCATAAATATATGGAATAAGATACTCGAGGGGGATAAAATGCGTCGGTTCGAGGGATTAAATACGCAATATTTGAGTATTATCGATTCTTTCACCAAGGGAGTTGTTCTTAACTCCAGCTACTCCTGGCCAATTACTATATTAATTAATTAGTATTTGTCCTATGGTAGGTATATTTCTAAAGTATTCATCTTTTAAGGTCTCTCCAAATTCTTTAATTTGGTAATATAGTTGCTCGTAATTATTTCTATATTCATTTATCTTATCTAGTTTGCAAATGATAAGGAGGGCTAACTTAGTATTTTCTAGGTCTTGTTCATTGATTTGAGCTAAATTTTCAGCTTTAATGAATTCTATTGTGAACAATTGAATATATTCTTCAATTTATCTCTCCTCTAAGCTTTCTTTCATCTTCTCAATCTTAGCTAAGGATTCTTCATCTGTAGCTTTTCTTAAACTATCTAAATAGTCTTTTGAAATACCTCCAATGGATTTCTCAGCGTATTGTTTACATGAACTTGCATCCTATTATTCGTTAGATGCAAAACATGTGTTCATCTGATTATGCCATTCATCCAAGGCCTTCTTCCTATCTTGGACGTTGTCTAAGTTAAGGTATATACCTACTGGATTTATGGCTTGACTTTCCATGGTCTTAACAGGAGTACAAATCTTGTCACTAGTTGGAACGTCTTTAATATAATCAGGTTTGGTCTTTACTACAGTGCTTGAGTATATAGGAATATTTATTCCTATTGGTTTACTAAAAATTCTAGGAGCATCTTTTAGCCTACTACTACTTCCATCTCTTACTTATTAGGCTCTACTTGTGTAGCTAGCATTAATCTTTCTTCTCCTTCTTCTATTAGTCTTATGTTTCTAAGAAGTTCCTTTGTATTCTTATATTATTTTAATTTTAATATGCGGTCTTGGGCTATCATATTAAATCTCCCTCTTTCTTAAAATCAAACAAAATGACTTTTCTTAAGGTAATCTTTAAATGTCTTCATGTCTAATTCTAAGGGTTCATGTCCTATGTTTTGGATCCTAGCTTTTTCTCTAACTAAGACTTGTTGTTCAAATGATCTTCTAGGTCTAATTATTGGGACTTGTCTTAGTAAACTAGCACTAGTTTTACTATTACATTCTCCTTCAGAAGGATCATTGATTATGGCTTCTCCCATATTTCTAAATCTAATTTCCACGGTCTGGATATTCTTATTGACAATCTTAGAAGGACCAAACTGGATGGTAACATTTCCAGTGACATCGTCTTGATTAAGAAATAAAGGTTTATCTTGTATGGTCTTAGTTTCTTGAAATTCTGGCAATTGCCAAAGGGTCTTAGCTTTTTCTTTCATAGGTCCAGTATTCCTATTACTATAAGTATGATTGTAGTCTAAAACATCAGTTCTAACTAAAATTGCTTCATTAAGTCTACCACTTGGAATTCTCGATTGCATTCCTTCATAAGGAAATTGGGAGAACTTCACATAGCTTTGGAATTATATATTTATATTAGCATCTGGGATAATATAGTCTTCATAGCCACTAGCATATAAGATTAGCTTAAAATGTTTGGCTGTGTCTACGGTTACTGTAAATGCCGAAATGACATTGAAGTATCCTATGTTGTTTGGCATTTCTAATTGGGCTATCCCAATAAGGCTTTTCTCAAAATATATACATCTTTTATCTACTAAACAACATCATATGTTAATATTATTTTGAGGTCTATGTAATCCTTGTATTCTTGCTTGAAAGAGTCCAAAGGTTAGGAATTGAAGCTTCCTATCAGTTCCTCTAGATGTAAGCCATTCTTAGTCAAATACTTGGAGCTCAATATAATATTTATCTAACACATGATTTATACAATGGTATGTCATGTTATAATTAGGAGTCTTGGGAGTGGCACCTTCTTTAAACAAGTCTATGTATCTAACGGCTGAAAGTTGTCCATTATGAATGGAATCTTCAATAATCTTCCAGTCAACTTCACCCCATTCTTTCCATTGGAGACGATTGGTTAAATTTCTCTCTTTACACCATGTTCTAACATTGGAGGATGAGTCCTTAAGTCTTTGGAGCATATGATTGCCTTGTCCAGTGTTTGGGATATATATAGCTATCTTACTAGTCTTGTCTAATCCATCATTTATGACTCTTCAACTTATGGTCTTTCTTTATATAGTTTCTATAGAAGGGGGTTCTCTAAATTTATAGGTGGTTACCTATTTTTCCTCAAGTCTCTTTTCAATTCTTTCTAAGAAATATGAATAATCTTTTTATCTTTTTATCTGAGTAAGGATTTCTTCTTTAAAATTCGTATTCTCTTTTCTTGTCTTCTCATAAATTTCTTCACTATGTCTTGCTAGAGATTAACTAGGGATTTTGAAACATTTGTAATGTAGTCTTTTACTTCATTATTGTTTTCTTGTTGTTGCATGGATCTAATTTCTATAGTTTTTTCAATTTTATCTAAACGAGTTGGAATAAAAGGAGAGTTTGTTTCTTCTTGGGAAGGCTTGTTATATACTGCCTTAATTCCTGTTACAATTTCTTCATATGTTTCTTCTACTTGATCCATGCCTAGTCTAAGTTCATTAATAATACTATCCATATTGGATAGGTTATGGCTTTCCATATTATTAAGATAATTTGCTAAATTTTGTTGGAATTTAACAAAGTCTGTGTAGAAGGTAGTTAATCCTTTTGTCTTAGCTTTTAAATCTAAATGCAAGCCTTTAACAAAGCTAATATTATAGTCTGGGGTAGCTTCTATGGTTGTAGAAATTAAATTTAGTCTTTCTAATATGAGTCTAGATGCTTTAGCAGCATTGGCCGTCTCATTTTCATTTATCTTATAATAAAATCTATCATCATTTATCTTTTCTAAAAGTCTTTGATAAAAGTCTGCCAAAGTCTGAATAGAGAGGTCTCTTGGTACCTCATTCCAATATGATTAAACTATCTCCGTTAGGAAGATAACTATCTAATCTAGGGATAATCTTAGCTTGTTCTTTGGTAAGTTTAATTAACTCACTATCTTGATTTTTAGTTAAAGTTTTAATTTCTAAAATGTCTTTGTTAAGGACTTCTATATGATTATTCTTAATATTTATTTCTTGTAAAACATGTAGTAGGTCTATTGGGATTTGATTATCTATTTCTAATAGTCTTTTAGAGATATTGTTACCTCTGTTTCTAGGGTTTGAGTGTATTTTATTAATTGTCTTAATATAAGGATTAAACACTTGTTTTGGTCTATTATTCTATTAATAGCACTAACAATAACTTGTCTACTATCTGCGTGTTTGGTTGAGATGTGTTCAGTATGAGAATAGCCGTCTATGTGAGAGGTTAAACAACCTACTTGGTCTAAATCAGTTATGGGTATGGGATGGTAGTCTTGGTTGGTGCCAAAAATATCTTTATAAATGTTAGGGATAAATCCCAAGGGAATTAAAGTCTTTTTACTAAAGTCTAAAAGGAGCGTCTTATGGCTCTGATACCAGAATTTGAGTTTTGGTCGGAATTTAGTGAGTTTCTAAAATCTTTAAAATCTTGATACCAATTTGGGTCTAAATTACAAATCTTTTAAATATATAGTCTTAAAATAGAGTTTTAGTATAAGACAAGAGGGGGACCATCTAAATAAAATAACAAAATGTCTTAGGGACCACGAGGCGACCACAGCCGGATAAGGACAAAAGTCCGTAAATCTGCTCTTTAAGAAAGTCCGCTTAGGAGAATGGCTATATATATATATATATGCGAATACGAAATAATGAAATGGAATACGAAGCGAAGTTTTATTTTTTTTTCTAATACGAAGACGACCCGAATAAAAACAAGTCCCGATGAAAGCTTATTTTTAGCAAACAAAAGCACAATTAATTTAAAAATACACAACCCAATCCAAATAAAAGTTGGCCCGACAAGGAAATATTTTTTTTTTTATAGAATACGGATATGACCCAGATAAAAGCGCTTAAAACTTCTTGTGTCAATCATTTAGAATACACCACTTTTAATTAATGCATTTTCTTTTTCTCCGTTTCTCGATTTTGATTGTCCTTATTAGTAGGAGGACCCTTCATTTCTTTTGGGGGAAGTATATCGCACATATCAATAATATAACTTTCAGTTTCTTGACAGTGACAGGGATATCTCTGGAAGTTGGTGAAAAATCATGGAATTTTATTATAATTCACGTGAGAATACATAATTTTAAAATTTTCAAAAAATTTATGTGTGTTACATTAATTCATATACCTACATATACATAATTACTAATTTAGATATAATTACACTTATCAATGTATATAGAGTTACACAGATGAATACATAAACAACTACACTTATTAATGTTAATATAGTTACACTTTGGGCCCGTTTGGTTCTGTATTCAGAAAATTCGATTTAAACACTGTTTTTAAATACAATTTTAAAATTCAGTTTTTTGTGTTTATAAATATCGGTGTGCGTTTGGTAAACTTGTGTTAAAATTGAGTTTTTTTAAAATTTGACAAAATTGGCAAACATGTATATTTATATTATATATATAAAGAGAGGAAGGCTCACCTACATCATACACTATACATCACACCGTACATCACACCTAATTCTATGCCCTAGAAAACTTTTTTTTCAAATTTTATATTTTTTCCTTGAAATTAACCTTCGAATCAACCCATATGCAAAAAATTATGTCAAAAATACATTTTTTAGCTATTTTTTAAAAATTCACAAATAACTGCTGGCGTAGACCCTTATAAATAAGGTATTTTTAGGAGTTTTTGTGGATTTTTTAAAAATAGCTACAAAATGTATTATTATTATTATTATTATTATTATTATTATTATTATTATTATTATTATTATTATTATTATTATTATTATTATTATTATTATTACTATTGTTATTGTTATTATTATTATTATTATTATTATTGTTATTATTGTTATTACTATTATTATTATTATTATTATTATTATTATTATTATTATTCATATTATTATTATTATTATTTATGTCTTGTTCCTTTATTTTGCATTCTTCTTTTGTTTATTCTAATAACTTCGTAAGACTTTAAAATTAATACTAATGTAAATTATCCATGTGATTGTTGTTCGGAGTTATTAATTTACTAAACAATTTTTTTAGAAACTCAAGTTCCATAATAATAATACATGCAAGTCAAATATTGTAATTAGTAATCTATTAATGTAATAATATTTTTTATACCTGAAAACTGAGAAAAAGATTTTCGGTTGATCCATTTTTTCAACTCAAATCAAATTTCCCCTAAACACATTATATATTTATACCCTATATTTATATATCGCATATAATTATACTATATATATAAAGAGAGGTATGAATAGATTCGTATTATGTAAGGACCAAATAAGTGCGGGCCATTTATCTAAAATACCAAAAAAAAAAAATTGAATTGATATTTTTAGGATGTATTTAAATATTTCATCCCACATGTAAAAAATCAACTGAATTTTTTTCCACTTTTTTTATAAATCTATCAATATACATCAATATTTTACGCAGTTAAAACTGTCGTATTTTGATCGATATTTTTTAATAGGAAAAAAATTATTTTGATTTATTTTTTTTATATTTTAAAATATTGGTCTCCATATAATCCGATCTATATAAACACATTGTAACACCCCGTATTTCTGAGTATTTAGAAAATCAATTAATTCGGTGATTTTTGGAATTTCACATGTGCCATAATTTAGTGGAATTAATTATTTAATGATGAGTAAAATATTAATCGAGAGAGGTGTGTAATACCCTATAATTTTTTAACAAAATATTTTGACTAAATTAAACTAAGTAATCTAATATTAATTTGGGAATGAATTAAATCGGAAGAATTTAAATAAAAATGTGCAAATTTTAAATTGAAAATAAACAATTATTCATGATTATACAAATATAAAACTCAATTGGACATAATGGGCATGCTAGTGAAAAATAAAAAATACATAAATAAATTTATGAGCGCGCATCGTTGGAGCATAATCAAAACATCTAAGTGGAATAAAAATAATTGGCACCTGTTTTAGGAAATGTTAGAAACTCAATTTGGTGTTTTTAATATTTCGAATTAGTCCGGGGTCAAAGGTATATGAGGTGGGGAACTTTTGGACTAATTGAGATATGGATTTGGGCCCATAAGGGGTTCCAAAAGTTGGGTTTTGAGCAAAACACTCTCCCACCATTATTTAGAAAACCTAAACGTGACTGCTATCAAGAGATAAAAGGATAGAAACCAAGAAGGGAAGAAAAGAGGCAAGAAAATCAATGGGGTTTCAAGAGGATTTCTTCTACGAGTCTTTAAGGCAAAAATTCTCTTGCTTAATTAATGCTTTTCAATATATTACTTGATGCATGTAATGGACCCTTAAATTTATGGTATTTAAGTATGAGCATGAATGAACTGATGATGAATAATGCATACAGAGGACTAAATTTAATGTAGGGTTTGTCCCAGAAATTTAGGTATCGTGAATTTGAATATTGATGGTAGATTCCTTAGGGTTTGATAGTTAGTTGGGAAAATCTTGATAAATTAATGCAGAGGACATCACTATTAAATTTGGACTGAAATCGTGATATGAATCCCATAATAGATGCCCATGTTTGGAGTTGAATATGACTGAAATTAAGAATGATTTACACATTCAAATCCTTAATAAAAACTGCTATCTTTTGGGGTTTTAGTATATTATTATGGGTTTGTTTTTGGGTTCGAACATATACATTCTTGGTTTAAAATTTTGAGGATGCATAATTGTTCTTGGGATTGGAAATTTATTCTGGAAAAAGAATTTGGTGAACTAGCGAGGGGGGGGGGGGGGAGGAGACAAACGATGACACATGTCGTTCAAACGATATATAATGTCGCGCGAACGACCCCCTGCCTCGTTCAAGTGACGTATATGGATTTTTGACACTTTGTTCTTTTTTTGGTTTGGCTTGGGTTTGTGTGGGTTTGATGAAATTACGTTGGGTCTGCTGTATAAGAGTAAAAGGGGTTGTTTATAGTATACGAGTGAAAAGGGGGAATTTAATTGAAGGGGAGTTAAATGGAAGTTTTAGAAACAATAATATTAATGAGGAATATTAACATTAATGAGGGTATTGGGCTTGGGATATTGGTTGTGAGTATTTTTATGAGTCCAAGTGAGTGGATGGAACCAAGTTTGGAACAATCAAGAATTCATTAAAAATACAAATATACCCACATTAAACAGGGACAATTAGAATAATTAGTTGGTTAAGTAATTATTTATGGAATGGAATTATAAATTTATTAGTTGATAAATTATTAATAAATGGAAAAATGTTATGGACTTTAGTTGGGATTTTTATTGTACTTATATAGTATTTACCTACGCGAATTATATAGGATAATAATATGTACTATTATGTATTTGTGTGGTCATACCAATATTCGTGGACTGTCCTATCGCCTCGGGGGTTCAAGCATTCGGACCGAGTACCACACGTCGACACAGGTGGGCTTAACGATGTGTAGGTCATATAGGTACTACGTGGAGGCGCCATCTACGAGATGTAGGTGTTGACGCTGACCCTTGTTGTGTCACCACTAGGTATGGGTCGTGTACAGGTGTCTCGCGTAGGGATATATATATATATATATATATATATATATATATATGTTTGTGATATCCGCTCAGGATAAGGGATTCCCCCGGACTTGCCGATAGAGCGCAAATTAGACACCAATAGTAGATGCCTTGTGTGTCAAATATATAAAGGACATACATAAAATTACCCGGACTTTATATGAGGAAGATTTAAATGTCTAAGAATGTGGACATAAATTATAATTGTGATTCTTTAATGCATAATTGTTGTTATGACACTTATATGAAACTTGACAGATCGGGATATTACGTGTATTGGTAGTTACATGTAGTCGGTACACTTAATCATTCAATTAACGACAAAATTCATTTTTTTATATAATTTGAGACGTTGTCATAGTTATTAATTTGGGCTTGCTGGGACATGAATGATATCACACTTAGATGAGGGGTGAGGTGTTAAACGCATGTGAGTGACGATGGGGGAATATTTATTTTGTATCGACTCCATTATTGCATCATAAATTAAATAAGATAATTCTTGCACATCTCAGGCTCTGAACCAAATTTAAATGTCCCCCCCCCCCCGGTTATTTCTAGATAGAGATAATAGGACTATTGATGTACTAGCCTTGCTATCTTTTATGCTTAGCAGCTTTTCACATTTATTGACTCTAGCCTAGGCGCTTTTCTTTGAAAGTTCAGTTATTTTATTTGGAAACAATTGTTAAGGCATAAGGCCGAGATTTATTTATTTACATGATGCTGGAGTTTCTATTTGCTGTTGGATTTATTATTTAGTTGGTGTTTGTTTGAGTTTAATTATTGTCATGGAAATATTTATAAAGTTTTAAAGTATCGGCGTTTAAAATAAAAATATTAATTTTACGTTGTGTTGAGAATGGTATTAATTGATCGAGAAGCCCTATCTTCGGCGTATCGTGTTGGCAAGCCTTTACATGAGAAAATGGGTGTTGTTACAAGGTGATGATTAATGTCTATGGAAAATAATTACTCTATGAAGAGTGATTTGTTATTTTATGTCATAATGAGTAATAGTGACGTGACTGTGTTAGATCTCAACAGAGAGTCGAGAGCAACTGTATGAGGTCGAGATGGGAATTATGGTAGAGTGACTCGTATGATGATTATGAGGTCATAGTTGGTTCCGAATAGGCCAAATTAGTCATAATAGTGTACTTGGGTGTGCTAATTGAGTCCTGGGGGCAATTTTGGACCAAATCAGCATCAAATAAGGATGTTTCAGTCATTAGAGAGTTTGTGGTAGATGGAACTCCGAAAATTGGAGAAGTATATCAAACCATTGGATTGGGAGATTAGGGTTATAACATCTTAAAGAGAGATGAGTGATTCGTATCGAATATTGCATATTTCCGCCCGTTATCCTTATGCATTCTAGCGCTTTTACGGTCCTAAATGCCTATAATTATGCTCATTAACCAGACAACCTTGGAGTTGGATAGATACATGTTTTGCAGGGGTTATTTGTGCTTTTGTAGGTATTGGAACGCTAAAAGTGAGGATCCGTTGCATTTCGGAGAAGTTTCGTCGCTGGACGCTACTTCAAGGGCTTTTTAGTCAATTCACATTTCTTATTCGGCTCTTGGAAATTCCACGGATGCGTAGTTCAGTGAGTTAGCATCGCGTGGCCGCAAACGGTGCGTCGTTTGGAGTTCGGACGAAGAAGCTAGGCTCGTTTCCGTAATGGACCTTTTCCCCCTCATCATGGACCAAATGCAGCCTGAAAACAGAGTACCGGTCGACCGCGTACAAGGGACCGGTCGACCGCGGTTTCAACTTTTGCCGTGGGAAGGAGACAGTATGCTTTGGCTTAAGGGACCGGTCGACCGCGCTCCTGAGACCGGTCGACCGGTAGTGCCAGATATTTTGGGCTATTTCCTCTTTCTTTCCTTTTGCCCTTATCTTTTCCCACTTACTATATAAACCCATTTTTGGTTTTAATATCATATATACACGATTTTAGGTTAGTTTAGCTTAGGGTTTGGGGTTTTTGCTTGGTTCTTCTTCATTTCTCTTTGGTTTGACACCCCATTTGGATTGTAAGTTGACTATTCATCTCCCCTACCATTTGAATATAGTTGTATTTCTTCATTTCTTGCTTTCTAGTTAATTTACAAGCTTTCTAATTTAGGTTTTCTTGCTTTATTTACATGCTTTGATTTACACGCTTTCTAGTATAGATTTACCGCGTTTATTTACCGCTTTCCATTTATCGCGTTTTTAACATGCTTTCTAGGTAATTTAAATTAGGTTGTGTTTGAATTGAACCCACTCGAGTTGACGCGTTGCTTTGCTTTGGTGATGGAGTTTACAGGTTTATTTCGGGTGCGTTGTCCTAGTTATCACGCCTAGGAGATTTGACGGGGCATATCATGTATGTCCCGTGCTTACGACCTTTCGCGCGTAATTTCCGGGATATTTGTTGACGCCAAAATCTTATTAGGCTTTTATGATGATTTAGGGCGTAACAACCCTTGATTTAATTAACTGTCAAAACGAGACGCATTTGTAATAACTCGTCGACCCATGTAACCATTTTATACTAATTAACTCGGGTGAGGGATATTCGACGCAACCTATAGTTTTACTCGCTTTCATAATCTAGTTTCAATACCATTTGCCTAGTTAATCATTTACCTTTATGCATCTTTTCTTTTAGTTTGTAATCATCTTTTACACTTTTATTTCGGAATATTAAACCACTTAAATTCTAACAACTTGTCCCTGTGGATTCTCGATACCCGACTTACCGCTGTGCTTGCCTCGCAAGTGTAGTAGTAACTTAGGTTTTTGTATTGAGTTGGCGAAATGAAAACAACGATTAGCGTCTTTACACGCGCTACTTTTCGCACCTCGATCAAAATGGCGCCGTTGCCGGGGACTAGTTTGTTTTAGACTTTATTTGATTTAGTATTTCATATTATTTCTTTCTATTTGTATTATTTGCTAATATTTTGCAGGACTTCCACATTTGAGCACTTAGAAACGCTCGAATTTCCCGCGCGCACCTATTTTGTGGAATTCGCCACTTGAGCCATTTTTGGGGTAAGCATGTCTTATTCCAATTCTTTCGGTAATTCTTGTTATAATTCTCAAAATTCTAGGCCTATGACTTTCGGTGAATACTTAGCATCCCAAAGTAAAACAAATTCAAATATGACTTTGGGCGAGTATAATGAAAGTCAAAACTTAGGTTATTGGAATTTTGATGATGATGACAATGATTTTGGGCCTTTACCTCCTTATAATAGGAATTTTGAAACGAATTGCAATAGTTTTCAAAATTCCTATAATAATGAGTTTTCGTTTAAGTCCGATGGTAATTTTCAAAGTTCCCATTTTCATGTATCCGCACCTCGACCTATGACTTTCGGTGAGGGTTTGCGTATGTATGAAAATGAGAAAAATGAAAATCGCTATCGGGAAGAAAATCGTTCGTGGGAACATGAGTTGGATTTATTATTTGAGTCCGACGACGGTTTTGCTTCCGAGACTTTTGAAGTCGAGGAATGTTTTGAACCATATGAGGTACTTGTGCCTACTTTGGAACAAGACATTCTAGACTTTGCCCATTGCGTAATAGATATTGAAAGTGAGGATGATAATGACGTAACATCTATTTGCAATGAAATGATTTCTTCTTTGGCTCCCAAAGAAGAACATTTCATTGAAAATGATATTATTTCCTTTAAAATTCCAACTTCATGCGATGATGATTCATCTCATGAGTTTGAATTTCTTTCATCCCCGTTTTCATTCTCTATTACCCCTCCGGAACAAGTACCTGATGATTCGGTTTCGAACTTTAATGTTTTAAACCCTATCGCCGATGAGGAGTACTTTCTCGAGTCGCCCTCCACGATCGCATCTTTGCCTTTGTGTGCGTCGCCTCCCATTCCAACTTCAAAATCATTGGGAGGATATTCGGCTTTTCTCGGTCCCCACTTGTTTCTGTCACCCGTGCAATCCAAACCCCCCATCGTCCCACCAAAACTTTTAATTGGCGATGGTTCATTTCTTTCGCCTTACACATGCCTTCCGTTGTTAAAACGGAATCCATATTTTTCGGAGGGCATGCTTGTATGTGAGGGTACACCGGTTATCCTCCAAAGTCAAATCGTTCTTATGGTGGACCCTCAGCTATTTAGACTTCTTGTGTATAGTTAGTGTGGAGCCTAAATAGTAGGTTGTATATAGTTAGCTTTTTATTCTTTCTTTTTATTTTTTCTTTCCTTTTTAATTTAATCTAATGTAATTAGTTAACTTTTTATTATTTGTTTTTGCTATGCTTTGTACTAACTTGTTTTGTAGATTCTTTGGACTTGTTCTCATGGGGATCGCTCCACGTTTGGGTAATATCGCTCTTTTCCTCTCTTTGACTTGGTTCTTAATTAACATTGAGGACAATGTCAAGTTTTAAGTTAGGGGGTGTGGGATATCCTATCCATTTCTTATTTTAGTCCATGTTTTTGCTCACATGTTAGTTACTTAGTATGTTTTTCTTAGAAAAATTCAAAAATTTCAAAAAGATTTTCTTTATTTTTTCTCCTTTTTTGGGCATTTTGCCTTTGTTTCCGATGATAAATTTCAATAATTGCCCGATCCAATTGACAACCCAATGATGCATGTTCTCGATTTTAGAAGTTATTAGACTTTAGTCTCGATTATTGATATTGTGAATAACTTCATGAATTTAACTTTAATCCCATGAGCACATGCACTTTTATTGTTATATTGATTTGGTTTAAGATTTTTATAACTCGGTAATCTTTTGTTGCATTGTATATACTTACACCGAGTAAGCTTTGTACCTTTCGTCGTTTGTGAGTGTATACACTATTCTTTCCTCATTGAAAACGTTGAATTCGTTGTTAATCTCACTATTCTTTCATTTGACCGTTCATTAATTGAGTTCATACTTGAAATGTGTTACTTGATCATGATTTTCATATACTGTTTTGATTCGAGAATTGCGTAAACTTTGTGAAATGATCATAGGCCCTCTTTGTTATATCACCCATATGAGCCGTGACCTCACCCTTATATGTTTACCCTCGCTAACCCTTTTGAGCCTAAATATAGCCTTTCATTTCATACCCCATTCCCATAACCAACTCTACATTGGAGTTATAAACCATACATACACTTTCCACACCTTTGTTTGGAATGTTACTCGGGATTGAATGATGTTGTTATGATGTCGGTTGCAATTTAGGCATTTGAGAGTTTGAAAAGTAAAGAAAATAGTGAAAAAGTGAAAAATAAAAGAGAAAGCAAAAAGCAAAAGAAAACAAAAACAAAAAGTGAGAAAAAGAAGAAAAGAAAAGAAAGAGAAAGTTGTATATGTTGTGTAGTGTTCAATAAGCTTTGATTACTCTCCCCGATGATATATCTAATGCCGTTTTGGAACTTGTTTTCCATTTTTGCTATTGCCCGCATTATCCCATTATCCCGAGTTTTCATCCCGAACACTTTGAATCCGTACATATACCGTTCATTTCGTACCTTAGCCATACCTACATTACAACCCTAGTAAAGTCCTATGTGATCTTTGGTTGATGTAATTTAAAAGTCATAATAGTTGTGATAATCTGTGAAAATGCATTTCGCCTCTTTTAGTGTGCGGTATCCTTTCATTGAGATTACAGTTTTTCATTTTATATATAGCGTTCTTCATTTGTGACATGTGTGCGGCCTAGTTTCCATTTACATTTACTCTTTATGCCCGCATGTCCCATGTATTACCTCCTATTCTGAGTGAATTCGCTTGATGAGCGTAATGCCCGTGAGGATTGAATATATGCTTGCTTTAATGTTTATCCGGTTTATATAAGTTTTTGCCAAATCACACTTTGCATGTGCTCGCTCCCCTCCCACATTTTAAGGTTTCAATTCTATGAGGTGCATTCTATAATGTTAATGATTCGGACTTTTGTGTGAATTCATTCACTTTGCTAATAATGCATATGAAATCTTTTTCGCTTTTGTTGGATTTGTAGCATGTTGGTTTGGGCATATTTTGAGGAAACCATATGATGTTTGTGGGTATCATCCCTGAAAACCCTCACGAGACGACACTCGTCCACTAGGGTAACCTAGGGGTTTAACGGCTTATTGCATATGCTAAATGCAATCGTGTTCCCTACGAAAGTGGCAATAATATTTCGATGCATATATACATTTTGTACCGCCCTCTGTGGTTTGGTTTTCTTTGTTTCATTACTAGGGACTAGCAATGTGTAAGTTAGGGGGTGTGATTCGTATCGAATATTGCATATTTCCGCTATCCTTATGCATTCTAGCGCTTTTACGGTCCTAAATGCCTATAATTATGCTCATTAACCAGACAACCTTGGAGTTGGATAGATACATGTTTTGCAGGGGTTATTTGTGCTTTTGTAGGTATTGGAACGCTAAAAGTGAGGATCCGTTGTATTTCGGAGAAGTTTCGTCGCTGGACGCTACTTCAAGGGCTTTTTAGTCAATTCACATTTCTTATTCGGCTCTTGGAAATTCCACGGATGCGTAGTTCAGTGAGTTAGCATCGCGTGGCCGCAAACGGTGCGTCGTTTGGAGTTCGGACGAAGAAGCTAGGCTCGTTTCCGTAATGGACCTTTTCCCCCTCATCATGGACCAAATGCAGCCTGAAAACAGAGTACCGGTCGACCGCGTACAAGGGACCGGTCGACCGCGGTTTCAACTTTTGCCGTGGGAAGGAGACAGTATGCTTTGGCTTAAGGGACCGGTCGACCGCGCCCCTGAGACCGGTCGACCGGTAGTGCCAGATATTTTGGGCTCTTTCCTCTTTCTTTCCTTTTGCCCTTATCTTTTCCCACTTACTATATAAACCCATTTTTGGTTTTAATATCATATATACACGATTTTAGGTTAGTTTAGCTTAGGGTTTGAGGTTTTTGCTTGGTTCTTCTTCATTTCTCTTTGGTTTGACACCCCATTTGGATTGTAAGTTGACTATTCATCTCCCCTACCATTTGAATATAGTTGTATTTCTTCATTTCTTGCTTTCTAGTTAATTTACAAGCTTTCTAATTTAGGTTTTCTTGCTTTATTTACATGCTTTGATTTACACGCTTTCTAGTATAGATTTACCGCGTTTATTTACCGCTTTCCATTTATCGCGTTTTTAACATGCTTTCTAGGTAATTTAAATTAGGTTGTGCTTGAATTGAACCCACTCGAGTTGACGCGTTGCTTTGCTTTGGTGATGGAGTTTACAGGTTTATTTCGGGTGCGTTGTCCTAGTTATCACGCCTAGGAGATTTGACGGGGCATATCATGTATGTCCCGTGCTTACGACCTTTCGCGCGTAATTTCCGGGATATTTGTTGACGCCAAAATCTTATTAGGCTTTTATGATGATTTAGGGCGTAACAACCCTTGATTTAATTAACTGTCAAAACGAGACGCATTTGTAATAACTCGTCGACCCATGTAACCATTTTATACTAATTAACTCGGGTGAGGGATATTCGACGCAACCTATAGTTTTACTCGCTTTCATAATCTAGTTTCAATACCATTTGCTTAGTTAATCATTTACCTTTATGCATCTTTTCTTTTAGTTTGTAATCATCTTTTACACTTTTATTTCGGAATATTAAACCACTTAAATTCTAACAACTTGTCCCTGTGGATTCTCGATACCCGACTTACCGCTGTGCTTGCCTCGCAAGTGTAGTAGTAACTTAGGTTTTTGTATTGAGTTGGCGAAACGAAAACAACGATTAGCGTCTTTACACGCGCTACTTTTCGCACCTCGATCAATGAGGACATGGGAGAGGAAGAGGGGAAGGAAATTAGGAATTCCCAGACCGTTTTGCACCATGGACAACGCCGAAATCTAGATCGTATCAAGAGAAGAGCAACTCCATGATAAATTTACAAAATAAGACCTACTGGATCAAGGCAAGTATTTATCTTGCGATTTATTTATGCAAGTTATAGTACTCATATAGTGTAGGGTTTAAATTCTTCATTTAAAGGATTTTCTAGGAGTCTAGATGAATAAAATTCATAGTGTGGGGGTAGGATTGTAAGTAGAATGAATCCATATGTTTAGATAATTTGAAATTAGAGTAATCGTGATTATGAAAGTGAAAGAAATATTGAAAAATAAAGGTTTATGCGTGAAGTACATTAAAACTAGGGTTTTTTTATTTATGGAGGTTAAATATATTTATAATTAGTTTTGTTGGCAAGTTGATGATATTATAACATTAGAAATTGCTCTTATACATATATTTGATGAATGGTAATATTTTATGGGAGTTTGGCAAGATTTCATGGAGTTTGGCTTTTTTGTTTATGGTGAAAACGTAACAGTTAAAGGAAGTAGACGAATAGTGGCATTTCAAGGGATTACTCCTCGACCAAGAATGTGAGAGAATTGTTTATTACAAACAAGGGGTTACTTATCGACCAAGAATGGGAGAGAATTGTTTATTACAAACAAGATATGTGAATCATGATTCGAAAAGTTGGGTCATTTATTGTGAATGGGTCGGATAAGTTCATACATTATTATATGGATATGATTTATTGCATTTTATTTATTACAACAGTTTAGTAGTGATGCATTCACTGTGTTATTTTGCTCACGATTCATATGTTTATGTTTTTCATGTAACATGATGCCACTGCAAAATCTAGGAGGCCGGGTGGGGTTAGTAAGGGAACAAAACCCATGATTTTGGTCAATTCTAAATTTTGGAAATCTAAGCCTATATACACTTTAAGTTTGAATAAGTATAATTACATTGAAATTTTGAAAAGATTTTAGTTTTACGGATTCATGTTGATGACTCAAAAAGGATACTCTTGTTTACGGTTTGGTTAAGGAAATTATGGTTTGACTCACTTTGACTTTCAAACTTAATTATAAGTAACTGGGTTGGGGTGTGTCATTAATTATTTCAAACTTTGGCCCCTTTTTCCCTCCATCTCGCTACTAAATTACTGATAATTTCTCCAAGGGTCTGCTTCAAAAGTTTTAAATCACGGCATGTAACCTATAACTCCTTATTGTATTTGTACTGCAACATGAATTCACAAGCAACACCCTCCTAACTGAATTTTTTTGATTCCTCGAGGGATAGGAACCAACAAAGAGCAATGTTTCTCAGAATTTACTACAACATCTAGGACATTATTTCCTCGGATGCACCTAGGAGAGTCATGGATCGATGGTAACTTCGGAGATGAATAATTTGGGGTCCTCTACCCCCAAACTTATCAATGTTAGGCATCTTGATTTTTTTCGGCATCCTTGCTTTAGGGTATAGAGACATATGGGTGTAATCCATGTACAACCTAGAGATTCAAACTTGGTCATACTACTAGGTTAATAGCTTAAGGTCCTCCTTGACCTTATTTAACTCTTCTTCTTTTGGATTGATGGGTACTAAAAGGTTAGCCCCCGATTGGGCAAGATTCAGCATAGAGATATGCGTTGGCACTGGCCCATTAGAAGAAGGGACACGTGGAGCCTGCTGATATTCTTTTGAGACCCAAATAGGTTCATGTGCGGACAGACCCATAGCATTGGGAAGAATACCCTGGTGTCCTTAAGAATAAGGAATCAATTTCGCTGCATTTCATGAACCTCAATTAGAAAGTTGTCAATCTTCACAGTAAGCTGGACTAGGACTGTTATCAAATCAAGTTTCACATTTGGTAATGGATTTACGTTCTCCATGGAAAGTTGGTGAAGGTGGATTCCGAATTTGAAAGAAGCTGCAAGACAACAGATGGAGCTTCGAAGCGATTCGATAGAAGACGGGAGCCAAAAGGGAGCCAGTCATGGATTGGGTATACAATCAACCTGAGAAGGAAAATTTTACAGTTGAAAGAGAAAATGAAGAATCTTTTATAGAAGACGAAAATTCTTTCGACATTTTTTTTAGAAAGGGGAGGAAAAAATGTTTTTGGTATTTTGATAAAAAAAATAGAAAAGTGTTATTGGTATTTTGATAAAAGAGGGGGAAAATTGCATTTAACACGTTTGTTAAGGAAGGAGGAACAACGAGAGAAGAGTCTCAGCATGATTATTATTATTATTATTATTATTATTATTATTATTATTATTATTATTATTATTATTATTATTATTATTATTATTATTATCATCATCATCATCATCATTATTATTATTATTTTATTATATTTTACTTGTATTAGGTTTACCTAAATGCAAAAAGAAATGTCGAACAGTTACGGAGCCTGGGAAAATTGGGCTTGAAAAATATGTGAAATATGGTTTGACTTATTGTCAGGCTCATGGACAATATTCCATTTTGAAAAAAAGATGAAATCGCGCAAAAATTTGAGCCGCGTGCCGGCCCGACATATTCTTAGAGTTTCGGGTAATATTCGGAGAACTAAATATGAGTGCACTAGGTTTGACACCTATATGAGGGTATGTAGTTAGAGGGTTATTGAAAATTTACCCTCATTGGCATGACTTCCACGATATACAACTTGCCTTTGAGGGCAGTCAATATGTGTGGACAAGCCATTTGATATACCTGAGTATTCGTGAATTTCCTCACAATATAGCTCGTGGTGACAATATTTATGATAGCATATTCTATATACTCGACGTATGTGAATGAGTTCCCTGCTGTATACCTCCCATCATAAGTTAGGTCAAGTGGTATGATGAGGGGGAAGTCGTTTGATATACGCCGAATGTACTTAACCAATGGAAGGTGAGAGTCATATTTCTTATGCTAGTCGTGATCTGTCGGACTAGTGCCCATTACATAGTGACCCTCTATTATGGGATAATTTTTGGTCAATACCCATGCTCTTGGTGATGTTGTTTGAAAAATGTATGATTCTTGGTTAGCACATTCTGGAGAGAGTATTTTATTTGGCAAGATGAGCACTTTACTGATAAGGAAGAATGTACAATTCTAAAGTGAATCTAGCATGGAGTATGAATATTACACTAAGAATAGATACATGAGAGTGAGTAATGTGTAAATATCTATAAGTGAGACCATGGTAGTGAATCTAAGCATGGATCAACTACAAAATGGTGTGTGATAAGTGTAAGAGAGTATGGATATATACAAGTGTGATAAGTGGAGGTTTGGGCTAGTGACACCTAAGCATGGATTTTCTAAGTGGTGAGTAACATTTGGATATAAGTGACCCTATATATAAGTGTTGGTAGTGTGAGGTGTACATGGAGATTATTTATAAGTGTGTGAAGTGAGAGTTGAGTGAGAGGTGATATAAATATGAGGTAGACATATACAAGAAATAATAGAGGAAAAAATGGGAACATACATGTAAGTGCATACGCATATAAGCAATAAATGATAACACCCATGCAAACAGAGTCTAGCCCTCTTAAGTAACTCCCCAACAAAGTCTCCACTATGGCCATCCCGAGATCTTCCCCTCCCATGCGCTTCGGGTGGAAAGAGGGGGGGGGGGGGGGGGTAAAGGTCCCACACCCCTCACTACTCAGGGGGATGATTCGATCGTCATCAGTTATGGGGCGATGTAAAGAGATAGAGTCGCCAGCCTATTTTGCACAAAACCGGCAAAATAACATGTAGCTGCCTTGAGAGCACGGCATGAAAGATAGTTTGATTCTTGAGAAACCAGTTAGATCAGAGGTTTGACGTCTATGTTATGGAATGGGAAGGTGTTAGGCACCCATCCTGCCCTTTCAGTCTCTCATGGGATAATGTAAAATTTTGCTTAATTTCTCCATGAAGTGTGTGCGCCGGTATATATAAGTGAATATTGGAATTGCCCGATTCGCATCATGGAAAAGGTGGAGTAAGGTCATCTATAGTCATGTTCCTAAAATAATAATTTAAAAAAATATGATGTGTGCACTTATCGATATATTGATCGTTATGATGAAAGGATAATTTGTATTGGATAAGACGCAAGTAGGAATCACAAGTATGATATATATGAACAATATATAGATAAAATAGGAAATTGATGAAAATATGAATATAGGACTCGAATCTCGAGTTTTAGCCCGAAAGCATCAAAGTCCACATTGTTTGCATGCAGCACAGGGGTGGGGGTTTTTCCATAAATTCAAATGGTAGTTTATTATATGCGTGTGAGAGAAAAATGTGTTTTTAGTTTTGAGAAAATGTGATGAAAATCCTATTTGAATTTAGTCTGAAACACACTCACTTCTCTCGTCTCATGTATGTGAGGGGTTGTGGATGAGTTAAAGAAGGAAAAAACACTATTTTTCAACTCCTAACTCTATTTTTAATTTTCCCCGAAAAGGCATTTGTGCTTTTTATTTGTTGAAACTAACATTGTTAGCTTTGCTTCAATATTCGTACGAATTTTATTGGACCAAAAAAGCATTGTATTTTATAATGTTTAAATATTGTTTAGCATGAATGATAAACTGATATTTGTTAATGATGTGAATGAATCTCATCATGTGGTACTATAATTTCTCTCATATTTCTTTACTATACAATATTTTAATTTAATTTTTTATCCAAGTATAAATTTAAATTTGGGGTTATAAATTTTAAACCCAAATCATCTTATATTCCTTAGTTCATGTTTCATTGTTGGGCCTGCAGATGTTTATGTAATTTAAGTGTGTTCATTTCCTATTTTAGTGGGTATTTTCGCTAATGTCCATCAGAGGAAAATTGTACTGCTATGTTTAATTTTAGTATTTTGTTTTCATTTAATTTTGTTTTTAATTATTTTTTCTTTATAGGTCACAAAGTGATCAGGTCACTAATAATATTGATTAGTTTGATGCAAATTGTTTTACCGAAAAGTATCTTTCTCTAATAGTAATATGTTATACTCGGTCCAAAATATGTTTCTTAGGCATTTAATGTTAACTTTTGGTAGCTAATGTTAGTGACAAAGTGAAAATTTAAGGTTAATACTTTATCCATGTAAATATTTATATTGTGCATGTATTTATTAACCAAAGTTGTCGATACATATTTGGTGTTAAAAACATGGGCTTTAGAATAAGTATCCATTTTAGGTTCAAACCTTATGAGGAGGGTCATTTTCATATATATGTATCTTAAGTTGATGAATTTTTAGTTTTTCCCAATGCACTTATTGCGATACACATATTAAGTTTTATGGTAGATAAAAAGGAATCCCATAAATGATCACGTTAGTTGCAAATAGAAATCATGATGAATTATATGTTTTAGTTACTTGATATGATGAATATGTTCAAATTTTCTTTTTATTCATCAAAAGTGTGTTTAGAATTTAGAAACCATGAATTTAGCATAAGTTGTGGTATAATTATTTGCTATAAATAGACACCAACCATTACCAAAGATTACAGTTGCAACTTATTGTTAATGTGTGTTTTATCTCGTTTTATATAATGTCATGACCGATTAATAAAGATTGGATGGCCGAAGAGAACAAAGGTAGCTCATTGAATTTAAAGGGCATTGAAGAGTTTATTAAATCTGCGAAAGAGAACAATGATTAGGGTTGACAACGATACCTTATCCATGTTCAAAGTGTCGTAATAAATTGCGTCTGAAATAGAAAGAAGAAGAGAGACATCTGTGGAGGAACGGTATGCATCAATTGTATACTGTATGGTTTTTTCATGGTAAAAATATATTCGTGAACACTATTGATCCCCCACCAATAGAATAAGTTGAGGAGAACATAGTAGAAGAAAACATCGATGGACACGATGTTGGGGTGGAAAATCTTGTTGATGTTTGTTACGGAGTGCATAAGGAAAGGGGGAAGGATTTCCAAAGAACCTAAAAAGGTGTTGAGACATTTTCCCCTGATTCCAAGGTTGGTGAGATTTTATACTATTCCGTGGATAGTCCAAGAAATGACATGACACCATAGGGCAACCACTTCATGGGATTACCAGCATTATCCATATGATTCGTCCCAATGGAGGAGTTTCAAATCAAAATGGTCTGAATTTGCTAAAGAAGGACGGAATGTTTGGCTCTCAAAAGCAACCGATGGGTTTAATCCTCGTGGCATTCAGTATGCAAGTTATAGCTGTTGGTATGTTATTACGGCGTCGAATAATATTTCACCTTTATTGTGCATGAAGAGCGAGTTTCAAATGTTGTCTTTGTCAATAACTGGTTCGAAGGCACCGGGTCAAGACATCAACGTTTTTCTTCAGCCATTACTTGATGAGCTGAAGGAATTATGGGAAGTAGGTGTTCCGACTTATGCCATGTATGATATGCAACCTTTTACAATGAAAGCTATGTTAATGTGGGGGATTCACGATTTCCCTGCATATGGGAATTTATCTGGGTGTCTTACACATGGTTATAAAGCTTGCCCTATTTGCGGGGACGATACTCCATCCATCTGACTGACGCACAGTAGTAAGATAGTTTATACAAAGATCATTTCACAATCTAAGTGGATTAAGATCCAATGCAAGATCCAACACGTAAGTAATCTTATTCCCCTCTTTATATTTTATATATATGCGTGTTATTCATCAATTAATGATTAAATTCGGGATTCGTTTTCTCTGTTATAAGATAGGACACCACCAATTAGTCCTTAACTAGAGCAGTGTCCTTTATCACATTGTCGGATTTTTTTTGCTTTCGCTTGGAAGTGCTCATATCAGTTGGAACTTAAACAATGGTTTGTTGATCAATGGGACTTTGCTTTTACAAAGAAACAAGATAAGAATTTTTTTAATATGTGGTAAGGTTTTCCCCCATTTAAATTTGGTATAAACTACTATAGTTCAGTTATTTGTTTTAAGGCACGAGGGGATTATTGAAGTTACCTCCTATATTATGCAGCCTTGATATATTTGGTGCTCATATATGAGACACAAATTAAAATTTACATAGTTTGTTGATGCGTGTATCTCGTTTATTTTTTGGTGAAAATAAAGTCACTCTGAATCATACATACGCACACACTCGATACGCACACACTCGAAGTATTGTTATTATGTTCAGGTATATTGCAAATTATGAAGTAAATGCACAATGTTGTTTACTAGTGTATCTTTCCTTGCAGCTCTTTTGGGTTTCGTCAATGGACATCTGCTCTCACATTGGTATGTCATTTTGTGATGGTAGTTTTCATGAGTTGTCCGTGGGTTCACTAGAATCTACTTGTGTCACTGAGGATCTTTCTTTGAATGGCATTAAAATATGTTTAACTGAGCTTCTTTTTTTTTCTCAAACGAAAATGTTTCTATAATAGTAATAATAACATTGGAGAGAAACAAACAGTAGTGAAGGAAAATTAGTTGAAGAGTAATAGCAACATAAAAATGTCTGCATATTATAAAAGAATAAAAGTAACTAAGGAATCATAATTCATTCCCAGGTTTAAAGCAGCCTAAACAACCCAGATGCTTCCTTAATCCGCGAGAACTCGATGAATAATGCTTGGACTTCAATGAAAAGGTCATGATCATTGATAATTTTATTCTGGATTTGGCTTTGTAGGAAAACACAGATAAGTCTCGCGAGTCTGTTCTGCATGTACTTATCATTGATGTTCTCACAGGATGATATACAATTTGTTATATACATGTGTACAATTTCAATGGGAAGTTCAACTGATGTAGTTAGCCTATTCGCAACTTCCATTTTTTTAACAATAAAGAAAATTTATTGAGATAGAAGAAGAACAGCCCTTCTTCGGCAGCTTACAACTTAGGAACAAGCTATAGAGAAATCCTCTAAGAAGGATTTTAAGAATCTAGAAAAGGGACCCTTATAAGGTTTAGCTTTGAATATAATCCTAATATCATCATGGACCTCCCTAATTATAGAGTTAGAAACCATCTTGATTCCTTCAAATACACTTTTATTTCTAGCACACCATAGTTTCCAGCAAACTAAACTAGGAATAATTTTATTAAGAATTAAATTTATTGAATTTCCTCTAGTTAAGAGCCACCAAGAAACAATTCTTGATCTAAGACTTGTTTTAGAGACTTTAATTCCCATCAAACTTTCAAAATGGATCCACACTTGGCAAGCATATTCTCCCTCATTGAATAAATGTTCTCGATTTTCTTCCTGACTCCTTGAGCAACATTGGCATTTAGACACAAAAGGGATTTTGATATCTTTCAAATTTTGATCAAGTGGTAGTTCATTGTGAAGTAGTCGCCACATAAAGATCGAAATTTTTGGAACTAGGTGAGTATCCCATAACATCGTCGAAGAAAATTGGATACACTCTCTTCTCCTGATTTGACCCCAAGCTATTTTAAAGACAAAATCCTTCTCCACCCAAGACTGAATAGACTGAAACACCTCTTGAAAATTTTGAAATAGCCACATACCTTGCATTCTTTTCCAGGTTTGGCTGGCAGAGGAAATAGTTCCTATAAAATTCGCAACTTCCATTGAATGAAGAATAATGTTCATATTGACAAGAACCGTAAAGTATTCATCAATTTCAGGAGAATTCATTAACTTAATGAGAACTTCAACTGCAATGAGGGTATTATTCTCTACCAGTTCTGGTAGCTTTCTTGGTGTCAATCCACAGTGATATACAAGCTATGGATCGTTAGCCAACTCTCCCAGGACTTGTTCTTGTTGCACATGTGCGAGTGTCCCCTTCAAAGCTTTTTCAATTAAATCCCTAACAGTTGCCCCTCTACTAGTATTATCACACATTCCATAATCCTATAAAAGCACATGATTATTGTTAGTGCTAAGCCACACTAGCTCACCATCTTGTATTGGGAGCCTCGGTGGACGAGGCCTAACCTACTGAGGATTCAATCCTTCTAGTGACAAATTTTGAAGCAAACCAGTTAGTGTCTCATCTCTATCCCCAGATCCAATTTTTGGTTTAACTCCATGTTGTAGGTCAGACTCTGGAGAACTAACATCACAACCACGGGGTACATCAGGGTCTGGTACCATATTTTTCATAGAAGTGTTCTTGAATAAGCAATTAAATGGTTCTGAATTAGTTTTATCACAATAATGCTGCAACTGCTCACGTTGGGGGAAAGCGCATAATGAATGATCGTAATTCTTTATATAATCTGGAGCGGACTATTTGAAAACCTCTTTACAACTGGTAAAGATGGCAGAGCCTAATAATTGAAGAATAAATGCACTTTCACATTTCTCAGCCTCCTCATCACATGTTGCATTTACAAGCAACGAAATGAATGGATTTAAAGAAGGTTGTTGGGAAGAATAAGCCTGATAAAGTATCACAAAAGCAACCAAACGTTGAGTATGTCTAAGCATCGATTTATCCTCTAGGAGAATGGTAAGTGAAGACAAAGTCTGAAATCAAGAGAAGATGGAAAATTGGAGATGAAATCTGTGGTGATTTCATCCAACGGTCGGTGTTCATCGGCATTGATAAGAGAGAAAAGCTTCTTCGATTCTTCTTTTGAATATTCAAGATCATCAGAAATTAGTGTCATACTCCATTCCACCTTGCGAAAATTATGGAATTGAGAAGGAAGATAAATTTGAAGAGCCTTGTCTGAGTAATTTGAACATATTAACATCTGTTGAATCTTTGGATGGGAAAATTGGGAAGGAACCTAAGGATGCTAAAGAATTATTGGCACAAACTGACCGTGCTAATCCAGTTACGCCTCCCTGCCTTTTTCCTGTAAGTATTCACATCATTTATAATTCAATATCGATTCGTATTTTACAATCCATCTTGCTTTTATTTATTGCTTATTTTGATCCAATCAAATACTTTTCATAGCATGCCCATTTGGTACATTTGGATATAACCCGAGTCATCATTTGAGTAAATTATGCGGACTTTCCATCTTGTTAAGCATAATTACGTAATGCATCCCCTCTTTTTTAAATATTACACTCATTCCCCTTCTTGGTTCAAAATTTGTACCCTTGTTTCCCCTCACCACTCATGCAATAGGGGATAACTAAAAAATGAGGGGAGGCAAGGGTAATATCAAAACGCCGGGGGGGGGGGGTATAATATGTAAAACGACAAGGAAAATATATGTAATTTTGTAATCTTTCTTTTTAAATAATATTTTGCAAGATGAGTGGAAGGACTAAATGAATGGGGGGGGGGGGGGGGGGGGGGGCAGGGGGTACTTTTTAATGTTACCAGATCCTCATAGTAAGTTGGTGACTTTGCGAATGTTGAATTATATCTGAATTCATTGTCATTAATCTACTATGTTATTCGAATGATCACATACGAATTGCAATGCAGACATATATATTTATGATTAGCAATTCCATTGTTTGACTTGGTTGGTATACATTATTCTAATTTTCCTTAGAATTATATTTAAAATTATTTATGTATATAAATTTTGCTTCATTATCACTCATTAAGGGTTTCGTCTAAATATAAATTATTTATGTGTTGGAGTCTAATTTATATTTTAATTTCTAGGGTTCAACATTTTGGAAGAATCTGCCCTTTAAGATCCAATGCAAGATCCAGCAAGTAAGTAATTTTATTCCCCTCCTTATATTTTATATATATCCGTAAATTCAAGATTCCTTTGCTCTGTTATAAGACAGGACACCACCAATTACTACTTAACATGAGCAGTGTCCTATATCACATTGTCGAAATTTGTTTTCCTACGCTTGGCAGTGCTCATATCAGTTGGAACTTAAACAATGGTTTGTTAATCAATGGGAATTTGCTTTTACAAAGAAACAAGAAAAGTATTTTGTTAATATGTGGTCATGTTTCCCCCATTTAAATTTGTTCTAAACTATTATAGTTCAGTTGTCTGAGGGGATTGTTGAAGTTACCTCCTGTATTATGCAGCCTTTATGGATTTGGTGCTCATATATGAGACATAAATCGAAATTTACATAGTTTGTTGATGTGTGTATCTCGTTTATTTTTTTGGTGAAAATAAAGTCACTACGAATCATACTTTATTATTGCTGTATAATTCATGATACAACAACTTATAGAATTCATTATGTTTAATTTTAATTTCTTGCAAATTTTTTTTCATTGTTTATTAAGCATGTCAATAAAACATGATTAACAAAGCTAATAAAAAACATAGTTCGAATGATTTATTTGGGTATTCCAGGCAGCAATGTTTGTTTTGTTCTCACATTTCACCTGAGTTATTTTTTAGTAATAAAACTATGACAAAAACTACTAAACATTTATGTTTCTATTCGTTTTGTCAGGCTATCCATCTATGTTTCTAGCATTAGTTCTCTACGTCGACCATAGAAACATAAATGTTTTCATCCGAGAAATAAGGGGGTTGACATATGAATGTTTTCTTCAGCTGTGTGACAACATGTGAAATTGTGAGGAATTTATTCTAATATTGCACTCATGTTTTATGTTGTCTGTCAGGTATCAGGACCAGTTGTTTTGCAGATGGGATGGTCAGGGATGCTATGTATGAACTAGTTTGTGTTGGGCATAGCAATCTTATCAGAGAAATTATTCGGTTGGAAGGGGATTCTTCTACAATCCAAGGTAAATATATTTCATATATCCTCAAATGTGAACAATCCCCATCGAGTTACACTGTTATTATCTAGCCCGGGCCTTCACTAAGCCTTGCAAGGCCTTTATTGACCTTTATTTTACATCTCTCTTTCTCTCTCACTTTCAACCATTTTTAATCTGGTTTATGGTGGACCTATGGGAGATCAACATTAACTAGAAATGTTTATATTTTATTTCAGTGTATGAAGAAACAGCTGGCTTGATGGTGAATGACCTTGTACTACGAACACACAAGGTAATTATGTTATATTGCCATTTATTAGTTCATTTTGAGGATTGATTCAGAATTGTTATAAACTGAGCATAAACAAATATATACGACTTCTTCATTGACATTACAGCCTCTATCAACGGAGTTGGGTCTAGGCATATTAGGGAATATATTTGATGGCATTCAGGTTTTTGATATTTTTGCTTGTTTGTATTTTGTTCAACCTCTAATTGGTTTGCGATAACTTTTTATATTGAGTAACCTTTTTTATAAACTATAATTACCTAACGGTGGTCTGTCCAACCAATTTAACTAGGTAATATAGAGGCCTAGACCATTGCTAAACTATTTGGTGATGTCTATCAAGGAATGAGAAAAAAAAAGAAATGAGCAAATGAATTTTGTATATTGTATTCCTCAACAATTCATACTTATATACAGTAAGATACTCAAACTAATTGATAACCTGACCAACACATACATGACACGTGGTATAATAGAAAAACAATCAGCTAACAAATTTATGTTACTCTAACACTCCCTTGGCAAGGAAAAGGGTTGTGTGATCTCCTTGGATACACCTTCTTATAAAGGGTATAAATACATTTGGTCTTCTCTTTCTGGATATGCACTTGTACTAATGGCGTTTTGACCTATCACACTAGTTTCTATTGAAGCTATAAGGAAGATGATGCATACATTTAGTCTGAATTCTAACTTTAACGTTGGCTTAATCGATCATAAACACATGTTAATTCACTCTTTCACTCCTAAACATCCATTTCACATTCCTACCGCTAACATCCTTGTCTCCTAAAGCCTATTTTATTTTATTATCCACCCTGGCTTGGTCGAGTGGTAAGGAGGGTTTCGCTTTAGACCATAGGTCATGAGTTCGATCCCTCCCCACGGATACCTGCCGTGAGGGTAAGGGCGGGCTCAGAGCCGTGCGGGTATGCCGTGCGGGTGTCTGGGTTCGATTCCCCCTCGGGTGCCAGATTTAAATTGGGGGAGTCCAAAACGTCTCATTCGTGTGGAGGTTCAGGGCTTAAAAAAAAGCCTATTTTATGGCTTGCAGTTCAATTTCCACTATTTTATGGTCTGCAGTTTACACCATAAAAATCATGTTTCTTCATTTTGTGTTTTTAGATCTCACTCTTTCACTTGGTGCTTAGGTACAATCTCTCTCCATTTGATTTGTTTGTCTTAACAGTTTGTGAAGCTTCTTTGTACCTACTTTATCACCATTGCTTTAACTTTGAAGATGGTATTTTTTTTAGCTTGAGCAACCATTGATTTGAGAAGGAAAATTTTGATTTAATCTAGCATTTTTTCTAATACTAAGATTGAGTTTGTTTGACAGCGTCTTATTAGGAAATATGAAGATTACTTCTGGGAGAATGAATTCTACTTTTGCAAGAAATATCACGAAGACTACTTTGGGGAGAATATTATGTTTAGAACTTTAAAGTTGTTCGACTTCGTTTTGAGTACTATTATGTTTATAAGATAGATGTTTTATCTTGTACTACATTTTTTTTGGAATTTTAATGGCTATGAATAAAATATAGTTTTAGATCAGTTTAATGTCACTGAAATATTTTTTGTCATTGAAATATAGTTTCATACATTTTATCACGTGGGTTTATGTTTTGAGCTAAATTTGTAGGTATTGGCTAAGTGTAGTGCATTGCCATCGAGCACGAGTTTTAACTAGTGTATTTATATCTATTTATTTAATGAGAAGTTAATATATTTTAAAAATATATTAATATTTACCGTTACAAATCAAAACATTTGTTGTAAATATATGACGCTCCCAATCCATTACAATGTATTTTGTAACAGTTTGAAACCATTACAAATTCCATATTTGTAACGGATAAACATCGTTACAATTTAGTAAATCCGTTACTAATATATACTATGTGTACTAATGCTAAATCCGTTACAAAATAAATTGTAACGGTTTCCGTCTGTTGCAAATATTGATTTTGTAACGGATTTTATCCGTTACAAATTATGTTTGTAAAATAAATAACACTAATTTTCTAACGGATTAATCCGTTACAAATATTTTTTGTAACGGTTTTTTCCCATTACAATTGACCTATTTTGGTGTAGTGAGTGCGGATCGGACAAGTGTCACCGACGGTGAGCCCAGAAAAGAGAGAGAGAGTGCCTATAATTTACCCTATAATTTCTAGGTTCACCGTGAGGTGACACATGTCCGGTTCGTACTCTTAAAATACGGACTGGTATGCACAAGAGCAGTATTGTGTATGTGTATATATATATATATATATATATATATATAGATAGATAGATAGATAGATAGAGTGAGTGAGTGAGTGAGAGAGAGAGAGAGAGAGAGAGAGAGAGAGAGAGAGAGAGAGAGAGAGAAAGAGAGAGTTAGGCTCTCCATCATACCTCATTAAACATACCTAGAAAGTACCTATTTTTTTAAATAGTAAAAAAATTAATTTTGAGTTAATATTTTTTATATGGGTTCATGATATTGCAATGTGCCCCTGTAAAAATATTTAGATCAAGATAATATGTTCTGATACTTTTTAAAAAATAGGTGAAATAACTGGTAGTTTAAAGGATAAAAACTGACAGTTTTTTTATTTATTTTTTAAAAATATGGCTTGGTCCAGTGGTATGGAGGGTTTCTCTCTAGACCATAAGTCATGAGTTCGATCCCTCCCCACGGATATTTGCCCTGAGGGTAAGGGCGGGCTCAGAGCCGTGAGGGTATGTCGTAAGGTGTCTGGGTTCGATTCCCCCTCGGGTGCCAGATTTAAATTGGGATGTGTGTTAGGGTGGCTCTCGCACTTGCACCCCCCTGTTTAGCAAACACGAGGGAGTTCAAAGGGCTCATTCGTGTGGAGGTTAAGGGCTTAAAAAAAATAACAAAATTCATTATTTTCTATTGTTTTTTTTATAGGGGTACAATGAAATATCATGAACACATATAAAAAATATCATCTCAAAATTATATTTTGAACTATTTAAAAAAAAGGTATGTTGCTAGGAGGTATATTGGAGAGCCTGACTTTCTCTCTCTCTCTCTCTCTCTCTCTCTCTCTCTCTATATATATATATATATATATATATATATATATATATATATATAGAGAGAGAGAGAGAGAGAGAGAGAGAGAGTCAGGCTCTCCAACATACCTCACTTAACATACCTATTTTTTTAAATAGTAAAAAAATAAATTTCAATTGATATTTTTTATATGGATTCATGATATTTCAATGTGCCCCTGTAAAAATATTCAGTTCAAAATAATGTGTTTTGTTATTTTTAATTAATAGGTAAAAAACTAACACTTTTAAAGGGTAAAAACTTTTAGTTTTTTTACCTATTTTGAAAAAAAAAATATTATTTTTAGTTATGATCTATAATATCATGAACCCATATAAAAAATATCATCTCAATTTTTTTTTTTTTTTACTATTTTAAAAAAATGGTATGTTCATAGGTATATTGCTACGAGGTATGCTGAAGAGCCTGACTGTATATATTTATCCGGTATAAGTACACAGACCACCTATAAACATGTCCAACATAGGCATACACATAACCCATAATATAGTCAGTATAGGTATACACACATATCCTATACGTAGTATATATATCTCAAATACTTAGCGTACCATCAAATTATCCTTTTTAACCTCTTATTCTATATTTTCGAGCTTCGCTCACTACACGGAGGGTCCTACTTACCCCATATTTAATATCAGCACATAATGTCTAATCCTACTAGTTTACAACTTGGATTTACCCACTTTCTCTTTAACCCGTTTCGATTCCCGAAATTGCTTCATCTAAAAATCATGCTCCAAGGGTCCTAGACTCCAATTCTCTCGTTTGGCTAAACCCAAACTTTACCATAGTCTACTAGAATTCAATAGATCCCTCCCTATAGTTAATAAAGACCAAAAAAGTCTCCCAATTAATTTGTCCCAAATTCAGGCATAAACACAAGAAACTTGATGAAATTTGAGTAACTGAATCGATTCGATGATGTGGCCAAATCGATTCGCTCCTTGAGCCGAATCGATTCGAAATGCCACTCTTCGTCTTTTTCCTTTAACTGTTACATTTTTTCCCATAAACATGAAACCCAAACTCCATGAAATCTTCCAAAACTCCCATAGATATTACCAATCATCAAATATATGTATAGGAACAATTTCTAACATGATAATATCACCAAGTCACCAAGAAAACTAATTATAAATGGATTTAACCTCCATAAATCATAAAACCCTAGTTTTAATGTTCTTCATGCATAAACCCTTATTTTTCTAGATTTCTTTCACTTTCATAATCATGCATACTCTGATTTCGAATTATCTAAACATATGGATCCATTCTACATGCAATCCTACCCTACACCATGAGTTTTGTTCATCTAAACTCCAAGAACATCATTTGAATCAATAATTTAAACCCTACATTACATGGGTGTTATAACGTGCTTAAATAAATCGCAAGATAAATACTTGTCTTGGTCAAATAGGTTTTATTTTCGTAAATTGATGATTGAGTTTCTCTTCTCTTGCTCTGATCTCGATTCTGGCGTTATTTGTGGTTCAAAACGGTGTGGGAAAGCCTAGTTTCCTTCTCCTCTTCCTCTCCTACACCATCCTCTCTCTCTTTAAGGTATTCTAAACCTAATCTCCCAATATAATTCTCCAATTTTCTGAGTTCCATCTACCACAAACCCCCGAATGACCAAAACCCCCTTATTTGGTGCTGGTTTGGTATAAAATTGTCCTAGGACCCAATTAGCACACCAGGGTTCACTATTCTGACTATTTTTACTCATTCGGAACTAACTGTGACCTCAAAAATACCACCCGAGGCACTCCACCATAATTTCCCATCTCGACCTCATATGGTCTACTCCCGACACCCGGTTGAGATCTAACACATTCACGTCACTATTACTCGTTATGACGTAAAATAACAAATCACTATTCACATAGTAACTATTTTCCATAAAAATTAATCATCACCACTCTCCCGATTAATATTTTACTCAACACGAAATAATTATTTCCACTAAATTACGGCACACGTGAAATTCTAAAAATCACTAAATTAATTGATTTTCTAAATACTCAGAAATAAAGGGTGTTACAATGTGTTTATATAGAGAGGATTAGATGTGAACCAATTATTTTAAAATATAAAAAAATATATGGAGTCAATTTTTTGGGGGTAGTTAAACATTTCATCCTAACTCTAAAAAAATAACTCAAAATAATTTTTTTCCTATTTAAAAAAAATCGATCAAACTACATTAGTTTTAACTACACAAAAAATTCATGTATTTTGAAAGATTTTTTAAAAAGTGGAAAAAAAATCAGTTGATTTTTCACATGTGGGGTGAAATGTTTAAATACATACCAAAAATATCAATTCAAAATAATTTTTTTTAGTATTTTATATATATATATATATATATACGAAATAAAAACAATATATTTATTGGGAGGAGAAAAAGCCTCTCCTAGGGCACTTACAATCACTAAAGCAAAGAAACTTAAGAAACTTTACGAAAATTGAACGAGTAATGACTCGCCTTAAATTTCATTTTAGAGCTAATTTCTCCTCAGCACTTAAGTACGGAAATGAATCATTTTTATCTTTTCTCTTTTGATTAATTCCGACAGCTTCAGAATTATTTCAATCTTCTATATTCCCTAAAATCTCAAAAGAATTTCTAATTGGAGTTTGGGACATTTGGTTTCCACATTTTATGCTAAACAAGTCTTCAAGAAATGCACGAGCTTTTACAGAATTTGTTGACATTCCGAGATCAAATTTAGGAATTTCCACGTATAAATTAATTTCATGGTCTTCCTTTCTTCGAAAAGAATCGTTCGTGGGATTAGACAATTTTAGAATTTCCTCAAGGGGCGGCATATCTCCATAAGAATCTTCATTATCGGATATATCCTCGGATGTGATATTTATAATATTATATATATGGCGTATAATTATATGCGATATATAAATATTGGTTATACGTATAAAATGAATTTAGGGGGAAATTTGGTTTGAGTTGAAAAAAAGGATCAACCAAAAATCTTTGTCTTAGTTATTAGGTATACAAAAATTACATTAATAGATTACTCACTGTTCTAAAAAATCCGCCTAGGCTTAAGGCTTGAGAGAAACGCCCCACCTTAAGTTTTTTACGTCTTATTCTTCGTAAAACCCTTAAGGCACACTTTTTTTTTCTTTTAAAAACAAGAATGCTTTAGTGAAACGATACCGCCTTTTAAATAATATTATTACTCACCGGACCATTATCTCATCCAAAATAATCAAATAGTATTTTAATTTGCATATATTCAAACATATTTTTATGATATGTACAATTTTAGTATTTTAATAGCCTTGTTATGATTAAAAAATATTACAATATATTAAGAAGGCCTAAACGCCTTTTCACACCTTTTTACGCCTAAGGCCCGCCTAGGCTTCTAAGGCTTAAGGCTTCGCCTCCACGCCTCGCGTTTTTAAAACCTTGAGATTAGTAATTACAATATTTGACTTTAATATATTATTATTTGGGAACTTGAGTGTCTAAAAAATTGTTTAGAAAATTAATAACTCCGAACAACCACCACATGGATAATTTACATTAATATTAATTTTAAAGTATTACAAAGTTATTAGAATAAACAAAAGCAAGATAAAAAATAAAGGAACAAGACAGAAACTATTATTCATATAATAATAATAATAATAATAATAATAATAATAATAATAATAATAATAATATCTATCATTACAATATATGTATATTAACGTAAATAGTAGTTACTCTATGAATACTTTGTCATATGTGTATTATTGATAGTTTAGTATTAGTTTGAAATTGTGGATTTGAATAGAAAACACTAGTTTTATGTATCCATAAAAATAGGAGTATTTGATAAATTTCTTGAATGTCTTTTATATATTATCAGTCTAAGCAATTATTTTGATGTTACCTTAAATCCATAATCTTTTTAATTAATTAACCAGAAGTTCAAATAATATAATAATATAGCTACACTTATTTATATAGATACAACTGCATTTATGCAATCAAACATTCCTTGACATTAATAGGTGTAGTTGTCTATGTATTCGTCTGTGTAACTTTATATCCATTGATAAGTGTAATTATATCAAAATTAATAATTATGTATATGTAGGAACATGAATTAATGTAATACACATAAACTTATTGAAAATAATAAAAAAAAATATGTGTTCTCACATGAATTATAATAAGATTCACTGATTTTTCACCAACTTCCTGATAATAATATAGGGATACCCCTGCCAGTGTTATCAAACTAAATTTTTTTCTTGGTATCATACCAACAACAAACTGAATGTTATACTATTGATATGTGTGATATACTCCCCCCAAGAGAAAAGAAGGGTCCTTATACTAATAAGGATAATCAAAATGGAGAAATAGAGACAAATAAAACGCATTAATTAAGAGCGGTGTGTGCTAAAATATTGACATAACAAGTTTCACGCGCTTTTATTTGGGTCATATTCGTATTCATTAAAAAAGGTAATATTTCCTTGTCGTGTCATCCTTTATTAGGGATGGGTTGTGTAATTTTAATTGAATTGTATTTTTGTTTAGTAACAATAAATCTTTCATATCTCGGGTTGCTTTTATTCGGGCCGTCTTCGTTAGATAAAAAAAAACTTCGCTTCTTATTCCATTTTCATTATTCCGTGTTTGTATTTATATGTATTAAAGTTTGTGTGTATTTACACACACACACACACACAGAGAATAAAGTATTATAAATAAATAAAATATTTCGTGCTGTGATTCTTTTATTTGGGTCGTGTTCGTATTTATTAAAACAAAATAAAATTTCGTGTAGTGCCGCTTTTATTTTGATCATGTTCGTTTTAGATAAAAAGTAAATTTTTCGTTTCATATAGTATTGTGTTTTAAGTAGGTTGTGTTCGTATAGTATATTATTGTAAACACACACAACACACACACACACACACACACTTATATATATATGCAATAAAGTAAAATATAATAAATAAAATATTTCATGCCGTATTCCTTTTATTTAGGTTGTGTTCGTACTAGATAAAAATATATAAAATTTCGTGTTGTCATTTTTATTTAGGTCGTGTAATTTTAATTCAGTGATATATGTGTTTGGGTACAAAAAAGATTTCATGTCGTGTCTTTTTTTATTTGGATTATATTCTTATTAGTTAAAATAAAATAAATTTCGTGTAGTGTTGTTTTCATTTGGATTATATTCATGTTCGATAGAAAATAAAATTTCATTTCGTATTGCGTTTTAATATCGTGCCTTTTGTGTCCTGTTCATATTTATAATACTAAAGCATATTAATGTAATTGTTAATATATATTCAATATACATAAAGTAACATAGTTGTGAAGGGAGGAAGTATGGTTGAATATGTGAAATAATAATTATTATTATTTTAACTAAGTATAGTTTTGATTAAAATAGGAGATTTATTGAAAGTTTAGGCAAAAAAGGAAGAAGACTTGAAGTTAAGGAAGGATATGATGAGTATGGTACGTAAAAGATTGTGTGATCATTTAAAATATTTGGCGGGAATAGTGACACCTTTGCATTAATATTAATAATGTAAACACAGTAAAATATTAGACCTGTTTTGTAACACAAGCTGCAAACAGATTCGTATTGTGTTTAAACTTAATATTCAATATACCATGTGGTAGTATATATATTGTTATACAAGGAGATAAGAGATAACTGTTATAGAAGCAGTCAGTGAGTTTGAATTAGTCAGTTGCAGCAGCAGTCGTGTGATTTTAAAATTCAAACTTTGTTGCTGAGTGTTGGTTCCGAGAATGGTGGAGAATCTGCCGAGGTAAGTGTAACTGACTTGGACTGGTTTGATATGCCCCCGCAAGTTGATGGTGGTCGGGAGTGAATCATCAACTTGTCCCTGATAAATGTGAACCGAGCAGAGGAGAGACCTTTAGTGAAAATATCCGCTAGTTGATCAGCTGTGGAGATAAACTGAACCTGGAGGGCTTTCTTGGCGACTTGATCACGGACAAAATGAAAATCAATCTCAACGTGTTTAGTGCGCGCATGAAACACGGGATTGATGGAAAGATATGTGGCTCCAATGTTGTCACACCAGAGAATAGGTGGTTTGAGAGGAGGTAGACCAAGTTCACCTAATAAGGAGCAGAGCCAAATTAATTTAGCAGATACATCTGCAAGAGCTTTGTATTCGGCTTCGGTAGATGAACGGGAAACTGTCTTTTGTTTCTTTGATTGCCAAGAAATAAGATTGGAGCCAAGAAAAATGGCAAAACCACCCGTGGATTTCCGGTCATCAACACAACCAGCCCAATCAGAATCCTTAAAGGCTTGTAATTCAAGATGGGAACTTTTAGTGAGGTGAAGGCCATAAGTGGAGGTGTGTTTGAGATAACGGAGAATACGTTTGACAAGAGACCAATGAGTATCGGTTGGAGAGTGCATGAATTGACAAGCTTTATTGAGCGCAAACGAAATATCGGGACGGGTTAGAGTAAGGTATTGGAGGGCACCAACGGCTTGGCGATAAGGGGTGGGATCGTCCAAAGGTGTGCCATCGGTGTGTGAGAGTTTGAGATTAGTAGGAAATGGAGTGGTAAGAGGTTTGGAGTTGGACATGCCATGACGATGAAGAAGGTCAAGAATATATCGTTGTTGGGATAGTAATATGCCGTTAGAGGTGGGGAATATTTCAATGCCGAGGAAGTAATGAAGAGGGCCAAGATTTTTGAGAGAGAATTCATGGCCTAGAGTAGAAATAAGAGATTGAATTAAGGGAGGAGAGTTGCCCGTAATGAGAATATCATCCACATAAATGAGTAGGTAAACAATTGTAGTGTTTGAACGATAAATAAAAAGAGAGGTATCAGTTTTTTATCCAGAAAAATTTTGAGTTGTTAGAAATTGAGTAAGACGATGAAACCAGGCCCGGGGCGCTTGTTTTAGACCATATAGGGAGCGATGAAGTTTACATACATGAGTGGGTTTGGTGGGGTCTTGAAAGCCAGGAGGTTGTTCCATAAACACAGTCTCATTAAGAAAGCCATGAAGAAAGGCGTTATTGACATCGAGTTGGGAGACGGGCCAACCATTAGATATAGCAAGAGAAAGAATGGTACGAATTGTGGTTGCCTTGACAACTAGACTGAAAGTTTCATGGAAGTCAAGGCCATATTCTTGGTGAAAGCCTTTAGCGACCAAGCGAGCTTTGTAGCAGTCAACTGAGCCATCGGCTTTGCGTTTAATTTTGTACACCCATTTACAACCAATGACATTCATGTGAGGAGAGGAGGGAACAAGAGACCAAGTGTGATTTTGAATGAGGGCATTAATTTCAGTGTTCATAGCATGACGCCATTGAGGATCTTTGTTGGCAATGGTAAAACAAGTCGGTTCAGAAGATTGGAGAGAAATAGTATGAGCTGTGGGTGTGTGTTTTGATGTCGCGGCAGGTCGAGCTCGAAGTGTCATGGGGTGAGAATGGGGTTGGATACGGAGTGGTCCTAAGTCCACGGTGAGGGAAATACCAGGAGGATTAGAGGAAGGAGGAGGGAGTGACGCAGGTGTTGGATGGGTGTTTTGGTGTTGAGCAGTTGAAATTTGGACTGCAGAATGAACAGGTATAGGACCTCTATGGGCTAGGACAACAGGTAGAGAAGAATGAGTGGAAATAGGAGGAACTGGGGCGGGAAGCATTGGTGCAGCCAACATGGACTGTGATGGGTGGACTGCTGGTGCGTGGTAGGGAGAAGAAGTAGGAGCAGGCTGTGGACGGACAGTGCAGGGGGATGGCATAGTAAGGGAAGAGGTAGAATAATGGTGAGGCAGTGTAGTCGACAGGGATCCCCATGGAGGAGAGATTGTGTGAGTAGGTGATGAGGGTGGCAAGGCGAATGGAAAATGGTTTTCATCGAAGCGAACGTGTCGCGCAGTATAGATGCGACCGGAAGAAATATGTAAACAGCGATATCCAGAGTGATGCGGAGTGTAACCAGGGAAGACACATGGGTGGGAATGATAGTCCAGTTTATGAGCGTTATAAGGACGCAAATAGGGAAAGCAAAGACACCCAAAGATTTTTAAAAATTTATAATTAGGTGGTGTAGAGAAGAGACGTTGAAAGGGGGATAGATTAGAGAGAGTACGAGTTGGAAGGCGATTTATAAGAAATGTGCCAGTTTCAAAGGCAAAGTGCCAATATTTTTGGGGAACAGAGGCATGTGCCATTAAGGCAAGGCCCGTTTCGACAATATGACAGTGGCGACGTTCAACAAAGCCAACTTGTTCATGTGTGTGTGGACAAGAATAACGATGTTGAATCCCACAATTTTTGAAAAAAATGTCTAATTTACGAAATTCACCACCCCAATCCGTTTGAATATTTTTTATTTTTGTGTCAAATTGCCGTTCAACTAATTTTTGAAACTGAATAAAAATATCATGCACATCAGATTTATTAGTCATAGGAAAGAACCAAATAAAATTTGAATAATGATCCACAAATATTACAAAATACTTATGACCATTACAAGAGAGGGTAGAAGAAGGGCCCCAAACATCACTAAAGACTAATTGTAAAACGGAAGTAGACGACTTGTCACGCATTGGCAGGGACAACTTAGAGGATTTGCCCATTTGACATGCGACACACAATTTTTGTTGCCGGACAGAGGTGAAGGGTAGTTGATGTTGATGCAAGACTTGATGAAGAACTTGTTGGTGAGGGTGACCAAGACGGTGATGCCAATTTTCAGTGGATGCTTTTACGGTATGAAATACTTGCGGAGATGACTGTGGAGTGGAAAGATGATAGAGACCATTACGAGTGGTGCCGTAAAGAAGAGGTGTCCTCGTACGACGATCCTTCACAACACAAAAATTCGGGTGAAATTCAAAAAATGCATCATTATCACGGGTGAATTTTTGAACAGAAATAAGAGATTTAGATATAGAAGGAACATATAGAATATTATTAAGATGAAGTGTGGATTGAAGAGATGGAAGAGAACTAGTGCCAATATGAGAGATTGATAGACCTTTACCATTACCAACATGAAGAGTGTCGCCTCCATTGTATTCGGTGGGATGAGTGAGGTCAGAAAAATTAGGAGTAACATGATGTGATGCCCCAGTCTCAGGAAGCCAACTGGTTATGGGTGAGGGAGGTGTAGGTAGAAGACCCGGTTGAGAAGAGGGAGTGTAGGTAAAATGTGCAGTGGGATAAGTTGGTGTAGGGTTGAATCTGAGAGGACATATGTGGGCAGTATGATTAGGTGCTGAACATAGTTGACAGCGAGGGCGATAATCATGAGTAATTGGTGGGTTGCGGAATGAGGAAAAACGACCACGACCGCGACCACGACCGCGGAAGCGACGGCCACGACTGGATTGATGATTACAGGCTGGGTGAGGGGAATTAGAGTGTGATTGGTTGGAAGAAGTGTGTGTGTTGTGTGTAGTGAGATGGGCCGTAGGGGTATTTGGTGAGGGTGCGGGAGTAATAGAGAGGGATGAAAGTTTATCGTCATGAAGAAATTCATGACTCAGGAGAAGTGAGTGTAATTCAGAAAATGTTACTGGCTTGGCACGGGTAGTGAGGGACGTGATAAGATCCTTGAAATCTGATCGGAGGCCTTTGAAGACATGAATATTAAATTCTGCAGTTGAGAGTGGGTGTCCAGCTGCGCTAAGTTCATCGGAAATAGCTTTAACCTTGTGAAGAAATGTGGATGCGGAGTCATCGCCTTGGGTGAGACGGTGAAGATGCAAGTGAAGGTTTAGTATGCGGGTGTCAGATGGAGAGGCAAGAGCTTCTGCTAGTGTTTTCCAGATTTGATGAGAGGTTTGAAGGCCTACTACAAGTGGAATCATGTCTGGAGAGAGAGAGCAAATGAGCATGCTCATAATGAGTTTATCTTGTTGGATCCATGTAGGAGCTAGTGATGAATCTGTAGGACATGGGTAACTGCCATCAACATACTGAAAGAGATTTTGGCCATATAAGAAGGGCTCCATCTGGGTTTTCCAGTGTAGGTAGTTTTTATTATCCAGTTTGAGAGAGACAAAGTGATGGGAGTTAGTGGGATTGATAAGTGGTGGGGAGGAAGAAAATTCAGCAGGAGAATTTGGGGAAAGGTTGGATCCGGCATTTGCCATATTAGGCTCTGATACCATGTAAACACAATAAAATATTAGACCTGTTTTGTAACACAAGCTGCAAACAGATTCGTATTGTGTTTAAACTTAATATTCAATATACCATGTGGTAGTATATATATTGTTATACAAGGAGATAAGAGATAACTGTTATAGAAGCAGTCAGTGAGTTTGAATTAGTCAGTTGCAGCAGCAGTCGTGTGATTTTAAAATTCAAACTTTGTTGCTGAGTGTTGGTTCCGAGAATGGTGGAGAATCTGTCGAGGTAAGTGTAACTGACTTGGACTGGTTTGATAAATAAATATAAATTGATTTAGATTAATCATTATAATATACATAAATTTATTAAAAGTTAAAAAGTACAAGTTTTCACGTGTTCCACGCTAATAATGTTGGAACAAATTACACAAAAAAATGTTTAAAAATGTTACGAAAAATCAGTTTATTAAAAATGTTTTTAAAATTACCTATTAAAAAACAGTTATTAAAAAAGTTAAAAAAAAACAGTTTTTACGTTTCGAACAAACAATTTTTACATTAAAAATATTTTAAAACTGTTTTACAGTTTTTCTTAAATTTTTTTATTATTATTATAAATAGTTTTTAAATGATCATAACAGTTTTTTTGATAATTTTAAAAAGTTATTATTATTTTTTTTAAAAGTTTAAAATAGTTTTTATAATATATTCAAAGCAGTTTAAAAACAATGTTAAAAATATTTTTTTACAATATTTTTATAATACTGTTTTTAAAAGATTTGTAAAACATTTTCTTAATATTATTTTATAATATTAAAAACAGTTTTTAAAACATTACATTACAGTTTTCTTAACTATTTAAAAGAGTGTTTAAAATGGTTTTTTTAAAACTTTAAAATAATTTTTATAATATATTCAAAACCGTTTTTAAAATCGTTAAAAACAGTTGTCACAATATTTTCATAATATGGTTTTTAAAAAAAATTGTAAAATGTTGCCTAACAATTTTTTTATAATATTAAAAACAGTTTTTATAACATTACAAAAGAGTTTTTAAATATTCATAACAATTTTCTTAATTATATATAAAAAAAATTAATTATTTTTAAAATATTAAAAGCTTTTAAGAAATTTGCAAATTTGTTGACAAATATTTCTCACTCAAATAGGTAAGCAAAGTTTGCCAATACCTTATGCATATGAGGTGTTGTATATTAACAAATAACTTGTAGGTAAACTTTTGTATCAAACACACCAAATTGTAGGCAAATACTCCATTTGCCAATTTATTTGCTAGTTGTCTGTAATACCCCGTACTTTTGACTATAATTATTTTTGGGATTAATTAATTAAATGTGTATTAATTGGAAATTAATCCGGGATAAAAATACTAATGTGATGCGAATTGGTATTTGATTTTGTGCATATATGATTATATATGAACTTGGTATTATAAAATTTGTCGTGGGATTTATATACGGCATTTTAGAAATTTTGTTGAGACGCGTGGGACCGTCGCGTCACGGTATATTATTTTGTTAATAAAAGTGAATTTAAAATCTATAATCCGTATGGTCGTTTTGAGTGCGCCAACGCATCCGGAAGGGTCGAGATAGTCAGAAAACACTAGCCGGGGATATAGTTTGGGTCCCGGGGTATTTTTAGGCCATACCGGTAACTTAAAGGGTATTTTAGTAATTTGGTATTTTTGGGTAATTAAAAGTGACGAAAATTGAGAGTTGTAATCTGATAAGGAATTGAACCAACCAACCCTTATTAACCCAACAAGCTACGGAGGTTTATTAAATTAGGTTTTCATAAGTTCCCCAAAGCAAACCCTAGCCACCATAGCTTTTTGGAGAAGAAAGCTTGGAGAAGGAGAGAGAGAGAGGAAATCTGCAGAAAGAGCTTACAAATCCAACACCAAATCCAGAGACAATCAAGGCAAGTGATTTATTCCATTTAAATTTCGGAGAATGCTTCTTCCATGTTAGATTATTCAAAAACTTTATGTGTTCTTGGAAGATAATGAAAAACCCATAAGATTGGAGTTATTAGTTTAATTTTTGGGATATAGGTTGCATGTAGAATGTTACTGGAAGATCATATTAGGAGAATTACTGACTTTTGTGATACCAAAAAACGGATTTAAGATGAGGTTTATGAATGTTCTTGAGATAAATTAGAAAACTAGGTTTTTGATAAAGATTGATCCATATGTAGCCTTTAGTTGTTGAAATATTGATTTATGGACGTTAGTAATATTGTAGGATGGTTATATGACATTACTATAACGTTATATTAGAGAATCATGCTTTAAAAATAAGTTTTGGGATGTTTTCAAATCTGCAAATCGAAGCAGTCCGTAACCATACCTGTGTAATCGATCGATCGACATTCATCAGTCGATCGATCGACAAAATCGATCGATCGAAGGTCAAGGTCGATCGATCGACCTTCCCAGAATAAATGAAGTTTTCCCTTAATTGAATTTTAGTGGTGTTAACCCTTGGATAATATTATTAGAGACTTTATGAATACCCTTAACTTTAAGGAAGACCAGTAGGCATGATTATGAGATGGGACTTTATTTGGAATGTAAATTGAGGAATTTTTCTAAATAAATGAAATTTGTCATGTGAGATAATATTTGGGTTAATAGTACAAATTTGAATAAGTTGATGAAATAAGGTTTGGGGCAGAAGCAAAGACCTTAGGTATAAAGATGTCATATGTGAGAATTATGGGAGACTTAATAGTCTATTTGAGATAGGTTTTAAGTTTAAGGAATTACGACGTGAGACGTGTCGACCATTTAAATTATATATTATCGGGATACTTGAAATATATGGATTTGGAATAATGGTATAATGATGTAGAGTATGACTTTATTAATATTGAGATATCTAAGATGTGTGAATGCTTAGCATAAAATCTTGTGTGTATGACATACCTACCATACTTGCTATCACGGGAGGTTACGTTCGCTTAGGACCCTCTATTCCTTGTGTGCCTACGGGGGGGATATAGACTGGTACCTCGATGAACATAGGTCATAGAAAGACTTATTGTGATATTAATAAGTCCGCTGACCGTGGGAGCGTAGGTATGTGCGTGACCCATGTGATGGTGACTGTGTTCGCCTCCACTATTTGTGATTTGTGTTATCTGAACTATTCCTGAGAGATTCGGAATATGTGATCCTTATGTACGTGATGTACCGGGATGGATAGCAGAGTATGTGTGCACTACAGCTTAGATTGCGGGGTGCTTATATTGTATATTTATGATGTGAATAATATACATTAAATTAATGGGAATCCTCATGTTAATGTTGTAAAAATATTACGGTATTGTTTCGAGTTATATAATGAGTTAACTGATAGTTATATCATTGGCATATTTAGTAACTGAGAGTACGTTAAACCTCTATTTAATTACGAGCGTTGTTATGTTAAATAGAACCGGGTAATAAGGGTAGGAACTATTACAGTCTAGCTAGTTATGATGTCACTTAGCTAGTGGTTTATATCGTTAGATGGGTACTTGCGTTAGGAGTGCACAGTTAGATGAGAGGTGAGAATATAATGTGAGTGCACGTCCTAACATGTACCTTGCATTTAATGTTTTAAATGTTTTTAAAGCACTTGCAGGTTTTTAAAATATAACTCCACATTCGGGCTCTGACCCGTTTGCTTTTCAAATCTCTTTTTCTTTGTAAAACCATTTTAGGTGCCCAGCCACAAGGACACCAAGCATAGGATACTCATTCAGGTGACGAGCTGTAGCTGCTTGTGGAAGCTACAGGGATTTGCATGTAGACGCTTCTATCCTTTGGATTCCAGAGTCACTATCTATCAGTTGTAGGGCATGTCGCCCATTTCTATTTAGAGCATCTTTTACATTTCAGTTTTCAGACTTTAGCATATTTTATTTCTGTTTCGGATATTCGTTTCTGTTATGGGATTGTAGTGAGGAGTTTTTCCTCCAGACTTTATTTACGCTATTGTGATGGTTATTCAGTTTACTTCAGCATGGTGAATGGTGTTATTTATTTCTTCATTACACTTGTTGCATGTTAATCAGACTTAAATTAAAATTTGGCAACTTGATTTTTATATACTAGGTGGTTAGTAATAATAAATGTTTTCGACAGTGATGCTATTAACTGAGTCAACTTGGCATTTTGAATTAATTTTATAAAGGAGTAGCTACCCGGTATTTAATTAGTCGGGGTGTCACATTGTCATAGCAAATAAGGGTAACCAAACGGATCCTAATTGAAAGTTGTATGCTAAAAGTTTCATGTGGCAATACTAACCCATCTTTCAACATTTCATTAAATTATAAAATCTAATTTTATTAAATATATTTGAAGACTAGGCTCTCCAATTTACCAATTAATACATTTATTTATTTTTAGTTGTAAAAAAAGAAATTTTGAATCAACTTCAGTAGATAAGATCTATATAGTAACAAGAATATTTACAAAAGAATTATCAAAAAATTCAATCCGGAAGTGGATGAGATGCAGAGAAAAATTTGGACGATCGAAAATACTCACATATATCCACTTTTCATTTTATCTATTTGTGGGTTGAATTTTTTTATAATTATTTTTATAGATGATCTCCTCGTTATGAAAATTATGCATATAGATTTTGGTCAAAAAAATATATTATTTTACTATTTAAAAAAAATACACTCATAAATATATTACAAGGGAATATATTAGAGACCTTAATTATATATTTGAAATATCACATCTTTCACATGTGATAAGGATGCCTACATCATTTCTATATATTATCTTGAATGAAAGATACGATACCAGGAAACCACCTACTGAATTATTGAGATTCCACGAGCTTGCATGAAATGGGTATAACACCTACTGAATTATTGGTAAAATGATAATGTTTTTACTTTGTGTTGTAACGTTAGAAGTAAACAATTCTCTCATACACGTCTTTAAATATAGTTTCTTTTTTAATTAACAAAAACATTCGGATCTGTTTTTTTTAAGGGAAAGCTTGAAAATTATTTTTTGTTTTTCAAATTCATCTTTTCATTGGTCCCATTTATACATATACTAAATATGTATTACATATTTTCTAAATGGTATTATTCGATCGAATTTTTTTTCTTCTTTTGACTGACGGAAAAGAAATGTAGGACATATTCGATAACATACTTACTTGCCGGAACTAATCCGGAAAAATGTTCTCTTTAGTTTCCACAAGTTAATGTAAATAAAAAATGATTCATTATTCATAAAGTGATGTTTTACATATAGAAATTTGTTTATATATGAACTTTATTCATTGTTAATTATTTTGTATTTTTTCCATTCATTATTTAAGATTTTGCTCTGATCAATTTGGTATTCCTTTAAATAATTGTATAACTTGACAAAGTTGAAAAATGACTCAATAATTTTTGTATATAATAGTATTGTGTTACCACGATATCATTCTTTTTTGTCAAAATAAAGCTTTTTTTTAAGACTATGTGAGCCCAAATTGCTTGTCTTATTTGTTTAAAAAAATATTGCTTAAAAATAACATTGTAATTCATTGTGTACTTTTTCAACAACCCCCTTGCCGGAGGCGCTCCTTACTGCAGCTCCATTTTTTTTAATGTTTTTTTACATGGTGAGGTGCTTTTTGAAACAGAGTAAAACGTTTAGACTAAATGTGTATTAAAAAATATTTGAAATTTTTTTTGGTATAAGATCTTTTTTTAAACAATGATTATTATGCTAAAATTTATGTTTAAAATTACTTTGACTATCATTTTTTGTAATCACATTAACGTCAATTTCTAGTGAAAAGACTCCGTTAGTCTTCTTTTTTTGGGTAAAACGACCCCGTTAGTCTTAGTAAATATAATAGCTTAATTTACGGCAGAATATTTTAAATATGGCAGTAAAACATGATAAGAATTTTTTTTCCTAATAAAAAAATCAACAGCCTAAATTAAAACGCGACACAAAATGAAATGTAATAAAGGTTTTTTTATTTAATACGAACTCAATCTAAATAAAAATGGCAAGCCATGCTATAAATTTTTTATTTTCCGTACTAAATGCAAACACGATACATATAAAATGTGACGAGACATGAAATCTTATTTTTCTTACGTAACACGTTCAAAATAAAAATGTCACGACATGAAATCTTAGTTTTATTACCAAACACAAACACAATCAAATTAAAACATGACACAAAATCAATTTTTTTTATTACATAGCACAAATACGATCAAATCGAAAGGGACATAACGTCTCATATCGTGTTGCATTTTAATTGGGTTGTGTTTGGTAACAAAATAAGATTTTATTTCGTGTCGCGTCTTAACGAGTTAATGGCTTATTTAGATCATATTCATATTATATATTAACAAAAATAATAATTATTTTAAAAAAAAATAATAACAACAATATAGGGTTTGACCCCATTAATGATTCTTAATTGAAAGATTATGTTAATTGAGCGATAAGTACCTTATTTTAATGGCTAAATTGTCTGATATTCCCATCCTTTACAACCTAATATCCTTTATTTTTCCTTTAAAATGTTTTTTGTTTAAAAAATATTTATAAAAATAATAACTGTTTTAGTAAAAAAAAATGTTTTCACTATTTGAGTAACTATATTTTATATTTAGAAATAAATTCTTAGAACACACTTTTCAAAGACTAAAAAACTATTTTGTTTTACAGACACTGTTTTTATCTTTAAAAAAGTACTTTATTTAATTTTTTAATATAAAAAAATGTGTCCTTTTTAACTCTATTTTTTTATATTAAAAAATTAAATAAAGTATTATTTAACTGTTAGTTCGGCTTTTATCCAACTAGAAGGAGGAGTTCAAAAATCAATATACTACACCATCAAAGCATTTCGAGGAGCTAAATTCAGGTATCCACGTTTGAAAAAGCTACCACTTGCACTTATTAAAGCCTCCAGGAGAATGAGAGCATATTTCCATGCACACACAATTATAGTATATACTGATTTTTTGGTGCAACAAGCTTTACAAAAACCATAATATCAGGAAGATTAAAGTCATTGGCAGTTGAACTATGGGAATATGAGGTTGTCTATGAGCCAAGGGTTTGGAACTCGTTTTATCGTTGGGTGCCGAGTAGGTGATAGCGTAAAGTGATTCTGAACTAATTGTCAATCAAATACTTCATATATATGCAGTTAAAGGAGAACTTATGCTAAGGTATTGGAACAAAACTATAGAGGTGATGTCCCAATTTCTTACAGTAAAAATGGTATGTATCCCCTAGAATAGGGAATGCCCAAGTAGATGCACTTCCTCGTCTAGTGTCAGCTACTAAGACATAACTTATACAGACCATTCTAGTAGATATCTAACTAATAGAATCATATATTTGGAAGCTGTCAACGTTATGCTTGTGGAGTTGGGGCCTTCCTGGATGGATGTGATCAAAGACTACATTGACAAAGGGTGGATATCGTCCGACCATGAGAGCCAAAAAGATAAGATACAAAGCAATCAGTTATGCTTTGGAGAAAGGCATTTTGTACAGAAGAGGATACATTGTCTCCTTTCTTCGATGTGGCTATCCCTCCGAAGTACATGACTTGATCAAGGAGGTGCATGAACACTCGTGTGGAGCTCACTCAGTCTACCGATCACTGGTACAATGAATATCCACGTAAGGCAACTATTGGCCGATGACGAAGGTAGATTGTGTTTCCTTTAACAAGAAGTGTAAATAAATGCTAGAAGTTTGCCAATATTCATAAGAAATCGGGGGTTGACCTCACTCCCAGCACCTCTCCTTGGCATTTTCTATTTAGGGAATTGACCTGATGATCCAACTGTCGAACACCAATGGAAGGTCCACTATTTGGTTGTAGGGGTGGAATATTTCACAAAATGGGTGGAGGGTGAGCCCTTGATTTATATGCCTTATTAGAGAGTTTTTCTATTCATATGGAAGAAGATCATATGTCATTATGGTATGTTAGATTTGGATTTGATTGAAGAAGTTAGGGAGGATGTTGCACTGCGAGTCGTTGCCAATCAACAAAGTACTACTCGATTTTATAACAAGAGGTTCTAGCCGACAAACTTTAAGGAAGGAGATTTCGTCCATAAGAAGGTCATCCAGAAAGGAAACAAGTTGGAAGCAAATTGGCACGGTCCTTATCGTATCTCGATAGTCATCCAACTAGTCATTTGTGGCTTGGGAACACTTAAAGGGGAAGAATTCAAGAATAAATGGAACGCCGACAACCTACGAAAATACTATCAGTACTGTTGTTTTGATGTGATCGTTTATTTAGTTTAATGAATTTTTTAAATATTTTCGGAGTAGGTTGATGGATATCACCAACAAACTTTTCGAACTTCAAATTCAAACCTTTCTAACGATAAAAAATTTTAGTTTGGAAATTTCCTTTAGACTTCATTTATGATTTTGTCTTCGACCAGTCGAGAACAAGAAGTGAAAAAAACTTAATGTTAAATGGAGTAAGTTTAATTTAATTGGGTTATAAACATGAATCAATGTACATTCCTCACACACTTAGTCTCCAGTGATAACTAATACAAACACTTAGATCAACAAAACTTCTTATAATTTTATGTAAGTGCATTGGTAGAATCTAAGGCATTATAAAATAGGTTTAACATTGGACCAAATTATATAGTCGGTATGTTGATTAACTAACCATAAGCTTAAGAAAATACTAAAATGTATTAAGAAACATACACATTGAAAAAATAATGTATATTTTATTCCCAACACATTCTTTGGTACAATAAAAAAAATAAGGAAATACAATTTTCTTCTACTGGATGTTTTCCTTCTGCCTTGTCCATCCCAGCAGGAGGTCCATCAAGGGAAACTTGTAATTCTGAAGTCTCTCAACCTATTATAACTTCTATTCGATCAGTCAAGTAAATGAAGTGGACGAATGTACTCTACCTCTCCATGAGGACCGTAGCCACCTAAATACTTTCTTAATAAGAATTGAGATATGGAATTAGGAAGAATCCACCTAGCATCAATCTTAAATGAGGGATCAGGGTTGTCTAATGTGTCTGGATCATGCTAGTGCCACAAATCACTTTTGTGATCCATCATCAATAATGTAATCTCATTCATCCACCCCCATTTATAACCTTCATGACTACTTTGCGGCAAATGATCATCGACTTAAGTAAGGGATTCATCATACCCATCCATCTCGCCACCCTTGGGTTGCTTATAGAAGTGGAAAGTTAGTAGATCCACCTATCTTGGAGTTTTTGATAGCCTTATCCTTCTCCTGTAATGAGGTTGATTTGTCCACCAAGGTCTTTTTAGTTCTCTCTTCATCTACTGTTGGAAAAACAACAACCACTTGCTTGCCTAGACGATTGATATGAATTGGTTTTCTTCTTCTTCTTCTTCTTCTTCTTCTTCTTCTTCTTCTTCTTCTTCTTCTTCTTCTTCTTCTTCTTCTTCTTCTCTAGTTACTCTAACAGTCTAGCATTTTCGATCTCCAAGAATGAGGCACCTTTATTCTGCCTAGTATCAGTTCTCTTATTCAGAATGTCTACCTCAATTCTCTAGGCATTATTCTCCTTTTCTAGGAATGAATCAATCTCTCGATCAATTTCAGCTTCTTTGGTTAGTACAAGTTCTTTCTCCTTCAAGGCAAAAGTAACATGTTGTAATTTCCTATTAAACCCCCAACCTGTGCTCAAGGCATCATATATAGATTTATAGTCAAAGTGTAACATTGCTCAAGAAAGATTTTTATCTTCTTGCAACTATTCAATTATCTGAGAGTAGGCAACATTATTTGCCGCAACCTTATCAAAAAGATAGTAAAGATGAACATAGTCATCTTTCGCACGGTCAAAGGTTTCTACGTCGAGAAAACCCACCAACTATTGATCAGTCAAGGCCACATTGACAACTTCAAAAAGATATTTACAGCATCTCAACTAGTTAGATTTAATAAAAAACTATTATATTTTTTCTTTCATTAATTGAAAAATCACAAATATGAGTACAAAAATCTAACCAAAGATAAGAAATAAACAAGAAAAAAATATCAAAGGAAAACTGGAAAGATTCAACAAAAATTCTTCATTTCATTGATGAACATTACATCAAGTTCCATTACAAATAAATAAGAAATAAAGAAGAGAAGAAAATACAAAAACTATCTAAAGGAATTAAACCTTCTCCTTTCCCTTGGCTACTTAGTTAAGAGGAGGTAAGTCGGCTATAACAGTTAGCACCATAGAACTTTCTCCCGAACCCTCTTCATCATCAAACTAATCATCAAAGTTGGGAGGAGTTCCTAGGATTTACCTTTGAAATAATTTAGAGTATGACTAAGTGCCAACCTCCTTTAAGGGATCCGACTAACCATCCTTATAAGAGAGCTTCTTGATATAGTCAATTTGGATGGCTGCAATAACAAATGCCTTATCCCATTTTTTATCGGTGGCTTCCTCCTCATCAAAATTATTCTTAGCCATTAGCCTTAGAATTGATTTTTGTTTTAAGCCACGTCAGCAATTAAAGTGGTGACTTTATCTTCAGAGAGTTTGGCCTTGTCCTTGGTCTCCTTCAATTTCCCCTCAGCAGAAGTAGCTGCAACTTCAGTTTCCCGGACTTTATCTTGCTAGGATTTTCTCTCTGCCTCAAGAGATTTTTTAGAATCTTTTAAAGACTTCTACACATCTTCCAAGGATGTTTCCCTACACACCCAAACCCAATTACTTATAATTAAGTTTGAAAGTCAAAGTGAGTTAAACTATGATTAACTTAACCAAACCATAAACACAAGTTTTAATTTCAGAGTCATCATTGTAAATCCTATAACTGAAAAACTTTTTACAACATCAGAGTAGTCATACTTATACAAACTTGATTGAAGGATAATTTAACTTAATTACATCATTTACATTTAAACAAAATCTTTGTTTCTCCCATTCCTGGCTAACCCAACCCGACTTCCTAGATTTGGCAGTGACATCGCGTTACCTGAAAAAAATGTGAACATAGGAACAGTGAGCAAAATAGCCTAGTGAATGCATCACTACTATACTACTGCATGAATTTAAATGCAATAAATGATGTCCATATAATTATTTATTAACTTATCTGGCTCATTCATAATGAATGACCAACTTTTCCGAATCATGATTCACATATCCTGTCTAAATAGACAATTCTCCTCCATTCCTGACCGAGGAGTAACCCCTTATCATTAATAGACAAATCTCCCCCATTCCGGGTCGAGGAGTAGCCTTCAATTTTGGTAAACCGAAATGAACAATTTTATATTCATAACATTATGATCATATTCGTAACAGTATACAAATACATCATTTCAGTGAGTACACTCACCTTGGTTAACAACTATGTATTCACGTTTCCTTCGGGTGGAGCTGAACTGGGTTGATTAGACCTTACACCTGTCAATCAAACTAAATCATTACTGAATATCAATCACAAGTATTATCCTAACATAATTATGTAACTTTCAATGACTATACAACAACAATATAATTCCACTTAAGTCACATTCCAGGAAACATGAGTAAAGACAAAACTACGGTACACATGTTGATAAAGTTTTGAACATTCAACCATAGGAAATACCTCATAAGGTATTTATAACTAAACCCATATAAATATGAAAGCATACTTCTCAATGTATATACACATGAAACATGTACTCAAAATACTCTTCGAAAAGAGGAGATAACAATATTCTTTCATGGGGTATGCAGTATGGCCTCAAATTACTGTCCTCTATACTCAAACATCCTATATTCCTAAATTGTATAAATACAGGTGTCCAACCTTATCAATATTAAAATATATATGAATATAATTTCCAGTACATGTAACGGTGTAATTTTTCAAGCTTCCTAGAGAAAGTTCTGACCATTTCTTTACAACCTAAGAAATATGCCCTAAACACTCCTCTATTCTTTCAATTTCCAAGAATTTTCATAATTTTTCTCCAGCATAACTTTCCATGATTTTTCAACCCATTTTCAGTAAATATACTTAATAGTACACAATTAATGTTTCATAAATTTTTGACTTCATTTGCTATGTTAAAAGCTTGATAAAACTGAGGGCATGCCGAAATAAAGTATACAAACAGCAACTATGTACTAACTTGAAATCATCATTACGGCCTAACCACATGGAGATAAATTCTAATTTTAGGATATGTTATGAATATATGAGTCTACTTTCATATCCAATTTGAATTTCTCAATTACAGTAAGAACACAAAGAGATATGCAAGTTTGAATACAAGGGGTTTCAATACAAAGCAATATGACCTATAAACACCACTTATCTCACATATAAACCAATACATATTATCACAAAGGATGATAGAATTTTAATCAATAATTCATGATTTATATAATTTGAAATAAGTATAATACAAGATTGAAACAATATTAACACATGATTTTACCTTAGAAACACCTTAAGAATTTTCTTGGAATTCTTTTCCTAGGTTTTCCTTGTAATCTTTCTTCCTTAACTTCTACTTTCTCTTTCCTTAAGCTTAAATCTCTCAAAACTGAACCTAGGGTTATATTTGCTGAATAAATAAGTTAAAGGGAGAAGTTTAATGTAACACCCCACTCGCCCGGGGAGAGAGAAAGGAGCGCTAATGCGATAAAATAAATTCAAATCCACAAGTGACAAGGTATACAACATCTAAATAAACCCACAATAATATAAATCCACTAATCTCAATTCTCTTCAATTACAACAAGTCTCTTGAATTAAAATTACAATAACTAACTCGAGAATAATATACAAATCTCCAAAGCTCTATAAATCGAAATAATACAAATCTTCCCCAAACAATCTTCGCTAAAATCAATCTCCATAGCGCCCCAAAATCTGCGCTAACCTGCCACTAAAAGAAAATATGGGGAAGCACACAATACGACAAGAAAGATGCTCAACAAATATATGTTAGCGATGAATAAAACGTAACAACACGAGTACGAATATTCAAATCAAAATGTAAATCTCAAAGCATTTATCAATATAATTTCTCAACAACACATCAATGGGTAACCAGGCCTCACCCCATTCGCATATGCTTTATCAAGCCATAGCCGGGAATAGGTATATTGGAGGGTTCACGACATCCGTGCCATATTAAAATCTAATGACAACATGCTCAATAACAATATAATGATACCACATGAGTCAAAATAATTTCAACAATTATTTTCCAGATTTCAATGAATTTATCATTTCAAATATGAGTTCAATTAACAAGAATTCAAAGAGAATGACACTCGCGAGATTTAAGGAGCATATTGGGTAAAACCCCATACCTCAAACCATGATGAGAAACCAACGATCACATCCTCAAGATCAACACAAAAGATCTGCAAAAGCTTCACCAAGAACCTCCAACAAAATAGCCCTAAGAACACCTTTAATCTAAGGTTGGAACTCACAAATCTCAAGGGCCAATGTGTATATAAAAAGAAGAGGAATATAAAATATATTTGCTGCCAAAATTTGTGCCAAAAGTAGGTTAAAAAGGTTGCCCACAACTTCCTTTTATAATGCAAAGAAATGAAGAGTTGGAATCCAAAAGACTCCTTTAAATAAGGCAAAGAAATGAAGAGTTGGAAGTCAAAACAACTCTTGAAAATTACTTAATGTTCACCGACTTAGAATTCCAAGAGTTTAAAACATTTTAAAATCATTTTAAAATCCGTTTTAACTCCGTTTTCGAAACCGTTTGAAATTCTCGCCTTTAAAAATAATATTCAACATATTTGAGCAATAAAAATAATTTTATCTAAAACTTTATTTTCCTCCATTTTCCAGCAATTAATTAAAATAATCCAAAATTACGCGGGTTGTTACATTTCCCCACTAACAATGGAATTTCTCCCTTGAAATGGGTTGTGTGATCTCCTTGGATACACCTTCTTATAAAGGGTATAAATACATTTGGTCTTCTCTTTCTGAATATGCACTTGTACTAATGGCGTTTTGACCTATCACACTAGTTTCTATTGAAGCTATAAGGAAGATGATGCATACATTTAGTCTGAATTCTAACTTTAACGTTGGCTTAATCGATCATAAACACATGTTAATTCACTCTTTCACTCCTAAACATCCATTTCACATTCCTACCGCTAACATCCTTGTCTCCTAAAGCCTATTTTATTTTATTATCCACCCTGGCTTGGTCGAGTGGTAAGGAGGGTTTCGCTTTAGACCATAGGTCATGAGTTCGATCCCTCCCCACGGATACCTGCCGTGAGGGTAAGGGCGGGCTCAGAGCCGTGCGGGTATGCCGTGCGGGTGTCTAGGTTCGATTCCCCCTCGGGTGCCAGATTTAAATTGGGGTGTGTGTTAGGGTGGCTCTGGCACTTGCACCCCCTTGTTTAGCAAACACGAGGGAGTCCAAAACGTCTCATTCGTGTGGAGGTTCAGGGCTTAAAAAAAAGCCTATTTTATGGCCTGCAGTTCAATTTCCACAATTTTATGGTCTGCAGTTTACACCATAAAAATCATGTTTCTTCATTTTGTGTTTTTAGATCTCACTCTTTCACTTGGTGCTTAGGTACAATCTCTCTCCATTTGATTTGTTTGTCTTAACAGTTTGTGAAGCTTCTTTGTACCAACTTTATCACCATTGCTTTAACTTTGAAGATGGTATTTTCTTTAGCTTGAGCAACCATTGATTTGAGAAGGAAAATTTTGATTTAATCTAGCATTTTTTCTAATACTAAGATTGAGTTTGTTTGACAGCGTCTTATTAGGAAATATGAAGATTACTTCTGGGAGAATGAATTCTACTTTTGCAAGAAATATCACGAAGACTACTTTGGGGAGAATATTATGTTTAGAACTTTAAAGTTGTTCGACTTCGTTTTGAGAACTATTATGTTTATAAGATATATGTTTTATCTTGTACTACATTTTTTTTGGAATTTTAATGGCTATGAATAAAATATAGTTTTAGATCAGTTTAATTTCACTGAAATATTTTTTGTCATTGAAATATAGTTTCATACATTATGTCACGTGGGTTTATGTTTTGAGCTAAATTTGTAGGTATTGGCTAAGTGTAGTGCATTGCCATCGAGCACGAGTTTTAACTAGTGTATTTATATCTATTTATTCAATGACAAGTTAATATATTTTTGAAATATATTAATATTGCTAATGGACTTTAACCGTTACAAATAAAAACATTTGTTGTAAATATATGACGCTCCCAATCAATTACAATGTATTTTGTAACGGTTTGAAACCATTACAAATTCCATATTTGTAACGGATAAACATCGTTACAATTTAGTAAATCCGTTACTAATATATACTATGTGTACTAATGCTAAATCCGTTACAAAATAAATTGTAACGGTTTCCGTCTGTTGCAAATATTGTTACAATTAGTAAAATAAATAAATAACGCTAATATATACTATGTTGCAAATATTAGTAAAATAAATAACGCTAATTTTCTAACGGATTTAATCCGTTACAAATATTTTTTGTAACGGTTTTTTCCCATTACAATTGACCTATTTTGGTGTAGTGAATGCGAATCGGACAAGTGTCACCGACGGTGAACCCAGAAAAGAGAGAGAGAGAGAGAGAGAGAGAGAGAGAGTGCCTATAATTTACCCTATAATTTCTAGGTTCACCGTCAGTTGACACATGTCCGGTTCGTACTCTTAAAATACGGACTGGTATGCACAAGAGCAGTATTGTGTATGTGTATATATATATATATATATATATATAGAGAGAGAGAGAGAGAGAGAGAGATAGAGTTAGTGAGAGAGAGAGAGAGAGAGAGAGAGTTAGGCTCTCCATCATACCTCATTAAACATACCTATAAAGTACCTATTTTTTTAAATAGTAAAAAAATTAATTTTGAGTTAATATTTTTTATATGAGTTCATGATTTTGCAATGTGCCCCTGTAAAAATATTTAGATCAAGATAATATGTTCTGATACTTTTTAAAAAATAGGTGAAATAACTGGTAGTTTTAAAGGGTAAAAACTGACAGTTTTTTTATTTATTTTTTAAAAATATGGCTTGGTCCAGTGGTATGGAGGGTTTCTCTCTAGACCATAAGTCATGAGTTCGATCCCTCCCCACGGATACCTGCCCTGAGGGTAAGGGCGGGCTCAGAGCCGTGAGGGTATGTCGTAAGGTGTCTGGGTTCGATTCCCCCTCGGGTGCCAGATTTAAATTGGGATGTGTGTTAGGGTGGCTCTCGAACTTGCACCCCCCTGTTTAGCAAACACGAGGGTGTTCAAAGGGCTCATTCGTGTGGAGGTTAAGGGCTTAAAAAAAATAACAAAATTCATTATTTTCTATTGATTTTTTTTATAGGGGTAGAATGAAATATCATGAACACATATAAAAAATATCATCTCAAAATTATATTTTGAACTATTTAAAAAAAAGGTATGTTGCTAGGAGGTATATTGGAGAGCCTGACTTTCTCTCTCTCTTTATATATATATATATATATATATATATATATAGAGAAAGAGAGAGAGTCAGGCTCTCCAACATACCTCACTTAACATACCTATTTTTTTAAATAGTAAAAAAATAATTTTCAGTTGATATTTTTTATATGGATTCATGATATTTCAATGTGCCCCTGTAAAAATATTCAGTTCAAAATAATGTGTTTTGTTATTTTTAATTAATAGGTAAAAAAACTAACACTTTTAAAGGGTAAAAACTTTCAGTTTTTTTACCTATTTTTAAAAAAAAATAATATTATTTTTAGTTATGAACTATAATATCATGAACCCATATAAAAAATATCATCTCAAAATTTTTTTTTTTTACTATTTTAAAAAAATGGTATGTTCATAGGTATATTGCTAGGAGGTATGCTGAAGAGCCTGACTGTATATATTTATCCGGTATAAGTACACAGACCACCTATAAACATGTCCAACATAGGCATACACATAACCCATAATATAGTCAGTATAGGTATACACACATATCCTATACGTAGTATATATATCTCAAATACTTACCATACCATCAAATTATCCTTTTTAACCTCTTATTCTATATTTTCGAGCTTCGCTCACTACACGGAGGGTCCTACTTACCCCATATTTAATATCAGCACATAATGTCTCTATCCTACTAGTTTACAACTTGGATTTACCCACTTTCTCTTTAACCCGTTTCGATTCCCGAAATTGCTTCATCTAAAAATCATGCTCCAAGGGTCCTAGACTCCAATTCTCTCGTTTGGCTAAACCCAAACTTTACCATAGTCTACTAGAATTCAGTAGATCCCTCCCTATAGTTAATAAAGACCAAAAAAGTCTCCCAATTAATTAGTCGAACGAGCTGTATGCAAAATATGAGAAGTGCGGGTTTTGGCTGAAGGAGGTTCAGTTTTTGGGGCATATTATTTCCGACCGGGGGATATCTGTTGATTTTGGGAAGGTATTCGCGGTGAAGGAGTGGGGACAGCACACGACACCGACAGAGATCCGTAGTTTCTTGGGCCTAACAGGATACTACAGGAGGTTCATTCGGGAATTTTCGAAGATAGCGGGTCCTTTGACACATCTGACTCGTAAGGGAGTGTCATTCATCTGGAGTGATGCCTGTCAGTTCGCATTTGATGAGTTAAAGGATAAGTTGACCTCAGCACCTGTGTTAGCGTTGCCGAGACCGGGAGTTGAGTATCTAGTTTACACCGATGCGTTCTTGCAAGGACTTAGAGGTGTATTACAGCAGGAGAGTTAGACCATAGCTTATGCTTCCCGTAAGCTTAAGCCTCACGAGAAGAATTACCCCACTCCTGACTTGGAGTTGGCGGCAGTTGTATTTGCCCTTCGGATATGGAGAAATTACCTTTTGGGGGAGAAGTTTTGATTGTTCATGGACCACAAGTCCCTACAGTACCTATTCACACAGAAGGAGTTGAATATGCGGCAACGGAGGTGGCTTGAGTTCGTGAAGGATTATCAGTTCGATATCCAGTATCACCCGGGGAAGGCTAACGTGGTAGCACACGCATTGAGCCGTAGTCCATTAGATGAGGTGGCAGGGGTGTGGAAGGCCAAGTGGAAGGAGTTGGGACACCAGGATGCAGTGGCCCGATCATTCATGTCTGTGGTGACTGTTACGTCCTAGATTGCCACGAAGGTGGTAAAGGCCCAGGCAAATGACTCGTTCTGTCAGGAGCATATAGTTCGATTACTAGCAGAAGGAGCCGAGTCCTATACCGTTAACTCAGACGGGGGATTACGCTTCAATGGGAGATTGGTAGTTCCAAAAGGGGAAGAATTACGGCACGAGGTGATGGTAGAGTCGCACGGCTCACGGTTCGCGGTACGTCCCGGTGGGGACAAAATGTACCAAGACATGAGACGATAGTATTGGTGGAGCGGGATGAAGAGAGATATTGCCGTGTTTATTTCAAAATGCGCCACTTGTTAGCTAGTAAAAGTGGATCATGAGAGACCAGCAGGACTTCTACAGCCATTAGAGGTCCCGATGTGGATGTGGGAGAGCATATCCATGGATTTTATCATGGGGTTGCCTACGTCACAAAGAGGTCACGAATCTATTTGGGTAATTTTGGACAGGTTGTCCAAAGTCTCTCATTTTCTACCCGTAAGGACAAACAACACTATGGGACAGTATGCCCGGCTCTTTATTGCAGAGATAGTGAGACTTCACGGTGTGCCCCTAAATATCGTGTCTGACCGAGACAAGATATTTGTTTCACGATTTTGGGAGAGTTTTCAGGAGACCATGGGCACGGAATTGTGGTTGAGTACGGCGTATCACCCGCAGACCGATGGGCAAATCGAGCGTACAAACCAGATATTGGAGGACATGCTACGTATGTGCATCATTGATTTTGGGGGTGGATGGGAGAAGTATCTTCCACTAGTGGAGTTTGCCTACAACAACTCCTACCAGTTCACCATTAGCATGGCCCCATTTGAGGCGTTGTACGGTAGACCTTATCGTTCTCCAGCATGTTGGTTGGAGGCGGGGGACAACAAACTACTTGGGCCGAAAGTGATTCAGGATACTTCGACGAGGATAGAATTGATTCGGAGTCGCATTTGGGTAGCTCAGGATCGGTAGAAGAGTTGTGCTGATGCGAAGAGGTTCTTCAGGGAGTTCCAAGTGGGGGACCAGGTTTTTCTCAGTGTATCTCCTATGAAGGGGATTATGCGTTTTGGGAAAAAAGGGAAGTTGTCACCGAGATATGTGGGACCATTTCCTATTATTGAGCGGATTGGACCGGTTGCGTATAGACTTGGGTTACCGGAGCATTTGCATCAGATTCACGATGTGTTTCATATTTCCTCGCTAAGGAAATATCTTAGAGACGATTTGGCTCATTCTCACATCGCTTTGGAGGACATCAATCTCCATCCCGATAGCTCCTACGAGGAGGGGCCGATTGCTATTTTGGACCGGAGTGAGCAGAATCTGCGGTCAAAGATAGTCCCATTGGTGCGTGTTCAGTGGCGACATCATAATGTCGAGGAGTCCACATGGGAGCGCGAGGATGAGATGTGCGAACGTTATCCAGAGTTGTTCTTACCAGGTACTTTCTACTTCCGAATTTCGGGATGAAATTCTGTTATTAGGGGGGAAGTATGTAATACCCCGTATTTTTATGATATTTATTTATGGGATTAATTGAATTAAATGTGTATTAATTGGAAATTAATTCGGATTAAAATACTAATGAGATGCGAGTTGGTATTTGATTATAATGTGTATACATGACTATATATGAATATTGAATTATAAAATTTATCGTGAGATTGAAATACGGCAATTTGGAATTTTGTTGAGATGCGTGTGACAGTCGCGTCAGGAATATAATTATTTTAATTATATAAGTGAATTTTATTTCTATTAACTGTATGTTCATTTTGAGTGCGCCAACGCGTTCGGAAGGGTCGAAATAGTCAGAAAACACTAGCTGGTGGTGTAGTTTGGGTCCCGGGGCATTTTTAGGCCATACCGGCAACGTATAAGGGTAGTTTGGTAATTTTGGATTTTTGGGAATTAAAACCCACGAAAATTAGGAATTAATATCTGATTTGGCAATTACCCACTAAACCCACTAATAACTTAAGGGGCTATGGAGGTTATTGAAATTAGTTCCAAAAGAGTTCCTAAGGCAAACCCTAGCCACTATTGTCACTTTGGAGAAGAAGGCTTGTAGAGAGAGAGAAGAGAGGAGAATTCTGCAGAGAAAGAGAGAACACTTCATCAATTCGACATCAAAATCAGAGATACACATAAGGCAAGTGGTTTAATTACATATTTTGCAAAGAATGCTTCTTCCATGCGTAGGAAATTTATAAAATTTCATTGTTCTTGTAGAATGATAAAAACCCATTAATTGGAATTATAACTTTATATTTTGATGAAAGGATTGCATGTAGAATTGTGTTAGGAGGTTTATTCTAATGGAAATACACCTTGTTCATAACAAAAACGGATTTAATTATACCCATTGGTGATTTTAAAATTTTAGGGTTCATGTTCATATGATTTGGGGATAAATGAAGGGATTTGATGATTCAATGATGTTTAGGAAGAATTGGCCCTATATAAATGTTAATATATGACCTAAGTATGTTTAGGAATTATTAGAACCCATGAAAAATTGTTGGATTTATGTTTAGATGAGATTAGAGGTGAAGAAAAGTTGGAAAAACGATATAGGGAAAATCTGGGCTCGAATATGGCCACTCGTTAGAAGACCTGCCCAGGTCGTTCGAACGAGCTCGTTCGAACGAGCTTCTAACGAGTTGACAGTTTGACTTCTAATGAGAGGGATGCTCGTTTTATGGCTTTCGTTCGAATGAGATCTCGCTAGAAGGCCCAGTTCGTTCGAATGAACTCTCGTTGGAACAGCCTCGTTCGAACGAGACTTCTAACGAGCTGACAGTTTAGGCTTTTTAGCCTGTTTCAATCCTGAGTGTTCTGTAACCTTGTTTATATGTAGAGATAACACTTCCTTGTGGATTAATTGATATATTTGGGATATTTGGGATATAATGAGGAGTAAAACCTAGAAGGGTAGTTTTAACCTAAGGGAAATTATGAATTAGGACGTGAGTGTCTATTACGATGAGAGAACTATTGATGGCCTAAATAATTATATTAAACGGGAACATATAAATTGTGTAGCATTATATGTCGGTACGAGAATAAGAAGTGTACCACAAATAAATTATGGTGATTACTTAGTACATGTATATGATTTTGTGTATGACATACCTACCATACTTGCTATCACGGGAGGTTTACGTTCGCTTAGGGCCCTCTAATCCTTGTGTTGCCCGGATTTAGATTGGTACCTCGATGAACATAGGTCAGAGAAGGACTTATTGGGATGTTAATAAGTCTGTTGATCGTGGGAGCATAGGTATGTGCGTGACCCATGTGATGTGACTGTGTTCGCCTCCATTGTTTGTGATTGTTGTTATCTGAGAACGATTCCTGAGAGATTCGGAATGCGTGATCCTTATGTACGTGATGTACCGGGATGGATAGCAGAGTATGTGTGCACCGCAGCTTAGTCTCGGGGTGCTTGTATTGTATATTTATGACGTGAATAATATACACTTAATTAATGGGAACTTTCATGTTGGTATTGTGAATATAGTTATGGTAATGTTTCGAGAAAACATAACGGGTTAACCGATAGTGAATTGTGTTACTAATTGAGAATACAAGTGTATGAAAAGCCTTCTATTTAATTGATAACGCTAGAATGTAATATGGGAATCGAGTAGTAAAGGGGTAGAACGTATTACGGTTTTGTTAGATATGTATGTTATTTAGATGTGTACGGCACGTTAGGAGTGCACATGTAGTCGAGATGTGAGAATTTCAAGAGAGTGCACGTCCTAACATGTATTTTGCATTTAATGTTTTAATGTTATTAGAACACTTGCTGTTTTTAAAATGATTTCCAGTTTCGAGCTCTGACCCATTTGCTTTCAAATATATTTTTGTAAAAACCATTTTAGGTGCCCAGCTACAAGGACACCATGCATAGGATTTGCATTCAGGTGACGAGTTGTAGCTGTTTGTGGAAGTTACAGGGCCTTGCTAGTAGACGCTTCATCTATCTTGACTCTATATTCAGATATCATCAGTTGTAGGGCATGTCGCCCATTCCTTTTAGAGACATTTCATTTATTTCAGTTATTCAGACTTCTGGTATGTAATTAATTCAGGATTCAGACTTATATTATTATTTCAGTTGTGGGATTGTTGTGAGGAGTTTTCCTCCGGATCAATCATTATTGTTGTTTATTATTCTATTGTTTCGTATGATGAATGTTGTTATTCTATCATTATTCCTTTTACTTCATGTTAATCAGAGTTAACTTATAAATTTGGCAACTCACTTTTTAAATACTAGGTGGTTAGTAATCATTAAAATGTTTTCGACAGTGATGCTATTAACTGGACCAACTTGGAATTTTGTATTAATTTAATAAAGGAGTAGCTACCCGGTATTTAATTAGTCGGGGTGTCACAGGTGGTATCAGAGCATCAGGTTCTAGTGTCCTTTAGGATCTGTACGGCTTATTATGTTTCCGCTGAGCTTTCTTTGATGTAGAGCCCTATATTTTAGGACTATTGTATTCTTTTGTTTATGCTACGTTCTTCAGCTATTTTGAGTTTATAACTGCGAACTTAAAGACTTTATTCTTGTTTCAGAATGCCTCCACGATGTGCGCAAAGGATTCCCAGGGATGCAATGCCAGAACTAAGCCCGCACCAGTTCAGGGCACGATGAATGCCGCCGAGGTTGCAGCCATTGTGGCCCAGGCGGTAAATGCCGCACTAGCTGTAGTTCAGCAGGCACCACCTCAGGCGCCAGTAGCCGCGCCAGTTCAGGCACATGCATTTTCGTCTGCTTGGGAACGTGTACGTGATGCTTTTCAGAAAGCACACCCACCGGAGTTCGCAGGTAGCTCCGATGTTGTGGTTTCGAGTCAGTGGAGGAAGGACATTCAGCGGAACCTTAGGATGTATGAGTGCACCGATGTCCAGAAGCAGATACTAGCTACCTTTAAGCTAGTGGGGTCTGCACTGCACTGGTGGGAGTCTATTACCACCATGGAGGAGAGAGATACTCTCACTATCCAGGAGTTTTGGGTGCGGTTCGACCGCAAATACTTTCCGTCAGCTGTTCACACGGAGATGAGGAGGAAGTTGATAAGCCTCAAGCAGGAGGGTAAGACTGTGGCCGAGTATGAGGCCGAATTCACTAATCTTCTGAACATTGTTCCGGATCAGATACTGACAGAGGAGAAGAAGATACAGAAATTTACAGACGGGTTGACTTGGAGGATCCGTCAGCATTTGTTGGGGAACCTATCATTGGCCACTTACTCTGGTGTGGTTAACGCTGCACTGCTCCATTGCCAGGATCACCGCTTTCACATGGCTGAGGGCAAGAGATCTGGAGAGTCTAGCCATTAGGGCAGGACTAGAGGACATGGTGCCAGTGGGGCACAATCTGTTCAGGGTTAGAGACAGGGTGACCAGGGTTCCCAACAGGGGGATCACAAGAGGTTCACTAAAGGCGGTTGATGTTTCCTTGTGATATGTGGGGAGGATAGTGTTGGGGGACTCAATCCGTATTTCTCTTCTCCGAGAGGATCTCTTAAATCGGATCACCCGCTTATTTATTCTTCTACTGTTTGGGGGTTTCTTGGTGGAGTTGAGTAGTGACATCGTCCAGTTATGATTTTTACCATTTTAGGGTATTTTCGGATATCCCTCTCTATGACTGGGGGACCCTAACTTTGGAGACCCTTTATTCTTCTTTGGATGCTTTCAGCCGGTGCTGTCGGAAGATTTTTATTAGGTCCACGTGTCTTCTGGAGGTAATTTTCTCATTTCTATTTATGTATTTTCTTGTATTTTTCTTTTCTCTTCTTCTGCTTATTCCAGCCTTTATGCAGATGTGGATATACAAGGTTATCATGCTCAATGCCCGTTTATAGTTTTACATGATGAGTTGGTGGGGATCTTTTTTCGGACGTATTGGTGTTCGACAGTGGAAGGAGTCTCTCTCCTTATCGGTAGTGCCTATGGTCTTGAACACCCTGACGAACGAAAAAGTTATTTCTTCTCTCCTCCTCTAAATTCTTTTTTTGTCAATTTTTTTTGTTTTTTGTGCAAGTATTGAATTCAATTTGAAAAAAAGCATGTGGCTTTCTATCCCAAGGGATGGCTATCTAGCACTCAAGCCCAAATTCACTTCTTGCTGGCTCATGAGTTCAGCTATTCTTGGTATCTAGGAGAGAGAGTAGTCCAAAAATTCATGGAAAGTAAGGTGGTGGTCCCACCGGAGATGCTCCTGAGATACATGAGGCAGGTGTGAGACATGTCAGAGAATGACGGGGCGGTGGCGATGATTGGTAAACCCCAATTGTCACATGCTGACACGGTAGAGAGTTACGACTAACTTGACTTTGTGATGAGTTGGATGATGCCCTCCTATATTTATGATGTAGTGAGCATGCCTCCACCTCCTATATCTTCGGGAAACGGTACGAGTCAGCCGGTGGGGTCTTCCCATAACACTAGTGCTACATCGTCATCAATGGAAGCAACGACGACATAGTTTCGATTTTCGAGCGAAGTCTTGTTGTTTTCATTTTCGTATGTTTTCTTGGAAAAAAAATGTTAATGGAAATATATATAAAAATGAATGAGATTTTATTTTATCTTTGTTAAATGACTTATTCTACAAGCACTCTTTATTTATTGTTGAGGTCTCAAAAAGGATGGGTCAATTTATTTTTTGAATATGGAGAGTTTAAAAACCCGAGAAAAGGATTTTTCTTTGAGATACGATGGGCAAAAATGGATAATGCAGGACGACATAACCCTGGGGTCCTTTGAAATAAAGATTTATTTTTTGAGGCATGTTGAATTAGTAAAAAAGGAAATATATAATTTTTTAAAAATAGGGGGTTGCTGATTGGCATACTCCCTGTCATGCCTATAGGCATTTAGGCCATGTCAAATCACTCTAGGATTTTGATTCCACTTTCTTACAACTTAGGGACCATTGGTGGGGCAGGTATTTCATCTAGATTTCCAAACTTCTTGTTTTTATCCAAATTTTTTTAGTATAAAAGGGGGGGTAAGGTGGTGTTATTTTCCACCCATTCACATTTTTCCTTTCTTGCTTATTTCTTCTCTTTTGTCTTATCATTTCCAAAATGGCCCTTCCCATTAATGCAAAATTTGCTTCATATCTGGAGATTAGAGGCTATATGTCTGTACAATGCAGACTATGATGCTTTTAACTTTTGTCATGTCTCTTTGTGGTGTAACCGGCCCATAGAATGGAACATGATGGAGGCGGTAGTACAATTTTATAACTGGCCCCTCGACTGGAACATTCATGTTTTGTTATTTGGCTTGGATTTCTCCGCTGTGATAAAGGTTAATCCTATTGTGGCAGCGACCATGCCTGAATTCTCTCGGTCTCCTCGAGAGATGTTAGCAGAATTTCACCATATTTCTCCTTTAGCTGCTCTGTCATTGGTTACTGGGGGAATGATTTCTCTCCTAGATGTACTGTATTCCATGAGTTTATGGGATTTTAGTGACGTGGGCCATGCCAGAGATGTTACCCAGGGATTAACTTTGAATTTATTATTGATGACGAGGGGAGACCTAATGGTGGACCCTTAATTGGCAAATATCATGGCATGGATGTCATATAATCATAATCCTATGATGGTGATACTTTAAGAGACCTTGAACAGTCTCAATGCTTGATGGGAAGGTTGTTTTGATTTTCTGAGAGAAAGCCCGTTTATGTTGTTCATGTTGCTGGCTAAGAGATTTCGTATAGCGGTCCATCTTGAACATCCCTTCCCAGTTGTGTCAAACTTCTTCACTCATTACTTTATTAGCTTGGGACCATCCATGCATAACTGGGTAAACTGATTTGTGGATCACGAAGCTCGATGTCTTATGTGGTCGGTGCCCTAGTGGGGCGAGTTATAGCCCATTCTGGAACTGAGGGAATATTGGTATGTTCGGTTATTGTGTTTCCGACCGACCTCATTATATTTTTCTTGGCGGATCCAACGTCAAGTCGGATGGGAGAAAATTATGCCTTTATCTACCCTAGATTTCTTTTGTGTAGAGGATTTGACTGAAGGCTTGCACATGCAATTAGGATATCTATGGGAGAATCGTCGACCCTCAACTCGTACTTCCCATTCTGTTGCCAGCATTTGGCATGTTTCTGGAGACTACGTGAAATGGATGCTGAAAAGGTTAGTGGCTAATTTCTTGGCAAAGGACACCGACAAAGATTGTTTGTCTTGTTTGATACTATAGAGGGGCATAGTGGTTTTGTCTTGGAGGGTCTGGGATTATCTTTCCTAGGAGAATCTTTGACATACCATCCAAGAAGAGAGGAAGTTTAGGGGCCTCAAGGAGCAGATGATGATGGGGTTGGGTCTTCAAACAACTACAGACTGGGGTCGTTTGTGAAGCTAGTTTTGATTTATGAAGATTTTATGATGGTAATGTGTTTAGTTGTTTTTGTTTTGGGGGAATAAATTTGGGAATGTTTGGTTAGTTTTTTTTTCATGGGTAATTTGGCTTGATTTGTTTAAGACTGTTTGGTTGGTGGGGGTAGTTGTTTGACTCCCTACACTGATATTTCGTGTAATTGTACAAAATTTTTCCGTAATGGAATAAAAAAGAATTTTAATTGTGACAACCCGAATGTAATTATGACTAATTCTATTTAAATCATTCTTATCTTATGTGATATGGATAATGTGATTTTTAATATATATATATATATATATAATGTTAGGTTATTATATTTATTCTAATCATGGCTTTAAAAATCATACAATATCAAGTTGGTTACAAACACAAAATTTTAAAGTTTTCAATAGGAATCTTCATGTTGGAGATTGGTTTTGACACTTATAATATAATAACTGAATCAAGGTGAATACTATATTGTTGTAGATATTTGAGTTAGGTTTGTAACACAATAAATGATGTATAAAAGGGATGTCCGAGTAAGAAGTTATACCAAATTTGCGAATGAGGGAAAATCTTTAATCCTTTTAAGTGGAAATTTGTCTTTTAGCAAGCCAAATGGTTTAATTCGATTGGTTAGAAAGGAAGTCAACTCTTGATGACTTAAACCTCTCCATCTTGCTTATTTCCTCAGAAAATTTTACCCTTGGTTCAGCTTTTGAGACTTTTAGCTTGATGAAAGAGAATAATGAAGTTGAGGAAGAAGAATGTGAGGAGAAAAACAAGGAAAAATCCCTCAAAAAGTACCTAAGAGTCCCTGAGGTAATTCTATCCATAAATCTTGTTATTTTTCTTTTATTACTAATTAAAATGATAGAAATTATCAATTTGTTATTAAACTATGATGCCTTGATGTATATGTATGGATAGTACGAGTTTGAAGAAATTTGAAGGTATAAATCCTTCATATTTCCCTGTTTAGAACCCTTGTGTCTTCAAACTTTCATAATTTTTTTTATACTTACTGGAATTGAGAAATTCCAGTTGGATATGAAGCTAGACTAAATATACAAAGTATGTCCAAAAATTAGAATTTTACTCCTTGTGGTTAGACGTAAGTGATGATTGTAAGTCAATACATTGTAAGGGAAAATTTCCAATTGAGTGTATTTGTAGTGTTGGCTTAATTCTAGACAAAACTAATTGAATTATAGGATAGAGGTTTGTCATATCATTTCAAGCCTATGACGTTTGAGTTGAAGACATAGCGGTCAAGAGTTTGAAGATTACATCATTACTGGTTTATGTTCCAAGTTTTTACGTCATCAACATTTCAAGTCCAAGATCTCTAAAGGTATGAATGCATTTAATATATATAGAGACTCGGTTAATATTTAATGGCTGTATTTTCTTAAACTTTTGTCATAACGATTTTTTTATTTTTCTCAGAAAATCATTTTAAAAGTTTGAATAAAAGTTTTTGGGCTTAAAAAGCGTTTTTTTTTCTAAAAAGCCGTTCGAGCGAAATGTTTTTCTCATTCCAACGTGGTCGTTCGATCAAGATATCTAACGAGATTCAAATTTTTTTTTGCCAAATATCTATGTTTTCTCGTAAGATAAATCGTTAGAACAGTGTCGTTCGAACAAGATTATCCAATGAGATTTATGTTTGTTTTATCTCTGAAATCTCGTTAGAACAATGTCGTTCGAACGACTTCAAAAAGTCATTCGAACGACATTGCAGTTTGGTCAGTTTTTTTGCAATTTTCTTTTTAACCTCCCATTTCCCCACAGACTTTTTACCATCTTTAATATGTGCGGGAATAAAGTTTTTCAGTAGAGGATTTCAGATTTTGCATGCGCCTTTGAGAGAAAAATTTCTAAACCCAAAAGTCCCTTTTGTTTTGTTGATTTTCAATGGATTAATTTCTACCAAAACACAAGTTTACACCCATAATTATTTTTATCAAAGGTCAGATATATATTATTTTGTGTGAGATCATCTTTTGGCATCAGGTGTTTTTCTCATCCCCAAAAGAGAAATCTTCGTCCGCTAGATTTCGTTCATTTGAGTTGCGATAGGCTTCGTGTGTGGTTGATGGTAGCTGATCCCCATCGGTGGATTCCGAGATGTTGTTGAATCCTAACGTTATATACTAGGAAAAGGGTGAAGAATGAAGGAGAGTCAAGGCTTTAAGGGACTCAAGTCATTATTGTAAGTTCTTTTGTCATGTCTTTGTAAAAATAGTGTACTTAGTGGATTTGTAGGCTGGGTCGTCCGAGATTTTTGCCATTGTGGGTTTTCCTCATACGTCGCTCCTTGTGCGTGTGTATTTATCTTTTATCTTTCAAAATCTCACTTAGATGCATCCTAGGTTAATCAATATAAAAATTAGTTTAAACACATAATTTGTTTAATTTGGTTCTACGTTTAATATTGGGTAATTCTAGTTTAATTTAATTCTAGTCAACAAATATAATTTGGGAAAAATTTATGTAAAGTTTGTTTGGAATATATTAAAACTTGAATTAATTATTATTGGGATTATATAGGACATGAGTTGAATTAACTTTGTTTAAAAGAAAATTTGAATTATTTGTTTAAGTTTAATTTTAATTTTAATTTTTTTGTTGCTAGTTCACACCCCTTCACTACCATTTACCACATGTTATTTAAACACATTTCCCCATATCGGTGTGAAAAGCTTTATGTATTTTGTGTCATGTGTGGTGTTTATACCTATGTATGTGTGCGTGTGCGTGTGCATTATATATATATATATATACTAGCGGAATGCTCGTGCCTGAAGGCACGGCGAAAATTTTGAAAGCACATAATTACAAAATGGAGAAAATTTTCGAAGTACGTAATTGCAAAATGGCAAAAATATCGTTTCTAACAAAAAAAAAGTAATTTATAACAATTGGTCATAATCTCCTTTGTTGATAAACTATTCACCATGCTTAACAAACAACAAATAGTCCAAAAACATTCAAATAGTTAATATTCATCAAATGAATTCTCATTGTCTCAAAAAAACAAAGTGTCAAAGTTTTAAAAAAAATTGGGTAGAGTGTCCTTTGTTTATTGGACTATCCACCCTTCTCAAGGGATAATGACAAATCCAACAATATAAAAAAAAATTCCCCTAACAAAAGCTTCAATGGAACAAACATCTTAAAAAATAAATATATAAACTGAAATCTGATGTGAGCAAACGAGAGAAAATAATTTTTTCCTTCAATGCTTTCACCTAATGCTCCCTCCCACACCCCACCCTCACCTGTTGCTGCCTCCCCCCCACTTCCCACACACCCCCACACCCACCTTTTGCTTCCCATCATCCCCTACCTGCTACTGCCCCCCTCTCCGACCCACCTGTCACCCCAAGCCGCCACCACTCAGCCCCTGCCATCAACCCTTACATGCTGGTGCCCATCACCACCTGTTGCTGCCTACCCCCCCCCCCCCCCCCCATACCACACACCCCCACACCCACCTTTTTCTTCCCATCATCACCTACCTGCTGCTACCCCCCCCCTCTCCGACCCACCTGTCACCCCAAGCCGCCACCACTCAGCCCCTGCCATCACCCCTTACCTGCTGGTGCCCATAACCACTCAGAGCCCCCCCCCCCCCCCCCCATGCCCACCTGATACTACTACATACCTGATGCAATTCATAGCCAACAAAATTTAAATCATCCCACCTCTTGAAACATGAAATGCAATATTGAAACATCACTGTCAAATATTTGAAACATCACTGCCATTTGCAATATGAAACATCACTGTCATATTTGAAATGTCATTTTTGAAACATCACTGTCACAGTGAATATTAGCAGACTAATTGATCTAAATCACTACCCGATGTAAAATGGAAGAAGGTAAAACTTTCAATATAGGCAGATTGGTATTGATGTTACAGTCTTGCTGATACTTTTATCATGTTAGGGATGACAACTAACCACATAAGGAGGGATGAATTCACATATGAAGGTTTTAATTCACATATAACATTAAAACATTATAGCAATAAAACTAATCATTAATGGAATAAAAAAAGGTTTTAATTGACATATGAACGAATAAAAATATGTAGATGAATGAAATAAAAAACTTTCTATGAAATATATTGCAAAATATATGAAGAGATGGGAGTGACCTTAATTATGCTTATTATTTTTTATACCGAGTTGACAATCTTAGGGAAATAAGACTTGATCTCTATCATAAAAAATATGACAAAATGAAAAGAAAAAAAAAAGAAAACAAATACTATTTAGCGAGAATATTTCTTTGTTTTAAAAAAATAGTGTCAAAGTTTTAAAAAAATTGGGCAGAGTCTCCTTTGTTTATTGGACTATCCACCCTTCTCAAGGGACTATCCAACAATATAAAAAAAACAATTTAGTGGATACCTTAAAGTAAAATACATGCTTCATACCTTCAAGTCTCTCATGGATACTAAATAAGTAAAGAAGTAAAACAATTTAATAAATACCAAGTCTTACAAATTTCAATCGATTTCAAAACTGCAAAAAACTAAAATCTCCTTTCAAATTTTCAAGAAAACACAAATGACATTGGTGGCTTACTTGTAAAATGGGTGACATTCATCACATAAGGTCTACTATGTTGGGAGGTTGACCTCAACCAATGGTGCCCTCTGTAAACAACAAAACACAAATTTTTTTGTCAATTAAAAACAAAACTTTAAGTTAAAATAATAGGTAAATTACATCTACAGTACAGCAGATTATTATGTGTAACATGAATATCTCTAGTTTATATCATTGATATGTTAGTTCTCACTTAATATTATAAATTATAATCAGGCTGCATTGACACGCTCAATATTATAAATTGAATATCTCTAGTCTATATTAGAAGTCTAGAATAAAGGGGAAACGTCTGCATATATGCAAGCATATTGCATATATGCATCTGCATATATGCTGCATATTGCATATATGCTCCGCGAGTTAGCATGAGAAACAAAGTGAAATTAGCAAATTCATGACAATGAAATGTTATGCTCCGCGAGTTACCTTTTCCTCTTGCAAAGCAGGTCCTCTTCTATGTGGTATTTTTCGAGATTAAAAGACCACTTATTTGATCTTCTATCCAACTCTTTATCCAATAACAATTGCATCCTCTGGATTCTAGAGTCAAGTATTGATTATAGACATTGATTGAGATCCATTGATTGTAGCCATTTATTTGACATCTATGGCTTATAATGATATAAAATAGTGTTAATTCATGCTAAATACATTTGAGATAAATAACATTACATAGCAACCAAACTACATCCAATAAAGTATTAATATGATATTAATATGAATTGGAAAATAATATCATGAATACATTTCAAATCCAATTTTCCAATGCCTACGTGAGTGATATATGTGTGTGCGTGTGAGGATATCTGTGTGTGAGACAGATTTGTGTGTGTGTGCGTGTGTGTGTGTATGTGTGTGTGTGTGTGAGTGATCTGTGTGTGTGCGTGAGTGATCATGTGTGGCCGTGTGTGCGAGGGAGTTGGGTGAGAGATTACCTGTACGGGTAGGGTTGGAGCGGCGGAGGTGGGGAAGGGGCGGGTAGGAGATTGAAATTAAATTAGAACACAAAAATAAAATAAAAATGAACCTAAAAATAATAAAATCCAAATATTATTTATCAAAAAAAAATTGAACCTGAAAAATAACGCAAACAACAAAATCCAAATCAATCTTATGCAAAAAAACCCTAAAACCAAAATAAAATAGTAGAGCCAAATCTAATTTTTTCAACAGATTCAAGTTACAAAACTGAAAATAGAAAATAGTAGATTTAAAATACCAAATCTGGTGGAGCGGTAGCGGCGGATCGTCGTGGTCGTGGTCATGGAAGAGCCGTCGGAGTCTCACATATTGATGAAAAAAACAATTGAACCTGAAAAATAACAAAATCGAAATATTATTTATCAAAAAAAAATTAACCTAAAAAATAGCACAAACAATAAAATCCAAATCAATATTATGCAAAAAAATCCCAAAACCAAAATAAAATAGTAGAGCCAAATCTATTATTTTTTAACAGATTTAAGTTACAAAATTGAAAATAGAAAATAGTAGATCTAAAATACCAAATCTGGTGGAGCAGTAGCGCCGGATCGTCATGATCGTCATGGTCGTGGTCGTGGAAGAGCTGTCGGAGTCTCACATATTGATGAAAAAAATAATTGAACCTGAAAAATAACAAAATCGAAATAGTATTTATAAAAAAAAATGAACCTGAAAAACAACACAAACAAAAAAATCCAAATCAATCTTATGCAAAAAAACACCAAAACCAAAATAAAATAGTAGAGCCAAATCTAATTTTTTTTAATAGATTTAATTTACAAAACTGAAAATAGAAATTAGTAGATCTAAAATACCAAATCTGGTGGAGCGGTAGCGGCGGATCGTCGTGGTCGTGGAAGAGCCGTCGGAGTCTCACATATTGATGAAAAAATAATTGAACCTGAAAAATAACAAAATCCAAATATTATTTATCAAAAAAAAAAATTGAACCTGAAAAATAGCAGAAACAACAAAATCCAAATCAATCTTATGAAAAAAAAAACAAAACCAAAATAAAATAGTAAAGCCAAATCTAATTTTTTTTTAATAGATTTAAGTTACAAAATTGAAAATAGAAAATAGTAGATCTAAAATACCAAATCTGGTGGAGCGGTAGCGGCGGATCGTCATGATCGTGGTTGAACCTAAAAATTAACAAAATCCAAATATTATTTACTAAAAATGAAAATAGAAAAATTGAATCACCACGTCAGATTTGTGTGTGTGTGTGCACGTGTGGGGGGGGGGAGAGGATGGCGGCGGGGAGCGGGGGAAGGGGCAGGGGCAGGGGTGGGGGAGGAGTGATCTGTGTATGTGTGTGCAGGGGGAGGGAGAGGGGGGTGCATGTGTGGGTGTGTGAGATGTGTCCGTGAGTGGGGGAGGAAGATAAGGGGGGAGGGGGGAAGGGAGGGAGATATTACCTGGAGGGGGAGAGGGAGACCAGAGAGGGAGATTGCGTGAGTGTGACCTGGGGGGGGATGGGGAGGGTAGGAGCGGAGGGGGAAGTAAGGGGTAGCGGGGGAGGGAGTAGGCAGCGAGGAGACGGGGGGAGGGGTGGCGGCTGCTGATAGGGTAGGGTTTTTGTTGTGTTGAGAGAGAATGAGAAGACGGGGAGATGAAGAGGAAGACGGGGTGTGTATTGTGGGTAAAGCCTTACTTTTTCTTCATTTTCCACGTCACAATGGTATAATCCTACATGGAGCCATCCCAAACCATTAGATCGTCCCCAAAAATTCGCTCCCAACCGTTGATTTTTTGGAACAACAAAATACCCCCCTCTCATATAATATATATATATATATATATATATATATATATATATATATATATATATACGATATTTCTTTTATTTTTGAGTCTTTACCTTGCTATCTAGTCCACGTATGATTCATGATTGACATATATATTCTTCTTGTTGCGATTTGTATCTCATGCTCAAGTTAATTTATTCTTTTTGGTATCATTTTTATATCGCATCATAGTTGGTATTTATTAATCTTTGTGCTGGATTAGTTGTTTCTCATGCATGTGCTTTATTATTCTTGTCACTTAATTCACCATTGCATGATATACTTGTGTTTCCATTATTTATATCCCTTGTTTCATTTAGGGGGAGTATTTGTTTTAATTGGGGAGAAATGAATTAAAATATGCATTTTAATCTTTGTCTATTCCCGAACAAAAAGGGCAATAAATGGTATCTAAACCTTTTAGTTTGGGAGATCTAACTTCGGGAAAGACATGCGACTTTCTTAAATAGACATTGTTAGAGAAAGAGGGAGAATTTATTAAGGCGGGGAATTTATTTTTACATTTGATATTTTAAAATTTCTTATGCGTTTAATAGTGTGTTTAAGTGTGTAGGATGTCATCTTTAGGGGCATTCTTTTAAGCGGCAAAACATTTATCCCATGTGTTGAGTCAAGCGTCTATAATTTTTTTTATTTTTGGGAGGGATTGTGTCCTTTAGAAGAGCTTGACGGCCCATAGGAATTTTATTTTGGGTTTTGTCCCGGAATAGCCAAAGTGGGAGATTTGTAAGGGCAAAATTCTAATTGAGTCTATTTATAGTGTTGTCTTAATTTTGGACAAAACTAAATGAGTAATAGGATAGTAGTTTGTCATATCCTTTCAAGCCTATGACGTTTGAGTTAAAGACGTAGCAGCCAAGAGTTTGAAGATTACATCACTGTCGGTTTATGTGCCAAGTTTTTATGTCATCAACATTTCAAGTCCAAGGTCTCTAAAGCTATGAATGCATTTAATATATATAGAGAGACTTGGTTAATTTTTAATGGGAGTCTTTTCTTAAACTTTTGTCATAACGACTTTTTATTTTTCTCCGAAAATCATTTTAAATCTTTTCATAAATGTTTCTGGGGTTAAAAAGAATTTCGGGTTTTTCTAAGAAGTTGTTCAAACGACATTTTTTTCCCATTCAAACGAGGTCGTGCGAACGAGGTATCCAACGAGATTCAAATGAACTTTTGCCAAATATATCTATTTTCTTGTTACTTAAGTCGTTCGAACAGTTCCGTTCGAACGAGATTATCCGACGAGATATATGACTTTTTTTATCTCTGAAATCTCTTTAGAACAATGTCGTTCAAATGACATCTAAAAGTCGTTCGAACGACATTGCGGTTTTGTTAGTTTTTCGGCAGTTTTCTTTTTAACCTTCCATTTCCCCATTGACTTTTTACCAGCTTTAATATGAAAGGGAACAAAGTTTTTAAGGAGACTTTTTCAGATTTTTCAACGGCCATTGAGAGCCAAATTCCTAAACTAAAAAGTCCCTTTTGTGTTGTTGACTCTCAATGGATTAATTTCTACCAAAACACAAGTTTACACCCATAGTTTGTTTTGATCCAAGGTCAAATATATATGTAATTTGTTGTGAGATCATCTTTTGTCACCTGATATTTTTCTCATCCCAAAAAGAGAAAGTTTTGTTCAATGAATTCCGTTCTCTTGAGTTGCGATACGCATACAGAGAAAGGCTTCGTGTGTGGTTGACGGTAGCTGATCCCCATCAGTAGATTCCGAGACGTTGGTGGACTGCAACGTTATCTATTAGGCAAAATTCGAAGAATGAAAGAGCGTCAAGGTTTGATGGGAGTCAAGTCATTTTTGTAAGGTCATATGTCGTGTCTTTGTAAAACTACCATACTTAGGGGATTTGTAGGTTGGGCCATCCAAGGTTTTTCCCCTTGTGGGTTTTCCTCATACATCGTGCCTTGTGTGTGTTTGTGTGTGTGTGTTTATTTTTTATCTTGCAAAATTTCACTCATATGCATGCTTGGTTAATCAAGATAAAAAAAAAAAATTAGCACATAATTTCTTTAATTTGGTGCTAGGTTTAATATTGGGTAATTCTAGTTTAATTTAATTCGAGTCAACAAATTAAATTTAGGAAAATCTATGTAAAGTTTGTTTGGACTATATTAAAACTTGAATTAATTATTATTGGGCTTATTTAGTATTTGGTTGAATTAACTTTGTTTAAAAGAAATTTTGAATTATTTATTTAAGTTTAATTTTAGTTTGGTGAAATTAAAATTTGAAGTTTTTAATTGTTTAGTTTTAAAAGAAATTTTAAATTTGGTTTATCATTGAACAATCACCATTTTCAATCATAAAATTTGTGGGCATCTAATTCTATCATACATAGATTCCATTTGAATAATCTGCTTGCATATGCCTTGAGTTTGATAAATCTTTTGACATATCAAGTGAACTCTGAAAGTTATGAAACTTTAATTTTATATTACTCAATATGTTTTTTGAAATTGGGGGGAAGATCATAGAATTTTATGATGTATAAAAATTATGAAAACTCTTGGGAGTTGACTGAACAATAGAGGAGTCTATAGGGAAGATTTGTTATGTAGTAAAGAAATCGGTATAGTTTTCTCTAGAAAACTTGAAATGATGCGTCGTCTTTTGGATTGGAAACCTAATCTGTGAAGGATTGAATTACCAAGAGGAAATTAAGTATGTTTGGGCTATGATTTGGATATGTTAAATATTATAACATGAATTTATACGGGACTTCATTTATAATAAATGATTTGAATGGGATCATATGGTGCTTATGAATTTAGTTACGTTCAATTTTTTCTTTAGATTGTTAATATTCTAATGATGATTCTAATGTTGTAAGAATGATAAGAAGGGAAATAGAACTAGTTGAACAAGTTTCAGACAAAGGCAAAGTGAAAAAAATCAAGTGGCCAAGGTGAGTGTACTCACCGGTATGATGTATTTATAAATGGTTATGGATGTGATACGCATATGAAATTGTTCATATTGGTCTCCCAAAATGGGAGGTTACTCCACGAACTTAAATGGGTGAGAATTATCTAATATAGATAAAGGGTTACTCCTTAATCAGGAATGGGGGATAATTGTCTATTACAAACAAGGTCTCAACCAGGAAAGGGGGAGAATTGTCTATATCAGACAGGAATTGAGAATCATGATTTGGAAAGTTGGGTAATTTATTATGAATGGGTCGGAAAAGTTTATACATTATTATATCAATAAAATTTACTGCATTTAATTTAGTGCAATAGTGTAGTAGTGATGCATTCACTAAGCTATTTTTCTCATGGTTCCTATATTCATTTGTTTCAGGTAACGTGATGCCACTACCAAAGCTAAGAGGTCGGGTGGGGTTAGCAAGCGTTGCATAAAACCATGATTTTGGTCAAATCTAAATTTGGTAAATCTAATCCTACTTATCCTTGATGTAAGTTTGAATAAGCATAATTACTTTAAAAGTGTGAAAAGATTTTAGTTTTATGGATTCATGTTAATGACTCAAAAAGGATACTCGTGTTTATGGTTTGGTAAAGGAAATTATGGTTTAACTCACATTTACTTTCAAACTTAATCATAAGTACATAGGATGGGGTGCATTAGATTTTGGTATCAGAGCCTAGATTTTAGAGGTTCTGAAGTTAGAAACGCCTAGATTTGGCAGTGGACATAAAAAAAAATTAAGTCATACGTATTCAATTTTAAAGGATAAAAATAAGTATGTTGGATTCTCGAGACATAGACTTGAAGAGTTTGTTATAAAGTTTTAAATTGTCTTTATTGAGTAACATCTATAAGCCATATATATATATATTATTATATGGGATATGTAGTGTAAGGATCTTGCAAGAAAGGAAATAAGATGTTGAGGTTTATTCGAGGTTGACATCGAATACATGTATTTTAATATGAATAATTGCATTGTTTTATATGTGGTACGGACAAACATGTCATTGAATAAAAAATTTCAAGACAAAATGTGGTATGATAAATTGTGAAGTATTAGAAGTGATCTCTTCCTATACCGGTACATGTGGACTTGATTCGTGTTACTTATTAAGCCATGGATGGGTGCGTGTCTCATCTATATGGGAGAGAGATGTACGAGAACCCATATTCCATTAAAGGATGAGAAGTGATGAGAATTACTATTACATGATTATGTTGAGACTCAAATTGTTATAGTGTGAATAAAATGAAGATTCACACAAGAAAGGTTAAATGACAAGATTAGTAGTTGTATATGTTTAAACTAAATATGTGAAATGGTCTGAAATTCAGTTACTAGCCAATATATCACAATATATCCGAATATGGGTTCATAGTGAATTATGATAAGTAGAAGAAAAGAGTAATGAGATTTGAGATGTACATCTTTAATATTGTGAGTACATGTATTGGATATTACTCTTGTGCTGTTTTGAAATGCTTAGATGAATAGTAAAGTTGAGACGAGGTGTTAAAGAGTTGGATGCTTAAAAATATTGAGGAGTCCTTTTAATAGTATGTGTTGTATATGAGTATGGGAAAGATGTTAATCGTGTTTGAATATCAACAACTGGTGTGGATGGATATTGAGTTATATTTTTTAATGTATGTATGTGTTATCACTAAGGGTATGTCCTATAATGAATATGGTTGACATTATAATGAGTCGCCAAGAAGTATATATAAGGATATGTGCTATGTGAGATAACATAATATAATACATTAAGGTACTTATACAGGTTATTTGAAAGAAATATGACATATAATAGTTAGAGAAGTAGTATATGGATGGTAAGTATGGTTGAGGTTTTAAGTGGTTATGTTACGTTTAGCATTCATGTTATCAAATTAGTAAAGTGAGTGTATTGGTGGTGTTGCATGATAGTATCATGTATTCTTTACCAAATAATGTGTAAGAGATGTTTGGAAATATTTTTAAGACATATATGCATATTATACAATGATACTTTAAGAATAATGTTGATGAATGGGGAAAAAAACACTGATCGTGTCACTAAGGATTGGGTTAAGATTATGATTGTAAAGTTATTTTGTTGGGTGGATGACTTGTTAAGGTCATTATATGTTTGCTTAAATAACAATTAACCAATGCTGAAAAAGGAATATAGTGAGAAGTTATATTGAGTTCATAGTGAATGACTACACAATATACATGAAAGTGAATATGGAATCTTTCTTAAAAATAAACATTTGGTGAATAATTATTCATTATTGATATGTGAAAAGTATTAAGGCTATATTTAGATTAATGATTGTAAGAACGATATTTAACATACTCTTAAACTTCAGAGATGATGTGGATAGTAGTTAAAGTCAAAAACATGTATTAGGTATTGAATGGAAGATAGAGAGATGAAGTATAAGAAGGTATCCTTGTAATAGAATATTTATGATTTGAAATGTTACACGATGATAAGGATAGACTGTAGTAATGAACGGAGAAACGTAAAGAATGATACTAAGTTTATTAAGAATGTTCACTCATTGTGAATATAAGATGATATGATCGATAATCTATTATGTGTGAATGTTTGACATAAGTATATAAAGGTATGAAGTAGTATATGAGTTTGGAATTGATTTTCATATATAAGAAATCACTACATGATTGTCCTTACGTATAAATGATAAAGAAACTGAATATATTATGGAAGAAGATTTATCGTACGTTGAGGAACCAATGGAAATTCTTGATCATAAGGAGCTAGTATTAAGGAATAAAAATATTTTCGTGGCTAAAATATTATGGTGGATCCATGAAAATTAATAAGGAAACTTGTTAAAGGGAAGATATCATGAGGAAACAGTATTCCCAATTGTTTCCTACATGGCATTCATACTAAATTTTAGGGACGAAAATTTCAAAGGTGGGAAGTTGTGACAACCCGGGTATAATTACGATAAATTTTATTTAAATCATTCTTATCTTATGTGATACGTATAATGTGACAAATTTTTCTTTTTTCTAATAGAAAATATATTATGTTCAATATAACTAATAAAGGATTGAAAATTAATATTTGTATATTGTATATTAAAATCTAAGTGAAGAACTTATATAACTAATGCGAAAATAAATAAATTTAAAGAGAGAGAAGAATGTTTGGACCTTCTTTGGAGACTTGTTGATCTTGATTGATGATGAGCTTCCTTACAAGTGAATGGAGAATGTAGAAGGATTTTTGCTAAATTGGGTGTGAAACTGATGGGAATGAGAGGTGGAGAAAGGTTTCAAATAAGGAAACCTCACTGACTTATGAAGAATATTGTTGATATCACTAAAGTTGATGTTTCTGAGGTTCCCTGGAATGTGATATCATGCTCTCCTTATATATGGTAGGTGGATTGTCGATCAGCATTGTCCTTGTCATGCTTATCTGAAGGTTACCTTTGGTACACTATCAATAGGCAGAAAAATGGACCTGCCAATTAGCAGTCTTATGTAAAGTTTTCGAAAAAATGGTCGTAAAACGCAATCTGTAAATCCAAATTGTGCAAGGGGCATACTATTAAAAAGGTATTTCATAGAATTTTGAGAATCCTAGGGACTCTCCTGAGTTCGGGAGTTGACTTTGGGTCAAACGGAGCTCGAAAGCACTCAACGGTCCTTTGGACAGAAGATCATCGAACGATGATGAAACGTTCGTCCAAAATGTAAGTCCGAATCGTGCACGGAGTGAACCGTTGGAAATGTTGTGCGAGGTACTTTGATGTTCCAAAGTTCTTCGCTTGATTTATAGAGTTGACTTCGGTCAAACAGGATCCGAAAGCGCTTGGTGACCCTTCAAAGTAAAACAGATCGTTCATCCATACCGTAAGGCTAATTCTCTCACAAGGGTGGACCCTTGGAAAGGGTATTCAGTGCCCTTAAAAGATTCATTCAATCTTATTTAAGCAGTAGTTTTGGGGGGAAATGGATCGTTCATTCAAATTGTTATGCCATTTTACGCATGGGGTAGACCGTTAGAAAGGGGTTTTAGTGGCCTTTGAATATTTATTGACCTTTTGCTCTGATAGTGAAGTTAATTGGGATGAAATTGGGGCCTAAGAGCGCCCAGTGGCCTCTAGATCGATTTTTAATAGTAAAATGGTTCGTTCATCCGAACCATTATGCTAATTTGCACACGGGGCAAACCTTTGGAAAGAGGATTCAGAGCCCTTAGAATATTCGTTAATATTTTTCTCTAGCGATGAAGTTGACCGGAGCGAAATGGGGCTCGAGGGCATCCGATCGCCTCTAGATCGATACTCGTATTTTGACCTAGGGGTTGTAGTGAATGGGTAAGTGTTAGGGTCCTAAGGAGAGACTTAGGGAGTCCTATAATGTGGTGTCTATATATGTTATTTTGATTTGCAACTTCTTCCTTTCTTTACTAATTATTTGATGATTTCTCGACTAATTATTTCATCTTATTTTTATGTATAAGAAAACAAAAAGAAGTTCCCAAAAGAAAGTAAGGTTAATATTCACAACCGAAAATATTTTTAGGCTATTGGCTAAAGAGCAGGAGAGGAGTATCCCCAAACAAGTTTAGTCCTGCTAGAATACAAGCGTATTATTATGTCATTTATTGCCCACCCAATGATTATTTTACCTAAATACCTTGTAAATTTGGATGAGGAACCAGTTTTCTACCTCCTCTGTGTTGAGTCAACAAGAGAAGAGAGAGAGAGATTTTACTAGGAGGAATTTCATCTTCCTTTGAATTTCTTGACATTATACCCATCCCAACATCACCCTCCTAAAAAATGGTGAAGAGAAAAATACCAGACCTTCTGGATGGATCTGGATCACCTCTTCCTATCAAGAAGAATACTGTTATCGATAAGAGGCCTCTGGTTATTGAGAAAAGGCCTCAAAGCCTCAATGCAGATAAAGTAAGAAGCAGTGAACCTCAATTCAAGAGCATGAAGAAAGATCTTCCCAGCAACCAAGAGTTGGCACGAAAAACTCCCACCGACAAAGCGAGGAATGAAGATTACTTTGTGACAATCAATCCTGGATTTCCCAAGGGTTTGATAAAGTCTGGAACTCTTCCAGTAGATAAGTCGGCAGTAACCCCAATGCCTAGAGCTCGATTGGTTGAAAGGATAGTCAAAACTTGGCCTTAATAAGTACTTAAGTCTTTAATTTGACTTCAATATTGAATGTTTAACTTTTCATGTACTATTGTTGTGTATATCTTATTTTGCAGTATAACTAAATGCTAGAGAAGTACGAAAAGCAGAAAACATCCTCAGCAGATATAGAGGAAGACTTTGAAGGTTTGTAGAAGTCTTTAAAGGATTCTGAAAAATCTCTTGAGGTAGAGAGAAAATCCTAGAAAGATAAAGTCTGGGCGACGGAAGTTGGATCTATTTCTGCTGAGGGGAAATTGAAGGAGGCCAAGGACAAGGCCAAACTCTTTGAAGATAAAGTCACCACTTTGATTGCTGAGGTGGCTTCGAAGGTAAAGCAATTCTTGAGTATAAAGGCTAAGAATAATTCTGATGGCCTACGAATAATTATGATGAGGAGGAAGCGTCCAAAAAAATAGGACAAGGCATTTGCGGCCGCAAACATCCAAATTGAGTATCCTAAGAAGCTATCTTATAAGTATGGTTGATCGTATGCCATGAAGAAGGTCGACACTTAGTCATAATCTAAATTATTTCCAAGGCATATCCTAGGAACTCCTCCCAACTTTGATGAGGATTTTGATGATGAAGATGGTTCTAGAGAATCTTGTATGGTGCCAGATGTTATAACCGACCTACCTCCTCCTGACTAAGTATCCAAGGAAAAGGAGAAGATTTAATTACTTTAGCTTGTTTTTGTATTTTTATTTTCTTCTATATTTCTTATTCATTTATAATGGAACCTGATGTAATCATTTATTCATCAATGAAATGAAGAAGTTTTGTTAAATCTTTCCAGTTTTCCTTTGATATTTTTTGCTTGTTTGAATATTGTTTCTGGTCTTTGGTAAGATTTCTGTAATCATACTTGTGATATTCCGATTGATGCCATAAAAATATTACAGTTTTTATTTAATATAACTTTTTGAGACGCTGTAAATGTCTTTTTGAAGTTGTCCACGTATCCTTTAATGAAGAATGGTTGGTGGGTTTGCTCGGCGTAGAAACCTCTGACCACATAAAAAATGCCTATGTTAATCTTCATTGTATTTTTGATAGGGTTATGGAAAATAATGTTTCCTACTATGAGATGATTGAACAGTTGTAAGAAGATTAAAATCTTTCTTGGGCATTGTTACACTCTAACTATAAATCTAAATATGAAGCCTTGAGAAACTTGAGTGCTGGTTGGGGGTTTGAAAGGAAACTACAACATGTTACTTCTGCCTTGAAGAGGAAATAACTTGTGCTAACCAAAGAAGCTAAAATTGCTCAAGAGATTTCTTCACTCCAAGAAAAGTAGAATAATGCCTTGAGAAATTAGATAGAAAATCTAAAGAAGACAGCTGATACTAGGCAAAATGAAGGTGCCTCATTCTTGGAGATGGAAAATACTTGACTACTGGAGGAACTAGAAAATTTGAAGAAGGAGAAAATCAAATGATGCCAGTCTTATAGGCAAGTGGTTGTTGTTTTTCAAATAGTAGATGAAGAGAGACTAAAAAGACCTTGGTGGACCAAGAAACCTCATTGAAGGAGAAGGATAAGGATATAAAAAAATTGAAGATAAGGTGGATCGACTAACTTTCCACCTCCATAAGCACCCCAAGGTTGTCTGGATGGATGTGTATGATGAAGCCCTTACTCACATGGATGATCCTTTGGCACAAAGTAATCATAAAGGTTATAAATGGGGGTGAATTAATGAGTTTACATTACCAAAGATGGATTACAAAAGTCATTTAGGTCACTAGCATGATCGAGACACACTAGACTACCCTGATCACCCATTTAAGATCGATTCTAGGTGGATTCCTCCTAATACCATATCTCAATTCTTATTAAGAAAGTATTTAGGTGATTATGGTCTTCATGGAGAGGTTGAGTACATTCATAAATTCGTCCACTTCATTTACTTAACTGATCGAGTAGAAGTCATAATAGGTTGAGAGAGTTCATAACTATAACTTTCCCTTGATGAACCTCATGTTGGGATGGACAAGGCTGAAGGAATAAAATCCAGTAGAATAAATTGTATTTCCTTTTTTTATTGTACCAAAGAATATGTTGGGGATAAAATAAAATTAATTTTTCAATATGTATGTTTCTTAATACATTTTAGTATTTTCTTAAGCTTATGGTTAGTTAATCAACATATCGACTATATAATTTGTCTTATGATTGGTTAATCAGCTTGCTGACTAAGTAATATTCTTAAATGATAAGTGTTTGGTCCAATGTTGAATCTATTTTGTAATGACTTAGATTTTACTAATTCACTTAGACAAAATAGTATTATTGATTTAAGTGTTTGCATTAGTTATCATTGGAGAATAAGTGTGTTAGAAATGTACATTGATTCATGTTTTTAACCCAATCAGATAAAACTTATCGCGTTTAACACGAAGTTTTGATGATTTCTTGTTCTTGACTGGTCGAAGATGAAATCATAAATCAAGTCTAAAGGAAATTTCCAAACTAAACTTTTTTATAGTTGGAAAACTTTGAATTTGAAATTGGAAAAGTTTATTTGTGATATCCATCACCCAACTCTGAAAAAATTAAAAAACAAAGAAGCATAATTGATAGAAACTTGAAACTTCATTAAAATAAATAAACGATTACATCAAATCAACATTACTGATAGTATTTTCATAGGTGATTAGCATTTTAGGTATTTTGAAATTCTTCCCCTTAAAGTGTTCCTAAGTGATAAGTGACTAGTAGGATGACTATCGAGATACGATAAGAACCGTGCAAATTTGCTTCCAGCTTGTTTATTTTTTGGATGACCTTCTTAAGGACGTAATCTCCTTCCTTGAAGTTTTTCAGCTAGACCCTCCTGTTATAAAATCGAGTATCCCTTTGATGATAGGCAGCGACTCGTAGTGAATCATCTTCCCTAACTTCTTCAATCAAATCCAGATCTAACATCCCATAGCGACATATGATCTTCTTCCATATGAATAGAAAAACTCTCGGATAAAAAAAATCAATCAAGGGCTCAACCTATACCCATTTTGTGAAATAATCCACCTCTACAAGCAAATACTTGAACCTTCCTTTAGTGGTCGGCAGTGGGTAGATCAGGTCAATCCCCTAAATAAAAAATGACCAAGGAGAGGTGATGGGAGTGAGGGTAGCCCCTGATTTCTTATGAATATTAGAAAACTTATAGCATTTATTTTCACTTGCTGTTAAAATAAACACAATCTACCTTTGTCGTCAGGCAACAGTAGCCTTACATGGATATTCTTTGTACCAGTGATCGGTCGACTGAGTGAGCTCCAAAGTAAAATAGTTGTGTTCATATTTTGATAAAAATTAAACATCCCAAATATGATTCCATGAATTAATTCAAACTCTAAATCATTTTATACCTTTTTAGGATATCGAGAAGTCTTCAAACTTAGAGATGCTTGAATTTGGTTCGTCTTGACGATGCGTGACGATTTGTAACAGGATACGCCATACTAGCCTAAAGCTATGCTATGAACAATGACAGAAAAATTATTCTTACAAATCTCCCCCTTGGGCTATTCCCGTAAACAAATAAACCAAATGATCGAACACCAAATAAAAACAAAATCTCCTATTACAAAGATACGAATATCCTCCCAACCCGAGAACATAATGGCATAAGATACTTTGTCTTAAAACTTTAATTTCATCCCTTTAAAACGTTGTCTTCATATTTGTGTCTTTAAATTCCTCTTTAAGTACCTACACACATGAGACAAAAATATATACTCTCGTGACGCATCTAGTTTGAAACAAAATTAAATTCATAAATAAATACTCCCCCATAATTCAAACTCATCAAGCTCTATTTTAATTTTCTCCCCCCCCCCCCCCCCCCCCCCCCCCTTGTTTTTATCAAAATAAACAAATATACAAGGAAGTAGAAATGATAAACATTAAGTGCTAAGCATCACGACGAAGAAAGGATATCATCACAAAATATGTAAATCAAGTGTGTGTAATGATCATCTCAAAGCAAACCCAACCAACTATTTTTGAAAATTTTCAATTTTTTTAAACAAACAAATTTCACAAATAAAATAAACATACTATATATAATATATGCAAAATATATCAAAGAAATTTTGGCACACATATATAGGTATAAACAACCACAAAACACGATACAAAACACATAAGCTTTACACACTAGCATAGTATCGATGCGTCCAAAATGTGTGTAATGGAATGAATGGGCATGAACCAGTAATAAAAGAATTATAACCAAAACACTCAAATATGTTCAATAAGTTGTAATTGCCCCAAAACTTTATCAAACTAAGCCTTAGCCTTAAATGACAAAATAATTTGAACTTAATGAACAAAGGAAACATAATGCACACAAGTCTAGAATTTTATTGATTCTACGAATCAATTGCATCATGAAAAAATAAGCATAACTAGGATACATTGTCATTATGTAAACCCATTGATATTTCCATCCAAACTCCCTCAAAATATTTCTTTTCTTTACTTCTGAATGAATATATCAACCTAAACAAATTTGGCCCCTATTTGGCATATTATTATTATTTTTATTGCCTTAATTTTTTCTTGGACTCCTTTGAAACGATGACTTTTACGACTTGATTATTATTCAGGCACATCCCTTTCCCGTGCACTCATCATTTTTTCAATTCTAAATAAATTTCTCACACGCAACGGTTCTTATATGCACAAATCCTTCATAGTCAAATAAACATGTAAATGACAAGATTGATAGGAGAACATCTCACCATGATCATATATACATGTGAAGTCAAAATCCAACAAGCTCGTGCATGTGTGTGTATAGGCATATACAAATCCGAATTCATTAATCAAGTCAAGTTCGAAACGACTCCATAAACATGGTTAAGAACAATCTAAGCATTTGAAGTCATAACCAAATGTCCTAGTCATATGAAAATTGCGTAATGGATTTGGATTCAAACACACCAATATGCCACACCAAATATGTAAAACTGAAATACACAAAAAATTGAAATTTTTTTTGAATTTTTTTAAAAAAAATTCAAAAACAAAATCTTTTTGTATTTTTCAATATTACCCAATCAAAGAAAAATATAATACAAAAAGTACACATGTCATAAAACTAGCAAGATATATCATTAAGCACAACTAGTGTATCACAAACAAAATCATTCAAGCAATCAACGATATGAAATATCATGTGACACATCATGTGTAAGCATGTGAGAATCAACCAATCTAACATTTAGAATCTCCAAAACGGATTTCCTAACCCAAACATGTGTATGTCTCACTAGACGCGTCATGGGAACCGACGAGACACCATCCTTATAATTCCTAGGACTTCTTCTAAGATCATAACAAAAACGCCTAAGGTGACCTTTTCTACCATAATGTGAATGTGTGTAAACGGGTGGAACGATACCTTTGGGTTGACCTTTTGTAACGTACTTGGTTTTGGATGAACCTCTAAAATAAAATATCGTTTTGTATTTAACATTCGAAGCATGAGAACAAGATGAGCCATTACCATCACTACTCAAACTACTTGAGTATTTTAAATCAACTTTTAACTTCAAAATTTTAGACTCAAGTAAAGAATTAGACTCTTCAAATTTTAGGGAAACCTTGTAATGGGATACACCAAACTATTCTAAAGTTGTGATATGACCAATGATAGGAAAATTTTTCTTACAACTCGATAAGTGATAACTAGGGGTTCATCATGACGATAAAGTACTCCACACAGATCATTCTTAAAGAAGTCGATCACTAATTTGTCCTTGTTCACATTCCTTGGCCGACCATTTGTGCTCTCGGACATGTAAATCTGTCTGAAGGAGCTTCATTTAAATAAGCCTCCCTCCCATATATCTCATCCCCACTACCAGCATCTCCTCCTATATTGAAATGGAAACCAACGGAAATCATTCCTACCTCAACTTTTGGCTCTTTGTGTTTTTTTGGCAGGTCGGTATATTCCTCATAATCATCGTCGTTAATCCTTTTCTTGTCATTTTTTCCCCGATAAGGTGTTTTAGACCTTCTTCTGGTGTCCCGACCATAATCCCGATCAACAAACTTAGTTATTTTTTCCTATCGAGTGAGGATTTCCACTTCAATCTTGAGAGAGATGCTTATATTAGTGGTGTGCCCGTGATCATTATGAAAGTCATAATATTTATATTTTTCTCTTCTATTAGGAGGTGCCTTCAGTTTCACGAGTTAGTTTAATTCTTTGTTTCCCTGAAGTTCTTCCAGTATGTTAATCATACCATTAGTGAGTGGAGTGTACTCATCATACTTCTTGATTTTACCAACCTCCTTATCTTTCTGTTCCTTCTTGGCTGAATTCTTATGGCTTTCTATCTTCACCTTTGGAGCTTCTTTAGTAGCCATAGCCTCCTTTGCATTCATAATATCAATTCTTTCATGGCCTTGGGAGGATTTTTTGCTAACGCGTAGTATAGGTCCTTGGCAAGAAATCCACTCATCAGCGTTGCAATGGAAGTCTTCTCTTCATAATCAATTACTTATAGTTTCTCGTTGTTGAAGCAAGTGATGTATTCCCAAGTAGTTTCACCAGGTTTTTAACGAATGGTCCAGAGATTGGTGACACTTTTAATCGGTATCGACCCAAAATAAAAGCTATCTTTAAAGAGTTCAACCAATTGAAGGAAGTAAGAGATTTTTCCCTCGGGGTAGGTTGTGGTACCAAATCTGGGCTGAGTCTGTGAAAGAACTTGAGAATGCTCACCAACGCATCAACTCGGGGACAGAGTAGATATCAGAGGCAGACTGATATTGCTCAATATGGAGGACTGGATCAGTTTTTCCATCGTACTTGGGAGTGACAACCGATGGTTTAAATTTAAAAGGAGTGGGCTAATCCATAATTTCCTGGACGGAAGGGGATCCATTCATAAGTCTCCTCTATAAAGGGTTCTTAGTCTTAGCCATTTCTCCTAAAAGGTATTCTAGATGTTGCATGGATATTTTCCAAGAATTCTCCTCTGATTTAGACTTGGCTGAGGAAGCTCTGGTGACTTTATTGTTCACATGTGTGTGAGACCCCGCCTAATTAAATACCGGGAGATCACTCCTTTATTAAATTAAAATTAAGGTGAACAGTTGGATCATTCTTATCATCACTGTCGTAAAAATAATTTTTTTTCAAATTAAACACCCAAAATAACTAAGCTAAGTGTCAAAACCATTTTAGACATTACTTTCCAAATTTTATTTAATAACCAACATTTAAAACTTTGCATAATTCACAATTTAATAGTCACACCACAACTATCCTGGAACATACAATCCAAATAATGAAACGTTCAAATAATTGAATCCAACACTTAATACTTAAATGAAAACATCCTGACAATAATAAATGCCAAGGAATAAAATACTGGAAATAAATGAATCATAATGTCTTCTAAATAACTGAATAATGGAAATGGGCAACACATATCCCAACTGAATAAATATGCTAGGAGTGGAATCAAGAAGTGAGGTCGTCTATGCAAGAGGCATGCAACTCCCACCTAAGCTCTAGCGCGTTCCTTCCAAAGGATCCTATGCAAGACGTCCCTGTGGCTGGGCACCTGTAATATATACATATATATACAAGAAAGAAAGGAAAATAGAAACGGGTCAGAGCCCGATTGTGAAAATGATTTAAAATTCGTTTAGCAAGTATGTAAAATGTTTACAGGCCAATACAACAACATATTAGTGCGACACTCCCTTGAGAAATTCTCACCTCTCTTCTAATGTTCACACCTACCACACTAACCTTCCCAACGGTTTAACTTATCTTATCTTAGGTTATTCGTAAGATTTAAACTAAACAATTCAACTGTTTAAGAAGTAAATTTCATTTAATAACAAAGCGCTCATTTAAGCTTCATTTGATAATAAAGTTTCTCAATAACATATTATACTTTTCAAAACACGTATTTACCAATTGAAATCATTATTCATATCTTACTTACCATAAACACAGTAGGTAGTTTCCACATTTCAGAAGTTAATAGATATTTTAACTACTCATGTAATATATATATTCTAACAGCACCCCACATAATAATTATGGTGCGGGCATACTCTGCTATCCAGTCCCCGTATCAGTCGTACTAAGGGAAATACAAGTTCGGAATCACTCTCGAACTGTATTAAACAAAACATAAACAGTAGTGAGGCGAAGCATAGTTTCCAAGTCCAAGAGGTCAGTACATACCCTCACGTCTCTTAGGACCGTCCGACTATCGATCCGATAGCCCGTACCTAGGATTCCTATCTTCTAGGGTACGAGTCAATATCCCCCATGAAGGCCCATTCGAGATAAGACTGTCCCAGTGCGGTAACCTCAAGGATAGCAAGTAGCGTGGGCATGATTTTTACACGTATATAGTATATGCATAATCACCGTCATATAAATATACTAAAATTTCCGTATCAAATTTAGGTTCATCTCATAACCCATAATTATAACATTTATCATTATTTCTCATTATTTAGTTATCACTTATAACGGTTCGTCTCTTACTTTTAGTCTGAGGGATTATTCCAACTTACTACGTAACACTCATGGACTCTATCCTCCCAAGTGTAGAATTCAGTAGGTACTCATCTATTTTCCATCGTAACTATCTTACGCGTCTCTCCCTTTAATACATAATTGTATCGTCCCTTATATGTAAACGTCCCAAAAATGCAAATCTCGTCTTACATTAAAGGTCGCATAATTATTAATAAGTCCTACTGGTCTCCTTTACCTTCCAAAATATTTTTATAAGGATGTCCAAAGATCTTCACTCATTTAATTTGAATTAAACAATTTAAAAAGGGGAAATATGAGTCTTCCAGGAGGGGTCGATCGATCGATGGCAGGAGCTCGATCGATCGATGCGTCGATCGATCGACACTCCTAGTTCGATCGATCAATCAAACAGGTATGGCGAATTCTGCAGATTAACAGTTACAGGTTTCATAATCCAACCTCAATCAAATCTAGATTTTTCACACCCAAACTCCCAAAAATTCGTACTACAAACATTATACACCCAAACTAACAATCTTATACGTAAATCGTGTGAATTTTCATCAATAACCATAGATTAAAAGGGAAAAACTTGTATAAACCTCATGAACCCTAGAAATTTCTTTAACCTTGTTCTAATCAATCTTTTTCCAGAATTTCTTCTTCTAAAACATCATAAATCCGTGGTTCAACCTCTACATATTAAGGGGATTTCCAGATTTCCATATATATCATTACTACATGCAATTTCCTATCTCCAATATGGGTTTTCTTCCATGAAACTCATCCTAATCAATCCTAGACTAACATGAGTGATGCATTAACAAAAATAAGGAAGATAAACACTTGCCTAGGAATTTCAGAGTTCAGATTTGTGGACGAATTTGGTGTGGTTGCGTTTCCCCTTCGCGCGATCTATGCGTTGGTGGTGGTGGCGGTGCAACCGGATGAATTTTCGGCCTAGAACACCTTGGTAAACTCTCTCCTTCCCTCTCTTATGGCCGTCACTTGTATTTGGTTGTGTTAAACCTAGAAGGCAATCTTAGACATCTGATATAACCCTTGAAAATTCCTGGGTTTAATTGCCCAAAATTACAAAATGTCCAAAATGCCCTCCCGGGGCGCTAAATAAGCCTAACCCCCCCCCCCCCCGAGACCCAAACTAAACCCTGGGTACACTTTTCTGACTATCTCGACCCTTCTGGACACTTTGGCGCACTCAAAACGACCATACGAGTGACTTATAATTTATTCACTTTTATTAATCAACATTTAGTCTCGACACGACACGGGCGCGTCCCGACTTAATTTCCATAATTGTCATTTCATTCACACGTGATAATTTTATAAAATAAATCTCATATATTACTATGCTCATCCAGTAACATTCAACAAATAACAAATTTCCAATAATTACTAACTCTCGTCACGCTAGTAAATATTTAAAACAACATTCCGAATTAAAATTAAATTAAATTTATCTCAATAAATTTAATAAATCCCATAATTTAAAAGCCATAAAAATACGGGGTATTACATACTTCCCCCCTAATAACGAAATTTTGTCCCGAAATTCGGAAAATAAGGCCTACCAAGTAGCACAATTCTAGATATCCTTTTCAGTATGCAAACTATCTACATCGTAAGGCACTCAATCACTATAGCCCTTTCCTCATAGCAAGCTTGTTTTACATTCTCATTGGAGACACTTCACATGGTGCTCCTAACCGACAACATTCGCATAGGTCACGCATATACATTATAAATTTCCACTATCTCACTATCATTGGGAGGCCGCACCTCACTACATGACAACTACTCGGATTCATTTATATACAAAACTTTCATTCTGAGAAAAAACCATACGAACATTTGACCACTCTTGTTCGCCTAAGACAGTCGTGAAATTCCACCATAGTTATCGGATTATTGTCGACCGATCCAAAATTCTAATTATTCACTCGCCCCTAAGCATACGCAGAGGGGGAGTATTTAAGGTTTTTCCACACCAAACCTTCAATAAGCTCCTCATTCACTACAAATAAGTACGAGTGCTTCCACGAAATTCTACCATAATGTAATATCCTTCCCCCAATTAACACACTGTTCCATTTTTTTTTATCTATTCACCGTTGTGGGAACGAAATGATCACCAAGATTCTAAATTTACGCGGCTCCACTATTCGTTAATCACCGTACGCCTATTTTCTGGCTAAGGGTGATACATCCTACTCAAAACGAAACCTTATCTTTACCGGTTCCTGAAATCCCATATCAAATGCGGGATTCACAAACTTCATCCCGATTCAGAAATTAATACTGTGTCGTACCATGTACTGCCGCGATCCTTCCTTTCAAAGAAGTCTATGGCATAATAGTTAATATTGTAAACCGCCCCAAAGGAATATCAAACACTTCCTTCTCGGGATACTTAATTCACATGTTCGGATTAACCCTTAATCTTGTTTTGAGGATGGTAACCCATCCAAGAACTTTACCGACTTTAGCGACCTCTTCAAATTTCAGGAATTGTCAATAAACACAAAATTCTCTTGTTGATTCCCCTCTTCCAATCGAACCTTACCTATGGGCGGTGCATGTAGGGACTACTCACTAAATCCCATTAAACATCGATTTTCCTTAAAATGTCTCACATTAAGTGACACGTAAAACTCCCTTTACTTCCTTGGTGTATGCCGAAGTTTCGACCCGTGCTCTTTCTTCCAAGGTACGCACTTCTGGATTTACTTGACCATACTAACATCATCACTCTTTGTATGCTCAAGTTCGCTCTCACACTTGACTAATAACTACTTCGCTTCGAGGGTTCTTCATAATAATTAAATTTCTACTCTATTCAAGGAATACCCCTTCTTAAATGGCTTCCCACAGCCTTCCTATCAAATTAGGTTGTGCTATTCTAATTGCACACTTACGTATGGATTATCACCCCTCATGTGACGTTTAATCCACTCTATCACTTCCACTTCGTTCTATTAGCCCCACAAACACATTTTCCACACGTCCATTACCACGTCCCTTCATCTCGAACGAGTTTTAACATTAGTTAACCAGGATGTCTACACATCTTATAAACCATGCATACTAGCGTAAGCATCACATACGCTTTTCACCTAATAATTAATTCTTTGTTTTCCCTAGTGCTCGCAACGTGATTACAACACTTGGGTACTCTCAATCACCCTAAAAATCAAAATTTTAAATCCTCCTTATCTTCATTCCACCCCTCAATTCGTGAGGATAACTATCAATGCTTTCTTAACACACAATCGGCTTCACTGGCTTTAACTCATGATTCAACTTCTAACTTATAGATGTAATTACCTACCCCTAGTACGACTGAGGTACCGAACTCACGGAATAGTGACCAAACATCTCCCTAATTCCAACCTTATGCTAAGTTTCATGCGTTGGATGTCTCGCAAAGCGAAATCCAAATAAGGAACCCCCCGATACACTACTACCTAGCATGGTCGGTTATCGAAATCCGTTGGGTCCTCCGTCCATAGCATGTACCCCTTTATTCCGTCTCTTGACAGAAAAGTTACGTCTCTTCCCGTAATTATACTTAACAACGAACATTTTGCCAATTGTACAATTATTTAATATTGGTGGTCATTACACTCCATAAACCTTGAATACATACGCTCGGGGATCTCTAAGTCTTGCCCCCAAACACATGGGTCCAGTTCTTAACTCTCACGTCTCTAAAGGATAGATTCATCAATGAGATCTTCCTATCACCAAGTCTTGAGTACTAAACATCATCATGAGTTAAATCTTTTCTCTCTACAGTAAACCCAATACATACTAAATCATAACAACAAGGTCTCTATACACATCGGGATAGAATATTTCGAGCACACTATCCCTTCTGAGTCCCTAAAGTAGGTAATATAGGAGTGAGTCTGGCCCTCTCGCAGGTAAGGCCTCGCCAAAACACGACATGTTGCACTAATACAACCATTTCGATAGCCTTGTGATAACTACCTACTATCGTACTAACCATTCCTATAAAAGGTTGTAACCAAGGCCATATCATACTCGTATACCACATTACTAAAACAAAAAATCTCAATAAAGTATATAACATTATCAATACACCCCATCATCCTCCGCGGATAGCACTAAAGGAAATCCCGCTACACTAGAAAAATATTCACATAATAATATCATTTGTAGTTATACGCATTAAACTCGTCTCACATGCTAATATAGCAACGAGCAAACAAGTAGTGACTCGCTTGGGTCACATATGGTCCCCGAACGTGACACACCTGTCTAAAATAAAACAAAACTACTTTAATTGTTGTCCCTTACTAGACACCATACTCTGTCCCCATACTTGCTTTGAAAAAAAATTTAGCACGTGTGATTTCACTCTCCACAAGATATCTCGATATTTAATCCACTTATCATTTGAAATACATTCGAAAACTCACGAATGACTGGAATAGAATCTAGGAGAATCACAATTTCCTTAGAGGTATCCTCCTTTATATAATAAATATAGGTGGAAGATCCCCTTTCTCGGCGAGGCATCGCCACTCAAATATTTCCTATCCCGCAATGACAAAGATAATACTCCTACCGAATCGATTCATCATGACTCTATGCATAGTGAGCCAATCCATGCCAAATATTGACGTCGTGTTCACGTATGACCAAAACTAATATGGCTGCAGGTAAAATCAAACTACTAAACTATATACCTACGCCTCGGTGTATACAGAAAATAAATGATCCTCTCCCCAATGTTGATTCTATGCATGACACCGTACTTCAGTAATATATATATATATATATATATATGTATGTATGTATAAATATAATCAAAAGGTCTGTGCCAAGCGAGTATCCATATAAATAGTATAACGCCCCAGTATTAAATAAAATGTACCTCATAGTACTGGAAGGAAAGAACTTACCATCAATGGCAGATGATGGCTGCTGGGTTTTAGTGTCTGGGCGTAGTACACACATTCATGCTGATCCTGCTCCTGCTGTTGGGGTATTTTACTCTTATCTGGGTAATCCTGCCTCCGGTGACCCATCGTGCCGTAATTAAAACATCTACCTCTAAAATGTTTCATTTTACAGCTCTGTTCGTTTTGGTCCAGTTGTATAGTTGCACTTTCTCCTTGGCCTTGTTGAGTATCTGGATGAAAAACGATATTTGGTTGAGGACAGTCCCTCCACTTGTGACCCATTTGTACACACTTATAGCAAAGTCCTGAAAGTTCTCCCTGGCTGGGTTGAAGTTCCTTTCCAGACTGATTCGGACAAGTTTGACGTTCATGACCGTCCATTCCACATTTAAAACACCTCTTCATGACTTCACTCGGCCCCCGACTTTGTTGACCCTGACGCTTTTGGGTTTCCCTACACAATTTGTTACCTTTGTGGATTTTACGATCTTGAGGAGATTGTTGTTGCGATTTTTGTATCTTCACACACTTGCTATTTCCAGTCATGACAGACTGACTATACTCTCTAGATCTTTTGCCCCCCATAAGCTGTGTGCTGCGTTCTTGATACTGTAAGACCGCAGTGGTAACTGCCTGTGCCACAATACCTGCTAACTCGGTGGTTGATACTTTCTCTGGAGACACCTGTGGTGTGAGTCAACCTTGCTCGTGGACTCCCTTAACGGAATTAGCTAGTTCTTCTTGACGATCCATCTGAAATTTAAATAATTTGGATGAGTTCATCATTCGCATAAACAAATCGCAGAAGCACGAATTCCCAGTGTATAGAGATGAATACAACATTCCTAATATTAGGGCTCTATATCAAAGACGATAAGCTGGAAACAAAATAAGTCGTACAGATCCTAAAGGACACTAGAACCTGGACCTGATACCACCTGTGACACCCCGCCTAATTAAATACCGGGCGATCACTCCTTTATTAAATTAAAATCAAGGTGAACAGTTGGATCATTCTTAGCATCACTGTCATAAAAATAATTATTTTTCAAATTAAACACCCAAAATAATTAAGCTAAGTGTTAAAACCATTTTAGACATTGCTTTTCAAAATTTATTTAATAACCAGCATTTAAAACTTTGCATAATTCCCAATTTAATTGTCACACCACAACTATCTTGGAACATACAATCCAAATAATCAAACGTTCAACTAATTGAATCCAACACTTAAAACATAAATGAAAACATCCTGACAATAATAAATCCCAAGGAATAAAATACAGGAAATAAATGAATCACAATGTCTGCTAAATAACTGAATAATGGAAACGGACGACACATGCCCAACTGAATAAATATGCTAGGAGTGGAATCAAGAAGTGAGGTCGTTTATGCAAGAGGCCTGCAACTCCCACCTAAGCTGCAGCGCGTTCCTTCCAAAGGATCCTATGCAAGACGCCCCTGTGGCTGGGCACCTGTAATATATACATATATATACAAGAGAGAAAGGAAAATAGAAACGGGTCAGAGCCCGATTGTGAAAATGATTTAAAATCCGTTTAGGAAGTATTTAAAATGTTTACAGGCCAATGCAACAACATATTAGTGCGACACTCCCTTGAGAAATTCTCACCTCTCTTCTAATGTGCACACCTACCGCACTAACCTTCCCAACGGTTTAACTTATCTTATCTTAGGTTATTCGTAAGATTTAAACTAAACAATTCAATTGTTTAAGAAGTAAATTTCATTTAATAACAAAGCTCTCATTTAAGCTTCATTTGATGATAAAGTTTCTCAATAACATATTATAATTTTCAAAACATGTATTTCCCAATTGAAATCGTTATTCATATCTTACTTACCATAAACACAGTGGGCAGTTTCCACATTTCAGAAGTTGATATATATATATATATATATATATATATATATATATATATATATATATATATATATATATATATATATATATTAACTACTCATGTAATATATATATTCTAACAGCACCCCACAAAATAATTATGGTGCGGGCATACTCTGCTATCCAGTCCCCATATCACTTGTACTAAGGGAAATACAAGTTCGAAATCACTCTCAAACTGTATTAAACAAAACATAAACAATAGTGAGGCGAAGCATAGTTTTCAAGTCCAAGAGGTCAGTACATACCCTCACGTCTCTTAGGACCGTCCGACTATCAATCCGATAGCCCGTACCTCGGATTCCTATCTTCTAGGGTACGAGTCAATATCCCCCATGAAGGCCCATTCGAGATAAGACTGTCCCAGAGCGGTAACCTCAAGGATAGCAAGTAGCGTGGGCATGATTTTTACACGTATATAGTATATGCATAATCACCGTCATATAAATATAATACTATTCCATATAAAATTTAGGTTCATCTCATAACCCATAATTATAACATTTATCCTTATTTCTCATTATTTAGTTATCACTTATAAAGGTTCGTCTCTTACTTTTAGTTTGAGGTATTATTCCAACTTACTACGTAACACTCATGGACTCTATCCTCCCAAGTGTAGAATTCAGTAGGTACTCATCTATTTTCCATCGTAAATATCTTATGCGTCTCTCCCTTTAATACATAATTGTATCGTCCCTTATATGTAAACGCCCCAGAAATGCAAATCTCGTCTTACATTAAAGGTCTCATAATTATTAATAAGTCCTGCTGGTCTTCTTTACCTTCCAAAATATTTTTATAAGGATGTCCAAAGATTTTCACTCTTTTAATTTGAATTCAACAATTTAAAAAGGGGATATATGAGTCTGCCAGGAGGGGTCAATCGATCGATGGCAGGAGCTTGATCGATCGATGCGTCGATCGATCGACACTCCTGGTTCGATCGATCGATCAAACAGGTATGGCGAATTCTGTAGATTAACAGTTACGTGTTTCATAATCCAAACTCAATCAAATCTAGATTTTTCACACCCAAACTCCCAAAAATTCAAACTACAAACATTATAACCTAAACTAACAATCTTCTACATAAATCATATGAATTTTCATCAATAACCATAGATTAAAAGGGCAAAACTTGTATAAACCTCATGATCCCTAGAAATTTCTTTAATCTTGTTCTAATCAATCTTTTTCCAGAATTTCTTCTTCTAAAACATCATAAATCCGTGGTTTAACCTCTACATATTAAGGGGATTTCCATATTTCCATATATATCATTACTACATGTAATTTCCTATCTCCAATATGGGTTTTCTTCCATAAAACTCATCCTAATCAACCTTAGACTAACATGAGTGATGCATTAACGAAAATAAGCAAGATAAACACTTTCCTGGGAATTTTAGAGTTTAGATTTGTGGACGAATTTGGTGTGGTTACGTTTCCCCTTCGCGCGATCTACGTGTTGGTGGTGGTGGCGGTGCAATCGGATGAATTTTCGGCTTAGAACACCTTGGTAAACTCTCACCTTCCCTCTCCTATGGCCGTCACTTGTATTTGGTTGTGTTAACCCTAGAAGGAAACCTTAGACATCTGATATAACCCTTGAAAATTCGTGGGTTTAATTGCCCAAAATTACAAAATGTCCAAAATGCCCTCCCGAGGCGCTAAATAAGCCTAAAAACCCCCCGAGACCCAAACTAAACTCCCGGGTACACTTTTCTGACTATATCGACCCTTACGGACACTTTGGTGCACTCAAAACGACCATACGAGCGACTTATAATTTATTCACTTTTATTAATCAACATTTAGTCTCGACACGACACGGGCGCGTCCCGTCTTAATTTCCATAATTGCCATTTCATTCACACGTGATAATTTTATAAAATAAATCTCATATATTACTATGCTCATCCAGTAACATTCAACAAATAAAAAATTTCCAATAATTACTAACTCTCGTCAGGCTAGTAAATATTTAAAACAACATTCTGGATTAAAATTAAATTAAATTTATCTCAATTAAATTTAATAAATCCCATAATTTAAAAGCCATAAAAATACGGGGTATTACAATGTGTTGAGCTCTCTTCTTGATAAGTCTCTATGCTAGCATTAGACCTAACATATTCTTCTCTATGCTTGCGGGATTGAACCATCTCTCTACGATGATGTCTGATTACTAGGGAACCCAGAAGATCAAAGGTAGATGTCTTACTTAAGCATTCAAATGCACTCGATCGTTTAGGGGAGTAAGATCGAACGTCACAGTAATTAATAGACCGGACTAACGATGATGCCCAGAAGGGATATGAACTTCCACTAGAAGATCTGGAGTGGTTAATTATCTCATTTTTGGCGGGTAGAGGTGGCATGTCCCTCCGGGGTGGCACGGTAGTGGACTTGTCGTACAATATGCGAGCTAAATTCCTAATTATCTCTTTCATGGCTTCCTTCCCTTTAGCAAGGTTGAGTAAAATCCTTGAAGATGTGTCAAAGTGGAAAGAGAAAATGGAATAATAGCGTTTCCTTCATTCGTAAGGCTGCGTACTGGGTCAGTCATTTCTCCAAGAGAAAAGAAATGAAACAAGTGGTAGAGAACGATGGGAGATGAACATTTCCATAGACGACGCCAATTTGTTGATGTCTAAAAATAGAGTGGGACAATATTGACAATCATAGATAAAATAAAGACAATCAAGCAAGACTAACAAACAACAAACAAGTTTTTGAAGTGGTTCATCCATGAGTAAATACGTCCATTATTTTTAAAATTTCTAGTGGTTACAATAGCTCAGGGTTTAGTATGTTTGTTGATAATACAAATATAGCACCCTACCGCGGAAGATACATGCCGCGGCCCTCATTAACATAGGGTACGGCCGCTGCTGAACTTGGAGTGTGGCCCAACCTCATACAAGGCGCGACCCCCTTTCAAGGGGCACAGCCATCATCAACTTGTCACGGACTCACCCATTCAAGGGCGCAGCACCTTTATCTGTTGCCAGTTACAGGATGCGGGGCTTACGTTGTTTAGATTACAGGCCACATCCCACTCCATCACTACTCTAAACTGTGTCACATGCTCATAGCATGTGAGCATGTCTCCTATAAATAGAGGATCACACCTCGAGAGACGGGATCGATTCCACAGGCCCGGAGCAGGTTCTAAAGTACTGATTCTCTTTACACCCCAATGTACAACTCAAGAATTACTCATCTACACCGGAACTACCTCTCCGGCATACTGGAATCACCTATCAACATGTATTATCCTTATTCTAATACTTGTATGCCTCTTTAGGCACGATTCTATTGTACGAAACAATGAATATAATGAGAGTAGAGCACCACAGTGGACGTAGGCCTATTTTTTAGGCTGAACCACTCTAAATCTTGTGTTCATGTCTCCTGACTTACTTTACTTGTTCATTACATAATTTTCTCTTAACTTGCTGGTACGAGAATGATAAGTGGACGATTTCTCATTTCATCAATCTGGCGTCGTCTGTGGAAACGAGATATTTCAATCTTATTTCTTTGTGCTTCAAGATCTTAAAACACCTCATTCAACCCCTGGGGATCCTTTGGATCGTCATCTCATGGGTAGATGTTGGTTATTGAGCCCCATTCTATATTAACACCCTTAGATGGGTATTTTGCATAGTCAGATATGTTCTCGTGTCATTGGTTTGTGACCTTAGATCTATTTTACATACCCCTGTGATATCATTTCATCTAGATAGTGTTGAAAAGCATAATGGCCGCCAGCCCGGAAAGGATGAATGATTAGGGAAGAATTATATCTAAACCCCTTTTTTGTCTATTCTTGACCTATGATCTAGGGTTTATCATTGAAATTGTGCTATTCGGTGCACTGTGAAGCTATCCTCTCGTTAACGGACCCTAGTGGGTATGTTCTCCACGTGTTGGGAGAAAAACTCAGTTTTTGGGTTTCGATTTTGGGATTGCTTTCTCCCCCCTGCCTAGAAAGGGATGCGACAAATGGTTTAAATACCTTTATGGTCGCATCCCCTACTAGCGTAGTTGCATTACAGAATTTGAAAAACATCTATGGATGAACTCAGATGGACTCCACCATAACCTTGGTGTATATCATACAAGCTCGCGGCCTCGGCATTAATAACGTGTAGCAGTGCAAACGTTACATCCCCATTTCCAACTTGGCTATAATATCTTTGAGATTACTCACTTCTGTTAGTTTTCCTCAGATTATATATACTTTGTAAAGACTAACAAAGGCAGAAAATGGAAGGAGAGTCCAACCAGAGTACAAAAATCAAAGATGAGATTGTGCAGCTGTACAATCACCTCAATCACCTCTACGATAGTCATGCTTCACTTCAGACCCAGGTCAACTATTTAACTTGAAGGGTCTTAATGCTAGAGGTCGCGGCCTCTCCAAATATGGGTGCGGCACCCAAGAAAATAGCTCCAACATCCTTTGTTGTCGTGGCAGTCGAAGAAGGTCTTGCCGCAGAAGCAGTCAACAAGTGCCAGAAAAGGAAAATAGAAAAGGCAGAGAAGAAGACAGGGATCTACACTCTATTGACCTTCCCTATTGAAGAAATCTTTGAGTTCATCAAAGAGGACAAGCTGTTGAGGTGGCCAAAAAAGCTGAGAGCTCCACCCCACAAGAGGAACAAAGCTACTTGGTGCAAATTCCATTAGGACCATGTCCATGACACCGAGCAATGCTATGCTCTGAAGGATGAAATTGAAAGGCCAATTGGGCAGGGGATGCTGTGGAGGTTCCTCAAAGATGACTAGGGGATGCAACCTTATCTCACAGGCCACATGCCCATTTTTCATGCTTACCTCTTATATTCCATAAGTCCCTACTTTACAATGACAACTTCTATTTATGTTGTTTTAAACTAAACTTTGTGTTATCTTTACAAAGTCATATATATGAATAGTTAAAATCAAGTTCACCTTGATAGTGTCATATTTTGATTCTCATTTCCATGAAATGTTATCTTATAAAGACCATTTTCGTCTTAAACAGATCCCGATTCGAGGCGATATGTTATCTCAGGAATGGTAATATCCAAATGGGCAATGACGCCTGACAAGATGCCTGATTTTCCGGAAGGTGATGATAATTAAAAGGGGCGATAGCAAATATTGGAAGCAGTTATGCAAGATTGGACTGCAGCGTCTCTCTTAAGGTCTTCCAATGCCCGCTCTTAGCTTTCAAAATGCGTCAATATCCAGCCAGAGATGACTGTATATATATAGTAGTTGTGGGTGGCTTAATAATATAACCAAGCTTGAGGAGGCTTAAAAATATCCTATATAGTAGTTATGGGTGGCTTAATAACATAACCCAGCCTAAGGAGGCTTGAAAATATCCTATATAGTTGTTGTGGGTGGCTTAATAACATAACCCAGCCTGAGGAGGCTTCAAAATATCCTATATAGTAGCTGTGGGTGGATTAATAACATAACTCAGCCTGAGGAGGCTTCAAAATATCCTATATGTTAGCTGTGGGTGGCTTAATAGCATAACCCAGCCTGGAGAGGCTTGAAAATATCCTATATAGTAGCTGTGGGTGGCTTAATAACATAACCCAGCCTGAGGAGGCTTGAAAATATCATATATGTTAGCTGTGGGTGGCTTAATAATGTAACCCAACCTAGGGAGGCTTACAAGTATCCCGTATATCTACAAAGGCCCATGTTCAGATGGAAGGGCTAAAAGAGTGCAGTAGCCATGTCAATCCAGCTGCAGCCTCTGAACTGCAACATCAAAGCTACAAGAAAATGAAGGAAAAATTGAAGAAGTTAAGTCGCAGCCCCAAAGCCACATTTCATTGGCACCACGACTTGGGGGATCATAGCCTTACAAATTAGAAAATTTATGAAGTCTACGGCACCTTCTGTAATACTTGGTCGCCGCCTGGTACAGGAACGTTAAAAGCAACCTTCGAAAAGCTTCAGACAGTTAAAGCGACTAAAGGAGTAGCCATGGGGAAAGATAGCCTACTCTATATGGTCCATTGGGAGAAGCTGTCGCGACCTTATTCAAGATGCCACGGCCTTATTCAAAAGGCAACACTTCCCCGCTTTGGGGCAAGGGGTAAGAGCAGAATCCAAAGGTCAATATGTCGAAGCCTCTAACGATTAACTGTGAAGGTTCATTGGCATTGGCACTATTTGAGGGAGCCATGGCAGTTCAATCAGAGCAGTTATTGAAGAAATATGTTATAGTGCCGCGGAAGTATTTATACAAGTTAAAGTATTCAATTAAGCATGGAAACGAGGAAAAAGGGAGATACAAGAGAATGAAGCCAATATAATTAGTGTTAAAATGTGGCAGCAGCCTTGATATTATTAGTTATAGGTTACAAGCATATGGGCTATAACCATTACAAAAGTAAAGTAACAAAAGGGACGCAACCCTCTATCAGTGATAAAAAATGATACAAGATCAGGAAGCAGCATCGTCATGCTCATCGGCCTCCTCCCCATTCGCGATTGTTTCAGTCTCTTCCTTGATGGACGTTGCCTCTGCTTTCGCTCTCAGTCTAGCTTTCTCTCCAGCCGCGACTTTGAGCTCGGCAATGCAATCTTGGTGTTCAACATCACTCAATTTCCAGTCCAGAACCTTCTCCTTGGCCTTGAGGAAGTTCTTTACAATCATGTGCCTTAGCTTCTGGTAGCCGCGGAGATAGGCTCTATTATTGACAAGGAAGAAGTCACTGGAGCCTTTGAATGACTCCACAGTGTGGTCAATGGCCAGATAGAGGGCATCACCATGTTCTGCCTTCATCTTCTTTATAGCCGTGACATGGTCTAAGGCTTCTTGAGCAGACTTGGCCTCTAGCACTTCATACTTCTTCTGAACAAGGGCAAGCTTGCTGCTTAAAATATCCACGACACGTGCAGCTTCAGCAGTCTGGGCCTGGGAGGCTTTAAGGGAGTCTGCGGCCTGTTTAAAGTTCTCTTTCGCTTCCTCCCTAGCCTTATTTGTTATTTTCAAGTCCATATGGGCTACCTGAAGGGCGGCGGTAGCAAATCTCTTTCCATCTTCAAAAGATGAAGTCCACGCAGCTTCCAAGTCCACAGAACACACACTCTTCTCAGCCTCTTTCAATTTGTACAGGGCCTCGTACTTCCTTTTTTGGGCTACAATGACGTCCGCGGCCTGAAATTAAAAATTTAGCCGTAGTAAATGGAACAAAAGAAAAATGAAGAAAATAAAGCACTTACCCTCAGAAGACTATGGAGGGCGCAGTCCTCCAGATCGTCGTGGTCTTCTCCCACCAGCCTGTCGAGATCCGCAACATCAAGGGCCCTCTTCATCCTTCGCGTGGCCTTCGTGGTAGTGTCCCATGAAGAATCAGGATCAGGTTACCTCAACTGAGGCCGTGGACGGCCATCAGGACCAGAAGTGCTACAGCACTAAGGAGGTGCCAAGTTTGCATTTATTGCAATTACAGGTGGTGGCGGCGGAGATGCTGAATGAAGGGGTACGTCAGTAGACATCAACCCCATCGCGTCCAGGTTGGCCCCTATGTCATCGTCAAACTCGGCTAGCGGTGTGTTCTCAATATTATCCGTTTTATCTGTGGCCTAAGTTATCTCCACGGCAGGTGTATTTTTGTCGACAGAGTGAGCCGCGAAAGGTGCCTTAGCTTTGGAACTTTTCCTCCTCCTGCTCCGTGCAGTATTATTAAGGACAACTGCGTCCTTGTCCATTTCCGCCAATTGCGCAGCCAACAATTCCCTCTCATCCTCCTCACCTGCAAAAGCAACAGCAAGTATTGGAAATGGAATTAATGGGAGCATAAATGACCGCGGATTAAAATTATGACTGTTGGGGTATTACCTTTCGCAGCCATAAGTTGAGGAATGGATTTGTTGGGAAAAAACCCTGCTTTGAATATAGTTGCGGATGTGACAAGTGTGTTGAACTTTTTTTGTTCAGCAGGAACTTCCGCGGCCTCAGCAACTCTCTTTTCTTGTCGCTTATTCAAATTCAAGTTATCTAGGACTGCAGAATAATAATCCAAAGGTTAGTGGAAGTTAATATGCAAATATGAAGAAAGGACGCGGCTATAATCTTAATACCTAATTTAGATAGAGACCCCCGTTATTGCGGCATTCTATACGACATTTCCCTCTCATTATCCTCGGGGTGAATCTCCCATCCTTCTCCGGAGATATAAAAATACTTCCCCTTCTAATTCTTCACTCTGGTCGGCCTCCCAGTGTAAAGGGTCTCATCCCTACCGCGGACCGAGAAGTAGTAGTACCCTACGAACTTCACAGAGTTCTCCTTTGGGTGGTAGAAATGAAATAACTCCACAGGAGTAATGTCCTTTTTGAATAGATTCCCCCAAAGGACAACCGCATCAAGAATAGCTCTCCAACCATTGGGATCAAGCTGAGTTGGGGCCAATTTCATTGTCTAAAAGATGTGACGGAAGGGAACAGGAACAGGAAGCCATAGCCCGTAAATAAAGGAATGAAGTGGGAAGCAAACTCCATCAGCCAGAGCCGTGCAAGGTCTTTAGTTCATGGTAGGTGCTGAGCACATCAAATTTTTTGGAAATTCGAAGGCCTCAACCACCTGCTCAACCCAATCTTGGGTCATGGCGCTGCGGATATCAAGTGCAGCTAAGGGTCTCTCAGCCCTCCCAGATGTACCAACTGGGTTATTTCTAACTTTCGTGGCATCATCCCCTGCAGCCAATGGATGATTACTTGAATTGGCTTCTTCTTCCATCGACGCGGACTGAAAATCCTTCCCAGATGTAGAGTCCGCGAAGTCAGAGTCTAGTATCACGCAGTTGGGGCAATCCCTTAGTTTGCAAGGCCCTATTGATTTTAGAGGGGGCACGGAAGTGAGTTCAGGAGGAGAGGTTCCAAAGTGATTTTCCCAAAAGCCTCTCAGAAACTCGTCTGGGTCAAAGATCATATGGCTACAGCAGTACCTGAAAAGCAGAGTCCGCAGTTAGGCACCGCAGCCAGTATGGTTTAGAAAAGACTTTAAGAAGCCGCGGGAAGATTATGTATGAATAGTAAATATTTGCTTCTTGGGAATTATTTCCCTAACGTAGTTATTAATGGACTAAAACACTGATAACTCTATTACTTGATCCTAAGCGATCACGCTCTGGCCCCACTGGCCGCAACCACCCCCTATATATTAGCAAGGGAACATACACTGTCGTGGTAACATGGTCAAATGGAATTAGATATATGTGGCCACAGACATTTCTAAAATTGCTAAAGGTTGATCTAAGAAATTCTAGTAGCAATTACAATTATTTATCATGGATATGCATCAAATTTTCGCGGAGGATAAATCTCATAAATTAAAGGACCGCGACCATCGCCTACGATATGCTGCAGATAAAGACCAAAATATTTCAAGGGAATATATTATTGAAATTCTATCCTACCGTGGCCTCTCTCTTAAATAGTTGAGTATCTATCGTTTAATCATTTTTAGAATCAAATTCACAGAACACGAAGAGTTTGACTATGAACCGCAAGAACAACTATATGATTTTCATGGCGTTTGGTAGATCAGGAGTCAAGTAAAGCATATGAAGATGGATCCTAACAATTATTTATGTGCTCAGCGTTTATGTGTGTTCAATTATAGGGAGATAGCCGATTATTCAATTAAAACCCTAGTTTTCTATCAAGCAATGTAGTGTTCATGATCATGTGTTTGTACATTCAAAGAAGAAGTGCGAGCTACGAAAACTATTTACAAGAATTGGTTGAAAAGTTACCTGGAAATGAAGAATTCAGTGATGCACAGCGTCACACCACCTTGGAACCGCCACACACAACCGCGAAGGGTCGCCGAAAAGTGAATAAAGATGGACGCACAGAAATCCGCTCTCGATTTGCTCTCAATGTTTTGGAAACATAATGAAGTCCACGAGCCGAAATAATTTATGTAAGAGAGCGCGGAAGATGAATCGTCATTTTGGAAGTACCGCGGCATCTAAGAAGACTAAACTAAGCCGCAGCCCCAATCTAATTCTCTTGGAACCACGACTTGGGAGCTTATTGATAATACAAATATAACACCCTACCGCGGAAGATATATGCCACGGCCCTCATCAACATAGGGTGCGGCCGCTGCTGAACTTGGAGTGCGGCCCAACCTCATATAGGGCGTGGCTCCCTTTCAAGGGGCACGACCATCATCAACTTGTCGCGGACATATCCATTCAAAGGCCCGACACCTTTACCTGTTGCCAGTTACAGGATGCGGGACTTACATTGTTTGGCTTACAAGCCGCATCCCACTCCATCACTACTCCAAATTGTGTCACATGCTCGTTTCACGTGAGCATGTCTCCTATAAATAGAGTACCACACCTCGAGAGACAGGATCGATTCCACAGGCCCGGAGTAGGTTATAAAGTACTAATTCTCTTTACACCCCAATATACAACTCGGGAATTGCTCATCTACACCGGAACTACCTCTCCGGCATACTGGAATCACCTATCAACATGTATTCTCCTTATTCTCATACTTGTATGCCTCTTTAGGCACGATAATATTCTACGAAATAATGAATATAATGAGAGTAGAGCACCATAGTGGACGTAGGCCTATTTTTTAGGCTAAACCACTCTAAATCTTATGTTCATGTCTCCTGACTTGCTTCACTTATTCATTACATACTTTGCTCTAGACTTGCTGGTACGAGAACGATAAGTGGATGATTTCTCGTATCATTAATTTTTGCTGACTGAATTGACCCCTTGGAGATCATGTATTTATAGTGGTTCCAAACCCAAGAGATGGAATACCTTTTTATATTCATGGATTTACATTTGTATACAATAAATAAGATTGTTGGTGTATAAGAGTCGTTAGCTATTCCACCCGAGTGACTCTTGTTATTCCTGATAGTTCATATTCTAAAGGTTGATCAGTTGGTATTTCTGGAGCCGGCCAAGAAAGTAAGTACTGCGAAAATTTCTACATAGGAGAACATGTGTCCATTTCTCATTGGTCCACATAGATGAATGATTTTTACTTACAATGGGATCGACCCTTATAAGGATAAAAAACATATCCAAAATCTGCATAACCTACTAACTCGTAAGCATTAGAATAATTAGAACAATATAAGCCCATGTCAGTGGTTCCTCGTAGATATCTTAGGATTTACTTGATACCAATCTAACGCCTTTTTGCTGGTTTGAGTTATACCTAGCAATCAAGTTGACTGAGAATGAAATATCCGATTTAGCACATTGTGTCAAGTAGAATAATGCACCAAGTGCACTTAAATAGGGTACTTTTCGACCCAATATCTCCTCATCAGCTTCTTTGGAACAATATGAATATTTCTTTACGTCTAAAGATTGGACAACCATGGGTATCCTTGCTTTGTATTTTGTAAATAAAGTACATTTTTTTATTTAAAAAATAGAGTTAAAAAAGTGTTTAAGTAGCGTGCAAGTAAAAACATTCATTTACAAAAGACAGTTTTTATATGGAAAAAAAATAAGTAAAGTACTTTTTGTTGACGTAAAAAATTAGATCTGATCTAATTATTTAATCACAGATAAAAATGAATAAAGAAATAATAGACAATGGGTTTTTAAAGTGGTTCAGCCTTGTACGAATGGCCTACGTCCACTGTTTTTGTATTGATGATTGTTTGCCCAAAATTCTCGATAATAGCTTTACCAAGAAATTTTGAGTCCCCTGTTAATGAGGAGGTTACAATGTATTTATAGCCTTGAGGCTGTACAAATGAATGGACAATGCATTATTGCTATTAGTCACGTACATCTGTATGATAATAAATGACATTTAATGCGCAGTCAATCTTTCTTGATTCTTTTGATTTGGGTGCGCTGTACATTAAGTAGCTCGGACCGTTCAAGATGCTCGGACCGCCTAAGTAGCTCGACATGCTCGGAGCTGCTCGGGGCCCCTGAGTTCCTCGTGGCTTCTGAGCTGCTCGGTGGACTCGAGTTGCTCGTGGCTTCTTAGTTGCTCGGTGGACTTGAGTTGCTCATCTGGAGTGTCGGTATTTTCCATGTAAGCTGACACGTGTTTTCAGGTGATTAGTCCATATCAGTAGACTAAATTTAATGTCAACAAAAGCCCCCAATGTTTCGTAGTTTGATGTTGAAGAAAAGTATGGAACATTCTGCTGCCTAAATTTTCGGTTTGTATGGTTTTTAGGAAGGTATTCGTTGTATACAACTCCTTTTTAAATGCACAGTATCAGTCCTCATAAATATTTTAAATTTCCATAACCGCTTCATTATTTGTGCCCTTTTCTTCTTTTTAGCCGCCAGATACACAATCGTTCGTCCTGGTAATCATTGTTTTTCTCCTTTCCCAAGGTAAAGTATTTAAGCGCTACAGAAAATCCTATCGTCTCTTACTTTTTCAGATATGTATCTTTGAACTTCCATTTATTCTCTATCTTGTGCGTTCGTTTCTTCCATCGTTCATTGTCAACCGATTCACTCCTTTCCTGTAAGATTTTCTTCCTTTTTTTATTTAATTTGTTCATCATGGTTTACGTTGTTGAGTCGCTTGATAAATTTCGTTCTGAATTTTCTATTCCTTCATGGGTCATATTGGAGGAACTTTCTGAACGTTCTGACTATTTTTCTTTGGCTGAGGGACATTGGTTCCCAAGTCTCTTTGTGGCTGAGTTTGGCTTTTCTTTTCCTCCCAACTCTTTATGTTTGGAGTTCTGTCAGTATTTTGATGTTGTTCCTGCAAAAATAGCACCGAACACTTGGATAATAGTTAATGGGGTTCATAGGTTAAATCAACTCCATGGAACCCGATTAGGAATCCTAGAGATTATGTTTTGTTATAGATGGGCTATTAGTGATAGTACGTTTTATTTGAAAACTAGGTTTTTAAATAGGGCTTTAGTTGTCAATCTTCCAAATGCCAATAGGGATTACTTTGAGCATGGGGTTGTTATGAAAAATTGGCAACATGCTCCATTAAGTGGAGATGATGTATATCAGGGTCCCAGGTGTCCCCTCTGTGGCAATGGAATAGGTAGTTTTATTTTTATTTATTTTGTTGAAATATTGTTTTCTTGGTGTTTGACAAAATGTATCACTGACATTTTATTTTTTATGATTTGAAGTTGATAGCAAAAGAAAGTCTCCAAAGGAGACAGAGGATAATTTGAAACATTTGAAACTTATCTGGAGTTTGCACCAAACTGTGGTCGAGGAGCACATTATATCGGCCTCTTATTTATTGCAGTACAAGAGTTACACATCTTCTTTTACTGCTCGTCCAGTGGTTGTTAGTCTTGATCAGATACCAGCTGCTGATTCTAGTGTGGAGGGTTCTTCTTCTTAATCAAGTATTTGATTCGTATCAAATTATGCATTTAATTACCCTCGAAACTTATGCATTTTAGCCCCCTCGGGTACTTTAATGCCTATAACTATGCTCGTTAATCAGACAACCTCCGTTTTATATGCTAAAATATTATTTGAGGTATAATTAAGCTATTATAGGTATTAAAGTGCATAGTATGAAGTTTGGGCACGTTCCGACTAAGTTTCGTCGCGATTCGCACGTTCGGGGGCATTTTTGTAATTTTACACTTTGGGATTTTTTCCCGAAGTATTCACGGAAGTTGTAGCCCTCGGGCCAAGCTTCGCGTGGCCGCGAACGGTGCTCGAATCGGAGTCCGAACGAAGGAAACACGGAGCTTTAATCGAAAAGAATTATAAGGATTCATTAACAATTTAAATAATTCCATCCATGTCCCTTTTCTTCTTTTATAACAAATCCATTAATTTCCTTTGTGTCCCCAAAACGTTTTTAGCAGCAAATGAAGATGGCGATTTGGCCCTAGGCTCGGGTTTTGCTCGGGTTTTGGGTTCGACCGAAATTCGAGCCTTTCGTCCGAAATTGGAGCTTGATTTGGGACCACACAAGTAAATGGGTCTCTTTGGCTTTTTTTGGAGCTTGAGTTTCATGGCTTTGGCCATCTATGGAGTTTTTTGGACATGGATGTGGGTATTGTTTTTTGATGGAGGTTTTTGGCCAAAAATGGTGCAACTCATGGGTCTCGACTAATTCAGCCATGGTGGCATCGGTTAACACATCAATTTGGGTCTTGGATCGTTCTCTCATGGCAGCTCACAAGTTGTTCATCCATGGATGTGGGTTTGTGCGATGTTGATGTTTTCATTTGTGCTGTTACGAATTGGTCTTGGAATTGCAGGCGCGGTCGACCGGCCACGCTCCGGCGGTCGACCGGTAATTTGGATTTTGCCTTTGTGCCGAGACAGTGTTGCTTCCCCTTTTGGCGCGGTCGACAGGTCACCACCCCCGGTCGTCCGGTGATCTGTTTTTGTCCGAAATATCTGTAGCCATTTTTTTTCTATTTTTTTATTTCCTTTTTCCTTTTTCTTTTATCCTTTAAAATGTTACTTATCTCCCTTTTCTATTTCTTTTTCCATTTCTTTTATTTCTTTTTGTAACTTAGTATAAATAGGAGACTTGGTTATTTTTGAAACCATCATGTAATAAATTAGATTTTTAGTTCTCTTCTCTCTTAGAACCTAGGGTTTGATATATTTGGGGATTTTTTGTTGGAGATAACCCCTCTCCTTATTTTTCACCATTAATGTAAGTGTTACTATTCATTATCTCCTTTAAGTTGTATTTGCTTTATTTTTCATGCTTAATTAATTTTCATGCCTAGATAATTTTAGTTGCTAAATTAATTAGTGGTGTGCTTTAATTAATTAGTTAATTTATTTCTGTCATTTAATATGTGTAGGGGCTAATTTAAATTAGGGTGCGATTAATGGAACTCACGTAGGGTTGATTTGTTGCTTCGCTTTGGTGATGGAGATTTACGTATTTATTTCGAGTGCGTTGTCCTAGTTTTTACGCCTAGGAAATTTAACGGTGTATATCATGTATGCGCCGTGTTTACGACCTTGCGTGCGTAATTTCCGGGATATTTGTTGACACCAAAATCTTATTAGTCTTTTATGCGAATTTAGGGGTGTGACAACTCTTAATTTAATTAATTGACGAAACGAGATGCAATCTTAATAATTCGCAGTCCCATGTAACCATTTATACGCGTTAACTCGATTTGAGGAATATTAGTCGCATCCTATAGTTTTTATTCGTTTTGTTAATTTTAGTTTAAATACACTCATGCCTAGTTTATTTTTTAGTTAGAAAAATATCTTTTACACTTTTATTGAGAAGTAATAAATCATTTAAATTCTAGCACTCGTCTCGGTGGATTTTCGATACCCGACTTACCGCTATACTTGTATCGCAAGTGCAGTCATAATTTAGGTTTTTGTATTGAGGAGGTGAAACGAAAACAACGATTAGCGTCTTGACACGCGCTACATTTTCACCCTTGATCAGTATTCCTCTTGGAAAGATAATGAAGAGAAGAAAAGTTCCTTCCTTTTTCGACAAGTCTGATTCTTCTGCTGTGGAGATAAAGAGAAGTAAAAAAGATGTCCCAGTAGAGGGGATAAGGACTGTAGAGATACCCCCTTCTGATGCTACCAAGAAGTTTAGCAATAAGCCCCCTGTGGCCCCAAGCAAGATCGTCAAAAAGCCCCTTGTGGCTCCGACTAAGGCTATTATTGTTTCTCCTCCAAGTTATATAACAGACCAAGACAACATCTTTGGTTGAGAATGTTCCTGCTCCTACGAGGAGGTTAAGGAAAAGTTCTTCTGAGAGACCAGCAGAACCTGTCTCTCAGTCTTTAAATGTTGAAGGTGGTGTCCCTACTTTTATTCCTCCGAGCTCTGCCATGGGCTCGGTGAAGTCTTAAATTATCCCCGAAGTCCAAGGTATCAAAGATTCTCTTTCTCGTGACAAGGTCACTACCTTGGTTGCTCAGCATATTTCCTCTGTAAGTATTACTAGTCTAAGTTTTCACTTTTCAATGCTCTATTCTTATACTGACTCAAATTTATTTCATTTTTCCAGCTGGTAACATGTTTTAACACAATTCTGTAGAAGGATGAAGCCATCAAGTCGTCAATCTCCTCGGGAGGTGTAGAGGAGGCTTTTACTGGGTTAACCTAGTCTCTAAAAGATTCTCGTCAGAAGTATGATGAGGACAAAGTTTCTTGGGAGAAGCAGGTTAAGTCTGTCAAGCAAGAGAGAGGTGGAGTTGTGGAGGCCTCTAAAGATTTGGAGATGAAATTGAGAGAGTTCGAGAAGAAAAATAAAGAGATTGAGGAGAAACTCAAGAATGATGAAGAGCTTGAGAATAAGCTCAAAGTTGTTGAAGAAGAATTTAGGAGGCTTCTCGATGTTGAACGCCAGAAATTGGAGGTGGAGGAGAAACTGAAGGCTGCCGAGAAACTTCTTACTGAGAGGACTTCCTCGAAGAAAGCTAAAAGGAAGAAAGCTGTCAAAAAATCCTTTAGTGTAGGTTGGTATAAGGGTTGGAATAAGTGTTTGGATGCCATGTCCTTACAAATGGAATATGCCAGCCTTAAATATTTTAGGGATGGATGGGTAGCAGCCTTACAAGAGTTGAAAGTTGCTGAAGATTTCGACTTATTTCAGCAACACACTCATAGCCCTCCTCCCTCTTCCGGAGAGGAAGAAGAGGACGAAGCTGCCTCAGAAGAGTCCTCCATGATAATTGGAAATCTAGACCTTTCTGTTCTAGCCATTCAATCGTGCTCCAAGCAACCCCAACCGACCACTAATCTTGCCGAGTAGCTACTCTTGCCTTCCGAGCAACCATCCTCCTCGCCTAAGCCCCCCGAGGAAGTTTTAGGAGACAAAGAAAAGGTGTAGAGTAGTTTGGGTGTTTGTTTTGTTATTTTTGAATGTAATATCCAACTTTGTACTTTCCCATATGATGAAATAAAAATTCAAACTTTTGGTTGTTCATCTTGACTTTTTCTTGCTCTGTCTGCACTCTTATTAATCCTTTTTATCTCTTCTCTTTACTAGTTTATGGCTAGGATGGAGCTTTTGTTAGCTCATGATACAGAATTGATGAAAGAATGCAATGACTACTGTAAGACTGGCCATACAGACCTGAACGAGGCTCAGATCAATGACATCCTTGGTCCAAATACTTCTGAACAAGCAGTCGAGGCTTACCAATATCTGAAGTGCTTTCTCGACTGAGCTGTTGCCAATAATGTGGCATATTATGAGATGATTGAGGATCTCCAAGGAACTACAGAGGAACTCCAGCATCAATACAAAGAGTCCTCTACACTTTTTCACCAAAGGTACGAGAAGAAATATCATCAGTTAAGTGCTGAAAAGGGATATGAAAAATTCGTCGCTGCTTACGAGAAGAAAGAGAGCATTCTAAAGGTTGAGATCGTGGAGAATAGGTAAATTGCTAAACTGTTTGAGCAGAAAATAATGTTTTGCGAGCAAAGATATCCCAACTAAAATCTGCAGTATCTACCTCGGGAGCCTTAGTTCCTGTTAACGATGAAGGTTTCTCCTTCCTGGAGGTGGAGAATTCCAACTTGAGAGATGAATTGGAAACCTTAAAGAGGACTGGACCCTCTACTTCTGCTCGCGGTCGAGGAAGAGCTTCTCGGGGACGAGCAAGGGCTGCTCATATTTCAATTGAAGGGCAAATAATTCAATCAGCCTTAGAGAATCAGTCCTTCCAGTTGATGGCGAAGAATCAAGCATTGCCAGAGATGTCTAAGAAGATTCTGAACCTCAACAAGCAACTTTCTGCACAAAGTTCTGCCTTGGAGAATAAAACAAATCTGGTGAAGAATCTTCATGAGCAGCTAGAGAGGTTGACCTATCAGTTCCATAAACAGCCCAGGGAGTTTTGGATGGATGAATACAACGAAGCTCTCTACCATCTTGATGATCGGATCCAACAATCAAATAATGAGGGTTATAAGCAAGGATGGGTGAATGCGCTGGGGGTGTTAAAGTTGGAACAATGCCACTATTTATGGGATTACTATGACCCCGGACTGCTCGAGTTGCCCGTGCCACCTTTTAAACTTGATATGAGCTGGATTCCTGCTCGGGCAATTCCCCAGTGCTTGATCTCAAAGTATCTCGGTGACTACAGTCTTCATTCTAATTTTGAGATATCTCGACCAGAGCACCTACTTTGATCGTCCTTCTGTGATGAATGTTCGAATGTTGAGAGACATAAACTTCATAAAATCCCCTTATGCCTTAGATGATCCTCCTGCTGGAGTAGAACCTGTTTCAAAGGCAGAGGGAAAAAAACCCAAAGAGTAGGATTTATTTATGTAATGAACTTCATTTATGTAATCTGCAATTTATCACATGTAATTTGTTCTGATTTTAATGAATAAACTTTTAGTTTTCCCTGCAATTTTTATTGTTATTATTTTATAAAACATCTATCTTATTCACTGGTGAATGTGTATGTAAATCTGTAAAAAGACAAAAATGTCCTCTGTTATTTTAAATTGTCGACCAACCGGAGTCGGTGAAAATTCATCGTTGACCAACATGATTTAATGATAATAATTTGCCGACCAACCCGAGTTGGCGATGTTTTGATTCCTGACCAAATGAGGTTGGAGGAGATTTATTTCCCGACCAACCATAGTTGGTGAATTTTATTTACCGACCAATCGTAGTTGGTGGGTTTTTACTTACCGACCAACCGTAGTTGGTGGACCGATCAACCATAGTTGGTGGGTTTTTATTTACCGACCAATCGTAGTTGGTGGACCGACCAACCGTAGTTAGTGGATTTTTGTTTACCGACCAACCGTAGTTGGTGGACCGACCAACCGTAGTTGGTGGGTTTTTATTTATCGACCAGCCGTAGTTGGTGGACCGACCAACTGTAGTTGGTGGGCTTTTATTTACCGACCAATCGTAGTTGGTGGACTGACTAACCGTAGTTGGTGGGTTTTATGCGTAGAGTGTACCAATCGTAGTTGGTGGGTTTTTGTTTACCGACCAACCGTAGTTGGTGGACCGACCAACCGTAGTTGGTGGACCAACCAACCGTAGTTGGTGGGTTTTTATTTACTGACTAACCGTAGTTGGTGGACCGACCAATCGTAGTTGGTGGGTTTTTGCTTACCGACCAACCATGGTTGGTGGACTGACCAACCGTAGTTGTTGGGTTTTTGTTTATCGACCAACCGTAGTTGGTGGGTTTTTATTTACCGACCAACCGTAGTTGGTGGGTTTTTGTTTACCGGCCAACCGTAGTTGGTGGACCGATCAACAGTAGTTGGTGGGTTTTATGCGTAGTGTGTAGCACTAATACTCCAAAAAAAATTCATCAAAAGAGAGAAACTGGGTAAAACTTTTAACACTTTATTCATACTGAAGAAATCTCAATTACATAGAAGTTCCTACTACTGGTAATACTTGCGTAGATGTTCTGCATTCCATGAATTCTTAAATTCTTCTCCTTCCAAGGTTTCAATCCTATAGGTTCCTGGGCAAACAACTTCTGTTACTCTATAGGGTCCATGCGAGTTAGCTTTCAGTTTATTGTGATTTTGAATTACTTTCTTTAGTACATAGTCTCCTTCCTTCAAATCACACTTTTTTGCCCTCTTGTTGTAGAACATAGTTGTTCGTTGTTGGTATGCAGCATTCCTGATTGTTGCTTCTTCCCTAACTTCCTCGAGCATATATTAGTCTAATCTTCTCATCAAGTCACTAATAGGAGAATGGAAATTCAGCACTCTGTGTGTGGGCAGACCCAACTCAGTAGGTATAACTGCTTTACTTCCAAATGACAACATGTATGGAGATTCTCCTGTTGCTGCTCATAGTGTAGTACGATAAGCCCACAGCACAGAATGTAGTTCGTTAATCCAATTTACCTTCGTAACATCCAATCGTTTCTTCAAACCATTCAGCAGCATCCTGTTTTTCACCTCAGTTTGTCCATTGCTCTGAGAATGGCCTGGTGCAGAGTGAGTTTTCAATATGTTTGACTGATGACAATATGCAGCAAACTCTTCGTTGTCAAACTGAGTCCCATGGTCAGTAGTGAATGCATGTGGGAGATCATATCTACAAATAATGTTTTTCCAAATGAAATGATAGACTTTATCGTAGGTCATATCAATGAGGGGTTCAACCTCCACCCATTTGGTAAAGTAATCCACTGCGACTACGAGGTACTTGAATCTTCCCTTTGTAGTTGGGAGTGGCCCAACCAAATCTATCTCCCACATAGAAAATGGCTAAGTGGGATGTGATGGGCGTTAATAATGCCTGGGGAGTTCTTCGGATAAAAGAGAAGCGTTGACATTTTTCACATTTCTTGGCATAGGCTATACAATCAGCCCTCATCGTCGGCCAATAATATCCCTGTGTCATTATTCTTTGCAACAGCGTCCGATCTGCTACATGAGTGCCACAGGACCCTTCATGGACCTCTTCAATCAAATCTTTCACCTCGGAGGGATGCACACATCTTTGCAGACCTGCTATAATTCATAGTCTATATAAAATGTCATTAGTCAATACATAACGAGCAGCTTTAAACTTCAATTTCTTGGCTGCAAGTTTATCAATTGGCAAAATCCCCTCCTCAATATAGGCCCTGATAGGGTCCATCCATGATGGTCCTGAATCGAAGGCAATGAAGTTCATCTCTAGATATTTCTCAATGCTCCGACTAGCTAATATTTCTATTGGGATTATTCTTCGTATCTCGATCTGCGTGGCTGAGGCTAATAGAGCTAAGGCATTTGCTCTTGCATTCTCCAATCTTGGTATTCTAACTAACTGTACTGCATTACAGCTTGATACCATCTCCATTGCTTTCGCATGATATTGGATCATTAATTCTCCTTGTGCTGCATATACTCCCAACATTTGATTTACAATCAGTTGTGAGTCACTGAATGCAACGACCTGCTCTGCTTTCATAGTTTTGGCTAGAATGAGACCCACGATCATAACTTCATATTCAGCCTCATTATTTGAAGCCTTAAATTGAAAACGCAAAGCATACTCCACATCAATCTCATCGGGACTGTTTAAAATAACTCCTGCTCCACTGCCCGTAGTGCAAGAAGAGCCATCTACATATAAATTCCACACAGGTATCTCATTATCAAACTCTTGGTCAGACATAGTTCCTCGGTAGAATATTTGATGCTTCCTCATATCCTCCTCTAGCAGTTGTTACTGCTCGTCGACCATTTTCTCTTGCTCGTCTTCCAACTTAAGTTGGTTGGGATTTAAATTTGATGATCCTGTAACATCCACATGTTGGTCGGTATTCAATTTTTGCCCTTCAAAAGTATCAGGATAGGTGAACTCTGGGATAAAATCTGCCACTGCCTGCCCTTTGAGCGATGATCTAGGCTCATAGACTATATCGTATTCACCCAATTCTACTTCCCAGTACATCAATCTTCATGATTTCTCTGGTTTGTGCAGAGCTTGCCTTAACGGCATATCTGTATACACAACCATAGTATGAGCTTGGAAGTATGGCCTCATTCTTCTACTGGCTTCAATCAGTGCTAGCGCTAATTTTTCCAGCCTTGGATATCTGATTTCTGATCCTCGGAAGGCCTTGCTAGTGTAATAGATTGGTTTTTGCACTTTATATTCCACTCTTATCAACGCGGAGCTCACAGCGTTTTCTAAAACTACCAGATACAAGTATGGTCTTTCTCCCATTATTGGCCTGGACAACCATGGAGGTGCTCCCAGGTATTTCTTCAATTCTTGAAAGGCCTTCTCGCATTCATCATTCCACTCTAAAGTCTTTCGGAGTATTTTGAAGAATGGTAGGCATCTATCAGTTGTTCGTGATACAAACCTATTAAGTGCTGCAACTCGCCTTGTGAGACTTTGTACTTACTTCTTCGTCGTTGGAGATCATAGTCCCAATAGAGCCTTGATCTTTTCAGGGTTTGCTTCAATTCCTCGTTGGTTGACAATATACCCGAGGAACATGCCTTCTCGTACTCCAAATATGCATTTGGTAGGGTTCAACTTCATTTGATATTTATCTAGTTGATAAAAGGTCTGGCCTAAGTTAATTAGATGATCAGCAACTTTCTTGCTTTTCGTCAGCATGTTGTCAACATAAACTTCCATGTTGTAACTGATTTGTTCTGCAAACACCTTGTTCATCAGCTGCTAATATGTTGCACCTGCATTTTTCAATCCAAAAGGTATAACATTATAACAATAAGTTCCCCTAGGGGTAATAAAAGAGGTACTCTCCCTGTCTTCAGGTTTCATTTTAATCTGGTTGTAACCAGAATAAGCATCCATGAAGCTCAACAACTCGTGTCCTGAGGTAGCATCCACTAATTGATCAATTTGGGGCAATGAAAAATGATCCTTTGGGCATGCTTTGTTGAGGTCGATGAAGTCTACACACATCCTCCACTTGTTATTTTTCTTCTTCACCATCACCACATTTGCTAACCAATCTGGATATTTGACATCTTCAATAAAGCAAGCTTTCTGAAGCTTCTCGACCTCCTCTTGTATAGCTTGGTTCTTTTCAGGGATGAACACTCTTCTTCTCTGCTTTACTGGCTTAATTTCCTTGTTCACATTGAGCTCGTGACATAAGAAATTTGGGTCTATCCCTGGCATGTCCTCATGGCTCCATGCAAAAGTTTGTTTTTTGCTTTTTAGGAAGACTATCAATTCCTGTTTTAGTGAGGCATCTAATGAAGAACCTATTTGAGTTGTTCGTTCCGGGTGCTCGTCATCCAGAATGACATTTTTAGTAGCTTCCACCACCTGGCCTTTCACGAGCTACGACTCGTCCCTAGGGTCTAATATTTCAACTTCTGCATCTTCATCCACTTGATATGTAGTAGTCTTTTTCCTAGATTCTTCCAGTTCTTCCTGCTCGGTAGATGAATAGTAGCATCCTCGAGCTACTTTTTGGTCACCCTTCATAATTCCTACTCCAAAGTTAGTTGGAAATTTTAAGCATTGATGTACTGTAGATGGTACTGCTTCGAACTTTTTCAAACATACCCTTCCCATGATGATATTGTAAGCTGATTAGACATTTTTATCCATGACAAAAAAGCGTACTCTTTCAATTCGACAAGAATGCCATGTACCAATAAGCATATCCAACTTGATCGTCCCAAGTGGAAAAACTTTCTTTCCAGTAAAATCGAGGAGGGGCCGATGATATGGCTCCAACTGGGATAGATTTAGGTTCAAACTATCAAAACATGGGTAGAACATAATATCTACCGAGCTGCCATTATCCACCAATACTCGCGAAATCACTACTTCCTTCATCCTCATTTTGATCACCAATGGGTCATCATGAGGATATAATACACCCGCGAGGTCATTTTTTGAGAAACCGATGACTAGTTTATCTTTGTTCACCTTCCTCGGGCGATCGTCTTCAGCTAGATTTATCCGTTGAATATACGAACAAGCTTGAGCCTCATTGAGGTAAGCCTTCCTCTCTGTAGTAAGGTCTCTACCTCCTGCATCTCCACCAGTAATAACATTGCAGTCAAATGATCCAAAATGGATAGAAAATACCTCACGTTCTGGCTGTTTTAGTCTTTTGGGGAGGTCGGGGTCATCTTGATCATCTTCCCGATCTTCTTTATTATTTATCTTCTTTTCTTCTTTTGCTCGACGAGGAGATCTAGACCTCTGCCTTGTTCGACCGCTGCTCCTTCCACCATTTCGGCGATCCACATACTTGTTCAATTTTCCCCGCCTGATGAGCTCTTCAATTTCATTGTGGAGAGTTATGTAGTTTTTAGTCATATGACCATGATCCTTATGGAACTCGTAATATTTAGACTTACCCTCTTGTCAGAATCTGTCTTCATTTTTTCAGGCCAGTTTAACTCCTCTCTATTCTTTATCTCTTCCAGAACGTGGTTTATATCTACCTTCAAAGGAGTATAATTTCCAAATTTCCTCATCTTCTCCAATGCTTGCTTTGCTCTTGACTGCTTGTTACCACCATTGTTCTTCTGTTCTTTCTTCTCAGTTTTATCACCCTCAACCTTGGTTTATTTGATGTCCAAATTTTTCTTCGCAGCCATAGCTTCCTCGGCGTTCATAATTTTGGCTGCTTTTGCCATTATCTCTGCCATGGTTGTAGGCGGATCTTTAGCTAAAGTGTAATACAACTTATTTGGCAGTAATCCACTCATCAGAGCAGTGATTGCTGTCTTCTCCTCGTAGTCAATAACTTCGAGCTTCTCATTATTGAAACGAGATAATCCCTGGTACTCTCACCTGTCTTCTGTCTAAAACTTAACAAGTGTGCTACTCGTTTAACTGGTTTTGGTCCAAAACAAAAGTTCCCAATAAAGAGCTCGGCCAGTTGAAAGAAAGTTGCAATCTTCCCCCGAGGAAGATTGTTGTACCATATTTGGGCAGATCCAGTGAGGGTTCCTGAAAATGCCCTGCATCGCATCTCGTCTGGAACATCGTATATATCAGCAGCTGCCTGGTATTGTTCTATATGGAGAACATGGTCAGTTTTTCCATCATATTTTGGTGTTACTACTGGGGCTTTGAATTTTGATGATGTGGGGAAGTCTACAATTTCTTGTATGAATGGTGTTCCTCGGATAAAAGTCCTTTGTAAAGGATTCCTGGCCTTAGCCATTTCCCCTAACCTGTCTTCCAACCTCTGAATAGATCCCTTCCATGCATCATTTCCTTCCTCGATCCTATTGGTTCGAGCAATTGATCGTGTTGAATTTGCCTCTTCGGATATTTTACGACGAGCAGCTAGTCGTGATTGGGCAGATCCCTCCTTTAAATCAGATGGTCGTTGAGAGTTCCTCAACACAATCCTAAGGGGACTTCTATTCCTCCTAGGACCCAAACGATCAAAGGAGAGACTGTACTTAGTCTTTCAAGAGCACTGGTCCTTTCTGGAGATAGAGTGATGTTTTGTTGAGTGTCTGTAGCTCATATCGAGGAAGTCCGTCCAGACTGATAAGAGGGATCATTGGATCTCTCAGTACGATATGAATCGGTGCGTCCAGACTGAGATTCCTCTAGGAATAATGTTCGCCTAGTTCGCGAAGACGGTAATCGGGTATTTCTCTGGATGCTTCGTTGTCCTGACTAGGCTGACGTTCCACCTTGGATAGTTTGCATGAGTTATCGCATGGTTTCTTGCATGGTCGTCTGGCCTTGGGCCAAATTAGCGATTATACCAACCAGATTTGGACATTTGGGGGAGTAGATGGATTTGGGGGGTTTCCAGCGTTTCGATGGATGGATTCATGATGATCAGCCATGGGTAATGAATTATTTAGGTGAAAGATGATAATTGCAGTCGCTTCCCACAGACGGTGCCAATCTGTTGATGTAAAAAATTAAATTTGATATAATTATTTAATCACATATAAAAATGAATAAAGAAATAATAGACAATGGGTTTTTAAAGTGGTTCAGCCTTGTACGAATGGCCCACGTCCACTGTTTTTGTATTGATGATTGTTTGCCCAGAATACTCGATAATAGCTTTACCAAGAAATTCCGAGTCCCCTGCTAATGAGGAGGTTACAATGTATTTATAGCCTTGAGGCTGTACAAATGAATGGACAATGCATTATTGCTATTAGTCACGTACATCTCTATGATAATAAATGACATTTAATGCACAGTCAATCTTTCTTGATTCTCTTGATTTGGGTGCGCTGTACATTAAGTAGCTCGGACCGTTTAAGCTGCTCGGACCGCCTAAGCTGCTCGGACCGCTTAAGCTGCTCGGACCGCCTAAGTAGCTCGACATGCTCGGAGTTGCTCGGGGCACCTGAGTTCCTCGTGGCTTCTGAGCTGGTCGGTGGACTCGAGTTGCTCGTGGCTTCTTAGTTGCTCGGTGGACTTGAGTTGCTCGTCTGGAGTATCGGTATTTGCCATGTAAGCTGACATGTGTCTTCAAGTGATTGGTCCATGTCAGCAGACTAAATTTAGTATCAACACTTTTTTTACGATAAAAATAGTGTCTGTAAAATAAAATAGTTTTGTAGTCTTTGAAAAGAGTGTTTCAAGAATTTATTTTTTAATATAAAATATAGTTACTTAAATAGTCAAAACAATTTATTTTTGTACAAAATAGTTATTATTTTTATAAAATATTTTTTTGAACAAAAAACATTTTTAAGGAAAAATAAAGGATGTCAAGTAGTAAAAGATGGGAGTATCAGACAATTTAGCCATTAAAATAAGCTACTTATTGGCCAACTAACATAATCTTTCAATTACCAATCATTAATGGGGCAAACCCTATATTGTTGTTATTATTTTTTTAAAAATAATTATTATTTTTGTTGATATATAACATGAATACGATCTAAATACGACATTAACTCGTTAAGACGCGACACAAAACAAAATATTATTTTGTTAACCAAACACAACCTAATAAAAATGCAACACGATATGAGACGTTATGTCACTTTCGATTTGGTCGTATTTGTGTTATCTAATTTAAAAAAATTGATTTCGTGTCGTGTTTTAATTTGGTTTTGTTTGTATTTTGGTAATAAAAATAAGATTTCGTGTTGTATCATTTTTATTTTGAACGTATTCGTTTTAGGTAAGAAAAATAAGATTTTATGTCTTGTCGCATTTTACATGTATCGTGTTCGCATTTAGTACGAAAAATAAAAACTTTATAGCATGACTTGCCATTTTTATTTAGATTTTGTTCATGTTCAATAAATAAGCTATTATTATTACTCCGACTAACTGGGTCTTTTTACCAACAAAAAAAAAGACTAACTGGTCTTTTAACTAGAAATAGACGTTAATGTCATTATTAAAAAAATCATAGTCGAAGTAATTTTAAACATTAATTTTAGCATAATAATCATTGTTTAAAAAAAGGGGCTTATACTAAAAACTCCCTCAAGTAATTTTTAATATACATTTAGTTCAAGATTTTTACTTTGTTCCAAAAAGTCCCTCACCACATAAAAACATTCAAAAAAAGGAGCTCCAGTGAGGATCGCAGGAGCTCCGACAGTGGGAGGGATGGGCTGGGAGGGAGGTGGGGGTGAATGCCGTTAGCACAGACATTTAAAAATAAGAAAATATTAGTTAAATGGGTGGTTTAGACTAAATATGTATTAAAAAAAAATTAGTTTAAGTTGATAGCCAACAATATATATATATATATATATATATATATATATATATATATAATAGTAATAATAATAATAATCCTCCTGTGCGGACTAGTCCGTATTTTAAGAATGCGGACCGGACATGTGTCACCTAACGATACCCCTAGAAATTATCGCATAAATTATAGGTATACTCTCTCTCTTTTATGGAGTCACCATCAGGTGCCACTTATTCGATTTGCATTTCTAAAATACGAATTAATACGCACAAAAACAGGACTCTATATATCTCTGGGAGTTGATGCTGCTGGTGTAGAATTATTCTAATTTTAAAAACTAGGAGATGGTTGTTGAAAAGGTACACATTGAATTCCAATGTTATTTTAACGCAATATTTTTTTAAACAAATCAGACAATCAATTTGGGCTGACATAGTCTTTAAAGGAAAAAACTAGCGTCATCTTGACAAAAAATAATGATATCATGCTGACATAATACTATAATATACAAAAATTATTGAGTTAGTTTTTCCACTTTCACAAGTTACACAATTATTTAAGGGAGTACCAAATTGATCAAAGCAAAAGCCTAAATAATAAATGGAGAAAATACAAAAAACATTAACAATGAATAAAGTTTAAATAGAAACAAATTTCTATAATTAGAATATAACTTTATGAAAAATGAATCACTTTTTCTTAAATTAACTTATAAAAATTGAAAAAAAAAACATTTTTCCTCATTAGTTCCTGCGAGTATGTTATCTAATATGTCCTACATTTCTTTTCCATCGGTCAAAAGAAACAATATTTTTTATCTAATAATTTTATTCAGAAAATATGTAATACGTATTTAGTATATGTATAAATGGGACCAATGAAAAGATGAATTTGAAAAACAAAAAAATAATTTTCAAGCTTTCCCTTAAAAAAACAGATCCGATTGTTTTTCTTAATAAAAAAAAAACTATATTTAAAGACATGTACGAGAGAATTGTTTACTTCCAAATTTACAATAAGACAAATTAAAAATAGTATCATTCTACCAATAATTCAGGAGTAATGTTATGCGTATAAAATAACTTTACAAAATCTTTCCCAAAAATTATATTTTTTTGTGCTCAGAGGGAATTCCATATCACAAAACAATATTTAATAGATAAGTAAATGAATATATGAAATTCACGTTAAATTTCAAAGAGATTTTGAAGGAATTTTTTGTGCTCATACCATAATTCATAATTCAGTAGGTGTCATACCCACTTCATGCAAGCTCGTGGAATCTCAATAATTCAGTGGGTGGGTTTGTGGTGCATATCTTTCATTCAAGATAGGAAAATTGGACAGGGACTCTCATTTTGTGACTCACAAATGAGTTGTCACACAATCATTGGTTGAAGTTATTTTTTTTTAATAAAAATTAAAAATTTGTATTTTTAAATAAACTATTTTTTTAAAACTGTTTTTTTTCAAAAGTATTTTTAATTTTTTATAACTGTTTAAAAAAAAAGATATTTCACTATTTTTTTTAAATAACTTTTATTGAAAATTCGTATTTTCAATAAAAATCATTTTTTTCAAAAATAGTTTGAATGACATGGGTCCACATCAGTGGCACTGACCAATCGCAATAATAATGTGAGTTTGTGTCAACGACACTAACCAATCGCGACGATAATGTGAGTCCGCGCCAGTAGCACAAACCAATCGCGATGATGATGTGGGTCCGCGCCAGGGGCACTAACCAATCACGACAATGATGTGGGTTTGCCCAGCGACGCTAACCAATCCCGACGATGATATGAGTCCGCACTAGCTTTTAAAAAATAGTTTTTCCTATTTTTAATAAAAAAATATTGTTTTTTTAAATAAGAAACTGTTTTTAGAAAATAAAAATATTGTTTTTTTGAAAAAAAATAAGGTTTCACAATGTGAGTCACAATGAGTTGTCATACAACCATTGGCTGATTTTTTTTTTAATAAAAACTTAAAATTTGTATTTTTAATAAAAAATATTTTTTTTAAACTGTTTTTTTTTTTTGAAGAATATTTTATATTTTTTATAGCTGTTTTAAAAAACAAAAAATACATTTCACTACTTTTCTAAAATAATTTATATTGAAAATTTGTATTTTCAAGAAAAATTTTCAAAAATAATTTAAATGCCGTGGGTCCACATCTGCGGCGCTAACCAATCGAGATGATGATGCGGCCAACGGAACTAACCAATCGTGACGATGATGTGAGTCTGCGCCAACGGCACTAACCAATCGCGATGATAATGTGAGTCTGCGCCAGCGGCACTAACCAATCGCGACGATGATGTGAGTCCACGTCAGCGGCACTAACTAATCGCGATAATGATGTGAATTCGCGCCAGCGGCACTAACCAATCCCGATGATGATGTGGGTCCACGCTAGCGCTTAAAAAATAGTTTTTCCTATTTTTAATTAATTTTTTTTTTTGTTTTTAGAAAATAAAAAATTTGTTTTTTTGAAAAAAAAAAGGTTTTAACAATTTTTTAACTGTTTTAACCAATTTGTTTTTCTTTTTATTTATAAAAGTTGTATAATTTTTTTTAACAAAATCTTATTTTAAAAAACAAAACAAAACAAGTTTTACACTTTTGTTTTTGTCCTTTAATGGGGGCAAATGAGAGAGAGTCGGAGAGAGACTTGCAAGAGGTGAAAGATGTGATAATATATAGAAATGATGTAGGCAGATTATCACAGTTGAAAGATGTGATATTTCTAATATATAATCAGCGTCTCTAATATATTTCTTTCCAATATATTTATGGATATATTTATTTATTTTTAAATAATAAAAAATATAATTTTTTCGTCAAAATTTGTATATGCAATTTTCATAATGAGAGAATTATGTATAAAAATAATTAATAAAAAATTCAACTCACAAATAGATAAAATGAAAAGTGGGTGTATGTGAGCATTTTTTGTTGTCCAAATTTTTCTATGCATCTCGCCCATTTTCAAATTGAATTTTTTCATAATTATTTGTAATTATTCTCGTTATTATATAGATCATACATAATGAGATTGATTAAAAAAAATTATTTTACAATTTAAAAAACATATATATTACGTTGGAGAGTGTAGTCTTCAAATATATTTAATAAACGTAAGGATAGGGAGATTCGATTTATGGACATGAATAAATCTAGGGAGACCCAGAAAAAAAAACCAATTTTGAAACCCACTGCATTAAAAGCTTATACCTTATTGTTGTGGGTCGCGCCAGGACATCAAAATGTGCATTAAAAATTTGTACTCATTTTTGTCTTATGTGTGGGTTTTAAAATTGGGTCCCAAAAGTGGGTATCCCTATCAACACTCTATGAACATATTTCGTGAATCAGTGAATAAGACAAAAAAAAATATATATATAAATTTTTAATACATTGATGAATGCTCTGACAAGACCTAAAATAATAAAATATAAATTTTTAATACAATGTATCTATAAAATATATTCTCTCTAACATTTTTCATTTAATAAATATCAAATTTTGTCATTTAATGCAATGTTGAAAGATGGGTTTAGTATTGCTACATGAAACTTTAGCAGACCACTTTCAATTAATGTCTTTATCTCTGATTTCTCGATTTCCGTGTAAATTGTTCCAAGATTATTAGAAGGGAACACGTGAAGACATGTACTTTTAAACTTTTAATAAATTTATGTATACTATAATGACTGAATAAATTTAGAGAGATCCAGAAAAAAACTCATTTCGTAAATTTAGTGCATTAAAAGTTTATACTTTATTATTATGGATCCCGTCAGGACATCAAAATATGCATTAAAAACTTGTATCCATTTTTGTCTTATGCACTGAGTTTAGAAAGTGAGTTTTTTTTCTGAGTCCCCCTAGTGCTACTCATAATGATTGATATAAATCTCTTTATATTTAGGGTAGTGTTATTCGCACTTCCCCAATATCCTTTGGCACTCAAATTCTTTAACTAATATCGAGTATACCCTTTCTCATTGCTACTTACTTTTTATGCTGATAAGAAATTGTCAGATATGCAATTATTATTTTAAATAGTTTTAATTCCAATAAATTTAAAAAAGAAATAATATTTATTTTCTAAAAAATATTTTTTTAATATTTAGTCCAACACATTTAAAAAAATAATTAGTAGTCCCTATAGTGACATTAGCTTGACACATAATTAGCGTCACTATCCGCGTTGAAAAAATATTATTCATGTGTGTATTGATTTGTGTTTGTGTTTGGTAAAAAAAATAAATAAATAAGATTTTGTGTCGTTTCGCTTTAGTTGGATCGTATTCGTGTTAGGTTAAAAAAAAATTGTGTTGTATCATACTTTAATTGGGTTGTATTTTTTTTTGGTAAAAAATTAAAATTTCGTATCGTGTCGTATCGCTTTTACTTGGCCGTATTTGTTTTTGGCAAAAAAATTAAATAAAATTTCTTATTGCGCCACATTTTAAATTGGTTATGTTTGTGTTTTTGTAAGAAAAATACGATTCCGTGGCATGTCGATTTTACTTGTATTGTGTCGAAATATTTTTTTTAACCTAATACAAAACGAACACAATCCAAGTAAAATCGACCTGACACAGTAGCCAACGTCATCTCTTTGATTTTCGAAAATTCTTCCTTGGAAAAATGTCGGCAAGATGAATGTGCGGACATATACTTTGAAGGCTCGTGATTGTGGGACGCATTTTTTATTTTCACTTGCCAAGTTCCATCTCTTTTCTTTTTTCCCCAAATCTGAAATGGACAATTTTTAAGTCGCGATGCGAATGCCCTTTTTCGTTGAACCATCGAAACACTAGTGCCATGATAAGCCTAGTGTTTCGATGGTTATGATTCTCACAACTTATCATGGCACTAGTGTTTCGATGGTTCAACGAAAAGGGGCAACCGCGTCGCGACTTTTTAATTGTCCATTTCAAATTTTGGGAAAAAAAGAAAAGAGATGGAACTTGGCAAGTGGAAATAAAAAATGCCTCCCACAATCACGAGCCTTCAAAGTATATGTCCGCACATTCATCTTGCCGACGTTTTTCCAAGGAAGAATTTTCGAAAATCAAAGAGATGATGTTGGCTACTGTGTCAGGTCGATTTTACTTGGATTGTGTTCGTTTTGTGTTAGGTTAAAAAAAATATTTCAACAATCACTCAAATAAAAGCGACAGAACAAGACACGACATAAAATATATTCTTTTAACTAAAAATGAACACGAAAATGACACGATGGTACGACATGACATGACAATCCAAGATGTTATTTTTTTCAAACAAAAAACGAACCCGATCAAAAAAAATAACACGACATGGTACGGCATGACACACGATGAAATATGTTTTTTACTTATTACGAATACGATCCAAGTAAAAGCGACACAACACAAAATTTAATTTTTAACCAAAAATGAACCCGATCAAAATAAAAATGACATGACATCGTGGTTGATTCGTGCCGCTGACACGAATCCACATCATTTGTTGATTGTGGGTCCGCGTCAGTGCCATTAATCAATCGTGAATCTAACACATCAAATTAAACAGTTATTTATTAAAATTAAATAAAATCATAACTAAAAAATATTATGTTTATTGACATAATATCAACGATTGATTAGTGTCGTTGGCTAGGACCCACATTTTCGGACCCACGTCATTTGTTGAATGTGGATCCACACCAGTGGCATATTAGTAAACATAGTTTTTTTATTTAAGAAAAACTATTTTTTTTATTTTAATTTTAATAAAAAAACTATTTAATTTTATGTCTTAAATTCAATATTGATTTGTACCGATGTCGCGGACCCACAAATAGAAAATGATGTGCTCCGGGAATGTGGGTACGCGTCAGCGGCACTAATCAATTGCGATATTATGTCAATTAATATAGTTTTTTTATTTATGAAAAAAAATTAATTTTAATTTTAATAAAAAACTATTTAATTTTAATAAAAAAAAAAACTGTTTAATTTGATGTGTTAGATTTACGATTGGTTAGTGACGCTGACGCGGACCCACATTCAACAAATGATGTGGCTCCGCGCCTGCGGCACTAATCAATGGGGATATCATGTCAATAAACATAAATTTTTTAGTTACGAAAAAAATATTTTTTTAATTTTAATTTTAATAAAAACTGTTTACTTTTAATTAAAAAATGTATTTTCTTTTAATTATAAAATAAAAGAATAAGAAACTTATATAAAAAAAAGATAAAGATGCTAATGAGCATGCAAAATTTCTTCACAGTGCCTCCACTTCATATAAGACATAATAAGGGTAAAAGAGTCATTAGATTAATTTTGGAAGTGTCTTAGAACTTTAATGGAGTGGGAATAGCTGTAACCTATATTTATTAATATTAATGCAAAATGTCGCTATTCCCGTTGTTGATACCAAAATTAATATGCTGATATAGACGAATCGCAAGAAGACGCGTGTCGATCTACGTGGCACAATAGCAACGAGGAAGTCTATTTCCCCGACCAAGTCAGACTCACTCTGAGCAACAAGTATACTCCGAGGAACTCCAGCTCACCGAGGAACTCCAACACTCCGAGGAACTCTAACGCTCCGAGGAACTCTTGAACGACGAGCAACTAAGGCGGTCCGAACTGCATCTCGACCACAGTATTGATTGTCAGATAATCAACAGTTCAACTATTCATTGAATACTTATCATCTTGACGCACACGCTTAAAGAGCATTAAATGAATTACCCTTTCATATGTATATCATTTAATGTATCACCATTTCATGTACAACCTAAGGGCTATAAATACCTTGTATCACCCTCATTCAAGGGGATCGAAATTTCTTGATAGAACTTGTAATCGAGAACTCCCAAACACTCAGCAATAACATAACAGTGGACGTAGGCCATTCATATAAGGCTGAACCACTTTAAAAATATTTTGTCTCATTTATTTATCTGTGATTGAATTATTAGAGTAATCTAATTTTTTACATCAACAGATTGGCGCCAACTGTGGGAAACGACTATTATTATCGTTTTTCACCAAAAATCATTCATCATCAATGGCAGATAATCCAGAATCCAGCAATCGAAATGCTGGAAATGCTGGAAATCATCCAAATCCCTCTGCGCCTCCAGATCTGGCTGGAATTATGACGAATCTGGCTCAAGGACAAACCGCCATGCAAGAGACGATGCGGCAACTCATACAAACCCTTCATAGCGTTGCACCTGCACATTCGGGACAATGAAGTGGTCAAAGGCAAACCTATTTACTTTCTTCACGATCCAGGCGTACAGATGCGTATCGTAATGAGGAATCTGATGACTTCTCTTATCAACCTGGGCGAACTTCGTCAATACGCATTACTGATATTGAACAACGTATCACTCTCTCTCCAGAGAGACCCAGTGCTTTGGAAAGACTGAGTAGGGTGTCTCCTTTCAGTCGATTAGGCCCTAGGAGGAATAGGAGCCCACCTAAGACCATGTCGAGGAGTTTTCGACAACCATCAGATCTAAGGGAAGGATTAGCACAATCACGACCGGTTGCTCGTCAAGATAGATCTTAGGAGGCCACATCAGAACAATCGATTGCTCGAACCAATAAACCCGAGGAAGGAAATGATGCGTGGAAAGGTTCCATTCAGCGGTTGGAGGATAGGTTGGGAGAAATGGCTAAGGCAAAGAACCCTTTACAACGAACTTTCGTTCAAGGGACACCTTTTGTCAAGGCTATTGTGGATTTTCCTACACCGTCAAAGTTTAAAGCACCCGTAGTAACCCCCAAATATGATGGAAAGACATATCATGTTCTTCACATAAAGCAATATCAAGCTGTTGCCGACATCTATGCTGTCCCTGACGAGATGAGATGCAGAGCATTCTCAGGGACTCTTACTGGATCTGCCGAGATATGGTACAACAATCTTCCTCGGGGTAAGATTTCAACTTTCTTTCAGTTAGCCGAGTTGTTCATTGGCAATTTCTGTTTTGGAGCAAAGCCAGTAAAAAGAGTAGCACACTTGTTAAGTGTTAGACAAAAATCTGGTGAGAGTACTAGAGATTACATAACTCGTTTTAATAACGAGAAGCTGGAGGTCATAGATTATGAAGAAAAGACAACAATCACTGCTTTGATATTACACTTTAGCCAAAGATCCACCGACAACTATGTCAAAGTTGATGACAAAAGCGGCCAAAATCATGAATGCCGAGGAGGCTATGGTTGCAAAGAAGAATATGGATAAAGAGACCAAGGTGGAAGTCGACAAATCTAAGAAGAAAGAGCATAAAGGCAATGGCGGTGACAAGCATTCCAAGAATAGTAGGTCGTCATGGGAAGTCCTAAAAAAATTCGATAATTATACTCCTTTGAAAATGGGTATTAATCATGTCTTGGAAGAAATCAAGAATAGCGAGGAGGTAAAGTGGCCGAAGAAACTGAGGTCGGACCCTGATACGAGGAATAGGGATAAATATTGCAAATTCCATAAGGATCATGGCCATATGACCAAAAATTGCATAGCTCTTCAGAACGAGATTGAAACACTCATCCGAAGAGGAAAGCTAGCAAAGTATGTTGATCGGGGAGGTGAAAGAAGAAATAAGGACTGAACTAGAGAGAGGTCTAGATCTCCTCGTCGAGCAGAGGAGAAAAAGAAGAGAAACCATGAAGATGATCCAGATGATGACCCCGACCTTCCCAAGAAACCAAGGCAGCGAGAACGAGAGGTATTTTCCATACGTTTTGGATCATTTGATTGTAATGTTATTACATGAGGAGATGCAGGAGGAGGAGACCTTACTGCAGAAAGAAAGGCTTACCTTGGAGAGGCTCAAGCTTGCTCATATATTCAGCGAATAAATTTGGCTGAGGAAGATCGCCCGATGAAGGTAAATAAAGAGAAGCTGGTCATTGGCTTTTCAAAAAACGACCTGGCAGGTGTTCTTTACCCTCACGACGACCCTTTGGTGATCAAAATGAGGATGAAAGAAGTAGTGATTTCAAGGGTTCTGGTAGATAATGGTAGTTCGGCAGACATCATGTACTACTCATGCTTTGACAGTTTAAATTTGAAATTATCTCAATTGGAACCTTATCACAGACCCTTTCTGGGTTTTGCTGGCGAGAAAGTTTTTCCACTTGGGACGATCAAGTTGGATATATTCATTGGAACTTGGCCTTCTTTTCGAACAGAAATAATACGATTCTTTGTGATGGATAAGAATGTGCAATCAGCTTACAACATCATCATGGGAAGAGTTGGTTTGAAGAAGTTCGAAGTAGTTCCATCTACAGTACATCAATGCTTAAAATTCCCAACAAATTTCGGAGTGGGAGTTGTGAAGGTGATCAAAAAGTAGCTCGGGAATGCTATTATTCATCTGCCGAGCAAGAGGAGTTTGAAGAATCAAGGAAAAAGACTACTACCTACCAAGTGGAGGAAGGTACATAAATCGAAACACTCGATCCTAGAGATAAATCCCAACTTGTAAAAGGACAGGTCGTGGAATCTACAGAAAATGTTATTCTGGACGACGAGCACCCTGAACGAGTAACCCAGATAGGTTCGTCGTTGGATGCTATAATAAAACAGGAGTTGATAACTTTCTTGAGAAACAGGAAGAAAACTTTTGCGTGGAGTCATGAAGACATGCCAGGAATAGATCCAAACTTCTTATGTCACGAGCTCAATGTAAATAAGGAGATCAAGCCTGTAAAGCAAAGAACAAAAGTATTTAGTCCTGAGAAGAATCAAGTTATACAAGAGGAGGTCGAGAAGCTCCAGAAAAGCCCAATTCATTGAAGATGTGAAGTATCCAGATTGGTTGGCAAATGTGGTGATGGTGAAGAAGAAAAACAATAAATGGAGAATGTGTGTTGATTTCACCGATCTCAACAAGGCGTGCCCAAAGGATCATTTTCCATTGCCCAGAATTGATCAACTAGTGGATGCTACCTCGGGACACGAGCTGCTCAGCTTCATGGATGCTTATTCTAACTACAACCATATCAAAATGAAACCTGAAGAAAGGGAAAGTACTTCTTTTATTACCCCTAGGGGAACTTATTGTTATAATGTTATGCCTTTTGGTTTGAAAAATGCAGGAGCGACATACCAGCGGATGATGAACAAGGTTTTTGCCGAACAAATCAGTTGCAATATGGAAGTCTATGTCGATGACATGCTAACAAAGAGCAAGAAAGCTGCTGATCATCTAGTTGACTTAGGTCAGACCTTTGATCAACTGGATAAATATCAAATGAAACTCAACCCGACGAAGTGGACATTTGGAGTACGAGAAGGAATGTTCCTCGGGTACATCGTCAACCAACGAGGCATTGAGGCGAATCCAGAAAAGATCAAAGCTCTTTTAGGGTTGCGATATCCAACGACGAAGAAAGAGATGCAGAGTCTTACAGGACGAGTTGCAGCGCTCAACAGATTTGTATCCCGAGCAACGGATAGATGCCTTCCATTCTTCAAAACACTTCGAAAAACTTTCGAGTGGAATGATGAATGTGAAAAAGCCTTTCAAGACTTGAAAAAATATTTGGGAGACCCTCCACTGTTGTCCAGACCAGTAACGGGAGAAAAGTTATACTTGTACCTAGCGGTATCAAAGAATGCAGTCAGCTCGGCATTGATCAGATTGGAGAATGGAGTCCAGAAGCCAATTTATTACACAAGTAAGGCATTCCGAGGTGCAGAGATCAGGTACCCAAAGCTGAAAAAATTGGCATTGGCATTAATTGAAGCAAGTAGAAGAATGAGGCCATATTTCCAGGACCATACCATCGTCGTGTATACCGACATGCCATTGAGACAAGCCCTTCATAAGCCAAAAAAATCAGGGAGACTGATGTATTGGGCAATAGAGCTCGGTGAATATGATATTGTGTATGAACCCAAATCATCATTAAAAGGGCAGGCTATAGTAGACTTTATAGGAGAGTTTACATATCCTGATACCCCGAGGAACAAAAGTTGCTCGCTGACCAACCTATGGATATTACAGGATCAACAGACTTAAGTCCAGATCAACTCCGGTTGGTAAAAGGGCTTGTGGATGTAGAAAGATCATCAAATTCAAACCCAGACCAACTCCGGTTGGTAAAAGGGCGAGAAGAGATGGTCGATGAAGAGCGAAAAATACCAGGGGAGGATGAAAGGAAACAACAGATATTTCACTGAGGAACTCTGTCAGATAAGAAATTTGAAAACGAGTTACCTACATGGAGATTATATGTAGATAGGTCATCTTGCACAACAGGTTGTGGGGTAGGAATTGTTTTGAAAACCCCAAACGAGATTGAATTGGAATATGCCCTGCGATTCCAATTAAAAGCTTCCAATAATGAGGCTGAGTATGAGGCCATGATAGCAGGTCTTAATTTAGCAAAGATTATGGAAGCGCAACAAGTGATGGTATTCAGTGATTCTCAATTAATTGTGAATCAGATGATGGGAATATATGCAGTTAAAGGAGAATTAATGGTCAAGTATCATGCAAAGGTGATGGAGTTGTTGGCAGAATTTGACGCCATTCAGTTGATCAGAATACCAAGAATGGAAAATGCACAAGCAGACACACTGGCCCGACTAGCATCAGCTACTCGTACCGAGATGTGAAGAACGATACCAATTGAGGTGTTAGAAATTCGAAGCATAGATGAAGACCTGACGATGAATATGATTACTCTTGATTTAGGACCATCTTAGATGGATCCCATCAGGGCATATATTGAGGAAGGAGAATTACCAGAGGATAATCTCGCTGCCAAGCAATTGAAGTATAAAGTTGCTCGGTATGTACTAATTAATGGTGTTTTGTATAGACGAGGAATTATGGCAGGTTTGCAAAGATGTGTACATCCCTCCGAGGTGAAAAAATTGATTGAAGAGATCCATGAAGGGTCCTATGGAGCCCATGTAGCAGGTCGGACACTTTTGCAAAGGGTGATGACGTAGGGGTATTACTGGCCAACGATGAGGGCTGATTGTATAGCCTATGCTAAGAAATGTGATAAGTGCCAACGTTTTTCCTCCATCCGACGAACTCCACAAGCATTGTTGACACCCATAACTTCTCCTTAGCCATTTTCCATGTGGGGAATTGTTTTGGTTGGACCACTGCCAACAACCCGAGGAAGATTCAAGTACCTCGTCGTTGCAGTGGATTATTTTACTAAGTGGGTAGAAGCTGAGCCACTTATTGATATGACATACGAGAAGGTATACCAGTTCATTTGGAAGAACATAATCTGTCGATATGGTCTCCCTCATGCCTTCATCACAGACCATGGAACGCAATTCGATAACGAGAAGTTTGCTGCCTATTGTCGTCAATCAAACATTTTGAAGACTCATTCAGCACCAGGTCATCCTCAAAGCAATGGACAGACTGAAGTGACGAACAGAACATTACTAAATGGTTTGAAGAAGAGGCTAAGTGAAGCTAAAGCTAATTGGATTAATGAACTACAGTCAGTATTGTGGGCTTACCGAACAACTCCCCGAGCAGCAACTGGAGAATCACCATATATGCTGGCGTTTCGAAGTGAGGCTGTAATACCTGCCGAGTTGGGTCTTCCAACACACAGAGTGCTAAATTTCAATTCCCCAGTCAGCGACTTATTGAGAAGATTGGATTTGGATATGCTCGAGGAGGTTAGAGAAGAGGCATCCATTAGGAATGCTGCTTACCAACAACGAACAACTCTGTTCTACAACAAGAGGGTGAAGAAATGCGACTTACAAGAAGGAGATTACGTGCTAAAGAAGGTCATTTAGAAGCACAATAAGTTGGAAGCAAACTGGCATGGACCTTACCGAGTTACAGAAGTTGTTCGACCAGGAACTTACCGAATAGCGACTCTAGAAGGAGAAGAATTTAAGAATGCATGGAATGCTGAACACCTACGCAAGTATTATCAGTGATGTAAAATGTAAAGCAATTCCATCAATATGAATAAAACGATGATGTTTCGATATCCTCCTTCTTTTATTGAAATTTTTCGGGGAATACTAGTGTGAAAACTATGCTGTTCAGTAAGAAAAGCAACACTGATAGTTCAAACCCAGATCAACTCCAGTTGGTAAAAGGCCGAGAACAAACTATACTCCTTTGGTTAGGAGGCGTACACTAGCTCAGACCAACTCCGGTTGGTAAAAGAGCGAGAACACGATAGTTCGAACCCAGACCAACTCCGGTTGGTAAAAAGGCAAAAACACCCCATACTCCTTTGGTTAGGAGGCATACATTAGCTCAGACTAACTCCGGTTGGTAAAAGAGTTAATAGAAATGATAGTTCGAACTCAGACCAATTCCGGTTGGTAAAAGAGCGAGAACACGATAGTTCGAACTCAGACCAACTCCGATTGGTAAAAGAGCGAGAACACGAGACTCCTAAAAATGCCAACGTGTTTGGTTAGAAAACAAGATATGCTCTTAAATGCGAACTTATGTTGGTCGGGAGGTAAGTTTATTACATAAAAGTTCCTCGAAGAACAAAATATTCCAAACTGAATCAAGTATGGTTGGTCGGAGATAAAAATCCACTAACTGTAGTTGGTGGACGAGGAGAAAATATTTTAAACAGTACCAAGTATAGCTGGTTAGGGATAAAAACCCATTAACTATAAATGGTCGACGAGCACAATTTAACAACCTTGGTTGGTTGGAAGAAATTTTAAATATTTTTATACTCATTACTTTATTATTAAGTGATCGAGCAACATTACTAATACTTGTAATTTTTTATTACTAAGTTGGTCGATGAACCACACAATATTGTTATGCAAGTACAAATATAAAGTGTTTGACAAATACGAGAGCAATACAAATTTGTAAACAAAAATGAAATTCTTTCATTAAAGTCAAAATGAATTACACAAGTTTATTACATTGATATTAAATTGTGTATTAATTATTACATCAGAATTTCCTATTCTATTGGCTTTTTTCCTTCAGCTTTCGATATAGGCTCCTCGCCAGCAGGAGGATCTTCCAGGCAAAGGGGAGAATTAATGAAGTTAAGATCTCGCAGCATTCTAACGTTTACTATTGAAGGTGTATCCAGTAAATGCTCCGGACGAGATAATTTAACCTGCGAATGAAGGGCATAGTCACCAAGATACTGGGAGATCAAACAACGAGGGATGGCCCGAGCAGGGATCCAACTCATATCAAGCTTGAATGGTGGATTTGGTAGATCGAGCAATCCAGGAGCATGATAATTCCATAAATAATGGCCCTGCTCTAGTTTTAATACACCCAGGGCATTCAACCATCCCTGTTTATAACCTTAATTATTGGCGTTTTCAATGCGAGCATCCAAGTGACAAAGGGCCTCATTGTAGCCTGCCATCCAGAACTCACGAGGTTGTTTGTGGAATTGGAAAGTTATTCTCTCTAACTTCTCGTGAAGGTTTCTGGAAAAAACATCCTTATTATCCAGAGCAGACTTTTTCGAAGCAAGTTGATCTTCTAGAGTTTGGATTTTCTTGGACATTTCAGACATAACCCAATCTTTTTCATTCAATTGGAACGCCTGAGTTTCCAATGTTGATTGAGTACGAGCTTCTTCAACAGTACGACGAAGACCTCTTGGTCTTCCCCGAGCAGGTTGAATACTTTGTTCCTCGTCAACATTCTGAGCAACTCTTCCTCGTCCACGAGAGCCTCTTCCTCGTCCCCGAATAGCAGTGGAAGGCCCAACTCTTCTCAAAGCCTCTAATTCTTGCCTCAATTTGGCATTCTCAACCTCTAAAAATGAGAATCCTTCATCGGTTACCGGTACCAAGGCAGTGGAAGATGAAGCTGCAGACTTATACTGTGCCAACTCTTTCTGCAAATTGTTATTCTCTTGCTCCAGTAGCTCGGCGATCTGTCTGCATGCTTCGACTTCACCCTTTAGGGTTCTCTCTCTCACTTCATAGCCAGCAAGCATCTTGTTATAACCTGTTTCAGCACTAAGTTGTTTGAGTTTCTTCTCATACTCTTCATGCAAAAGAAATGAAGACTCTTTATACTGCTGCTGAAGTTCATCGAGAGTACCTTGCAAATCTTCAATCATTTTGTAATAAGACACATTGTTGGCTACAGCACGATCAATAAGACATTTCAAATATTGATATGCCTCCACTGCTTGGTCTGAAGCATCATGACCAAGGATATCATCAATTTCTGATGCACTCAAGTCAGTATGGCCAGCTTTAAAATATTCATGGCATTGCTGCATCAGTTTTGTATCAGTAGCAGACAGCAATTCCATTCTAGCCATAAACTAATAAAGAAGAGAAGGCAAGAGTTAATAAAAAAACAGACAGAGCATCAACAATGTAGAGGAACAAAAAAGGTAATTTTATTACATCATCAAAAGGAGTACAACGTTCAGAATACAGAGTACAAGTAAAAGAAAAATAGAAAGAGAATACCGAACAACTTCACACCTTTTCCTTGTATCCCAAGACTTTCTCGGGAGGCTGGGACGAGGAGCTTGGTTGCTCAGTGGGAACAATGAGTTGGTTGGCAGAAGTTGGGACTTGTTCAGGAGGAACAGGCAAAGATGAAATCTCCTTGGTGGCTGTCTGATTGGGTTGTGGAGAAAGGACTTGATCACCCACTGTCATTGAAGACTCCTCGGATACAGCTTCGTCTTCATCCTCATCTTCAATTCTAGGAGGAGGACCGGGAAGATGTTGTTGAAATAGCTCAGAGTCCTCGCTCACCTTCAATTCTTACAGGGCAGCAACCCAACCATATCGAAAGTATTTCAAACTCCCATATTGCACCTGGGTCGTCATTGCTGCTACCCCCTGTCCCATCCTTTATACCAACCGGTACGAAAAGATTTTTTCACAGCCACTTTTCTCTTCATTTTCTCCGAGGAGAGATTCTCGGATAGAAGATCCTCAGAGGCTTTAACTTGGCCTCCACCTCCTCCTTCTAGAGATTTACTTATCGCAGAAGGATTAGCTCTTCCTCAGCCGATTTCAACTTATTTTCAAGCTCCCCAATGCTTGTGAGCTTCTCGGCATATTTTTTATTCTCTCTCTCCAAGTCTTTCAACTTATTTCCCAAATGCACCTTCTCTGCCTCAGATGCAGCCAACTTCTTCTCCCATTCACCCCTATCCTCATCATACTTTTGACGAGAATCCTTCAAAGATTGGGCCAAACCCTGAAAAGCATCCTCTACTCCAGACGAGGAGCTAGAAGCCTTGATTGCTTCATCTTTCTTCACTATGGTGTTAAAACAACTCACCAGCTAAAAAAGAAGGTAATGATAAGTCAGTACCGAGATACATATATTGACTGAAAGAAAGAAAAATTCAGGATAAGAGAAAACTTACTGAAGCAATGTGACGAGTAGCTAGGGATGTCAGCATATCCCTAGACATATTTTCTTCAATTCCTTGGACTTTAGGAAAAGTCCAAGTCTTTACCGAGCTCATTGCAGAACTCGGGGGAATAATAGTTGGAACTCCAGCTCCACTAGCTTGGAGCTGGGGAATGGTTTCAGAAAAACTGACCGAGGAGTATTTCTTCAGTCTCCTCGGTGGCACTTCAACAGTTTCAACCAAAGAAGAGCTTTTGGTTGGGGAAATGGTGATCACTTCCACAAGTGCATCCTTTTTACTAGGAGCCACTGGGGGCTTCTCGGCAGCCTTCTGAAGAGCAGCAGAAGGGGCAGCATCTACTTTCTTTGTCCCCTTTGGGACATCATTCTTGTTTCTCTTTCCATCACCAGCAGAGGAAGTCTCCTCGAAGATAGCAGGAACTCTTCTTTTGCCCATTTTTTGAGTTAGAGGAATGTGAGATTCTGGTGAAGAATCCTCAGAAGCTGGCAATGGTTCACTAATGCTGACCACGGGACGAGCAGTAAAGGATGATGTATAGCTCCTGTATTGCAACAAGTATGAAGCAGACCTGACGTGATCTTCTGCAACTTTCTGATGTAAACTCCAGATATGTTTCAAATGCTTTATATTAACTTCTGATTCTTTGGGAGTTTTTCTCTTGCTGTCAACTGCAAACAAAAACATATTGAAACGTCAATCATGCATTTATTCAAACATAATGAAATCACAATTTCAGAAATAAAATAAGATGAAAATAACCTATCCCATTGCCATATGGAGGGCATTTGGGACCTTCATATACTTCGTCACCAACCAAAGGGGCATGTTGCCAATTTTTGATAACTACCCCATATTCAAAATAATCCCTATTAGCATCAGGGAGATTGACTACTAAATCCCTATTCAAAAATCTAGTTTTTAAATAATAAACATTGTCTAGAACAGCCCATCTGTAACAGTACATAATCTCAGGAATTCCTATACAGGTTCCATGAGTTTGATTTAACCTATACACTCCATTAACTATCCTCCATGTGTTGGGGGCTATTTTTGCAGGGACAACATCAAAATACTGACAGAACTCTAAGCCCAAAGGGTTTGGTGGAAAAGAAAATCCACATTCAGCAATAAAGAGGCTGGGGAACCAGTGTCCCTCAGCCAAACGAAAATAATTTGAAGGTTCAGAAAGATCCTCCAAAGTTACCCAAGATGGAATGGAAAAATCGGAACGAAATTTCTCAAGAGATTCAATAACATAAACCATGGTGAATAAAAGAAGAAGGAACAAGATCTTACAAGAAAAAGGGAGATCTGTTGACAACGAACGAAGACAAGGATGAACACACAAGAGAAATAAAGACTATGGAAAACTCGAAAGCAGAAATTGGAAAAAGGTAGAAGACGGTGATATTTTGTATGAAGTTTAAATACTTTGTCTTGGGAAACGGCAAAAGAAATGATTACAAAAAGGAAGCTATTACGCTACCGGCGACTAAAAGGACAAAAATTCCACGAAGATCGAAGCGCTTATAAAAATGCAAAAAGGCGGATTCTGCGAATTTGGAAGGAAATTCAAATATGGAGAAATGTTCCTAAAGACCAGGAAGATCATTTAATATTGCCTTATACCGAGAAAGAATGTTCCATACTCCTCAAAGTTCATAATATGAAACATTGGGGGCTTCTGTTGATACCAAAATTAGTATGATGATATAGACGAATCACAAGAAGACGCGTGTCGATCTATGTGGCACAATAGCAACGAGGAAGTCTATTTCCCCAACCAAGTTAGACTCACTCCGAGCAACAAGTATACTCCGAGGAACTCCAGCTCACCGAGGAACTCCAACACTCCGAGGAACTCTAACGCTCCGAGGAACTCTTGAACGACGAGAAACTAAGGCGGTCCGAACTGCATCTCGACCACAGTATTGATTGCCAGATAATCAACAGTTCAACTATTCATTGAATACTTATCATCTTGACGCACACGCTTAAAGAGCATTAAATGAATTACCCTTTCATATGTATATCATTTAATGTATCACCCTTTCATGTACAACCTAAGGGCTATAAATACCTTGTATCACCCTCATTCAAGGGGACCGAAATTTCTTGATAGAACTTGTAATCGAGAACTCCCAAACACTTAGCAATAACATAATAGTGGACGTAGGCCATTCATATAAGGCTGAACCACTTTAAAAATATTTTGTCTCATTTATTTAACTGTGATTGAATTATTAGAGTAATCTAATTTTTTACATCAACACCCGTCAAACATTTTAAATGACCACACAATCTTTTAGAATAAGTCCATTTGCATACTAAGTCTTCCCCCATTATAGCACCTGTTTAGAATACGTCTGCACCATTATAGCTACTGCTTAGAATTAGTCTTATGTGACTACCAAGTCTTCCAATATTATAGCTTCCAGTAACTGTTTCCATAACAGAAGTGTACTATATATCTGAACATCTATACGAACTGTATGAGTGTGCTGAATTGAATACCAAAAATATATTTCATCATTCTTTGTGTTTGATTATTCCTTAACTTCAAGCCTTCTTCCTTTTTTGCCTAAACTTTTTACAAATCTCCTATTTGAATCAAAACTATACTTAGTTAAAATAATAATAATAATTATTATTATTTCACATATTCAAGCATACTTCCTCCCTTCACAACTCTGTTACTTTATGTATATATATTCAACTTAATATATATTAACAATTGCATTAATATGTTTTAATAATATAAATTTGAACTCGACACAAAAAAATCGAAATTAAAACACAATACGAAATGAAATTTTATTTTCTATCAGACATGAATACAATCCAAATGACAGAAGACACTACAAGAAATTTATTGTATTTTAACTAATAAGAATATAATCCAAATAAAAAAACACAACATGAAAGCTTTTTTTACCTAAACACAGATATGATTGCATTAAAATTACACGACCTAAATAAAAATGACCTATCACGAAATTTTATTTATTTTTATCTAGTACGAACACTAACCAAATAAAAGCAACATGGCACGAAATATTTTATTATATATATATATAATACACGGACACAGAATAATGAAAATAGAATACGAAGTGACATTTTATTTTTTATCTAATACAAAGACGACCCGAAAAAAAGCAACCCAAGATGAAAGCTTTATTTTTACCAAACAAAAACACAGTTTAATTGAAAATACACAACCCAGCTCAAATAAAAGGTGACACGACAAGGAAATATTACTTTTTTTTTATCGAATATGGATATGACCCAAATAAAAGCGCGTGAAACTTCTTGTGTCAATCTTTTAGAGTACACCACTCTTAATTAATGCGTTTTCTTTGTCTTCTTTTTGGGGAAGTGTATCACACATATCAATAGAATAACTTTCAGTTTGTTGACACTGGCATGGATATCCCTATATCATTATCTAGAAGTTGGTAAAAAATCATTGAATTTTATTATAATTCACATGAGAATGCATATTTTTTAAAATTTTCAAAAACTTTATGTGTATTACATTAATTCATATACCTAAATATACATAACTATTAATTTAGATATAATTACATTTATGAATATATAGAGAGTTACACAGATGAATACATAGACAACTACACTTATTAATGTTAATATAGTTACACTTAGTTACTTGGTACGAGGAACGTTTGATTGCATAACTGCAATTGTATATATATAAATAAGTGTAGTTATATTATTATACTTTTGAACTTTTGGTTAATTAATTAAAAAAAATGGATTTAAGGTAACAACAAAATAATTGCTTATAGTGATCATATATAACAGATATTCAAGAAACTTAGTTAATACGCCTATTTTTATGGGTACATAAAACTAGTGTTTTCCATGAAAACCCAAAATATCAAACTAATAATAATATACATATGATAAAGTATCCATATAGTAACTATTATTTACATTGATGTACATATATTGTAATGATAGATATTATTATTACTATTATTATTATTATTATTATTATTATTATTATTATTATTATTATTATTATTATTATTATTATTATTATTATTATTATTATTATTATTATTATTACTACTATTATTATTATCATCATATGAATAATAATTAATATCTTTAATCATTTATTTTTCGTTCTTCTTTTGTTTATTCTAATAACTTCGTAAGATTTAAAATTTATTTTAACCATCCTAGTTATGCTACCCATCTTAACTAGTATCTCACAAAACTTCCAAGTCACCATACGTTATCTTGTAACTCACGTATATAAAATATTCTAAGCATTCGCCCAAGCTTATACATTATAATTTATCGCTTCTCATATAACTATTCATTTTAAATAACCTTCACTAGTTATTACCCCATTCACATTTTAGGGTTATTGTAGCATATATAATATTCTTATCTTATACAAGTATATCACATATATTTTATTCCGGATTTTACACTCCCAGATAGTCCAGAAATTTACTCACACTTCTTTCCTTATTTTAGTCCACACACACACACACACACACACACACACACACACACACACACACACACACATATATATATATAAATATATATATATATATATATATATATCACACACTATATAAGTATATGAACCATCCCTCAATGCTATAACTCAATGGATGCAATCTCTAGAATGCTATCATCCTCTAGGGAATTTCTGACACATTCTCCCGGGCAGTCAGGTCGGAATCTCACACCGAACCCTAAATAAAATACAAACATAGGGGAAGCAATCATAGTTCCTCACCTGAAAGTGAGACCGAATCATACCCAAGATATCCCACCCAATATAAAATCACATTGTATAATAATTGGATGACTATGACCTGGGGCTATACTAAACTTGCTCCTCATGCCAGGGGATTCACCCACATCGCGTAACTTTCCATGATAGCACTAGCGGGGTATGCTTCATGTAAATATATCATTTACACACTGATATATTCGTAAATATATCATATATACTCTCTCTCTCTCTCTCTATATATATATATATATATATATATATATATATATATATATATATATATATATATATAAGTATATTTACCCTCCCTCAGAGCTATAACTCAATGGATGAAATCTCTAGAATGCTATTATCCTCAAGGGAATTCTTGCACATTCTCCCTGGCAGCCAGGTTGGAATCTCACACCGAACCCTAAATCAAACACAAACGTAGGGGAAGCGGTCATAGTTCCTCACCTGAAAGTGAGACCGAATCATACCCAAGATGTCTCACCCAGAATAAAGTCACACTGTATAATAACTAGGCGACTATGACCTGGGGCTATACTCACCCTTCTCCTGAAGCCATGGGATTCATCCACATCGTGCAATTTCCCATGATATCACTAGAGGGGTATGCTTCACATAAATATATACAAGCACTAGAGGGATATGCTTCACATATATATATGATATGTTTACAAATATATACAAGCACTAGAGGGGTATGCTTCACATAAATATATCATTCACACATTGATATATTTGTAAACATATCATATATATACTGTCTCTATACTCGTGTTTGTATATATATATATATGACATCAAATTCGTCTATTTATGCCTATCTCTCATGGCATTCTCCTGTAATCCTGAATATACAAATGCGCAATAATTTATAAGTATACACTCAACTTACTTTAATCCCATTAGTATTCACTCACTTATGATAGTATATCACCTTTATTTCTTTCGAATATTAGCTCACCACGTCTAACTAATATTCTAATTTCATCCTATTCGCACCTTAGGATTTACCCACTTACAATAGTAGTGTGTGTATATATATATATATATATATATATATATATATATATATATTTATATATATATATATATATATAAATCCATCGAATTAATTTACCCAGTGTCACTCACCCCGAACACTCCTTAAATTCATACCCCGAATCTTATTCACACTTACCCGAGATTTACACATCACTCTTTTCATCACTTAGAGGTCCCCACACTTTATTTAGGATCCCCTATTATTTATCTCCAAAAGGAATTCGTCTTCAATCCCTTCAGGCCAGGATAAAACCTCTCAAATTTTTATGCCAAAATCGGACCGGACTGGTGGCAAAGAAAAACAAATCGGTCCGGTACTCAGATAATTGGACCAATCCGGTAACCACAAAAAATGAACCAATCCGGTTATAAATGAACCGACTCGACAACCCCAGTTCGGACCGATCCGGTTTGTCCAGATTTTTTCTTTCTACGAAATTCCCTCAAACTCTCATCCAATCCAAGATTTAAGGTTCCTAATCTCCCAAGCCAACAATGTAAACATCTACACACTTATCTACCACCAACACAACCATTTAATTTCATGGGATTCATCCATTTCTAAGAATGTAAACCCTAATTCTTATTTATGCAACCCTTCCATTTCTCACAATAATTTACCCCATTAACATGGATTTTAACTTACATTTCATCTAGGATTATTATCACATCAAAATCATATGAAATCATCTCCCAAAATCCCATTTTTGTACACGAATCCCAAAGCCAAAATCTTATAATTTTCACACCAACTATAATATGAACAATAAGCACACTTAAATCATTAAAGCAAGTTAAACACATGCCTGGTTGGATAAATCCGACGATCTCGTGCTGGAATCCGCCGAAGCTTGGCCGAATATATCCTCTTTTTCTCCCTTTTCTTCATTCGTTCTCTTATTTATTTTATTTCATCTTTGCTCTTTCTCTCATGACTTATAAGAGAGAATTGAGGGTTTATCCTCTTATTAAACCCAAAATTGACTCGTATACTCAAATGTGAATCCCTACTTGTCCAAAAAGTACCCTGAACCCAAACACTACCACCGGGTATTTTATTCTGATTATCTCGGTCCTTCTCTAAGACCAACCGTGAACTTGAAATTCCCATTCGAGTCACTTAACTAAAATTCGCATCTTAAACCCGACACATCTCCACATGTGTTTTTCTCATAAATTAACATCACCTGTCGTTTTTATTCACTTGTGAAATGAAATATAATTAGTCCATCCTATTTACTTTAAATTCTCAAATTATTAAATTACACCCACTCATGTAATTTAAATATCCATAAAAGTGCGGGGTATTACACCTGGCAACCTTGGGGTCCTCAACCTTCAGAGAAACACATGAGATATATGGGTTCTGATAATGGGAATAAACAGGGCCGACAAGGCCAAGGCTAGTAGCAGAGAGGACACCATGGGCCAAGGGTATCAAAATCAATGCCAACAGGGGATACATCCAGATAGGCACCAGTTTTAGGGCAATTGCTATGTTTGTGGCGAGAAGGGACATTTTATCAGGAGGTGCCCTTAGGGAAATCGAGTGGCATAAGAGTCAGGGGGACAGTGAGGACACTAGGAACCCCAGGAGGAGTGCCAACCACTGTTGGTACATCCAATGGTGGAAGTTCCAGTCACACCAGCACTACCTGCTCCACCTCAGGGCAGTAGCCATAGCTGTAGTACGGGCTCGCATATCACCTCACATCAGGAGAGGGACAAGAGCCAGTGTAGACAATAATGGAATGACCTAAAATTCTTTTATTTTATAGGACATGCTTAGTTCAGTACTAGTGCACAGTACTTCGTAGTGAATGATATCTCATCTGTACATTGGGGAGGGTACACTCAGTTTTATTTAAGAACTTTATATTGTTTCACCCATAAGAAATTTGTATTGTTTCACCCGTGAATTGAGGGACAGGCACTTAAAATGCCTCGTGTTTAAAGGTATGGGAATTTAGCTTAGGAGGACTTAACCCAGAGTTTTCATTTATTTTTGCAAAAATTGATTAAAAATTAATAGTCAAATGTAGAGTGACTAGTTGGCATTAATGTTTATTTTCATAGCACAAAATACTAAAGGAATTTTGGCTCCTTGTGTTTTGATATGGATAAATGGGCGACTGTAAGGCCTGGAGATCCTTATAAAATGAATTGAGAGAATTATAGACATGGACCTTGGACTGGTGGATTTTAGCGACCGATAATGATATACAGTAGTGTGTCGGGAGGGTTCCTTGTTTGGATTTCACTTACGAGATATCCCACGCATGAAAGTGGCAAACGTCGGGAGATGGAAGACATTAGACCCTAAGACATTTTGGATTATTGATTTGAGTATAATTAAATGGGTATATTTATTGAGATTTAGTGTATCCCTTTGGCAATATGAGACCTTAGTTATGAATGGGAACAAGTTGGAATTTACATGATTGTTGCATACATTTATTTTTATTTCCATTTTCTTTTAGATCTTGGGTGATGTATTTCAATAACTAACTAAGTCGTACATTAGTGTATCAGGAGGGTTCCTTGTTTGGATTTCGCTTATGAGACGTCCCACGCACGAAATTGGCAAAAGTTGGGAGTTGAAGGAAGTCAGATTCTAAGATCATTATTTTCTTCTCATGTACATATATGGTGGTATACTTACTGTACGGATATGCTTGGTATGAATGGAATAAATTATATGTATATGTGTCATCCATCTTTGTTAGTGTTATGTGTGTGTACATATAATGTGGAATATATATGAACACCCCAGTGATATTATAATAGGCTATGGGCGAGCCTTTTCTTTTACCTCATGGAACATGATTATAGACTAATTGAGTGTAAAACCTGAGTTGACAACGCAATTTAAAACATATGGTTGGGCTTTAGCGAATCCTAAGGACGAAATTCTGTTATAAGGGGAGGAGAATGTACTACCTCGTAATTTTTGAACAAAATATTTCGAATAAATTAAATTAAATAATCTAACATAAATTTGGGAATAAATTAAATCGGATGAAATTAAATTTAAATGGGTAAAATTTGAATTGAAAATAAACAATATTCATGATTATATAAATATAAAACTCAATTGGACATAATAGGCTTACTAGTGAAAAATAAATCACACATAAATAAATTTATGGGCGCGTGTCGTTGGAACATAATAAAAATATCTAAGTGAAATAAAAATAATTGGGACGTATTTTGGGAAACGTTAGAGCCTCAATTTTTTATTTTTAATATTTAGAATGGGTCCCGATTCATAGGTATATAAGTTGGGAAACTTTTGGACTAATTGGGATAGGGATTCTGGCCTCTTTGGGGGTCCAAAGTTAGGTTTGGAGCCCAACTCGGGATTTAGGTTTAGTTAGTGTTTAAGTGGGGGTAATCCACTCCATCACCATTATTCATAAAACTTAAATGTGAATGATCTCAAGAGAGAGTAGGAGAGAAACTAAGAAAGAAAGAAAAAATGCAAGAAAATCATGGGGGTTTCAAAAGGATCTCTTCTTCGAGTCTTTAAGGCAAGAATTCTCTTGCATAATTTATGATTTTCAATGTATCTCCCCATGCATGTAATGTCCCCTTAAATTTATGGGATTTATGTTTGAGCATGATTGAATTGATGATGAATAATGCATGCTGAGGATTAAATTTAATGTAGAGTTTGTCCTAGACATTTATGTATCATGAATCTAAATATTGGTGGTAGATTCTTTAGGGTTTGATAGTTAGTTGGGGAATCTTTAATAAATTAATGAATAGGACATTACTGTTAATTTTGGACTGAAATCGTGATATGAATCCCATAATAGATGCTCGTGTTTTGAGTTTAATAAGACAAAAATTGGAGAATGATTATATCATTAAAATCCTTTATAGAAACTGCTTTATTTTGGGGTTTTAGTATAGCTTTATGGCTTTTGGGGGGGTTGGAGCGTATACATTCCGGGTTTAAAATTTTGAGTATGCGTAACTGTTCTTTGGATTGGAAATTTAATCTAGAAGAAGAATTTGGTGAACAAGCGGGAGGTAGGATACAACAGGTTGTTCAAATGATGACACATATCGTTTTTACAGCATATGATGTCGCGCGAACGAACCCCTGTCTCGTTCAAGCGATGTGTAAGGGTTTTTGACACTTTGTTCTTTTTTTAGTTTGTCCTGGGTTTGTGTTGGTTTGTTGAAATTGGGTTGGGTCTACTATATAGGAGTTAAAGGGGTTGTTTATAGTATACGAGTTAAAAAGGGGAATTTAATTGGAGGAGAGTTAAATAGAAGTTTTAGGAACAATAATATCAGCGAGGAATATTAACATTAATGAGGGTATTGGGACTGGGAAATTGGTTGTGAGTATTTTTATGAGTCCAAGTGAATGGGTGGAACCGAATTTGGAACAATCAAGAATTCACTAAAAATACAAATGTACCCACATTAAACAGGGAAAATTACAATAACTAGTTTGTTAAGTAATTATTTATGGAATTGAATTAATAATTTATTCTATGGTAAATTATTAATAAATGAAGAAATGTTGTGGACTTTAGTTGGGATTTTTATGGTACTTATAGAGCAATTACCTATACGTATTAAATGGGAGAATAATATGTACTATTATGTATTTGTGTGAACATACCAATATTCATGGACTGTCCTATAGGCTGGGTGGTTTGCGCGTTCCGACCGAGTACCAAACGTCGACACATGTGGGATTAACGATGTGTAGGTCATATAGGTACTACGTGGAGGTGCCATCTATGAGAGGTAGGTGTTGACGCTGACCCTTACTATGTCACCACTGGGTATGGTCCATGTACAGGTTACCTGCGTAGGGACCGCCCCCAATTTATGTGTGTTTATTTTTCATTGACTGTATTATCGCATCATAAAATAAATAATTAATTTTTGCACACCTTGGGCTCTGACCCAAATTTAAATGTCCCCCCAGAGGTTATTTCTAGACAGGGCTAGTAGGAATGTTGTTGTACCAGCCTTGCAATCTCTCGTGGTTAGAAACTCTTCTGATTTATTGACTCTAGCCTAGGAGCTTTTCTTCCAGTGTTCAGTTATTTTATTTGGAAACAGTTGTAAGGGCATAAGCCTGAAATTTATTTATTTACATGATGCTGGAGTTGTGATTTTATTTTATGTTAGATTTATTATTTAGTTGGTATTGGTTTGAGTTTAATTATTGCCATGGAAATATTCATAAAGTTTTAAAGTATCGGCGTTTAAAATAACAATACTTATATTACGTTGTGTTGAGAATTATATTAATTGATCGACAAGCGCCATCTTCGGCGTATCATGCTGGCTAGATTTTACATGAAAAAATGGGGGTTGTTACAAGGCGATGATTGATGTTTATGGAAAATAATTATAATGGGAATAATTATTTGTTATTTTATGTCATAATGAGTAATAGTGACGTGATTGTGTTAGATTTCAACTGGGAGTTGAAAGAAGATTGTATGAGATCGAGATGGGAAATTATGTTAGAGTGACTCGTATGATGATTTTGAGGTCATGGTTGGTTCCAAATGGGTCTAAATAGTCAGAATAGTGTACTTGGGTGTGCTAATTGGGCCCCGGGCCAATTTTGGACCAAATTGGCACCAAATAAGGGCGTTTTGATCATTTGGGTATTTGTGATAGATGGAACTCCGAAAATTGGAGAAGTATATCATCCCATTGGAGTGGGAGATTAGGGTTAGAACACCTTACAGAGATATGAGGCCATAGGAGAGGAAGAGGGGAAGGAAATTAGGCCTTCTCACACAATTTGGCTCCATGGACAACGCTGAAATCGAGATCGGAGAAAGAGAAGAGTAACTCCATCATAAATTCAAAAAAATAAGACCTAGTGGATCAAGGCAAGTATTTATCTTGCGATTTATTTATGCATGTTATAATACTCATATGGTGTAGGGTTTAAGTTCTTGATTTAAAGGATGCTCTTGGAGTCTAAATGAATAGAATTCATAGTGTGGGGGTAGGATTACAAGTAAACTGAATCCATATGCTTAGATAATTCGAAATCAGAGTATTTGTGATTATGAAAGTGAGATAAATCTCGAAAAATAAAGGTTTAGGTGCGAAGAACATTAAAACTATGGTTTTATGATTTTATGGAGGTTATATCAATTTATAATTAGTTTTCTTTGTGACTTGATGATATTATGACATTAGAAATTGTTCCTATACATATATTTGATGATTGGTAATATTCTACGGGAGTTTGGCAAGATTTCATGGAGTTTGGCTTTAATGGTGAAAAACTTAATAGTTAAAGGAAGTAGACGAACAGTGGCATTTTGAATCGATTCGGCTCAAGGAGAGAATTGATTCGGTTCAAAGAATGAATTTATTCGGTAAGTGAATCGATTCGGCCTCTTCACCGAATCGATTCGGTTGCCCAAATTTCATCAAGTTTCTTTTGTTTCTGCTCGAATTTGAGATTAATTTATTAGGGGACTATTTGGGTTATTATTAACTATAGGGAGGAACCTATTGAATTCCAGTAGACTACGATAAATATTAGGTTTAGCCAAACGTGATAATTTAAGTCTAGGACCTTTGGGGCATTATGTGTAGATGAAGGAATTTCGATAATCAGAACGGGTTGTGAGCGATGCTCAAAAGTATACAATAATAGGTTAAAAAGCATAATTTGATGGGAAGCTAAGTATTCGTGAGATATATACTATGTATAAGATATACTTATAGGCTGTGTGTATACCTATAATGGCTATATTATGGGTTATGTGTATGCCTATGTTGGACATGTTTATATTTGGTGTGTATAACTATTCCGTATATATATATATATATATATATATATAGGTTGTGTGAATAGCTATGATGTAATTTTCTATGTGTTTGAACATACGTACACTGCTTGCTATCAAGAGGTTTTCGCCCAGAGGGCGATCCTACAGTGGTGCCCCAACACCTCCATTATGAGAGTAGCTTCTACATTATCCACACCTTTAATTATCTTATGGCATGACCGTCTGGGCCATCTTTCTATTAGAAGTCTTAACACTTTGCAATCTTGTCCTCACTTAGGGTCTGTTAATAATGCAAAATTTGGTTGTCTTTATTTTCAATTTTCAAAACAATAGGCTTTGTTGTTTAATAAAATAGATTTTTTTTCTCACTCCCACTTTGACTTAATACATTATGATGTATGCGGCCCATCTCCCACTGCTATCATGGAAAATCTAAATATTTTGTTATTTTTGTAGATGATTATTCATGCTATACCCGGTTGTTCCATAGACAAAATCATTTTGAAGGGCCTCAACTTTACATAAATTTTGCTATTATTGTCAGTACCCAATTTTCTCATAAAATGAAGGTATTCCGTGTTGACAAGGCCGTTGAATATGCCGATTCCCTTATCACCACTTTTTTACACAAAAAGGGTACCATTACTCATCCGTCTGGTCCTGACACTTCCCATCAAAATGGTTATGCCGAATGAAAAAACCGGCATACCTTAAACACTATTCGTTCTCTACTTATCTTCAAGCCATATCTTGAACCTTTATTAGGGAGAAGCTGTTGTCACTGTAATGTACACCATAAATCGTGTTCCCTCTTTCACTACTAAAAACCTGACCCCAAATGATTTCCTTAATTGTGACCCTCATAACTATAGTAAGCTCATAATTTTTGGTAGTGCTTGTTTCATTCATCACTAACCACATGAACGCACAAAATTAGGGTCTCAATCCCGATTGTGCTTCTTCTTGGGCAATGTGGTAAAACACAAAGGATATAGGTTTTGGGATCCCTACTTTAAATGTGTTTGGGTATCCCGTCATGTTCTATTATGGAAAAAAAATGTTTTCCTACTTGTTCAAATTACACTTATCTCATTAACGCACACCACTATTCTTTACTAATCCCTCAGTAGACTTATTTCCCAATTTACCTGAACTTCATCCCTCCCCGGATATTACACCACCACCACCACCACCATAGTCTCCGCTAGTACCTGATATGGTCTCCTAGTCTGACATGATTTCCACTATGCCACCGATGCCTCCAGTTTTCTCATCTGATGCTCCACCTGAGCTGCTATACGAGGACTCTCCAAAGTAGTATGGTCCGCCTGATAGATCTACACTAGTCTTCAATCTGAATCCCCCTCTGTAAAAGGAGAGGTATTTTCTGAGGACTTTCCCTAATCGCCTGCTCCTCTTGATACTCCACATCTGTTCTTCTTCGAGATATTCATGTGTATTCTACTATTATTTCTCATAATGAGCCTCGTAGTTATCGTGAGGCCAGTTATAACTCCCTTTGGTAAAAAGGCAATGGATGATGAATCGCAAAAACTTGAACATAATCATACTTTGGATTTTGTGGATCTATTAAGGGTTAAAAATGTAATGGGATGTAAATGGGTTTATAAAATTTAAACTCAATCAGATCCCTTTATTGATTGTTACACGACATGCCTCTTCACAAAGGGATTTTCTCATAAAATAGGATTGACTATGAGGAGACTTTTGCTCCAGTTTCTCTACTCAACTCCGTTCAAAGTCTCACCGCAGTTACTATAGTTAGCCGTTGGGATTTATTTTAGATAGACATGAAGATGTCTTCCTCAATGGTCAATTATCTGAGAAAGTTTACATGCAGCTGCCTCTATAAATTTTTGGCGTTCCCTTTATGGTCTCAAATAGGCTCCCCGTGCTTTCTTTTCCATGTTAAGTACCATTGCTACTCGATTTAGGTTTACTTCTAGTCCTCATGCTTCTGTGATTTTTATCGATAAATCTGACCATAACACTATTCTTCTCCTTCTCTATGTGGATAATATAACTATTATGATCTCAAAGTTTTTCTAACTCAACATATTGAAATGAAAAATCATGGAAAGATGATTTTTTTCTTGGTCTTGAGATCTCTTCTAACTCCGATGGATAGTATCTCTCTCAAGAAAAATACAGTGCAAATCTTCTCACTCGTGTAGGACTCACCAATAGCAAGACCACCACCACTCCTCTTGAGCTGAATTCCAAGCTCACTCCCATGGCTGGTACTCTTATTGATGATTCGAATTTTTATCGACAATTAGTGGGGAGTCTTGTCTATCTTACTACCAGGCACCCAAATACTGCATATGTGGTTGATATTGTTAGTTAATTTCTCTTTGATCCCCATTCACCTCATTATGTTGTCGTTCTTCACATACTCAGATTCATCAATGGGACTATGTTCAGTGAGCTTCATTTCTCTGCTCATTCTTCCCTAGACCTTCGTGCCTACTCTAGTGAAGATTAGGTAGAGGACTCCATTGACCGTCATTCTACCACGGGCTATTGTTTCTTCCTGGGCGATTCTCATATCTTGTGGTATAGAAAAAAGCAAACCGTTGTTGTTCGGTCTGGTAGAAAAATTGAATGTCGAGCTCTTGCTGATACCATCTTGGAACTCCTTTGTCTACGCAGGCAACTTACTGACATGGGTGTTAGCCATTCCAAGGATAATATCATTCATTGTGATAATAAGAGTGTTATCCAAATTGCTTATAATGACTTTTTTCATGAACGAGCGAAGCATATTGAGATTGATTGTCACTTTTTTCGTCAACATCTTCTCCGGGGAACCATTACCCTTCAATTCGTTTCAACCACCAATCAAACTGCCGATGTTTTCTTGAAGGCTTAATCTCGAGGCCATCTTCAGGATTTAGTATCCAAACTCAAGTTGGTTTCCATCTTACCACCTTGAGTTTGAGAGGGGATGTTATTCTACTTAGTGTAAATTATATTCTTGTACTATACATACTCCATTTATACTACTGTACTACTCATGTACTATTGTACTACACCTGTACTATTATACTCCTAGTTGGCTATATCTACGTCATGTGTCTCTTTTTTTTTTTGTAGTATACCATGAGGTATCCGGGGCAGCTCGTGCACCTCGACTAATCCCAGTGATTCGTGGCTTCCATTGGACAATCATTATTTTGACAGTCCGGGAATCAAACTAGGGACCAAATACAATCCACTCCCAAGACTGTCCCAGTGACAACCTTATACCACTGGGCCAAGACGCTTGGTCATTTATCTTTTTGTTCAAACACACAAATCAATTCAATAGATTTTATTTCCTCAAATTCTCTCTCTAATATCGTAACATATGTATCTATAATAAACAACTCAAATATTATAAATAAAGTTAAATAAAAATACATTGATTTTTTTCGTTTGTTTTTTAAAGCAAAACTAACTTAAAAGAATTGCTTGACATTAACTGAAAACAAACTAGACAATTTATGAAAATGGAATATTTGATAAAAGAAAGAATCGTGAATAAAAAATAAATAGAAAAATAAATATATAAATAAATAAATTACAAAGGTAAAAATGAAATTTTAAATAACAACTGTTTCGAATTTATTTTTTGTCGAAATGAAAGCTAAGTTTGAAAAAAAAGGTCTGGTATTTTTCTAATAAAAAGCCTAACGTTAAATGAAAACTGATGTGAAAATTTTATTGTTATAGTATTATAAGAAGCTAAATCAAATCATTCTTTTTTAATAGTTATTTTAATCTTTAGAAACTATTCAAGTCTCGAAACTACATTTGATGGTTTTAGCCTTGCTTTAATAAGGTTTATGTTTCGCACAATCCTCTACAAATCGGATACGGTTGCTTTAATAATGTTGTTTTGATGACACTGACAGTGGCTATGGTGTTTCTGGCCATCCTTGTCCCTATTTAACTTTGTACCTCCGAATTTGGAATTAGGAATTGCAAGTGGTTTGTAAACACAATTTAAAGTGTAATAATTCATTAAATATAAATTGAAATTATATTATATTTTTAATTAAAAGTCTTAAATGACCTTCTATCGTCATCATTTGAACACATTTTTTTTCTTTTCTAATATGGGAATTGAAAGCGGGAAGGCTTGATTTTCTTTTGTTCTACTTCCCATGTGAAAGTTCATATCTCAATAAACCATAGGAATATTAGTACTAAGGTCCATATAAGAAAATAAAGCCATAAAATCTCATAATTAGGGTGACTTATTGAGTATCGAGCAGTATGAGCCAACACAATTGCTCAAAAAATAAAGATACAGATTTTTAACAACTAATTTGTCACCATAGATAACAACTATATTTATATTACCATATCAATCATATGCATATACTCCATAAACAAACCAACTTATTGTATATCAAATATTTTACGTAATTTTTTAGCCTCCTTACTCATTTTTAACGGGTTAATCATTCAAGCCATACTTTTTAACATGCAAATTTTTTTATTTTATTTTTAAAGTATATTGCTATTGATAAATGTGTTATTTTATTTTAAAATTTAAAATACATTATTGTTGATGATTGTATCCATGTTTTTATTTTGATTTCATTCATATGGATTAATATTATTTATTTCACTTACTATTTTGAATTTTAATCGCCTTGTTATAATTAAAAAATATTAAAATAAATTAAAAAATGTCTAAACGCCTTTTTACGTTTTTTACGTCGAAGGTTCGTCTAAACTTCTAAGACTTAAGTCCTTCCCTCCACGCCTCGATCATTTCCCGCATTCTTTAAAATCTTGGATCGTTACTCGTGTTCTTTAATCCGTGTTTAGAAGAAATATTTGTATAATTTCTAAAAGTTGTGTCATCCATCGAAATAAACAACGATGTTCGCAATTGCTAACTATTTTTTTGTTCAATTGTTTACCCCTGTTTCTGACAATGTCATTTTAATAAATACTTACATTTTTTTAATTTAACAAATGGCATTAGAACTCTAGAAGAAATGACGGTGTCATGTCAAAAACTATGTTATAGAGTTACCGTAGTTGTAAAGTTAACAAAAGATATTGCGGGTTTATAACAACGCAATATCTTAGTCATTTTCTTTTCAAAGTGGCCTTTTGAAACAATATTTGCAATGTCACATTATAACAATTCACAACTTTCTATTAGCAAAAATCAAAGTGTTTTTCGAACACAATATTAGAACTTTATTTCATTTAGACCGTACATATAAGTAAACATTTTGGGGCATTATTTTATTGGAATTACATAGTCGTCATAATCACGATCACAATTTAACTCAAACTTATGGTATTATTTTAAACAAATCACAATGTTAATTAAAACAAACCATTAAGTTATTTTAGAATAAATCAGTGTCAATTTAACAAAAATCAATTATATCGTAATTTTAACAAAACTTATAATTTTTATTTTAGAGTTTATTTAATAATTTTTACACGAGTAATTATAATATTGGAGTTGTTTATATATATATACATATATTTAACAGTTACGTTATTTTAGAATAAATCATAGTGTCAATTTAACAAAAATTAATCATATTTTTGTTCAAATTACGATATGATTGATTTTTGTTAAATTGACACTATGATTTATTCTAAAATAACGTAACTGTTAAATATATATATATATATATATATATAAAAAAATAAAGTAGCTTGATTTTTGAAAATGTACACATTTTTAACGATGCAGATCGATGCCACATCCTTACATATTTTTACACACTTTAATGGTTGAGATCACATCCTTTTCTTTTTTACAAATCTACCCCTCAAATATTTTGTTTCCCTCTATTTTTTCCTTATCAAACTTAACCTTAAATTCAAAAAATAGGGTATTTTAGTAATCTTCTCCCACTTTACACATGGAGTCCCATCTATCTCTCTCGAGAACATTTCTAAACTACACATCCCTTCATTCTTCCCGAACTTCACATGCCATGAGGTAACCTCTCACATACCTTTTCTTTACCCTTTTCCATCTCTTATGCAGATGTGAGTGGTTATTTATGAGTTCTAATTTGTATGATACTTTTTCAGATTTGTATGGTTGTTTTTCAGATTTGTATAGTAGCTTTGAGATTTGTATGGTTCTAATTTCGTTCTTTTTGAGATTTGTATGGTAATTTTGAGTATCAATAGCATAGTTATGTTTCAATGGCATGATTTTGAGTATCAATGCCACGGATCTAATTTTTAGATCCACTCTCATAGTTATGTTTTAATGCCACGGATCTGTATGGTAATTGTTCAACATCTTTTGTGGCTTTTTTGTGTTTAATTTGGTATCTCAATTTTTTCTAGGTATGGATTTTGGGATTTTTGGACAATGACAATGTTCCAAAGGGTTTGAGGTAATTTTAAGGGTTTTAAATATTTATATTCCTTTTTTTCACTTTAGTTGTTTGATAAAATGTTCAAATGAGGTGATTATAATTTTTAATGATTGTCGACTTTGGTTAAATGTCAAGGATCATTGCTTAACATCGACCCAGATGCTGAGTGTGGTTATATGGCTTTGGTGTTTACCGAGGTGCTGCATGTGGTTATATGGCTTTGTTATTAAGGTGAAATACTTTGTTGTGGTTATATGTCTTTGGGGTTTTAGATGTAACCGAGGTGCTGAGTGTTAATGGTTCAAGTATAGGTTGAGTCATGAAGATTTACCCCATAAAGGTTTTTTATTAGTATGGTTTTAAAGGTGTTCCGTGTTTATTATAGCTGAGTGTTTATGGTTCAAGTATATGTGTCTTATTAGTATGGTTAAACTATAGGTTGAGTCATGATGATGGTTTAGTCTCTACTTTGGCATGACATATAAGTTTGTGGTCAAAACAAAAGTTAATGTAAAATTTTGGTGTTTCAGCCAAAAACCTTACAAATAATTTTGAGCCATAGTATACTATGCCAACCTAAATGCTTTCTAAGTAATTATTCGGTGGGGTGTTATATAGGGTTGTCGATTCCTGTTTTTGGATTGTGTTTGAGTCTCACACGACACAAGCATCATCATTTAGATACGAACATGTCACGAAACCATGAATAACATAACACAACACGGTTTCACTACTATCACGGTCATTACATTTTTGTTATGTATAAGGTATTGATGATGAGTGCTCATTGTGTATGAACTTATATGTTGTTGTTGCTGTAATGCACAATGCTAGCATATGCTATTAATTTGATCATGCAATTCTAAATTCTTTTTTTTTAAGGTTTGTCATATGTTTTCATCAGGGATTGTGGAAAACAAATTTATTTGGGTAAGAAAGTATGACTTCATTTCATTCATCATATGATCGAGCTGTAATTAAGTTCTGCGGATTTGACAAAGATCTCAAGCAGGTACGTTGTTGATAATATGAATCACTAGCTGAATCCGAAAGTGTTATTTCTACTAGACTTAATTTTTTCTATTCATTTATGTTCATTATCTAGTCACTGTCTAACATTAGGTTAATCTTTTCTATTCATTAGATTTCCATATACCGATGATGATATACTGATGATATACCGATGTAGGCTTCCATATACCGATGATCGGGAATATTCATTAAACGGGGTACGCTGCATTACCGTTGCATCCCCTCAATGGAAGTACTAAACAATTACGCTACAAGAAATATGAAAATAGGTACGTTGCATTAAGGGTTTACACTATGTTCTCTCTAGGTGTTAACATTGTTTTATAGATTATTAAATGATATATTGTTGGAAGGTTTCTAATATCCAGTTCAATCTAAGGGTATAAGAAGAAACATATCGACCAATGGACTTCTATTAATGGATGTTCAAGTGTTGTCATTGATGTTATTTGAGCTTTTTTTTATTAGTGTGCGTTTATGTAAATTTAAGAGGCAGATGAGACTTTTAAAGCTGTTCAAAATTATCTTTATATTTTGTGAGTTTGTTCGATACCTGTTATCAAATTGACACCAAGCCAAACCAACATTTGATTCACAACCTGTTTTTGGTACCTGAATCATAGTCAACAATTATACTAATTCTTGCAATCTGAAATCATAGCCAATACCAGTTATACTAATTTTTGGTGCCAATAGTTATACCATTTTGGTGCCAAAAGTTATACTCTTATACCAACCAAACACTTATACCAAAGCAATAGTTATACCACTTATTCAGTATGCCATTAAAATCTCAACTGTATAGGTTGCAAAAAATGTTCGATGACTCGGGGCTATTTCAGTAAGATCTTTCCTCCATTTACTGTTTTAATGGTTTCAACTATATTTTTTGTATGGTTTTAGCAATTTCAGTAAGATCTGTTGGTACTCATATACATCTTTTGTATGGTTTCATCGCTTTTCTTTTGGTAATTATAGGTTGAGTTGGGGCTATTGTAGGTTGAGTAATTGTATTTTGGTCAATCAATTAGAGGACTGATTTTGAATTTTTAAAGCAGGCTTATGGTTAGCTGTGATACAGAGAGCTTTTGCATTTTGACTTGGCAGAGATGATTTTGGTCCATCTATATCAACTTGATTGGGTATAGTGAATATATGTTCCATCTACATCAAATGGATTTTATATTTTGAATAAATCCGACGAGTTTTTTTTTCTCAAAGAAATATGGTCTAAAATTAATCTTCAAGAGTATTGCAGGCCTTAATTCTCTGATTCAAAAATCTTGGTAGTAGTTCTTAACCCATAAATGCCTTTTTTTTTGCAAAAAAAGGCATGTTCTGTGTACATTATTGTTATGTTTTATGTACATGGCTTTTGAATCAGAATATCCAGAACTTTTGGTAGCAGGTCTTAACAAATACATGCCTTTTTTGTTGGGTTTTGTTTTTTTTGCACATTTTTATTATACTTTATATGCAGTAGCAGCAGTTATGATGCATATATGCATAGATGTAGTAACAACAACTCTTATGCGTAGATGAAGTGATGAAGTAGCAATAGCTCTGATATAAGACATGGGGAGGTCTTAGATCTGTGTAATAACAGCCTTGATGCATAGATGCAGTAGAAACAACTCGATCAACTCGGTCATATATGGCAGACCTCATGCATAAAAGTTCCTGGGCATATACACTGTTATTAATAAGGTTTTGAAAAGCATATACACAACTAAGAAATAAGGTATTGAAACACATATACACTGTTATTAATAGCATTGAAACGCATCAAGAAAAACTGTCATGGTTATTCACACATATATAGTGTCATCAACAGTGTATACACAATTAAATTGACTGCAAATTACAGTCCAATAAACAACTAAGAATCTCCCCTGTTTGCTAAAATTAAGAACTTTTAAGTTTCTATTTTTTGCACTGTTGGGAGAAATGCCACAACTTTTTAACCGTAAATCGAAATGAGGCGATTATGGCATCATTGGATTCGTATCGTCCGTGACTAGATATCTTAGTTTCGAGCTATTTTTGGTGCCGCTCGAGGGGTCAAAATCGACTTTGACGTCAGCATTTCCTTTTTCATTACAGATTTGGTTCGGGTAAGATTTTTTCTTCAGTTTTTTTGCCTATTTGATTGCCTCCTTAGACATTTATGAAAAATCTCACTTTATGGGCACATTATGTCTAAAGTACTCTATTTTTCTTCCTTATATCCGTCACAGGTTTTGGCTGCCACTCAAATATCGCGAGAAACAAGAAAGAGATGGTTTCAAGGGAAACCAGATGATGTGCAACAATTTATATGGGCATTTGAGCCATATGCTTGACGTTTTCCTTAATTCTAAGATGAAAATGTTAAGGATTCTTTCCAAATATTAAATTTTGTTTTTATGAGGGCTTTTTTTCATAATAAAATGTTAAGGATTCTTAGTTATATTATTTTTTTCATGTTTTTCTTTGAGGGCTTTTTTTCACGTTCTATTTTTTTTTCCATGGGTTTCGGCAGCTGAAGTCTAAGGGATGTTCAGGACGTAGGCGCTGGTGGGAGCATCCACTTTAAGGTATTAAATTTATACTTCATTTTAGAACCAACCCTCAATGAAGCCTAAAATAGTTTTTTTAATCATTTTTAATCTTTTTTATGCTGATTTTGTTTTGTTTAAGTTTTATAGACGGGTGTGAATTTATACGTGTGAAGCTTGAACAATAATGAATCCAATCGTCCTATTTCTTTCCTAACATAACGAATCCAATAGTCCCCATTCACGTTGCTATTAACTTTGTTTGACGACTAAACAAATAGTGACGTCGTGTGATTGTGTATACTGTATTTAAATTTTAATTATCCAATCTTTTGGTTTTGTAGGACTTGGTTGTCAGGATGATGTGACGGATCTAATACCCCGTATTTTTATAGCTTTTAAATTATGAGATTTATTAAATTTAATTGAGATAAATTAATTTAATTTTAATCCGGAATGTTGCTTTAAATATTTACTAGCGTGACGAGAGTTAGTAATTATTGCAAATTTTTTATCTGTTGAATATTACTTGATGAGTATAGTAATATATGAGATTTATTGTTATAATATTGTCACGTGTGGATAAAATGACAATTATGGAAATTTAAGTCGGGACGCGCCTGTGTCGTGTCGGGACTAAATGTTGATTAATAAGTGAATATTTTATAAGTTGTTTGTATGCTCATTTTGAGTACGCTAACGTGTCCGAAAGGGTTGAGATAGTGAGAAAAGTGTACCCGAGAGTTTAGTTTGGGTCTCGGGGCGTTTTTAGGCCCAATTAGTACCCCGGGAGGGCGTTTTGGACATTTCGCAATTATGGGTAATTAAACCTACGAAAAATAAAAGGGTTATATAAGATATATAGGTTGTCTTCTAGGGTTATAACAACCAAAGACAAATTATGGCCATTGGAGAGGAAGAGGAGAAGCTCTCCAAGGAGTTCTAGGCCGAGAACACCTCCGATTGCACTGCCGTCACCACCAACGCGTAAATCGCGAGGCGAAGAACGAAACCACACCAATTTCGGCACCAAACCAGATTTATAAAAAATCCAGGCAAGTGTTTATCTTTCTTATTTCGTTGATGCATCTTTCATATTGGTTTAGGAATGATTAGGATTAATTGTATGGAAGAAAAACCCAATTTGAGATAGGAAATTGCATGTAGTGATGACTAAAATGATATTTTGGAAACCCTTTGTCATGTAAAGGATTAAGAGTTTGATTAAGAAAAGAGTTCTAATTAGATACAAAAACTAAAAATTTTATTTCGAATGATCGGACCATTGGAATCGCTTGAAATTTTAGTATGTTGTAGCGAACGGCGAGACAGGACTGCTGACAAAAATTCAGCTTGATCGAACGGTCGGATTTCTAAAAATATTATTTTTACTAGAGAGTTTTATATTTTGAGGACTCTTAGAGAGTTTTATATTTTGAGGACTCTTCTAAATAATAAAAAAAATTCAATTAAAACTCCATTTTAATTCCGATTTCGAAACCATTTGAAATTCTCATCTTTGAAAATAAAATTCAAAATCCTTGAATGTAAGGCAAAATCTATATTTTTGGGATATCTTACATGAGGGACAATGTAAGTATATGTTAAAGAGAGAGAGACACGTAAGAGAGTTACTTTGGGACAAATGCGTATACCTACTGAATTTTATACTTGGGAGGATAGAATCCATGAGCGTTATGTAGTAAGTGGAAAAGTTCCTCATATTAAAGTAAGATGTGAATGGTTATACGTGATAACTATATAATGAGAAATAAATCCGAATGACGTAATTATGGGAATTGAGAATTTACCCATTATTGATATGGTAATATGAGTATAGTTATATGATTGTGTATGCATATACTATCTATGTGTGAAAATCATGCCCACGCTAATTGTTATTCCTGAGGTTTCCGCGCTGAGACAGTCTTATCTCGATGGGACCTTTGTGGGGGATATTGACTTGTACCCTAGAAGATAGATATCCTTGGTACAGGCTATCGGAATGATAGTTCACACGGTCCTAAGAGATGCGGGTATGTGCTTTCCTCTTAGAGACTTGCAATCTATGCTTCACCTCATTTTATTTGTGTATAGGTATCCTTGGTACAGGATATCACAGTGATAGTTCAGACGGTCCTAAGGGACTTGGAACCTATAGTTTGTATATGTGTTAATACAATTCGAGAGTGATTCCGAATTTGTATTCCCCTTAATGTGAGTGATATGGGGTTTGGATAGTAGAGTATGCCCGCACCATAGTTATTATTTGGGGTGCTGTTGTGATATATATATATATATATATATGAAATTTTGAAATTTGGGACTGCCTACTGTGATGAGATATGTAGGACATGGTTGATGACTCAAATTGTAAATACTTGTTTTGAGAAAGTATAATATGACACTGAAAAACTTTATTGATTTATAAAGTTAAAAATGAGAACCTTGGGTTACTAATTGAAACATCCTTTTTAAACAATTGAATCGTTAAATTTTGAATCTTACGAGTAAGCTAAGATAAGTTAAATCCTTGGGAAGATTAGTGCGATAAATGATAAGACAAATCGTTGGGAAGGTTAGTGCGATAGGTGTGCACATTAGAAGAGAGGTGAGAATTGCTCAAGAGAGTGTCGCACTAATATGTTGTTGCATTGGCCTGTATCAATTTAAATACTTGCTAAACGTATTTTAAATCAAACACACTATCGGGCTCTGACCCGTTTCTTTTTCTCTCTCTCTCTCTCTTGTATATATATGTATGTATTACAGGTTCCCAGCCACAGGGGCGTCTTGCTTAGAATCTCTTGAAAGGAACGCGCTACAGCTTAGGTGGAAGTTGCAAGTCTCTTGATTAGACGACATCGTTCATTCGGATCCACTCTTAGTACTTTCATCTAGTTGGGCATGTGTAGCTCTTTCCATTATTCCGTTGCTATTAGACATTTGTATTTCTGTTATTTTCAGTATTGTTACTATGGGATTTCTTCAGTTTGGATGTGTGACTTTAGATTTCATATGTTGACATTCGATTGACGAATATATTAAATCAATTGGATTATGTTGCAGAATTTAATGTGGTGTGATTCTTACTTATTGAATGTTGTTAATAAAATAAATGATTTTTCTTTAAATAAAATTTAGAAAATATGTATGAAAATGGTTTTGACACTTAGCTTAATTATTTAGGGTGTTTAAATTGGAAAAGTATTTTTACGACAGTGATGCCAAGAATGAACCAACTATTCACCTTGATTTTAATTTAATAAAGGAGTGATCGCAAAAGTATTTAATTAGGCTGGGTGTCACAGGTGGTATCAGAGCATCAGGTTCTAGTGTCCTTAGGATCTGTACGACTTATTATGCTTTCAGCGTTGCTTTGTTTGTTATAGAGCCCTATGTTTAGGATTGTCGATTCCTTTGACGAGATTTCGTTCTCCTGCTATCATGTGTATACATTAGTGTATTCTAATTTCGTTCGGATGTGTGCGTATACCGAGCGATGACGGATGTCATAAGAGGACCGTTAAGCGTACATCAGGAGGCAGGGCTCAGTTGAGATAATGAAATGTATCCGAGGATAATGACCGTAGTCGAGGTCACCTCCATTATGGCACGAGAAGCCAAGACTCGAAAGGCGACTATGGTGCAGCAATGATTTTCAAATGCTATTATAGTCAATTGACGTGCGAGGGTAAACTTACCCAACGTATTACAAAAAAAAAACGTGTAGAGACTATCAATGGGAAATCTTAGAAACGCGAAAATTGTATGTGTCCTTACCAAAGGCGGTAAAGTATCCAAAGGCTTAAATATAGGACGGAGTGTGGCAAACCGAAAGTGAAAATTTAGAGAAAATTTTCTTGGCTTTCGGGACGAAATTATAATGGTTGGAGTCAAAAAAAAAAAATTAGAAGTTGAATGCTATACCTATAGGAGAACCATAGGTACAGTGCTGACTGTATGTTCCTTCCTTAATTGTTCAGGATTAGAAGCAAATGTCAGGGTTCCATTCGTGAATATGAATCTTAATCGTTAGCGAATTTTGTATCGGAAGTGGTAGATACTAGTGGTGGAAACGACTCCAAGTGGGAGACTAACTTGTAATAATAGTTGATAATACTCGAGGAGGAAATTCTGATGGACGACCGATTCAGAGGTTGACATTGTCATATTTTGTCAAAATAGATGATAACGCTTCTTTGTGGGGGGAAGTTAAAGAAATCGAAGGATTTAGTTGAGAATGAGACTGAATGCAATGATGGTGGTATAGCACCAGAAAAATGATGTGGATACCCATCAGGAAAACCATTTAAATGCTCCAGATAGTTAAATTCTTACCAAGTGATGGTAAATTTAGTAAATACTATTATAGATAGTAAAATGATCTTTATGGCCTGAAGAGTTAAGAGAACAATTGGAATGGTTAACAGGAATCGAGTTTACTAAAGTCCGAGAGGAGGACAAATCCCAACCTGGTTAGTAGGACAGGTGGTAAGTGGATTATGTACTGAGGTATTTTGTGCGGAGTGAGATCGCTCACGATAATATGTTCCAAAGTGAGTATAAGGACAAGAATACGGTGCCTAGTAAAAGGCAATGATTAAAATAATTTTGTTATGGTTTGGGTAGACGTGTTACGTCCGAAAATCATTTGCGCAGTCAAGACGATTGACAAGGTAGAAGTGTAAGTTGTATCCTCAAAGGATGAGACGTGTTTATGTGACACGAGAGAGTCACTATATTTTGTTCCTTGCTAGATTAGCATATGAGACGAGCTTAATGCATAAAATTTTAAACGTTACCATTATGTGAATATTTTTCCCTAGTGTAGCGAGATTTTTTTTTCTTTAGTGCTATACGCGAGGATGAATGAGTATATTAATAGTGTTTTATACTTTATTGAGGTTACTCGTTGTAGTGATGCGATACACGGGTATGATATTATCTTTATTAAAACATTATAGAAATGGTTATACGATAGTAGGCGTTTATTGCAAGACTATCGGAGTGGTTGCATTAGTGCAACATGTTTTATGTTTGTTTTGGCGAGGCTTTACCTGTGATAAGGTTGGACTCGCACTTATATTATCTATCCTAGAGACTTCAGAGGAGATAGTGGGCTCGAGATATTCGATGCCAATATATGTATAGACTTTGTCAGTATAATTCCGTATGTATCGGGACTTACTGTCGAGCGAAAAGATTTGACTCAGTATTATGTTTAGCACTCCGGACTTAGTGATAAGAAGAGTGCATTGAAATATTTATCCTTTAGAGATGTGGGAGTTAATAGTTATACCCCTATTATTAGGGAAGGGAATTTCGAGAATTCCGATCGTATGTATCCGAGGTTTATAGAATGTAATTACCATCAACCAATACGTGACGATAGTGAAATTGGTGAAACGTTCTTTGTTAAGCATGATTACGGGAGAAATTGTAACTTTTCTGTCAAGGGACGGAATAAAGGGGTATATACTGTGGACAGAGGACCTAACAGATTTCGATAACCGACAATGCTAGGTAGTAGTGTATCGGGGGGGTTCCTTGTTTGTATTTCGCTTTGCGAGATATCCCACGCATGAAACTTAGCGTAAGGTTAGAAATAGGGAGACGTTTGGTCACTATTCCATGAGTTCGGTACCCTGGTCGAAATGGGATCAAGTAATTATGTATGTAAGTTGGAAGTTGAATTTTGTTTTAAGGTCATTGGAGCCGGATTTTTGCGGTAGGAAAGCATTAAAAGTTATCCCCACGAGTTGAGGGGTGGAATGATGATAAGGAGAATTTAAGAATTTTGATTTCTAGGGTGATTGAGAGTACCCAAATGTCATAAACGCGTACAGAACACAAGGTGAATAAAGAGTTGGAATGATTTTTAGCATGGATTATCTGGAAAGAACTTTATACTATACAAAAGATATAACCTGTAATTATTTTGATGAATAGAGCGTTAGTGATTTATTTTGGTTGTTGTACCTATTTGGGAAAATTGTTGTACTTATCTGAGGAAGGTTGAGGATTATTATTCCTCTTTTATTGTCATGGAATTTGAATACCTTATTCCTTCTATTCCGTTGAATTTAGTTGGTCCTACAGATGAGTAGCACGCCGTTCGCTCTCCCAGGGTGGTCGGAGTGTTGCAAAAATGTGGGCATCTTAGTTAACTACAGTTAAAATAGTCCAAGTCGAAGGGACGTGGTAATAAACGTGTGAAATATATGTTTGTGGGACTAGTATAACGAAGTGGAAGTGATAGAGTGGATTAAACGTCACATGAGGGGCGATAATCCATACATAAGTGTGCAATTATAATAGCACGCCCTAACTTAACTGGAAGGCTGTGGAAAGCCATTCAAGAATTGGTATTCCTTGAATAGAGTAGAATTTAATTGTGATGAAGCACACCCGGAGCGGAATTTTTATTAGTCAAGTGTGAGAACGACTTGCGCATACAAAGAGTAATGATGTTAGTATAGTATAAGAGTTCCAGAAGTGCGTTTCGTGGAGAGAAGAGCACGGGTGGAAATTTCGACATACTACAAGGAAGGAAGGGGATTATTACATGCACTTAATGTGAGACATTTCAAGGGAAGAATCGATGTTTAGCGAGACGTAGTGAGTAGTCTCTACATGCACTCCCCGTAGGTAAGGTTTGGTTGAAAAAGGAGAATCAACCAAAGAATTTTGTGTTTATCGAAAATTCCTAAAATTGCAAGAGGTTGGTAAAGTCGGTAAAGTTCTTGGATGGGTTGCCATCCTCAAAACAAGATCAAGGGTTTATCCCGAACATGTGAATTAAGTCGCCGAGAAGGAAGTGATTGATATTCCTTTGGGCTGGCTTACAATATTAACTAGTATGCCCCAGACTTCCTTTGAAAGGTAGGATCGCGCCAGTGCATGGTCCGGGGCAGTATAAATTTCTAAATCAGGATGAGATTGGTGAATCCCACCTTTGATATGGGATTTCAGGAACCAGCGGAGATAAGATTTCGTTTCAAGTAGGATGTATCACCCTTAGCTAGGGAATAAGCGCACGGTGATTAAAGATTAGTGGAGCCACGTGAAGGATATTTTGGAATCTTGGTACGATGATTTCAAGAATGGTCTGTAGAAGCACTCGTACCTGTTTGTCGCGTATGAGGTACTTATTAAGGTTTTGTTATGGAAGAACCTCGACTATTCTCCTTCCGTATGTTTAGAGGAGAGTAGATAATCAGAATTTTTAGATCGGTCAAGAAAATATCCGATAACTATGGTAGAATTCCACGACTGTTTTAGACGAGCAAGAGTGATCAAATGTTCATAATATTTTCTCAGAATGGGAGTTTTGTATATGAATAAATCCGAGTATTTGTCATGTAGTGAGGTGTGGCCTCCTAATGATAGTGAGATAATGAAATGTATAACGTACAGGCGTGACCTATGCGAATGTTGTCGGTTGGGAGCACAATGTGAAGTGTCTCCAAAGAGAATGTTAAACAATGTTACTGTGAAGAAAGGGCTATAGTGATTGAGCGCCGTAATGTGTAGTTAGTTTGTGTACGGAAAAGGATATCCAAAATTGTGCTACCTGATAGGCCTTATTTTCCGAATTTCGGGACGAAATTCAGTTATAAGGGGGGAAGTATGTAATACCCCGTATTTTTATAGCTTTTAAATTATGGGATTTATTAAATTAAATTTAGATAAATTAATTTAATTTTAATCCGGAATGTTGCTTTAAATATTTACTAGCGTGACGAGAGTTAGTAATTATTCGAAATTTTTTATCTGTTGAATATTACTGGATGAGTATAGTAATATATGATATTTATGGTTATAATATTCTCACGTGTGGATAAAATGACAATTATGGAAATTTAAGTCGGGACGCGCCTGTGCCGTGTCGGGACTAAATGTTGATTAATAAGTGAATATTTTATAAGTTGTTTGTATGGTCGTTTTGAGCGCGCTAACGTGTCCGGAAGGGTCGAGATAGTCAGGAAAGTGTACCCGGGAGTTTAGTTTGAGCCTCGGGGCGTTTTTAGGCCCAATTAGTACCCCGGGAGGGCGTTTTGGACATTTCGCAATTATGGGTAATTAAACCTACGAAAATTAAAAGGGTTATGTAAGATATCTAGGTTGTCTTCTAGGGTTAGAACAACCAAAGACAAATGACGGCCATTGGAGAGGAAGAGGAGAAGCTCTCCAAGGAGTTCTAGGCCAAGAACACCTCCGATTGCACTGTCGTCACCACCAACGCGTAGATCGCGAGACGGGGAACGAAACCACACCAATTTTGGCACCAAACCAGATTTATAAAAAATCCAGGCAAGTGTTTATCTTGCTTATTTCGTTGATGCATCTTTCATATTGGTTTAGGAATGATTAGGATGAATTGTATGGAAGAAAAACCCAATTTGAGATAGGAAATTGCATGTAGTGATGACTTAAATGATATTTTGGAAACCCTTTGTCATGTAAAGGATTAAGAGTTTGATTAAGAAAAGAGTTCTAATTAGATACAAAAACTAAAAATTTTATTCCGGATGATCGAACCATTGGAATCACTTGAAATTTTAGTATGTTGTAGCGAACGGCGAGACAGGACTGCTGACAAAAATTCAGCTTGATCGAACGGTCGGATTTCTAAAAATATTATTTTTACTAGAGAGTTTTATGTTTTGAGGACTCTTAGAGAGTTTTATAGTTTGAAGACTCTTAGAGAGTTTTATATTTTGAGGACTCTTCTAAATAATAAAAAAAAAAATTCAATTAAAACTCCATTTTAATTCCGATTTTGAAACCATTTGAAATTCTCATCTTTGAAAATAAAATTCAAAATCCTTTAATGTAAGGCGAAATCTATATTTTTGGGATATCTTACATGAGGGACAATGTAAGTATATGTTAAAGAGAGAGAGACACGTAAGATAGTTACTTTGGGACAAATGTGTATACCTACTGAATTTTATACTTGGGAGGATAGAATCCATGAACGTTATGTAGTAAGTGGAAAAGTTCCTCAAATTAAAGTAAGATGTGAATGGTTATACGTGATAACTATATAATGAGAAATAAATGCAAATGACGTAATTATGGGAATTGAGAATTTACCCATTATTGATATGGTAATATGAGTATAGTTATATGATTGTGTATGCATATACTATCTATGTGTGAAAATCATGCCCACACTACTTGCTATCCTTGAGGTTTCCGCGCTGGGACAGTCTTATCTTGATGGGACCTTTATGGGGGATATTGACTTGTACCCTAGAAGATAGATATCCTTGGTACAGGCTATCAGAATGATAGTTCAGACGGTCCTATGAGATGCGGGTATGTGCTTTCCTCTTAGAGACTTGGAATCTATGCTTCGCCTCATTTTATTTGTGTATAGGTATCCTTGGTACAGGCTATTGCAGTGATAGTTCAGACGGTCCTAAGGGACTTGGAACCTATAGTTTGTATATGTGTTAATACAATTCGAGAGTGATTCCGAATTTGTATTCCCCTTAATGTGAGTGATATGGGGTTTGGATAATAGAGTATGCCCGCACCTTAGTTATTATTTGGGGTGCTGTTGTGATATATATATATACATATACATATATATATATATATATATATATATATATATATATATATATATATACATACATATATATATATATACATACATATATATATATATATATATACATATATATATATATATATACATACATATATATATACATATACATACATATATATATATATATATATATACATATATATATACATATATATATATATATGAGTAGTTAATATATATATGAAATTTTGAAATCAGGGACTGCCTACTGTGACGAGATATGTAGGACATGGTTGATGACTCAAATTGTAAATACTTGTTTTGAGAAAGTATAATATGACACTGGAAAACTTTATTGATTTATAAAGTTAAAAATGAGAACCTTGGGTTACTAATTGAAACATCCTTTTTAAACAATTGAATCGTTAAATTTTGAATCTTACGAGTAAGCTAAGATAAGTTAAATCCTTGGGAAGATTAGTGCGATAAATGATAAGACAAACCGTTGGGAAGGTTAGTGCGATAGGTGTGCACATTAGAAGAGAGGTGAGAATTTCTCAAGAGAGTGTCGCACTAATATGTTGTTGCATTGGCCTGTATCAATTTAAATACTTGATAAACGTATTTTAAATCAAACACACTATCGGGCTCTGACCCGTTTCTTTTTCTCTCTCTCTCTCTCTCTTGTATATATATGTATGTATTACAGGTTCCCAACCACAAGGGCGTCTTTCTTAGAATCTCTTGGAAGGAACGCGCTGCAGCTTAGGTGGGAGTTGCAGGTCTCTTGATTAGACGACTTCGTTCATTCGGATCCACTCTTAGTACTTTCATCTAGTTGGGCATGTGTAGCTCTTTCCATTATTCCGTTGCTATTAGACATTTGTATTTCTGTTATTTTCAGTATTGTTACTATGGGATTTCTTCAGTTTGGATGTGTGACTTTAGATTTCATATGTTGACATTCGATTGACGAATGTATTAAATCAATTGGATTATGTTGCAGAATTTAATGTGGTGTGATTCTTACTTATTGAATGTTGTTAATAAAATAAATGATTTTTCTTTAAATAAAATTTAGAAAATATGTATGAAAATGGTTTTGACACTTAGCTTAATTATTTAGGGTGTTTAAATTGGAAAAGTATTTTTACGACAGTGATGCTAAGAATGAACCAACTGTTCACCTTGATTTTAATTTAATAAAGGAGTGATCGCAAAAGTATTTGATTAGGCTGGGTGTCACAACGGAACACTGATGATTTAGTGGTATCGGGAGCATCGACACATATCGCATTTTTTTTTATGGATGGACCCATAAAATTGTCTCTTTGAATATTGTTTTTGGGTTATGTTTTATTTCTTAAGCAGGATGGTTAGTCCTATAAATAGAGGAAACTCTGGCCAATTTTTTTAAAATTGTTTATTTTTATTTATGTTATATAATAAATATTTTTGACTGAAGTATTGATGCTATTCTCATGAATTAAGTTGAATTGATGATTTTGTTTATACGATGTTTAAATTATATAGGACATAACATTTCATTTAGTTGGGGGAACGAAATTGTTTCCATTTTGTAATTACTTTGGAAATTTTTTGTCGTTTTGCAATTATGTGCTTTTTAAAATGTTCGTCGTGCCTTTAGGCACGGGCATTGTGATGTAATTACTTCAAGCACGGGCTATTCAAATTCAAGTGTTTTTTATCAAACGCGATATTTTATATTGATTTTTTATGGCGTAAGCTTAAATATAAATATTGTGCTAAGGGATGCGTGAAAATTGGCATAGTATTTAATTTGTTTAGATAAAAATATTTACTATTTTGGCATATTTTTTTTTGCGTTTAACCAGGTCGTGTTTAACAAGGTTGTGTTCTAAATAAAATAAGTTATAGTGTTGACAAGTTAGAGACAATATAAAAAATATGTTTTACAACTAAAAATGACCTCGGCCAAAATATACACGACACGACATGAAATATTCATGTTTACCTATCTCGAACACGACCTAATGTTTTTTTAACCAAAATAAACACGACACGACATGAGATTTTATAACCAATCACGAACACTACCATTTTGCAGGATAGTCATATAAATGACGGATATTATGGCCATTTTTTTTAAATTACACTTTGTTTTGTCGGGGAACGAAATTTTCGCCGTTTTGTAACTATGCACTTTCAAAATTTTGTCATTTCGCGATTACGTACTTTATAAATTTTTGGAAACGTGCCTTCAGGCATGAGCATACGCTAGTGTATATATATATATATATATGATTTTTTTTTTGAAAATGAAAAAACTTTAAAAAAATCGCATTATACTTTTGAGAAAAAAAGCCTGACATTAAATGAAGAATCGTGAATAGAAAATACATATATAATTAAAAGAAAAAAAAAGAAAGGTTAAATAACAACTTCATGGATTTTTATTTTTTTGGTCAAAATGAAAACTGAGCTCAAGAGGAAGGTCTGACATGTTTTAAGAAAGAGCCTAATGTTAAATGAAGACATATGGGAGAACTTTATATGTTCAATAATTACTAAACCAAATCATTCATTCTTACTTTTTTTTTTTAGAGAATTAAGGTAAAGGTCATGTTCCTTTTTATATTTGGATTTTTAGGATAACGATTTTCAAGTTTATAAATCTAGTCCCTGTGCTACAATTGCCTTTATTTTTTTGGTTCGCGCCAGCGGCACCATTTTTCATTATTTTTTATGCTGTTTTTAGTACATGAACTAAATTTATAAAATTATATGGAGTATCCTATTTTTATACATTTTTATACATTATTTTTTAGAAACTGTTATAGCTTCTAGAAAATACATTTGACGGTTTTAGCCCTGGTTGGATGAGGTTTATGTCGCACAGAATCCTCTATAAATACGACATGGGGGAGGGCCATTGGGATATAACAAACACTCAAACAAGAGAAAGACATGAAAATGAAGAAGGTTGCTTTGCTGACATTGTTTGTGGCTATGGTGTTTATGGCCACCATTGACACCTCCACTGCTGATTCGGTTGTTAACAATCGTAAAATGTTGGATTCCGACCTTCTCCTCAACGTTGATGGTTCCCTTGGTGAATGCTGGGGTAGGTTTTGCTCTCCATGGAGCCCTTGCCAATCCGGTTGTACATGCATCGGAGCTGTTGGTACGGGTGCTTGCGCGGGATTTTCAACTGGATTGACCAACTAGTGTTCCTGGGACATCTATTTAATTTGCATATGTTTATGCTATATAACTACATCCTTGTATGTTACGTTATGGATTAATGGAAACTGTCCACGTGTTTATCCTAATTTTTTTTTTGTTTGAGAAAACGAAATTCTCAACCAGTTTTACCAGTGGAAAATGAATAGGGGTACAAAAATTGCTACAACTTAATAATCAGTTTACAGAGGTGAAATCCCTTCCCTTGCTCCCGTCAAAACGTAACAAGAATAATTTCTCATTTCTATCAGCACAAAGTGAGAACACGATGATAAAAGCCTCCAGATGTGTTTCACCTGATAAATGGTTTGGCTTGTTTTATAATAGGTTACAAATATTTACCAACTGCTAGAAACTTTCCATCCAAATTCGTCGTACTTCGAAAACGGGTGAACGGTCGTGTTTTCACACGATCTGACACGACATGATAACAATCCAGCATATCTGAACACGACATGATACCATAATAAGTTTTTCTTTTCTCAACCAGAAAATGACACGTTGAAAACATAATACGACACGATAACACGATAACACGATAAGTAAATACGGTTCGATTGGACACGATTAGACCCGACACGCCACGCCACGCCACGATTAGACCGGTTAGTGAGGAATTAAAAAAATAGTGGGTTGATAATGGGTCTAAATTGGGTCAATAGTGAGTTACATAGAATATATATCGTATTCTTAATTTGATCATTCTTGTGTCACTATCGTGTCCTTATCGCATCAATTTCGGGACAGAAATTGAACCTGACGATGGACCCAAAGATCCAAACTCGCACATGAAGGACCGTATCAATTTCATTTTGTTTCTTGTCGTGTTACCATTTCATTTTCAAAATTGCTACCTCTACTTAAGATCGTTGTTATTCTTCTTCTTTGTCTTTGAATTTGAACCCTTTGCACTTGTAGAAGTTGAAGGCCCACTGCTCATGGCCTGTTTACCAAAAGTTTGTTAAAAAGTGAAAAGATGCCTTGTGAAAATAAAGACTAGCCTTATTATTAATGCATTTAATTAGACGTTGAACGCTTTAGAAGTATATGATCTGTCCAACTTCGATATGGAATCTTGACGTGATCCGCCCACATGGATGATGGATTTTAAAGCATCTAATTAAATTATTAATTTTAATGTAATTTAAGTTGGGCACCCAAAATGATTAACTTGGATTATGGAGGTAACAATGGTGTCCAAATTGATGGTTGACAATGGTGTCTAATTGTTAGGAGACAAAATTAAATTAATCTCAAAGTGGTTATGATCTCTAAATAATTATCAAAATGAAAAGATAAGTCTCCTCCTTTCTATCCTTTTAAAATCCAGCATAATCTCACAGTTTAGAGAATCTCTTACGTGAGGCAAGAACAACTGAACCAATATTTTTTGAATTTTTGCATAATAAGGTTAATCACCAAGAGAACATTATATTTGTATTTATGGATTATGAGTAACATAGTAAACTCGAAACAACTCACGAGTTCAATGCGTACAAAAAATCGGTCTCGGATTCAAGCTCGTACGATGCTGTAACAACAAGTCTTTGTGGCATCAATCGCAATAGGAAAATTTTTGGTTTATACAATGAACAACATTTGAACCCTATTTTGAAGGCTTGGTAGCCAGATAGAATTTTATTTCAATGTATGTAATTGTTTTACGTCATAAGGGTTTCAACAATAACGTATAATAAGTAATTTAAGATAAGTATTGACAGAGATATGGTCTCCCGAACAAGCTCAGTTAAAATTGCAAATATGTGATTTTCTTGGAAAAGGCGATGAACAATATTTTTTCACACTTTTTTTTGGCAAATAAAACTTTGGGCTATTTTTATGAGAAACAAGGAGCCTAGTATGTCTTTTTGATACTGTTCGTAACATGGGATAATTTTTGTAATTATTGATCGCCAATTATTGACATTTTTTTTCCTTCAGGTGTTTTTTTAACGCTCGAAAATATTGTAAAATATTCAATTTTGTTATTTTCACTTCATGAGTGAAAGTGAAGTATTGATCTATCCAGCAACATATAATTTTATTTATGCATTTTTTGAAGAGGCCAATTATGATTTATTTTTGCATGGATTAATTTGTTTAAATTATTGAAGTGTCTATGCATGGTTTATTTAAACAACCTTAAACTATTGGCCCTTTTAGATTGCTCCCTTAGAATGTGAATGTGACGAATTCATCAATTTAAAGGACTAGGTTATGTGTTGTATACTTAAATGGATGCTTATATTGACAATTTATTAAGACTTTGTTTTTCTTGTTTATTTTTGTTTAAGGTTGTCCCTATGTAAACGCGCAATGAAGACATCCCCATTTGGCTTATTTGTAGACTATATGTGTAAGATTTTATTATTATTTTTGATTTAATAATTGTGAGGCGAGAGTCCTATTTATTAGAAAGCCATTATGTTGGGGGGTGGGTCTTTACTGCACAAGAATACATAAGAATTATCTTAGTACAAGCTCATAAATTGTCAATAGGGACCAATGTTAAGCCCTTGTGCACTAAATATAGTATGATGCAAATGTTATTTCATTATCATAAAGAATATGTAATTACTTTATAGTTATGATAAATCATGGTAAAAAATTTAGTTATGGAGGCATTCCAAAAAAAAAATTGAAATTTGTTTAAAAATAAATTAAAAAATAAACTCCAAATATTTGCATTATTTGAAAATCATTGCGGGCCTAGCGAATTTTTGATCTCGATATGCAAGAAAATATAATATTTTTAATGAGATTTTATAACCAATAAAATATGTGTACAATAATATAAATGCCCGTTTTTAGCAAACTTTTTAAGTATAGAAAGTTGCATCCAACGATAACAATGTTCTCGCTACAATCACTAAAGAGGAAAATCTAATAGGGACCAAATAAAAAATATGAAAAACCAAGATACAATTTGTCCAGAATCATAATGAGTTGATTGATCACCTAACTAAGATGATGGCCGAACCTTCTGAAGGTATCACTGCTACAAGTCGGCGTGGGCATGAGGCTTGCCACGATTAGAGTAAAGAAAAACCCATCCGGTCGCTTTATTACTCCAAGTTACATCATGATGGTCGAATAAAAGAATATCATTGACGCAACATAGCTAAGGAACTGTGGGATCAACTTCGTTTTAAAAATGGTGGCACTTCCCCACCTCTTGATTTTTGGCAAACTTACATCAACAACCATCCATTTTTCAACCCCGTCAAAATTAACTAACAAATAAAAAAACAACAAAAAATAATTGCAAAATAAAGAGCATAATTTTTTTGACTATACCACAAAAGATAAGCCAAACCTTCCATTCAGAACCGGGAATCAAAAAAGATCTGTCAAAAACCATATAAACCACTCTTATCCCCCGTTATTATACAAAAAATTACACGTGAAATAGGATAAAAAATTTAACCTCGACTCATTTTTATGAAACCCAGATTCAAAATGGGAATTTCATATTCACGTAACAAAAAAAGAATATTAAATACTAAATGTTTTATGGGTAATGGTTTTTATGAAGGAGGTGGATATGGGTTCTTTTTGGTTTGAAAACGTTTGAATTCGAATTGAAGAAGGGCTCACAAACTTTAATTTTCTAAGTAGATTTTAGAGTAGCACATCTTTGAGTATGTTTTTTATAAGTAAATATATTGGTACAAATTTTGATGTATGCACAAATATTTTTCAACCCTCATATGAATTTAGAACATAGTGAAGGGATATGTTTAGCAAGAAGAATGTCTTATGTATATTGGTGTGCATAGCACTTCATTGAGGGGTAATAAAAAGTCCCCTCTTTTTATCTTCAATTTTAATAGATAGAGAAAACATTCTTTTGCGTTTGCAAATGGGTGGCTATTGATGGAAGTTTGTCGAAAAATGAGAGAAGACGAATTTGACACCCCGCCAACTTTAATCACGGGTGATCGATCCCTTATCATAATAAATAGGAATCTCATTTGGTTCACTCGTAGCATCACTATCGAAAACTTATTAAATTACTAATCATCTATGTTTAATTAAGTTTATATCAATCTTATCTTTCATTAAAGTAACAGCATCAGGAAGAATAAAAATATAATAACACATCCACAATGATTATAAGTGTTCGAATTATCACACTATTAAGAGATAAATAATAAATACCGAATAAATCATCGATTCTAAAAACGGAATCCAAATCATAAGTCTACAAAAATAAACTCAATCCAAGTACATCGTCTGACAAATAAAACTAAAAGTATGATAACTGAAAAGGCAATATGCCCAAATGAACAACTGAATTAAAGTACTAATCCAGGAATGGATAACTGAAGTGCCTACACAAAGTCTTGAATGCCTCCACAAATGATGCAGCTACGCATCCCAGGAATGAGTCCTCAAACTTGGCGTCTCTGTAACTGGACACCTAGAATATTTTGAAAAATATTTTGATACGGTCAGAACCCAAAACCAATTGAAAATATTTTGCTAGGTAATTAAAATGCAATAGTTAAATACACATTAACAGTTTTCATATTTAAGCGGGTGTCACATTCTCTCGAGATATTACTCACCCATCAACTATTCTGCACACCTAACACGCTTACCTTTTAACCCAACTAGTTATACTACCCACCTTAGTAGTCCTGCTAGAACCTTTGTATCACCCTATTATATCCAGAGTATTTCCTCCCTTTGGTTTGTAAGTTATTTTCCTAATTAACTTAGTTAACCATTTCTATTTTATTTAGTTGTATAACATTCACACCAGTTATATAAATAAAGGGTTCACACTACATGTATTTAATCCGCATATAGTTATCTACTATATTATCTACGTATAGATTTAATATAACAATCACACATATGTCGCGTATAATAACCATCCTACTAAGTACTAACTCACTGGATGCTTGTCCCTACAAAGCTATCATATCCTAGGTATACTCACTCTAACCCGGTTACCATAAGTCGATTAACTCACACCGAAATTAGAAAATAAAATCGCAAACGTAGTGGAGTATTTCTCCAAGTTTGAGATCGAATTATACCCAAAACGTCTCACCTCAAAAATAAATCACACAACAAATTACCCGATGATATAACCTGGGGACTATACTCTCTCCACCTTCACTAGCCAAGGGATTCACCCACATTGCGCAACCTCCGATCATAACACTAGAGGGATATGTTTTCACATAAATATCACACACACACACACACACACACACACACACACACACACACACATATATATATATATATACAATCAGGCTCTTCAACATGACTCCTAGCAACATACCTGTGAACATACCTATTTTTAAAAAATATTAGTTTTTATTTTTATTTTTCAACCACATTCGGGATGAATTTTTTAATAATTTTTTTGTAGATGATCTCCTTACTACGTAGATCATGTATACCAAATTTGGTTCAAAAATATTTTTTTTTACTATTTTTTTTAAAATGAGTATGTTCATAGGTATTTTAAGTGAGGTATGTTGGAGAGACTCTATCTATCTATCTATCTATCTATCTACCTCTCTCTGTCTCTCGCTCTCTCTCTCTCTCTCCCTCTCTCTCTCTCTCTATATATATATATATAGAGAGCGAGAGAGACAGAGAGAGGCTCCTGTGTACACAAAGTTTGCAGATGTGCTGGCGGACACCATTTTTTTAAGATATTAAAAAAACTATTTTTGACTTTATTTTTTATGAAATATTTAAATATTTCAAGGGACCTATATAAAAAATCCGATCGAGAAAACTTTATTTTGCTATTTTTAAAAAATCGGTCAAATTTGCGCACCGTCTAAAGTGCTTAAAACTAGCGAAAGATTGACCGAATTTAAAAAATAGCAAAACAAGTTCATTTGGGGTGATTTTTTTTATATGGGACCCTTGAAATGCTTAAATATCACACAAAAAAAAATCAGCTCAAAATTATTATTTTTTACTATTTTTAAAAAAGGATGTGCAAACTTAGTGTGTACAAGAGCGTGTTTGTGTGTGTGTGTGTGTGTGTGTGTGTGTAACCGGTTAACCCCTACCTAAGACCTGTAGCGCTAGCCTAAAATCTATGCGTCTATTTCTACGACTCATAATTTATGTAATTACATGCTCATTAAATAACTAATGTAGCTTCAGTGGCTAAAATAGTCGGACTCACTCAGTTAGCCCATATTTAAATATTCATCAATTTATCTCATGTTTTTCATTTCTTAGGTCACAAACCATATCTCACTTTCCTAAGTCCAAATAAAATCACCCACAAACACTAGGTAATAGGTCCCCTCTTTAGTTTTCACTAAATGAATATGCCTATAACCAACCCCAAAGAAATTAGAATACATATAAACAAATAGAAAAAATTGGGTGGAAATCATCGACCGATCGATGCTGCTTTGGCAACTCTTCTTCCCCAATTAATTTCCTCCATTGTAATTCAACCAATCCTCCATGAATTCTTATCTAAACTCAACCCAAACACAACTAATGTTTGTCACACATGCAAGTAGGTTCTAATCGCGAATTAAACCCTTAAAAATAAATGATTTCTCATCAAAATTCATTATTTCACGAACCGGGTTTTCTCAATATTATTCAATCCTCATTTTCAATTTGTTTCCATAATCTAAATTAAATGAAAATAATTACTGTATTTTAACTATAAATCAGATTCCAACAACATATGACATCATTCCCTCATCAATTGAACATTAATGTCCAGATTTCCAAAAACCCATTTTTTCATGTGACAACCCTACCCAAAATCAAATTTGTCTATAGCTACCATGATACGAACACGTGCTTTTGCAATTTAAAACAGAAACAAGTTAATTATTTGGCTTTCAAGGTTCGTAGGGTCTGATTACGCATTGTAGAATACGGATTTGACAAAGCACACTCAATTCTTCCTTACATTTGGCCGCTAAAGTTCCCTTCATTTCTTTCTTCTCAAAATTTCTAGGGTTTAGGGTTTAATTAATGGATACCTCTAACTCTAAGACTGAGGTTTAATATTCCTAATCCCAAAAATAGACTAACGAGCCAAGCCCAAATGACCCGAATACCCGCGTGTGGGTCTGGTTAGTTTAAAAAGGCCTCGGGACCCAATTACTTTCCTCGGGTACACTATTATGACTGTATCGACCCATATGAAACCAATCGTGATCTTAAAATCTCCATATGAGTTTCCCTATAATAATTTCCTATCTCGATCTCATATAGTCTACCTGTGAATCCGGGTTGAAATATAACATTGTCACATCACTGTCACTCGCTATGAAGTAAAATAATTATTTACTACTCACTTTGTAATTATATTGCTTAAATAGTAATAATTTTCTTTCCTAATTAATAATTTAATGAACACATAATAATTAATTCAAGTTAATTACTTCATGCATGTAATTTAAAATAAACGAATTAACTAAGAATTTATACTCAGAAATACGGGGTGTTACATACTTCCCCCATTATAAAGGAATTTTGCCCTCGAAATTGATACATACTAGCGGTGAATAAATATGGATGTCACTCACAAATATCATACTCCCTCTCCCAGGTCGACTCGTTAACATGTGGTGCAACCACTGAACTTGAACAAAGGGTACCACATTAAACCGCAGATTGCGCTCACTACGATCAAATATCGCTACCAGTCTCTCCTCGTATGAGATATATAGATGGATGTCTATCTCTTATAATGGAGCATGCCAAAAATCCCTCTCGCTCCTCCAATACCTCTTTAGCGATGACATATGGAACATGTTATGAATCTGTTTTAAGTGCTCCGGTAATCCTAGCCTATACACCGCTATCCCAGCCTCTCGATAATAAAAAATTATCCCATATATCTCGGATCTAGCTTCTCTTTCTTGCCGAACCTCATAACTCCCTTCATAGGAGACACTTGTACGAAAACCTAGTCCTCAACCTCTAGCTCTATGGGCCTCCTGTCTGCTTCATCATAACTCTTCTACCTTTCCTGAGATATACGGATGTGCCCTTGAATCAACTCAATCTTGACAGTGGTGTACTGACTCATCTTTGGCCCAATAACTTGTTTCCCCCCCATCTCTAACCAATAAGCGCGGGAACGATAAGGCCGTCCATACCGTCCTCAATTGGTGCCATACCGATGGTGAACCAGTAGGACTTGTTATGCGCAAACTCCACCAATTGAAGATACTCCTCCAATCCTTCCCCGATGTTAAGTATGCACATCCACAACATATCCTCAAGCATCTGATTAACCCACTCCATCCACCCATATGTTTATGGGTAATAGGATGTACTCAACTGTAAATTCATACCCATGGCCCCCTAAAAGCTTTGTAAGAACTGGAATAAAAAATCTTCTCTTGATCTGACACAATATTTATCAAAACTTTGTGCAAACTCACTATTTCTAAACAACTGGGCATGATGTCTCGTATCAAATTCGTACGAACCGGTAGAAAATGGGCCACTTTGTCAACCGATCCACTATTACCCAGATGGATTCATGACCTCATTGAGATATCGGTAACCCCGTAACGAAATCCATGAAGATACTCTATGACTTTGACACTGGAATCTTGAGTGGATGTAGCATCTTTGTCGATCTCCGGTGGTCTACCTTCACTAGCTTGCAGGTAGCACACTTCGAGATGAACTTCGCTATGTCCCGCTTTATCTCCAACCACCAATTCTACCTACGCATATCTTGGTATATATTATCCCCACCAGGATGTATCACAATACTTGACTTGTGATACTCTAACATCATGGCATGTCTCAAATCCTCATCCTCTAGAACTATAAGCCTTCCATTGAAGTGCAAGCCTCCCTTACATCCGACCCATCGGTTAATAGCTGGTGAACTCTGTATTGGAAATACTGATCATCTTCCTGTTATTTCACCACTCTCATAACAATCTCGAGCATGACAATCGGTATGAACATATAGGCTCTGGAAACCTCATCATCATGTTGAAGATCTTTCTACATCTACTTCCAAACCTCCGTTATCTCCCCAGCAGGTCATCGACTCAAGGCGTCTACTACCATATAGCCTTTCCTATATGATAATGAATATCAAATTAGTAATCCTTCACAAACTCTAACCATCTACTCGACCCCATGTTCCGATCCTTCCACGTGAAAAGAAACTGAATCGATTTATAGTCTATGAATAAGGTAAGCTTCTCCCCCAAAAGATAGTGCCTCCAAATACTCAAGGAAAACATAGCCGCTTTTAACTCCAAGTCATGTGTGTGGTACTTTCCTCTGGTGGGGATTAAGATTGCGATATACATAAGCTATATCCTTATCCTCTTGCTATAGCACACACCCAAGTCCCTGTAACGATGCATTGGTGTACACACAATACTCCACTTTTCCCCTAGCCAATGCAAGTACAGGTGATGAGATCAATATGACGTTTAACTCTTTCAAAGATAACTGACAATGGTCTTCCCCCCAAAAATGGAATGCCCTTATGAGTTAAATTTGTCAACGGACCCGTAATCTTCGATAAACCCTTAATGAATCACCAGTAGTATCCTTCCCACCGGAGAAAATTGCGAACCTCGATCAGTGTTGGTGGTTTCCCCCGCTCCCTGACCATTGATACCTTACTGAGCTCAGCAACAATATCCCTGTCAGACACGATATGGCCCAAAAAGTGCACCTCTTAAAGAGAAAACCCACACTCCTAGAATTTGACGTACAACTCGTGATCCCGTAATGTTTGTAAAACCATTCGCATATGCTCGGCATGCTTATCCTATTAATGAGAGTAAACCAAAATACCGTCGTTGAACACAATCGCGAACTAGTCAAGGAACTCTCTTAAAAATCTATTAATCAGGTCCATAAAAACTATTAGTGCATTGATGAGCCCAAATGGTATAACCATAAAATCCTATGACCCATACCATGCCATTAAAGAAGTCTTAGGAATGTCCTCCTCTCTGATGCGCAACTCATGATATCCCAAATTCAAATCTATCTTGGAGAAGTAAGTTTCTACCCTCAGCTGGTCAAACAGATCATGAATTCAAGGCAACGAGTACTTATTTCGAATCGTGACCTTGTTCACGTCCCTGTAAACGATACATAATAGAAGTGATCCATCCTTCTTTATGATGAACAACACTGGTCCACCCCACGATGATGTACTCCGTCTAATGAAACCTCGCCCTAAAATATGTTGAAGTTGTTCTCTGAACTTTCGCATCTCCGAAGGGGCCATGCGATAAAATGCTCGGGCGATAGACTTCATTCCCGATGCTACATTAATAATGAACACAATTTTTCAATTGAACGACAGCCTGAGTATTGCTTGGAACTCATCCTCAAACTCCCTCACCACCATAATCGATTCTAAAGAGACGACCACCCCCTTTGAGTCTCCTCCTCAATCTAATACAAATTTGTGCTCGACCCTCCCTCAGGAAAAGACATCGCCACTAGGAATATCTCCTTCCCTGGAATAAAGAATGAACGGTACTCCCGAAATAATCCACTATTTCCCAATATCTAGCTAGCCAATCCATACCCAAAATTATGTCTTAACCTTCTATATCAAACACTAAAAGGTCGGAGACTAAACATAATCTCCCCATATCAATATCCACACCCCTAGAGATCGAGTATATAAGTGACCCACTATCTAAAGGTGACTCTACACACAAAATAAGACTACCGGTTGTCTCTAATAAATCGATTGCATGTGTGAATATAGTGGCTATAAATGAGTGTGATGCCCCCGTATCAAATAAGATCCTATCCCGAGGTCCGTGAATAGGAAACACACCATATACTTCAGGTGGTGCCTATGGGGCCTCCTATATGACTGCATCTCAAACGTTATAGAAATGTCTGCACTATAACTTCCCCTACGGTGGGGCTAGTGGTACTAGTGCTATTGAGGGTGATTGCATTTTCTTCCCTTGCTGGGCACCCTGCTGCTGTGGTCCCCTACCCCTCTGTGGAAACTATCTCTTCATATAACCCGTGTGATCGCACACGAAGTAACATCTTAGGAAGTACCCCTACTTGTGGCCTAGTCGGTCTCATCGAGGTTTTCCATTATATTGGCCCTGGTGGCCTCGGCTCTTCTGGCCTCTCCTTTGTTCCCTTGGACCTAACGGATCTGAGGAACGTGTTATTAATGCTACTATTGAGGACCTAACAAGCCCTGACTGAAACCTACCTGGGTTTGGTAACCCCCATATCTAAATCTCTTGGTATTATACCCCTATCGGGAGTCCTTACCCCCCGTCTACATGTCTTCTACTACGGTGCTCCACTATTACCACTCCTACCTCCCTTTCCCTACTGGCTAGGCTCACTCACCCTCTTTCTTCCCGTTAGATGGAAGTTGTGCTCCTAACAATGCAAAAGTGAAGCATCGAAGTGACTAGGGATTTATCTCCACTGTCTTCTAAGATGTTTTGGTCTTTGGTTGACGCTATTATTTGGAAAATACCCCATTTTCTCAACGATTATAGATGTCACTGTACTATATTGGAAATGGTTGGCTTCAAAACTGTACGTGGAGCTTCCTTCTCATACGGATCCTCTAGGGATGGAGGTAGGCCCGGCCCAGGATTGTACGATGACATCTGGTTTATAGCATGACCTGGGAGGAGAATTTGAAACACGTAGAGACTATTCTAGAAGCTCAGGGTGCACACTAGCAGAAAGCCCATACGCAGACATCAGTATACGTTATCAACGCAGGGTTACCAATCAAGTGTTTCCTGATCCTCCATACTAGCCCATCCATAAATCTCAGCTTCTTCTTCTCTTCATTATTCACCTCGTTTGACAGAAACTTATCGAAACGTGTGAAGTCCTCCTCGTACTTCATTATGGAATGGTCACCCTGACCCACCTCATTATGTTTCTTCCGCATCTCTGTCTCAATGGCTTGGGAAAAGTATTTAAGATCAAACCGCACCGATAACACATCAATGGGCGTAATATATGTCTATTCGATAGCGGTAATATATTCCCACCACTTTAAAACTACCCCGATAAGTCTAAACGTTTCCACCGTCTACTTTTCCATGTCTCTATAGTTAACCATGCAATTGTGGAGCTGAATATCCTTCTTCCACTAGCATGCCAAAATCACATCCAAACTATACGGAACTTGAGTGGCTAACACTTATGAAATGCCTCTTTAACTCTCTGCCAACTAGAATGCCCTGGGTGGGCTCGGATAATCAGTGCCACAGGTAGCTGTGGTGTCTCGGCCTGAGGAAAATGGAGTTCCATGGTAGTCATATTAGCATCAATTTCCTGTGCCACGATAGCGCCCACCTCTGTAGTCGTAACTGTCCCCTGCGGTTGTTATGCCTGCTATGTCTATTGCTCTTGCTGAGCCTATCTCTCATTGACTCTCACTGCTTCCCTCATTGGTCATCCTCTACTGGGTGGCATCTGAATTCAGATCGAATAGTATGAGTTCACAATCAATAAACATATAATAGAACCGGAACATAATCTCAAATATTAAATGATGAAGGCAATAGTCTTAATAATAGGGCTCAATATCAGAATGTGATGATGAAATCATAATAAGCTGAACAAATCCTATGGACATTATAACCCGATGCTCTGATACCATATGTGATACCCCGTCTATTTTAATCACACGTGATCAAATATTTATCAAAATAAATAGGAATCTCATCTGGTTCATTCTTAGGATCACTGTCAAAAACTTATTTAATTACTAAAACACCTACGTTAAATTAATCCAGTGTCAATTTTATTCATTTATTAACATAGCTGCATGTGAAAAAATAGGAATATAATAACTTATCTGAAATAACAATAAGAGTCTTGATCATCACACAGTTAATAGATAAATAATAAATATCGAATAAACCATCAAAATTCTCAAAAAAGAATCCAAACCATAAGTCTATAGAAAGAAACTAAATCAAAGTACATCGTCTAGCAAATCAAACTAAAAGTATAATAACTTAAAGGTGCAACATGCCCAAGTGAACAACTGAAACAAAGTACTAATCTAGGAATCAATAACTAAAGCATCTACACAAAGTCCTGCAAGCCTCCACAAAGACTGCAGCTACGCATCCCTGTAATGAGTCCTAAAGCTTGATGTTCTAGTGGATGGACACCTAAAATGTATTGAAAAATATTTTGACACGGGTTAGAGCCCAAAACCATTTAAAATATTTTGCGAGTAATTAAAATACAACAATCAAATGCGGCTTAATGCTTTTCATATTTAAGTGGGTGTTGCACTCTCTTGAGATATTACTCACCCCTAAACTATTGTGCACACCTAACGCTTACCTTTTAACCCAACTAGTTATACATCCCCACCTAACTACTCCTCTCACAACCTTTTATCACCCTACACTATCCCGAGTATGTCCACCATTTGGTTCCTAAGTTATTTTCCTCATTAACTTAGTTAATCATTTATGGTTTATTTGGTTATATAACATTCACACCAATAATATAAATAATGAATTCACACTTCATGTATTTAACCCCAAAATATAATTATATACTATTTTTTATACATATTAATATACTACAACAATAGCACACATATTTATCCTCCTGAGTACTAACTCACTGGATGCTTGTCTCTACAATTTTATCATATGCCATGTATACTCACTCTAACCAGGTTACCACAAGTCGCTTAACTCACACTAAAATAGGTAAATCAAATCGCAAACGTAGTGGTGGTTGTCATAATTCCCCAAGATTGATACTGAATCATACCCAAAACGTATCACTTTGGAAATAAATCACAAATAAAATTCAAGACGATATGACCTCTGGACTATACTCTCTCCGCATTCAATAGCTAGGTGATTCACCCACATCGCGCAACCTCTAATGGAAGCATTAGAGGGGTATGTTTTCACATAAATATCATGAACACCGATATTTATGTATTACGCACACACACATTATATTTATGTATTACACACACACAAAGATATATATATATATATATATGGCTAGCTAGTGAATTATACCCATAGAGCTAGCCCTTAATCCCCGAGTCTATCTTCCCGACTCTTAATTTATTTAATTGCATGCCCATGAAATAATTAATGTAGCTTCCTTGGATAAAATACTCGGACTCACTTAATCATCCCATATTTAAATATTCACTAATTTATCTCAAGTTATTCGTTTCTTACTTTACTTATCAAGTCCCACTTTCCTAAACCCCAATATAACCACCCACAAACACTAGGTAATAGACCCCTTCCTTATTTTTCACTAAATAAATAAGTCTAGAACAAACTACAAGGAAATTAGAGTCCGTATAAATAATTATGCAAAACTACTTGGAAATTGGCATCAATGATGGATCGATAAAATCGATTGATCGATCGATCGTTGTTGCTCCGGAAGCTCTTCTTTCCCAATCAATTTCCTCCATTGTTGTTCTCCCAAACCTTTATGTATTCTTCTCAAAACTCAACCCAAACATATACAATGTTTATCATACATCAAAGTAGGTTCTAATCATGATTTAAACCCTTAAACATCAATGATTTATCATCAAAATTCATTATTTCATGAATTAGGTTTGCTAAATTTTATTCAATCCTCTCATTCAATTTGATTCCACAATAAAAATTAAATGACACCAATTACCGGGTTTCAACTACAAATCCGAATCCAACAACATATGACATTATTCCATCATCAAGTGAACACTAATTCTACACCCTATGTCCAGATTACAAAAAAAAAATATTTTTTCATGTGACAACCATCCCAAAGATGAATTTGTCTACACCTACCATGATATAAATATGATTTTTCACAATTTAAAATAGAATGAAGTTAATTACTTTCCTTTCTTGGATCGTAGGGTCTGATTACGCATTGTGGAAGAAGGATTTGACAAAGCATACCTAATTCCTCCTTAAATTTGGCATTTAAAGATTTCTTCTTTTCTTACTTCTCTATTTTCTTAGTTTCTAGGGTTTTGAGTTTAATTAATGGTTGCATCTAACTCTAATACTTAGGCTTAATATCCTAAATATCAAAATTAGGCTAATGAGCCAAGCCTAAGTGATTTGAATACCCTCGTCTGGGCTGGGTTATGTCTGAAATGGCTCTGAGACCCAATTACTATCCCCGGGTACACTTCTTTGACTATCTCGACCCATTCGGTACCCACTGTGAACTCAAAATTGCCATTCGAGTCACCTTACAATAATTTTCAATCTCTACCACATGTAATCTACCCGCGATTCTCGATTCATACATAATAATGTCACATCATTATCACTCGATATGATGTAAAATAATTATTTATAATTCACTTAGTAATTATGTTGCATAAATATTAATTATTTTCTCTCGCGATTAATATTTTAATAAACACATAACAATTAATTCAAATAAAGTAAGTCACAAGTGTAATTTAAAATAATCGAATTAATTAAGGATTTAATTCTAAAAAATACAAGATGTTACAAGGGAAGTTAACTGGTAGGGAAATAATCGAGGTTTTTTTTAGTGGGAAATAGATGTTGACTTAGCTTGAATGAGTTATGTTTTGTTTTTCTTTATACTTTTACTACTGTATAGACTATTTTTCCCTAGTAATGCACATGACTGAATGTCATCGTATTTAAGCATTCAAGCAAATGAAAGGTTTTTATTAAAACATTTTGGTTAGTTTAAGGTATAATATAACACTTTTGATAGTTCATTGGCCATTCTAAAACTATCAAAATAATTTAGGTGACAAATGACTAATTTACCCTAAAATATAAATACATAATCCTTCCTTGCCTTCTCATTCTTGAACATCTTTAGTCAAAAATATATTTTTACAGCACACGTACGATAGTAAAATGATATATAGAAATGAATTTTTTTACAATGTTATACATATATTTGCTGACACACCTATATTAACATGGATACATAGAATTAAACTGACACATGCTATAATAATAAGATATATAATAATATTGTAATAATAAGGCTTTCAAAGGGAGAAAATCGACGTAGGAAAGGGACTTGGATTGGGATGTTTTTCTTAGGTTTTCAAAGGTGTCTCGATTCACTATAAACCTAACCTCGTGTATATGACCCCAAAAACATTACAAGAAAGATTTTTTAGCCCCAAATTTTATAGGTAAAGTTATATCAATCGTAGTTCGTAAATATTATGATGGTAGTACGGTATTCACATTGAACGAAAAAATGTAAAAATTGTGTGTTCAAGGTTATCAATCATAAATAGCAAAGGTTACAAAAAAGCCTTATCAGCCCAAGTGACATCAATCATGTGATCCCAGTTCTCTTGTTTAACCCCTGAATATGGTTTGGTTTTGTGATCAACAACATCCTCCATTAGTTTAAATAATGTGCATGCATCTTGCTCTTACAATCATGGTGTCTACCCTGACACTTCCTATTAATGGAAAATCTAACACCGTAGTTATCATCATAATCCTCAATATCAAACTTATCCTATAATAATTGTATTGATCCTAAATAAATGTTATATAAACGTGATGTTAAATGAATTTATAATTATATTTAAAATACCTAGACTCTTTGAAATATTAACTCCCTTATCAAGGGATGAATTTCATACAAACAATAGACGTTTTGAAGTGGGGGGACATTTATGATCTCTATGCCAACTTATTGTAAAAATATATGAGCATGTAATCCCATTGGTTCTCCATCACTAGGTGGGACCTCAACTTTAGTCTTCACATATCGGCGCACAACATTCTCCTTCATTTTTCCTATGATAGGCCCCCTTACATGTTTCTTAGTAGGAGCTGAGAATTTTTTTTAAAATGAGTGAACACATTATAAGTATTGGCAACATTAAATTAAGTGAACATGTTTTATCCATTACCTGCACTGCTAGAAACTATGTATACAAGTCAGGACACTTGAAGAGAAGTGTTAAATGTCATGGGGGTTGTCGATGACCCAATTATCGGCGCGAAAGAATGCAAAGAGGTATCAAACACCCGCGGGTTGCAACAACCACAACTTTGGGTGTGGACGAATATGACAATGTATCAAACATCACATGGGATATATCCGCCCCATCCATGGGCGTGGAAGAACAACATGATCTTCTAAAAGTGACCATGAATGAAACCTTTAAAATAATATATAATGAATAATTAGTGATGAACATTCATAATACAAGTGTTTGGGTTTTTAGAGTTTCACTTTAATATGAGAGATAAAATCAGATTTAAATACACTTTCTAACATAAGATACATTCTCTATTTGAGAATCAATACACTTGTTGTGGGAATTGTCTTCGACATACAAACTAAGTTATTCCCCATCAGCGAAAGGTATATACTCATCATCATCCTCACTCACATTTGTTGTTTTTTCATCACCCGAAGTCACCTGCTTGTTCTTCTCAACCACAATCCTTATAGAATTTTCCAAATGACATACCACAAGGGCAGTCATTCTCATTTTATTATTTAAAATATTATTCTGTCTTTTTTTTCTCTTAAGTTGACACCATATGGGTCGTATATGCAGGTTTGTCCCATAATTTTTCTTTGGGGGGCCTTTTTTCCAAGTACTAAAACAAAAGTGAAATAAACATGCATTATAAATAAACACATGAGACATTAATTAAATCAGATAGTATAGACTAAATTACACAAAGGATAAAACACATAAACAATGACATAAAATGTAAACACACAACTTTGTTAAGAACATTTTTCTATTGACATAACACAAGTTATAAGAATACATGTCACTATTTATATCAAGATCTATATCAAGATCATAATCAAAATACATTTGCTCGTCACCCTCTTCATCATCTTTATTCGCTGCAATCATTTCATCCTCATCATTATACTCTCCAGTTAGTTCCATAATTCTATCACTTGAGATAATCTCGGGTTTAACATCAATCCTATAATGTCGAACATTTATATCCTTAACGAGATTTAGGACGACCCTATTGGTTTCATTATGTTAGAACACATCCTTTGGTACAAAAGATTCATCATACTCTAAATATGGTACATCCCAGGTTCTTCAGTGTTGGACCCATTGTAAAACTTTCCAGTGTGCACCTAATTTTGTATCATTAACGTAAAAGACTTATTGTACTTGACTTTGTAAAACAAATGTATCGTCTTTATACCAATGACTTTAGACATCAAAGCATGTGAAATGTGCATATGTCTGTATTGTTCTCATAGTGTCGATGTTGAACCATTAACATTTAAATAAAAACAACTTTATGCTAGTAAATGTATGTCATTTCCAAAACTTTATAAAAATGACAATATAAGTCAATCTCATGTCCCTCATATTCCCCCTCGGATACCATCCCACTATTCTGACTTCTACGACAATTATCACGGTCTGTAGTATGGAATCAAACTTAATTACAAATGCAACCTGAATAAAGATTCAGTATCACATTGGTACCATTTATTAATGACTAAAGTTCATTTGTTTCTTCTGGAGATCTTTGCGTTCATAGTAAATTCTTCTAAAAAATATATATAATGTGCTACATGTCCATGTTGAATGTTAATTGAGTATATGTAGATTCATTTAAATATCTTACTTATTCTTTGAACAACTTCAGAAATGTTTGATGACGTATTTGAGTTATGTCACGTCCACTCTGATTCTTTAGTAGAAGATTTGTGTTCTCCGTATGTAATTAAATCTGGTTCATAAGTGTGTGTGTGTGTCTCTCTCTCTGTGTGTATATATATATATATATATATATTGCATGTGTAATTAAGTTGAACAATATAGTCTAGATACGACTCGAACTCATCAGTATTGTACAATACAAATCACTTAGCCATATTAAGTGTGTGTGTGTGTGTGTGTCTCTCTCTCTCTGTATATATATATATATATATATATATATATATATATATATATATATATATATATATATATATATATATTGCATGTGTAATTAAGTTGAACAACATAATCTAGATACGACTCGAACTCATCAGTATTGTACAACACAAATCACTTAACCATATTAAAATCATTCTTCGACACAATGGCAGCTCTTATAATTTGTCCAAAAGGACGAAAATTTCAGTGAAAACCGTCAACATTAAGCCATATTCACCACCATCCTCATTTCATTATTCTCTATTAAAAATAGTTTAGACATAAGTAAGGTAGATTGAAAAAAAAAGTTAAACACTCTTTAGCAATACATGCCTCAACAATGGAACTGTGTGGTTGAGCTCTGTTGGATACGTACTCTTTCAGCATTCCAAGAAACCTTCAAAGAAGCACTATTAAAGTCAATACTACATATGCATAACAATTGGGAAAAATGTCTCTAAATCCACAATAAAACTTCTTAATGTGATAATTACCATTCAGTTGTGTACATCCACCCATACTTCACAGGAACCAGAATATTTGCCTCGTGTGCTAAGTGAACCATCAAATGAACCTCATATAAAAAAAAGCGGGAGGAAAAATATTTTTCATCTTGTAAATTATCAGAACTATTCATTCTTCTAACTACTCCATATCACTTTTCACTAGTATCTTGGATCACACCTCTTGTCAGAAAGAGTAATATAAATATTCTTACGGAGGTACCCTTGCATCCTAATGGCAAGTAGTCATTGAAGCAAGACTTGGCAATCATGGCATTTTAGGACCATTGATTTACTAGCTTTTGTCGTCACACATCTCAAGATGTTCGTAGCATAAACATTCGGATACTTGAACAATTTTAAGAATTCATAAAAACCCTCTCTCTCCTTCGGGTCAATGTGTATGCCTCTATAGGCATGATAAAGATACATTAGGATAGCTTTGGAGATGCAATTCTATCCTTATGCCCATTTCCTACAAATCAAGATGTGCCTTTTCATTATCTTTGTTCTTCCCGTCCATGTTCAATATCGTTCTAATCAGATTATTGTATATGTTTTTCTCTATGTGCATAACATCAAGGTTGTGATGGAGTTTAAGTTTCTTCCAATACGAGAGTCAAGTAAGATGCTTTTCTTTGTCTAATTCAATTCTATTTGATCATGAGGTCTTTTGTTATTATTTGGATGCTTCCCAAACTTGACATTTAAAGGGCGATCAAACTGACTAAGTTCCTTTTCCATCAGTAATTCCAAGGATTTGTTTTAATGCTCAACTTTACTGTTAAAGGACCTACTCCTTCACCAAGGATGGTAATCTGGTAAGTAACATCTATGGCCACTGTATCCAATCTTACTTCTCAATCTTTTAGATAATTCATCCTTATTACAAGTGGGATAAGAAAGATAGCCTTTTGTGATCCACCCAGACAAGTTAACGTATAGAACAAAGTCATTTATCATCTACATTACATTTGTGTGCATTCGAAAAGTTTTTCAAGGATAGGCATCATAAGTCAATACACCATTTTCCCATAAATTATTCATCTCATCGATCAATGGTTACATGTAAACATCGATATCTTTCTTAGGACCCGTGGCCCATGAATAAGTAAGGAAAACATGAAGAAAGGATCATTGATGAAATTCAAGGGATGCATGTTAAGGGGCATTAGTATCATGGGCCACATGCTATAGTAGTTTCTCATGTTCCCAAAAGGGTTGAATCGATCGGTAACCATACCTAGCCTCACATTCAAGGTTCATGAGCAAACTCGAGATAATTTCGATCAAAGTCTTGCCATACCTCACTATTGCCCGAATGCCTCATTATCTCATCATCCACGCGCTTATCAGTATTCCATCTTATGTCAGAAGCTACCTTCCTCGACATATACAATTTTCACAACCTTGGTGTCGAAGGCAAGTAACACAGGACCTTATGAGTTTTTTTACCATTCCAATCACTATGCATGTATCTAGACTCCCCACCCACCAAACATTGTTCTAGAATAACATTATTTTTCCCAAAAAGTGCACAATCATGTTTGCATGCTTGGATAATAACATATCCTAAGCCAAAGTCATGTAAGAATTTCTTAGCTTTGTAGATTGACTTGGGAACCAAATTCCATTTCGGTAAAAGTTCTAAAAATACCCCCATTAGCATATCGAATGACTTGTTGGTCCACTTTCTACTTACATTCAAATGAAACATTATAATCACAAATTTTAACAAAGTACACTCCTTGCAGTCTGGATACACCTCACATTGTGCAGCTACCAACAGTTTTTCATTATTTCGCACGCTCTCCTTTTGTGCACTGTCAGTCATTTCACTTGTATCCGATCCCCCCAATAATTATCCATGTAATCCCCCCTCCAATAGTCTTCCATTAATTCGGGAAGCTCATCCACATCCTCTTCTTTGTTGTTTATTATTTCATTATCATTCTCATCATCTGACACATGGGTTCAGCACTCGGGAATAGATTCCCCTTATTACACTCAATTCTTGTAAGATTCCATTATCCCGTATCGGATTAATGATTATTTACTACTTCACCACTGTTCCAATATTGATTCATTAATTCATTAAATGGACATCGGATATTGCCATCATTGCTCGTTTTGGTCATTGCAAATTCAACAAAAGGGCTCCCCCCATCACGATATTGTTTACCTAATCTTTGCCTAAGTTTCATCCAACTCTTGCCCATCATACGTTTTCTACCAATAATAAATTAATTACTTAACCATGATTAATTATTTTACTGCATTATTGTTCAGACTAAAACACATAAAAGCCCATTTAAAATACTATTCAATAATGTGATGCAATATCCCGACAATGAGGATTAAAGAGATAATTACAAGATACCATTTAAATAAAAGATTACACTTATTCCAAATAGCATATTCAAACATGTATATCTTAATGTTTTCAAAAAAATAAAGCTTACCTATAATTATACTATGTATACTATGCCAAACTAAGGAGCCTAAGGTTGTACTAAACATACCAATGCCACATAGATTTCGTGCATATGATCTTAGCAGGTATGGGTATTTAATAATGACAGTGTCTTGGTTCTTTAAAAAGAGATGGCAAATCAAATGTCAACATTTACAGAAAGTGACTAGTAAAGAGAGAAGCATTCAGTTGAAATTTAATGGAGCCCAACTAGAGTTGAAAAATTGTACATTAAAAAATTATATGGAACTAATAAAAGTTATTTCATTATGTTAATAAGATAATATCCAGACCTATTTAATTACTTAGATAATAGGATATTAATTTTAAAAGAAAAAAAAATTAAGTTTCCACAAACTATGTACAAACCATGAACCTTACTAAAACAATATAATTTAAGTAAAGACTTTCCATTTATGAAGTAAAAGCACGAACTATAATGCCCATTATAATAATATATAAATAATAAAAAAAACCTATATATATATATATATATATATATATTTAATAATAATATATGTACAATGACAGTTATATAATATAACGTACCAAAAATTATATATGTATGTACTACTAATGATATGTACGTAATAATAATAATAATAATAATAATAATAATAATAATAATAATAATAATAATAGTAATAATAATTATAATAATAATAATAATAATAATAATAATAATAATAATAATAATAATAATAATAATAATAATAATAATAATAATAATAATATAAAAAGAAGATAGTATCTACATAATGAGTGTATGTAAAAAAAAATTCTTTGATATGAATAAGCACATTATGTTAGACAACATGTACAAGCAGGTGCCATCTTATGCCTAGAACTATTTTTAGACAAGTTTGTAGACAACCTGGTGGTATGGTATTAAAAATAATAATAAATTAACCAACTTAGTTTGTAGAACAAGTGTTAAAAAGTTACATAACTATTAATAGTATATAAAAATAAAATTATATATATATATAATATAAATAAAGAAATATTTAATAAATATATGTTTGGAATCATCAAAATCAACATATTACATTTAAACTAAAATGTACATAAAATACAATTAAACTAATTTAAAATTAATTCAAGGGTTAATTACATTTTCATTTAACAATCTCGATGATGACAAACAACTTTACTCAAAATAATAAAAATTGGCATAATAAAGAGAATTCACATACTTCTCCCCCTGTTTGTCATAAACAAAAAGGAATAGCAATAGGTCATTCTATAAAAGTAAGATGCAAAGAAAAGATAAACACAACTGCTGGTTTATTGATACTAAAAGAAAATTACATTTTCAGATTATTTATCATATGGCATACATCATTGGGATGTCCTTCAAGAAGGATTTCTTTCCTGTTATCTTTGACCATAAGTTTGATAGAATTTCCGGTGTAGGAGCCAGTTGAGGAAGATTCAGATTTGGTAGAAGTGTTCGCTTGAGGGGGAGTAGCCATATGAGGTGGTAAGACAAAAGGCCAAGGAGGTGGAGTTACCCAAGGAGCAAATGGAGGAGAGAGAGCTATGGCGTTAAGAGCTTCAGAATAAGAGGAATATTTTTGAATTTTGCATTACTTACACCTTTTATTTGAAGCTCACATTCTCCCCAAGTGGTATAAACCCCGGGTTGTTTTCCAACACAAACAACATAGAAGGACTTCATGATTTGTGTGTGAAGATAAGAGTAAAAGGGGGTAACACACATTTATATATAGGGGAGTATTGAATGTCAACTAGTGATAAGGATACCAATAGTTTGTCTACTTGTGAAAAAGGGTTTTGGAAAGATGTGAACATGCTATTCATATAATAAAAAAAATTATAATTTTAGATCATTTATATATGCCATACCGAGCTCACGACAAATAAAGGTAAAACGATCTTCGGATAACGGTTTTGTGAAAATATCGGCTAATTGAATATCCGTAGAAATAAATTCAATTCTTACGTCACCTTTTTGAACGTGATCGCGTAAAAAATGATGTCTAATTTCAATATGCTTTGTTATAGAATGAAGAATTGGATTTTTTGTCAAACATATAGCACTTGTATTGTCACAAAAAATTGAGTATTTTGAAAGAATATTTTAAAGTCTTCTAATTGTTGTTTCATATATAATGTTTGAGCACAACTACTACCGATGACAATATATTCTGCCTCGGCCGTGGAAAGAGCAACTGAATTTTTCTTTTTACTAAACCAAGAAACTAGTGAGTGTCCTAGGAAGTGACATGTACCACTAGTTCTTTTTCTATCAACTTTACAACCCGCAAAATCCGCATCGAAATAACTTATGAGTTCAAATGATGTGCTTTTAGGATACCATAAGCCTAAGTCTTTAATACCATTTAAATATCTAAAGATACGTTTTACGGCACACAAATGAGGTTCTTTAGGATTGGCTTAAAAATGAGCACATAAACATACACTAAACATAATGTCGGGTCTACTAGCGGTTAAATATAGTAGACTACCAATCATGCCATGATATAAAGTAGTATTAACAGATTTTTCTTTTTCATCAATATCTAACTTTATAGATGTGCTCATAAGGGTACCAAGTGTTTTACCATTCTCTAAGCCATATTTTACTAAAAGATCTTTAATATATTTAGATTGATTGATAAAAACACCATTTTTAGTTTGCTTAATTTGTAAGCCCAAAAAGAAATTTAACTCACCCATCATACTCATTTCAAATTCTTTTTGCATAAATTATGAAAAATCTTTACATAAATTTTCATTTGTGGATCCAAATATAATATCATCAACATAAATTTGTACAAGAAGCATATCATTGTTAAGAATTTTTATAAATAGAGTAGAATCCATTTTTCCTCTCACAAAATCATTTTAAAGTAAAAATCCACTTAACCTATCATACCAAGCCCTAGGGGCCTGTTTTAATCCATATAAAGCTTTATTTAGTTTATAAACATGATTTGGAAATATGTGATATTCAAAACTGGGAGGTTGCTTAACATAAATATCCTCACTTATAAAACCATTTAAGAAAGCACTTTTGACATCCATTTGAAATAATTTAAAGTTTTTATAACATGCACAAGATAATAACATATGAATGGCTTCTAATCTAGCTATAGGGGCATAAGTTTCATCGTAATCAATACCTTCTTATTGGTTAAAACCTTGTGCAAATAGTCTAGCTTTATTTCTTATAATCAATCTACCATCATCTTTTTTATTTCTAGAAATCCATTTAGTTCCAATAATAGTTTTATCTTTAGGTGTGGGAACCAGTGACCAAACATTATCACGTTCAAATTGTAACAATTCTTCTTGCATAGCTAACAACTAAAACTCATCTTTTTCGACTTCATTAATATCTTTTGGTTCAATTTGTGACACAAAAGCTAAATTATTACATATATTCTTTAAGGAGGATCTAGTAAGAATACCACTTGAAGATTCTTCCAATATATTTTCAAAAGGATGATTATTAACGAATTTCCAACTTTTAGGTAAACTAGAGTCATTATCATTTTTATCTTTATTTGGAGTCTTTTCAACATTAATGGAATTATCAATACTAGTAGTAAAGTTTTCATTTAATTTTACTTCATTAATTGATTTATTTAGATCTAAAACCTCATCATCATCTTTGTTGTTTTTAGGAAAAGAATTAGATTCATCAAAAGATACATGTATTGATTTTTGAACAACTAAAGTCCTTTTATTAAAAACTCTATATGCTTTACTATGAAGTGCATACCCAAGAAAAATACCTTCATCTGATTTTGCATCAAATTTACTCAAATTATCTTTATCATTTAAAATAAAACATTTACTTTCGAAAACCTGGAAATAATTAAAATTTGGACTTTTATTTTTCAGAATTTCACAAGGAGTTTTATCTAAACCTTTTCTAACAATAGTTCTATTTATTACATAACAAGATGTATTAACGGCTTCCGTCCAAAAATATTTCGGTAAATTATGTTCATTTAGCATAGTTATAGCCATTTCTTATAAAGATCTATTCTTTCTTTCTACTACACCATTTTGTTGAGGTGTCCTAGGTGCAGAAAAATTATGTTCAAAACCATTTTCATCACAAAATAATTCAACATCTTTGTTATCAAATTGTCTTCCTCTGTCACTTCTTATAAAGACAATATTGCAACCTTTTTCATTTTGAATTTTTCTACAAAATTTAGCAAAAATAGAGTGTGTATCACTTTTATGAGTAAGAAAGAAAACTCACGTAAATCGAGAATAATCATCAACAATAACAAGAGCATAATATTTTCCACCTAAACTAGCAACTTTGTTAGGTCTGAATAAGTCTAAGTGTAATAATTCTAAAGGCCGATTAGTTGAAATATCTCTTTTCTTTTTAAGGGAAGTTTTGGTTTACTTTCCAAATTGACATGCATTACACATTTTATCTTCAATAGACTTAATTTTGGGCAGCCCTTTAACTAACTCATTTTTGGACAAAATATTAAGTTATTCCATGTTGGAATGACCTAACCTTCTATGCCATAACCAACAAGTATCATTTGGGGAAGCTAAACACTTAACATTTGGTTGTGACAAATTATCAAAATCAAGAGTATAAACATTTTCATGTCTAGAAGCAACAAATAAAACATCATTATCTTTAACATTTTTTATTAGATAGTAATCTTCTTTAAATGTAACATCATAACCTTTATCACACAATTGGCTAATACTAATTAAATTATGCTTAAGACCATCAACTAGAAGAACATTTTCAATGCAAGGGGAGGGATCCTTACCGACTTTACCTATGCCGATGATTTTGCCTTTGGAGTTGTCTCTGAATGTCACTAGTCCTCCATCTTTGGCAATCAATATAGAAAACTTGCTTTTGTCACCCGTCATGTGTCTTGAACACCCGTTGCCTAAGAACCACTTTGATTTGTTCGAACCAGCTCTAAAATAAACCTACAATGGACATTTAAATAACTTTTCTTTTGGTACCCAAAATGTGTTGGGTCCATAGGGGTTAGCGAAAATAGGAGTCTCTTTAGGAATCCATGCCACTTTAGTAGAAAATATATATTTGTAAAAATTTGAAAAATTGGTATGTCTTCCACAATACGTACATAAAGAGTTTCCAATATTTTTAGAATAATTTTCAAAGCTTTTCTCATTTTCATTTTCATTATAACCAATTCCAGCCTTATCATACATCCACCTTTGGTTTCCAAGTAGCAAATTTAGATTCTTCTGTCCATTTACAAACTTTTCAAGACACCAAGTTAAATCCTTAAGTTTAAGTTTCAATTTTTTATTTTCAGAAATAAGATAATGACTTGGTGAATCTTTAACTCTTAGTTTTTCTATTTCTTATTTTATAGACTTATTTTCAGATTTCATTACTTCTATATTTTCAAGGAGATAATCATATTTATGTGATAAAGAAGAATGTATATTTTTAAGACTAATATATTTAGTTTATGTTCATCAAAATTGTAATAAAGTTCATCAAAAGCATTTTGAAGTTCATGATGATCATTTATAGTTTCATATTCACTATCTGAATTAAAATTAGAAGATACCTCATCATCATTTGCCATAAGGCAAAGATTTGCAACTTCTTCATCACTTGAATCTTCATTATTACTACTTTCATCAGAATTACTCCAAGTAGTAGCCTTCATGGCCTTTTTGTATGTTTCATTTCTTTTCTTTTTTCTATCATTCTTCCCTTGTTTGGCTTTGGGACAGTTAGGTCTGATATGGCCTAACTCTTTGCAGTTATAACATCTTGGCTCAAACTTAGAGGATGACTTTCCTTCATGTGCCTTCTTTGAAAAGAATATCTTGAATTTTCCAGAATGTCCCTTCTTTTTGGCAAGAGTTTTTTGAATTTTCTAGTGAGAAGTGCTATATCACCATCTTCATCATCATCAGCTTCCTCACTTTCTTCTTCTTCCTCAATGGATTTGAAGGAAATAGTTTTGCTTGCCTTGGGCTTCTCATCTTCAGCAAGTTCTTTTAGTTCCATTTCATGAGTAATTAAGGAGCCCAACAATTCATCAAGAGAAATAGGTCTTTCTCGTATAACTTATTTGATTGCTAGCTTCTTTGTCATATATGCAAATGGTAGTGACCTGAGAATCTTACTCACTAATTCAGAGTCAGTATAAGTTTTACCAAGAGATTTTAATCCATTTATAATATTTGAAAATCTAGTAAACATATCAGAGATAGTTTCATCTGTTTTCATTTTAAAAAGCGCATAGTTATGAACAAGCATGCTTATTTTATCCTCTTTCACTTGACTAGTTCATTCATAAGTAATTTCCAATCTATCCCAGATTTCTTTTGTACTTTCACAACAACATATTCTGTTATATTCATTAACATCAAGAGCACAATGTAAAATATTCACAGGTTTGGCATTAGTTTGAATTTTCTGAATATCAGCATCATTCTACTCATTTTCATCTTTGGGAACATTTTCATTATTAACAACTTTCATGGGAATATTTGGACCATTTATAATAACTCTCCAAACAGCATAATCATTTGATTGAACAAAATTTTTTATTCTATCTTTCCAATAGCTATAATTGTTTCCTGAAAATAAAGGGGGTCTATTTATTGATTGACCCTCACCAAGAGATGAAACACTAAAGTTTGCCATTAATCGTAATCTCTAAAGATGTTTAAAACAAAGATAATAAATTAGAGCGTGGCTCTGATACCAATTGTTGCCCAGATATTAACTCAAGAGGGGGGGGGGGGGGGGGGGGGGAATTGAGTTTAGCAAACTTTTTAAGACTTTAATTACTAATTAAATAATTATTTATCTTTTAAAGCACTTAAATAAAAAAATCAGATTAATAGCACAAATGAAATTGTAAATTCAAAAATTAATTTATTCAAGATAAATTACAGATTTTAATACCCACTAAATAAATTATCAAGTTTATCTCATAATATAATTTAATATTCTGAAATTTTAATCTAAAGTGATTATCACAATAGTGTTAAATAAGTACAACAAATTAATTACACAAGTAGTATTTCAATCTTATAAGATCCAATCAAATTTATAAATAACTTTCGTAAATAATAAAAACTAATATTCTGAGATTAATTAAATATTACGAAAATAAATATTTAAGTCTTAAAATAAAATTATCAAATTTTCAGATTTAAATAACTTCTAAATGTAAGTTATTAAAAAAATAAAATTAATCAATTACAAGCATATAAATAATTTAAATACTGAAAATAAATGACACCGTATGTTTATTGTGGTTCGGCCAAAATCTGGCCTACGTCCACGCGCCTAGAGCAGCTTTCGTCTCCGTGTGCTTCACTATTCCTGATCCACTTATACGGTAGGATCAAACCACCACTTTACAACTGAGCAGCAAACCGGCTACAGGTACAACTTCCGAAGCTAAAAGCCAAAGCTTCAAAAATAAATTTTAAGTACAGAGGTTTGGATGTCGAAACTCTTTAAAGTACAAATGTAAATATGAGTTTCTTCTTCAAGTTGAAGTAGACTTCACAGAGATTCCAATTTTTTTTTCTTTGTGTCTCAAGTCTTCACTAGAAATGTTGTAGCTGAATACTCACTTTTGTGCTTTTGGACAATATATACTCAGATAAAAAATAGACGTTGGGGATTTTGAAAGATGGAAACTCTTGATCAACTTGAGAGATTCATTAATTGTGAACTGAAGGATGGAGACCGTGTTTTCTTCTTCTCTGATTTCTATCAAAATAATAAATGGTAGACCGATGGAGAGAGAAACATTAGAGACAAATGAGATATTAAAAAGATTAATATGGAGTGTGTTAGAAGAGAGATACTTAATAAAAGAAATCATCTCTATTCAAAACGTCACCAGTCAGTCAGAGATAGAGAAAGAAAAAAAAATTGTCCAAGTCAAATAATAGGCGAGTTACTGCATACCAAACACTGACCAAGTCAGTTCATCAAATAGAACGCAAGGCTCGAAGCAGTAATGATAAGAAATATGCGTAAAAAAAAAACAAATATATATATATATATGCGTACAGTTACCTCGGCTAAAAAGAATTACAAAAAAAAGAAAAATCATGCAAAGTTCAAGGTTAATAAAGCATATATATATAAACTAATGAGATATAGCATTGCATGATCAAAGATCTGAAGTCAAAGAATTGTCCAAGACATTTGAATAGTGATGAAACCAATATGCTACAGGTCTTATATGACCACATCTTAAGCCAACAAGTACAAAAGGTTTAGTGAGATTTGGATGAATTAAATGGTGTGGGACCAAGATGGATATCAAATCTATAAATAAAGATATTCTCCGTGTACCACCAATTGCTATAAACAGAATAGATCCAAGAGAGTTTAAAAAAAAATAACTGAATGAACAATTATCTTAAGAGAATAAAACAAAAAAAATTGTCTCTTATTATTTTCAAGAACAAGGACTGCCGAAGCAGTTGGCACGCGACTCAATTTTCTGAGGAGTGACATAATTCAGTTCTCAAGATTGAAATGACTGGACGAAACAATCCTTTAAAAGTAGAAAAATAATAATATAGGTGATGTTGATGTAAAAAACTAGATTGCTCTAATTATTCAATCACAGATAAATAAATAAGACAAAGATTTTTAAAGTGGTTCGGCTAGGAATAAAGCCTACGTCCACTGTTATGTTATTGCTGAATGTTTGCAGAATTCTTGATTACAAGTTCTCTCAAGAAATTCCGGTCCTCTTGAATGAGGGTGATACAAGGTATTTATAGCCCTTAGGCTGTATATGAAAGGGTCGATACATTAAATGATATACATATGAAAGGGTAATACCTTTAATGCAGCGTGTGCGTCAAGATCCTAAACATTCAATGAATCATCGAACTGTCTGAATATCTGGCAATTAATGCTGGGGTCGAGGTGCAGCTCGGACCGCCTTAGTTGCTCGTTGATCAATAGTTCCTCGGAGCGCTAGAGTACCTCGGAGTACTGGAGTTCCTCGGGGTGTCCTCGTTGCTCGGATAGAACATGAGTTGGTCGGGGAAATGAACTTCCTCGTTGCTATTGTGCCACGTAGATTAACACGTGTGTTTGTACTATTCGTCCACGTCAGCATATTAATTTTGGTATCAACAGAAGCCCCCAATGTTTCACATTTCGAACTTTGAGGAGTATGGAACATTCTTTCTCGGTATGTAACAGTATTGAAGATCTTCCTGGGTTTTAGGAGCATCATATTTGAATTTATTTCCAAATTCATAGAATCCACCTTTTTTCGAATTTTTAAAGGCGCTTCGATCTTTGTGCCCTTTTTGTCCTTTTAGCCGCCGGAAGTTCAATAGTTTCTTTCGTGTAATCATTTCCTTCACCACTTACCAAGGCAAAGTATTTAAACTTCTTAGGTAACCATAACGTCTTCTTCTTTTTCCAATTTCTTGCATTCAAGCTTTCTATTCTCTCCTTCTCTCTTGTGCGTTCATCTTTGTTTTCGTTCGTTGTCAACATACCTCCTTTCTTCCTGTAAGACCTTCTTTCTTTCTTCTCTTTTATTCAATATGGTTTATATTGTAGAGTCTGTTGAGAAATTTCGTTCTGACTTTTCCATTCCTTCGTGGGTAACTCTAGAGGTTCTTTCTGAGCCTTTAGATTACTTTCGATTGGCTGAGGGACATTGGTTCCCCAGTCTATTTGTTGCTGAATGTGGATTTTCTTTTCCACCAAACCCATTGTGTCTTGAGTTTTGTCAGTATTTCGATCTTGTCCCTGCAAAAATAGCCCCAAATTCATGGAGAATAATTAATGGGGTGCATAAATTAAATATAACTCATGGGACTCGTATGGGGATCCCTGAAATTATGTACTGCTATAGATGGGCCGTTTTAGATAATATTTATTATTTAAAAACAAGGTTTTTGAATAGGGCTCTTGTAGTTAACCTCCCCGATGCAAATAGAGATTATTTTGAACATGGGGTGGTTATTAAAAATTGGCAATATGCCCCTCTGGTTGGAGATGGAGTATACAATGGTCCCAGATGCCCCTTATATGACAATGGGATAGGTTTATTTTTCATTTTATCTCTTTTCTGAATTTATGAATTCATTGTGTTTGATAAAATGTATGACTGATATCTCATTATGTATTTATCTGCAGTTGATAGCAAAAGAAAAACTCCAAAAGAGTCAGAAGTGAATATTAAACATCTGAAACTTATCTGGGGTTTGCATAAGACGATTGTAGACGAGCACATCAGGTCTGCATCATATTTGCTGCAGTATAAGATCTATACAACCTCTTATACTGCTCGTCCTGTTGAGCCAACATCAACTCCAGAAGATTCTTCTTCGGATTCTTACATCCCTTTATCTCAAAGAATGGGCAAGAAAAGAGCTCCTCCTGCTCTGTTTGATGATATTGGCTCTGCTGTTGAGGTTAAGAAAAGCAAAACGGATGTCCCAGAAGGGACTAAGAAAGTGGATGTTGCCCCCTCTAAAGCTGCCGAGAAGCCCCCAGTGGCTCCGAGCAAGAAAGTTTCTCCTGTAGAAGTAATTACGATATCTCCGACCAAGACTTCTTTGGTTGAAAGTGACGAACTCCCGTTGAGGAGATTGAGGAAATCATCCTCAGTTAATCCGGCTGAAACTGCCTCATCTCTACCTGCTGGTGGTATTGATGTTCCAACCATCATTCCTCCGAGCTCTGCAATAAGCTCGGTAAAAACTTGGATCATACCCGAGGTCCAAGGAATTGATGAAAGAATTCCTAGGGATACGTTGACATCTCTAGCTGCTCGTCACCTTGCTTCGGTAAATTTCTCATACTCTAGGTTTTCTTTCTTTCTCTGAATGCTTACAGTTTTATTGACTTTACTATTTTTCTCCTCTTTCAGCTGGTGAACTGTTTCAATAATATTGTGAAGAAGGATGAAGCTATTAAAGCTTCTAGCTCCTCGTCCGGTGTAGAGGATGCTCTGTTGGGTTTGACCCAATCCTTGAAAGAATCTCGCCAACAGTATAAGGAGGACAAGGCTGCTTGGGAGAAAAAACTGTCAATAGTCGAAGCCGAGAAAGTGAAGTTGGCTGAAATCTCCAAGGGTTTGGAGAAAAAGGTGAAAAGTTTGGAGGTTGAGCATCAGAAATACGACGACAAGCTCAAGAATTTTGGAGAGCTTGAGGATCAACTGAGGAAGGCAGAAGAATAGTTGCTCGCCCTGCGAGATATCCAAAGTCAAAAAGAAGAATTGGATGCGAAGCTTTCCTCGGAGAAGTTGAGAAGAAAGCTCGCAGTTAAAAAATCCTTCAGCGCTGGCTGGGAGAAAGGATGGGACAAGGGAATTGCTGCAATGACATCCCAAGTCCAGTATGGGAAGTTGAAATACTTCCGAGACGGTTGGGTAGCTGCTCTGCAAGAGTTGAAGATCAAAGACGACTCTGAGCTATTCCAACTGCACCTCCCTGGTCCCCCTCCACCTATTGTGGAAGAAGAAGAAGATGAACCTCTCTCAGATGAATCTTCTATGGCTATGGGTGACCCAGTCTCTGCTTCTCAACCCTCTGTCATCGAGAACATTTCTTCTATGCCTCCTCCTGCCGAGAAGATTCCTGCTGATCAAGCCGTTATTACCACCGAGCAACCGAGCTCCTCGTCCCAGCCTCCCGAGAAAGTCTTGGGAGATAAGGAAAAGGTGTGAAGTTGTTCGGTATTTCTATCTTTCATTACTTGTAATCGAACAATGTAATCCTTTTATGATCTAATAAAATACATCTTTGTTCATCTCTTCATTGTTGATCCTCTGTCTGCTTTTATTTATTAACTCCTGCTTTCTCTTCATTATTAGTTTTTGGCCAGAATGGAATTGATATCAGCTCCTGATACTGAGTTGATGCAATAATGCACTAGATATTATAAAGCTGGTCATACAGACCTAAGTGTATCAGAGATTGTCGACATCCTAGGTCATGACGCCTCAGAACAAGCAGTTGAGGCTTACCGGTACCTGAAATATTTACTTGATAGAGCTGTGGCCAACAATGTCATCTACTATGACTTGATTGAGGAGCTTCATGGTTCCATAGAGGATCTTCAAAATCAACACAATGAATCAACTATTTTGTTGCACAAAGACTATGAAAATAGATATCAACAGCTTTCATCTGAAACAGGCCATAAAAAGATTATCGCTGGATATGATATTAGGGAGAGAACTCTAAGAGGTGAAGTTGAGGCCTGTAGGCAGATCGCCGAGATCCTGGAACAAGAAAATAATAATTTGCAAAAAAATATGGCGCAATATGAATCTGCAGTGTCATCTTCCACTGCTTTAGTGCCAGTTACTGATGAAGGTTTCTCGTTCTTAGAGGTCGAAAATGCCAAATTAAGGCAAGAACTGGATGACTTAAGAAGATCTGCTATTTCTGGGACTGCTCGGGGGCGAGGAAGAGGTTCTCGGGGGCGAGGAAGAGCTGTTCAAAATGTTGCCGAGGAGCAAGGTTCTCCAATCGCTGCTCGGAGTCGATCAAGAGTTCTTAGTCGTAATGTCGAAGAGGCTCGTACCCAATCTACTTTGGAAACTCAGGCATTCCAACTAAACGCCAAAGATCGAGCTTTATCTGAACTGTCCAAGAAAAATCTATCCTTGGAGGATCAACTCACTGCAACTAAGTCTACTTTATATTCCAAGGATCTTTTTGCCAAAAATCTTCATGAACAATTGGATAGATTAACCTTTCAATTTCATAAGCAACCTAGGGAATTCTGGATGGCCGGATATAATGAATCTCTTGTTCACTTGGATGCTCGTATTGAACATGCCAACAATGAAGGTTATAAGCAGGGGTGGTTGAATGCACTGGGTGTGTTAAAATTAGAGCAAGGGCATTATTTATGGGATTATCATGCTCCATGGTTATTAGACTTGCCTGTGCCACCTTTCAAATTGGACATGGCCTGGATCCCAGCTCGTTCCATTCCTCGTAGCTTAATTTCAAAATACCTCGGTGATTATAGCCTTCATTCCCAAATCGAAGTATCTCGTCCCGAGCATCTAATGGAGACACCTTCAATAATGAATCTCAGAATGTTGAAGGATTTGAACTTTATTAATTCTCCCCTTTGCCTAGAAGATCCTCCTGCTGGCGAAGAACCTATTTCTAAAGCAAAGGGCAAGAAACCAATAGAATAGGAATATCAATGTAATACTTAGTACATTCATGTAACCTGTAATTTATTTTGAATTTTAATGAAAAGACTTTCATTTTCTGTTTGCAAATTTTGCTATTGTCTTGTGTTTATCAAACACCTTTACATTTGTGCATATGTATCTGTTAAAAAGATAACAATATTATTGTTCATCGAGCAACTTAATAAAAAGTTACAAGTATCAAGGTTGTTCAATCACTTGAGTATAAAATGTTCAAAATGTTTTCAACTAACCAAAGTGGTTAAATAATGTTTGTCGACCAACTACAGTTGATGGGATTTTATCCCCGACCATCCATACTTGGTTCAATTTCAAATATTTTTATAAAATGTGTCCGGCCAACTAAGGTTAATAATTTAACCTCGTCGACCAACTACAGTTAGTGGGTTTATATCCCCGACTAACTATACTTGGTTCAGTTTGGAATATTTTGTTCTCTGAGGAACTTTTTGTATTAATCTTACCTCCCGACCAACATAAGTTGTAACGTGAGAGTATATTTTTATCTTACCAACCGTAATTGATCATGCTGGTGTACACCCCTTAACCAAAGGAGTAGTAATGGTTCTTTCGAACTTTATGTCCACTAGATATATTACCAACCGTAGTTGGTCACACTAGTGTCACCTTCTAACCAAAGGAGTATATTTTTTTGGTTCTTTCGAACTGTCCACTAGATATCTTACCAACCGTAGTTGGTCACACTAGTGTCACCTCCTAACCAAAGGAGTATATTTTTTGGTTCTTTCGAACTGTCCACTAGATATCTTACCAACCGTAGTTGGTCACACTAGTGTCATCTCCTAACCAAAGGAGTATATTTTTTGGTTCTTTCGAGCTGTCCACTAGATATCTTACCAACCGTAGTTGGTCACACTAGTGTCACCTCCTAACCAAAGGAGTATATTTTTTGGTTTTTTCGAACTGTCCACTAGATATCTTACCAACCGTAGTTGGTCACACTAGTGTCACCTCCTAACCAAAGGAGTATATTTTTTGGTTCTTTCGAACTGTCCACTAGATATCTTACCAACCGTAGTTGGTCACACTAGTGTCACCTCCTAACCAAAGGAGTATATTTTTTGGTTCTTTCGAACTGTCCAGTAGATATCTTACCAACCGTAGTTGGTCACACTAGTGTCACCTCCTAACCAAAGGAGTATATTTTTTGGTTCTTTCGAACTGTCCACTAGATATCTTACCAACCGTAGTTGGTCACACTAGTGTCACCTCCTAACCAAAGGAGTATATTTTTTGTTCTTTCGAACTATAAGCGTAGTGTATTACACTAGTATTCCCCGAAAAACTTTCAAGAGAAAGAAAATGGTGAAACATCCTCGTTTTATTCATACTGAAGGAAATGCTTTACATTTTACATTACTGATAATACTTGCGCAGGTGTTCAACATTCAATGCATTCTTAAATTCCTCTCCCTCTAGAGTTGCTATTCTGTAAGTTCCTGGTCGAACAACTTCCACAACTCGATAAGGTCCATGCCAGTTTGCTTTCAGTTTATTATGCTTCTGAATGACCTTCTTTAGCACATAATCCCCCTCTTTTAAATCGCATTTCTTCACCCTTTTGTTGTAGAACAGAGCCGTTCGTTGTTGATAAGCAGCATTTCTGATGGATGCCTCTTCTCTAACCTCCTCGAGCAGATCCAAATCCAGTCTTCTCATTAAATCACTGATTGGGGAGTTAAAATTCAGCACTCTATGTGTTGGGAGACCCAACTCGGCTGGTATTACAGCCTCACTTCCAAATGCTAACATGTATGGTGACTCTCCTGTTGCTGCTCGGGGAGTTATTCGGTAAGCCCACAGAACTGACTGTAGCTCATTAATCCAATTTGCTTTAGCCTCACTTAGCCTTTTCTTCAACCCATTTAATAATGTTCTGTTCGTCACCTCAGTCTGTCCATTGCTTTGAGGAGGGCCTGGTGCTGAATGAAACTTCAAAATGTTCGACTGATGACAATAGGCAGCGAATTCCTCGTTATCAAATTGTGTTCCATGATCTGTAATGAAAGCATGAGGGAGACCATATCGACAGATGATGTTCTTCCAAATGAATTGATAAACCTTCTCGTACGTCATATCAATCAGTGGTTCAGCTTCCACCCACTTAGTAAAGTAATCCACTGCCATGACGAGGTACTTGAACCTTCCTCGGGTCATCGGCAATGGTCCAACCAAATCAATCCCCCATGTAGCAAATGGCCAAGGTGAAGTTATTGGTGTCAACAATGCTTGTGGAGTTCTTCGGATGGAGGAAAAGCGTTGGCACTTGTCACACTTCTTGGCATAGGCTATGCAATCATCCCTCATCGTCGGCCAGTAGTATCCCTGTGTCATCACCCTTTGCAAAAGTGTCCGACCTGCTATATGAGCTCCACAGGATCCTTCATGGATTTCCTCAACCAATTCCTTGACTTCTGATGGATGTACACATCTCTGCAAACCGGCCATAATTCCTCGTCTATACAAAACACCATTTGTTAACACATACCGAGCAACTTTATACTTCAATTTCTTGGCGGCTAGCTTATCCTCCGGTAATTCTCCTTCTTCAATGTATGCCTTGATAGGATCCATCCAAGATGGTCCTAAATCAAGGGTTATTATATTCACCATCAGGTCCTCTTCTATGCTCCGACTTTCTAATACTTCAATTGGTATTGTTCTTCGTAGCTCGGTGCGCGTAGATGACGCTAATCGGGCCAATGCGTCTGCTCTAGCATTCTCCATCCTCAATATTCTCACCAATTGAATGGCATCAAATTCTACCAACAATTCCATCACCTTTGCATGATACTTCGCCATTAATTCTCCCTTGACTGCATATACTCCCATCATCTGATTCACAATTAATTGAGAATCACTGAACACCATTATTTGCCGTGCTTCCATAAATTTTGCTAAATTTAAGCCTGCTATCAGGGCCTCATACTCAGCCTCATTATTGGAGGCTTTGAATTGGAATCGCAAGGCATACTCCATATCAATATCATCTGGGGCATTTAAAACAATTCCTGCTCCACAACCAGTTGTGCATGATGACCCATCCACATACAATCGCCATGTAAGTAACTTGTCTTCAAATTTCTTACCTGACAGAACTCCTCGGTAAAATATCTGATGTTTTCTTTCATCGGCCCCTGGTATTTTTCGCTCCTCGCTGACTATCTGTTCACACCCTTTCACCAACCGGAGTTGGTATGGATTTGAATATGATGATTTTTCTACATCCACAAGTCCTTTTACCAACCTTAGTTGGTCTGGACCTGTGTCTGTTGATCCTGTATCATCCACAGGTTGGTCAACAAGCACCTGTTGTTCCTCGGGGGTATCAGGGTATGTGAACTCTGCTATAAAATCTGCTACAGCTTGCCCTTTTAAAGATGATCTGGGTTCATACACAATATCATATTCACCAAGTTCTATCGCCCAATACATCAGTCTTCCTGATTTTTTCGGCTTATGGAGGGCTTGTCTTAGCGGCATGTCGGTGTACACAATGATGGTATGGGCCTGGAAATATGGCCTCATTCTTCTACTTGCTTCGATTAGTGCCAGTGCCAATTTTTCTAGCTTTGGGTACCTGATTTCTGCACCTCGGAAAGCTTTACTTGTGTAATAGATAGGTTTCTGGACTCCATTCTCCAATCTGATCAATGCAGAGCTGACTGCATACTCTGATACGGCCAGATACAAGTACAATCTCTCTCCGGTTATTGGCCTGGATAACAATGGTGGTGCTCCCAAATACTTCTTCAAGTCTTGAAAAGCCTTCTCACATTCATCAGTCCACTCAAAACTTTTTCGCAGTGTTTTGAAGAATGGGAGGCATTTATCAGTTGCTCGGGATACAAATCTGTTGAGCGCTGCAACTCGTCCTATAAGACTCTGTACTTCTTTCTTCGTCGTTGGGGATCGTAGCCCTAAAAGAGATTTGATCTTTTCTGGATTTACCTCAATACCTCATTGGTTGATGATGTATCCAAGGAACATTCCTTCTCGTACTCCAAAGGTACACTTCGTCGGGTTGGTATTTGTCCAGTTGATCAAAGGTCTGGCCTAAGTCAACTAGATGATCAGTAGCTCTCTTGCTTTTGGTGAGCATGTCGTCGACATAGACTTCCATGTTGCAACTGATTTGTTTGGCAAAAACCTTGTTCATCAGCCGCTGATATGTTGCACTTGCATTTTTTAAACCAAAAGGCATAACATTATAATAATAAGTTCCCCTTGGGGTAATAAAAGAAGTACTTTCCCTGTCTTCAGGTTTCATTTTGATCTGATTGTAGCCAGAGTATGCATCCATGAAGCTGAGCAGCTCATGTCCCGAGGTAGCATCCACCAGTTGGTCAATTCTGGGCAACGAAAAATGATCTTTTGGGCATGCCTTGTTAAGATCAGTGAAATCAACACACATTCTCCATTTATTGTTCTTCTTCTTTACCATTACCACATTTGCCAACCAATCTGGATATTGTACATCTTCAATGAATTGGGCTTTCTGGAGCTTCTCGACCTCCTCTTGTATGGCTTGATTCTTTTCGGGACTAAACACTCTTCTCCTTTGTTTTACAGGCTTGATCTCCTTATTCACATTGAGCTCATGACATAGGAAGTTTGGATCTATTCCTGGCATGTCTTCATGACTCCAAGCAAAAGTATTCTTCCTATTTCTCAAGAAAGTTATCAACTCCCTGTTTTATTGAAACATCCAACGACGATCCTATCTGGGTTATTCGTTCAGGATGCTCGTCGTCCAGAATAATATTTTCTGTAGATTCCACCACCTGTCCTTTTACAAGTTGAGATTCATCCCTAGGGTCAAGAGTTTTAATTTCTGTACCTTCATCCACTTGGTAAGTAGTGGTCTTTTTCCTTGATTCTTCAAGTTCCTCTTGCTCGGCAGACGAGTAATAGCATTCCCGAGCTACTTTTTGATCACCTTTCACAACTCTGACTCCAAAATTTATTGGGAATTTCAAACACTGATGTACTGTAGAAGGAACTGCTTCGAACTTCTTCAATCAAACTCTTCCCATAATGATGTTGTAGGCTGACTGCACATTCTTATCCATCACAAAAAAGCGTATTCTTTCCGTTCGACAAGCAGGCCAAGTTCCGATGAATATATCTAACTTGATCGTCCCAAGTGGAAAAACTTTCTCGCCAGCAAAGCCCAGAAGGGGCCTATGATAAGGTTCCAATTGAGATAATTTCAAATTCAAGCTATCAAAGCATGAATAGTACATTATGTCTGCCGAACTACCGTTGTCTACTAACACCCTTGAAATCACCACTTCTTTCATCCTCATTTTGATCACCAAAGGATCGTCATGAGGGTAAAGAACACCTGCCAGGTCATTTTTTAAAAAACCAATAACTAGCTTCTCTTTGTTTACTTTCCTCGGACGATCATCCTCGGCCAGATTTATTCGCTGAATATATGAACAAGCTTGAGCCTCCCCGAGGTAAGCGTTTCTTTCTGCAGTAAGGTCTCCTCCTCCTGCATCTCCTCCTGTAATAACATTACAATCAAATGACCCAAAACGTATGGAAAATACCTCTCGTTCAGGCTGCCTTGGCTTCTTGGGAAGATCAGGGTCATCATATGGATCGTCTTCATTGTCCCTCTTCTTTTTCTCCTCTACACGACGAGGAGATCTAGATCTTTCTCTAGTTCTATCATCATTCTTCCTCTCACCCCTGCGATCTACATATTTTGATAATTTTCCTCTTCGGATGAGCGTTTCAATCTCGTTCTGAAGGGCTATGCAATTTTTGGTCATATGTCCATGATCTTTGTGAAACTCGCAGTATTTGGCCTTGTTCCTCAGATCAGGATTTTTCCTCAATTTTTCTGGCCACTTGATTTCCTCGCTGTTCTTGATTTCTTCTAAAACATGATTAATACCCATTTTCAATGGAGTATAATTATCGTACTTCTTTAGGACTTCCCATGACGTCCTATTATTCTTGAAGTGCTTGTCACCACCATTACCTTTCTGATCTTTCTTCTTAGACTTGTCGACCTCCACCTTAGTTTCTTTATCCATATTCTTCTTCGCAGACATAGCCTCCTCGGCATTCATGATTTTGGCTGCTTTTGCCATCAATTCGGACATAGTTTTAGGTGGGTCTTTGGCCAAGGTGTAGTACAGCTTGTTAGGTAGTAAACCACTCATCAAAGCAGTGATCGCTATTTTTTCTTCGTAATCTATGACTTCCAACTTCTCGTTATTAAAACGAGTTATGTAATCTCTAGTACTTTCACCTGATTTTTGCCTAACACTTAGCAAGTGTGCTACTCGCTTTACTGGCTTTGCTCCAAAACAAAAATTGCCAATAAACAGCTTGGCTAACTGAATAAAAGTTGAAATCTTACCCCGAGGAAGATTATTGTACCATATTTGTGCAGATCCGGTAAGAGTTCCCGAGAATGCTCTACACCTCATCTCGTCGGGGACGGTATAGATGTCGGCAGCAGCTTGGTATTGTTCTATATGAAGTACAAGATCTGTCTTTCCATCGTACTTGGGGGTCACCACAGGTGCTTTGAATTTCGATGGTGTAGGAAAATCCACAATGGCTTGCACAAAAGGTGTCCCTTGAACAAAAGTTCTCTGTAGGGGGTTTCTTGCTTTAGCCATTTCTCCCAGTCTATCTTCCAATCGCTGAATGGAACCTTTCCATGCTTCATTTCCTTCCTCAGGCCGCTTAGTCCGAGCAATTGATTGCTCTGACGTAGCTTCCTGAGATTTATCTCGACGAGTAGCTGGTCGTGATTGCGCTGACCCTTCTCTCAAACCAGATGGTGGCCGCAAACTTCTCGATGGATCTCTAGGTGGACTCATATTCCTCCTTGGTCCTAACCGACTGAAAGGAGACACCCTACTTAATCTTTCTAAAGCGCTAGTTCTCCCCGGAGAGAGAGTGATACGTTGATCTGTATCAGTAGCCTGTATTGATGAAGTCCGCCCAGGTTGATAAGAAGAATCATTTGATTCTCCATTGCGATATGACCCAGTACGTCTGGATCGTGATTGCCCACGATCACTCCTTTGCCTTGAATAGGTAGGTGCACCGCCTTGAAGAGTTTGAATGAGTTGCCTCATAGATTCTTGCATGGCGGTTTGTCCTTGAGCCAGATTCGTCATAATTCCGGCTAGATCTGGAGATGCAGATGGATTTGGAAGATTTCCAGTATTTCCAGCATTTCGATTACTGGATTCTGGATTATCTGCCATTGATGATAAATGATTTTTTTATGACAAACGATAGTAATAGTCGTTTCCTACAGACGGCGCCAATCTGTTGATGTAAAAAACTAGATTGCTCTAATTATTCAATCATAGATAAATAAATAAGACAAAGATTTTTAAAGTGGTTCGGCTAGGAATAAAGCCTACGTCCACTGTTATGTTATTGCTGAATGTTTGCAGAATTCTTGATTACAAGTTCTCTCAAGAAATTCCGGTCCTCTTGAATGAGGGTGATACAAGGTATTTATAGCCTTTAGGCTGTATATGAAAGGGTCGATACATTAAATGATATACATATGAAAGGGTAATACATTTAATGCAGCGTGTGTGTCAAGATCCTACTCATTCAATGAATCATCGAACTGTTTGAATATCTGGCAATTAATGCTGGGGTCGAGGTGCAGCTCGGACCGCCTTAGTTGCTCGTTGATCAATAGTTCCTCGAAGCGCTAGAGTACCTCGGAGTACTGGAGTTCCTCGGGGTGTCCTCGTTGCTCGGATAGAACATGAGTTGGTCGGGGAAATGAACTTCCTCGTTGCTATTGTGCCACGTAGATTAACACGTGTGTTTGTACTATTCGTCCACGTCAGCATATTAATTTTGGTATCAACAGGTGATATAGGATGAGATACATAGATTTTGTGCATATCATCTTAGCAGGTATGGGTATTAAATAATGACAGTGTCTTGGTTCTTTAAAAAGAGATGGCAAATCAAATGTCAACATTTACAGAAAGTGACTAGTAAAGAGAGAAGCATTCAGTTGAAAGTTAATGGAGCCCAACTAGAGTTGAAAAATTGTACATTAAAAAACTATATGGAACTAATAAAAGTAATTTCATTATGTTAATAAGATAATATCCGGACATATTTAATTACTTAGATAATAGGATATTAATTTTAAAAGCAAAAAAAATTAAGTTTCCACAAGCTATGTACAAACCATGAACCTTACTAAAACAATATAATTTAAGTAAAGACTTTCCATTTATGAAGTAAAAGCACGAACTATAATGCCCATTATAATAATATACAAATAATAAAAAAAACCTGTATATATATATATATATATATATTTAATAATAATATATGTACAATGACAGTTATATAATATAACGTACCAAAAATTATATATGTATGTACTACAAATGATATGTACATAATAATAATAATAATAATAATAATAATAATAATAATAATAATAATAATAATAATAATAATAATAATAATAATAATATAAAAAGAAGATAGTATCTACATAATGAGTGTATGTAAAAAAAAATTCTTTGATATGAATAAGCACATTATGTTAGACAACATGTACAAGCAGGTGCCATCTTATGCCTATAACTATTTTTAAACAAGTTTGTAGACAACCTGGTGGTATGGTATTAAAAATAAAAATAAATTAACCAACTTAGTTTGTAGAACAAGTGTTAAAAAGTTACATAACTATTAATAGTATATAAAAATAAAATTATATATATATATATATATATATATATATATATATATATATATATATATATATATATATATATATATATATAAAGAAATATTTAATAAATATATGTTTGGAATCATCAAAATCAACATATTACATTTAAACTAAAATGTACATAAAATACAATTAAACTAATTTAAAATTAATTCAAGGGTTAATTACGTTTTCATTTAACACATGATTTTGATGATCCTCATTAGCGAGGGGGAATACGGTCAAAGACTTTAGAGGTCTTGACATTTTATAGGGTCGATTGGGTTTAATTCATGTAATACTCTTATCTGTTGTTATGGTTTTATGCGCGATCCGATAGTTTTGGATCTACTTGCTTTCACCCGTTTGTGAGGGTTATACTTTCTTGCGTGTTTATATGCAATGCATGCCATATAGAAGTACTCACGGATGACGTACTATGTGAGTCATGAGGTTGTAGGTGTGAAAAACTCATATATATTTATGGGACCTAAGTCTTAGGTGTAGGACCAATATTTTTTTACTCGAGTTATTCTATTTTTTCATATAATTCCCCCACAATGTATATATATATTTATATATGGAGAGAGAGAGAGAGAGAGAGAGAGAGAGAGAGAGAGAGAGAGAGAGAGAGAGTTATAAGAACTAATGTTATTGTTTGAGTTATACAATGTATAAATTGTGCTCATTGTAATAAATAGGTACATTGAGAAATTAAGAGTTATTCAGAGTTTAATCCTAAATGATTTTGTTACATTGAGTTCACCCTTTAGCATTTCCCTTAAAGAGTGCGATTTCCCCTTCGTGGCACAGTAGAATGATTAAAAGAAAAACAAGATATAATAAACAAATCAAAATACTGATAATAAACATATTAATTAATTTGAAACAGAAACCTTGTAATTTAATGAATTTAATGAAAGAATTAAAAAACCATATATATTTTCAAGATGAACATGTGACACTTCCGCCACGTTGTGCAATTATAGTTTTAGCCACGTAATGCTTCTTTCAAATTCCGAACAATGCCTTGTCCATGAGGTTGTTAAATCTAAATTTTCTTTGCAATATAAAAGATGGTCGTTTATGCATATTGCAACTCAACAAAGATATCCATTGTAACATTATTATAGCCCCCCCCTCATAAAACTTGAATATAGCCACGCCCGAGGTCATTGAATAATCCGCAATCCATCAAACTATAAAGAGTGAATACCTATATGGCCCTTAATGTATTCAAATTGTTTCTATTAAGCCCTTAAAGTATTTTTTCCATTAAGTTTAAAGTAATTTTGTCATTGTACCCCTAAAGTATCTATACTGTGCAATTTGCCTATTCCATCCATTTTAATCGTTAACATTAACGGAATTTGGGGGTATAAATGCTATTTTGGTTCTTTGATAATTAAACATTTGTTTAAATATTTAAACATAATTTAAATAATTATTAAAATAAAATATTTTTCTATTAAATATTAAAAAAAAATTAATATTTTTATTTCTAGAAAACGTTTTTGGAAAAAAAAATTCCATATGAAAAAATTTAATGTTTTTAAAACAATTATTAGTTTTAAACAGACTTCGATCCTCAATAATTTTGTTACATTGGGATCCACGCTCATTATTTTCCTTAAATAGTGTAATTTCCCTTAAGGGCACAACACACTAACCAAAAAAAAAGCAAGATCAAACAAACAAATCAAATATTGGTAACAAACATATGAATTAAATTGGAACAAATACCTATAATTTGATAAATTAAATGAAAGAATAAAAAATCATATACAGTTTTAGGAGGAATATGGGACACTTCCCAAACGTTGCCCATTTACAATTTTGGTCGTGTAATGCTTCTTTGAAATTCCGAACATTGCTTTATCCATGAGGTTGTTAAATATAAATTTTCTTTGCAATCTAATAAACAGTTGTTAATGCATATTATAAGTCAACCCAATTGTCCCTTGTAACGCTATTGTACTTATTTCATTACCACTGGCATATATCCACTCCCTAGGTTTGCGAATAATTCAGCAATCCATGAAACTGGAAATAGTGAATTGCTTATATGGCCCTTAAAGTATATAAATTATTTTTATAAAGCCGTTAAAATATTTTTTTCCATTAGGCCCCTGAAGTATCTATATGATGTTAGTTTTAACCCTTCCATCCATTTTGACCGCTATTTGTGATGGAATTTAGTGGTAAAAATTGTATTTTTGATCGTTGATAATTAGAAAATAATTTAAGTATTTAAAAATGATTCAAATATTTAGTAAAAAATCGTTTTTGTATTAAAAATATTTTTTTTAAGTTTCAACATTTTTGTTTTTAAGTAACGTTTTCGAAAAAAAGTCTATGTACGAAAAAAAGTAAGGCTTTACAAACAATTATTATTTTAAAATAGACTTTGATCCTCAATCATTTTGTTACTTTGGGTTCCACCCTCACTATTTCCCTTAAAACGGTGCAATTTGCCATTAAGGGCCTAAGACACAGACCAAAAGGAAAACAAGATAAAATACTGATAAATTATTAATATGATGTCAGTTTGGCCCTCCATTAATCACCTAAACTATCTATATGGTGTTAGTTTGTTCCTTCCATCCATTTTGACCTTAAATTTTAAAAAAATTAGGTTTAAAAATATTTATTGGGGTCATTGATAACTAATAAATAGTTTAAATAGTTAAAAACAGTTTCAATATTTACTTAAAAAAATGTTTTAATATTAAAAATATTTTTTTGTAAAAAAATACTTTTTCAACCATTCTATTTATAGAAAACATTTTTCACAAAACACTTCTATATGGAAAAAATTAATGTTTTTAAAACAATTATTATTTATGCGAAGGGTCCATTTGATTCAAAAATAGACAAATGGCTTGGGTGACAAAAATTTTCATGGAATGACAACATTTCCATGACAAATCCGTTCACAAACTTAACTTTTCATTTTGTGTTGTTTGATGACATTAATTTTTTTGAGTGACAAAAATGAAATGTTTCATACAATTAATGGTAAAAATGACAATTGTAAACAACCTCATATATATATATATATATATATATATATATAATAAGGAGTAGAATGTTGGTCACTATTCCTTAAGTTGATAAGCTAATTAGGGGCTAGGATTAAACCAACAATGCAACAATCCAATGGTTGAAATTAAAATACCCCTCTTACCATTTTTGCCCTTAAAATTTTTGATTTCCCCCTCTTTTAACACTCACTACTTTATTTCCCCCTTAGTTAAAATTTCAAAAACAAGGGTTAAAGGGTATTATACCGATTTTCATGTCACTTTACCCCCGATGACTTCTCTTACCCCGATGACTTCTCTTTTATCTCTCACTCTCTCTGAGCAAACTACATGAAAAACACCATCTCTACCAAAGCTTCCATACACAATCGCTAGATTCCCAACACTCCAATATTTCTGATTACCGTCCGACCCCTAATTACCAGCGAGATTTGAGACCTAGAGTGACTTTACACAAATCTAATTATGGCGGTGGGTAAGGTTAATAAGTCACAAAAGACATTTCCCGTGCCACTTTTTGTGTTGTTATTTTTACCTACTTGGCTTATATTATCCCACTTTTGGCTGTTACCGGGGCATTAACGGTTGATCAAAATGAATGGGAATCTGGGTTTATAGCTAATGCTTCTGAGATGATTTTTGGTAAATGGCTAAAATATCGGATTGAATTTGGTGCAGTTTTGTCAGCTATTGGGTTGTTTGAGGCTCAGTTGAGTAGTCTTATATGTCTATTAGTAATAATACATGTCTCGATTAATGATTTGTGGGGAATTGGAAGTCATATATGTTTATTGGTATAAGGTAGGTCCGTGACACAATGCGCAATTTCATAAAGCATTTTGGCATTGCATAAGAACGCATTGTGTTAATATTGCTTCTTCTGTGTTAGTTATGAGTTTATAACTTAGAAACCTATGATAGTGAATTAGTATTGAATTGTTGAAGTTACTGCAGTAGTTTCATTTTGCTTCCAGAGTCATCCTAACATGGAAAATGATATCCTATTCATGATATGATAGTGAGCTTTTAAGTCTCTTTGACCGGAAAAAAGAGTTTATTGTTTGGATTGTTTTCTTCTACCATTTACAAAAGTTTAGGATGTTGATCACTCTAACAAGTACTTATATTATTTAATAGTCTAATCATAAGAGATGATAAGTATTTATATGTGACAACATGTACTTTTATGCTAAAAAAACATCTCTTCTGCAGATTTTCTCATTTTGTGCAGATGTGCATGTATATATTATCGCGAGCATGGGGCGTGCCTTGGGACCCGAACTGGAAATGTGCAGACAGATGCAGAATGATTTAGGCCTAAGTGAGTAGTGACGTCTATGATTGCCCAGCGGAGAATCATAGCAAAGGGTTGTGTATGGCTTGCATTTATTATTTTTTGCGTTGTTTTGGTTATGGGTGCTGCCTTACTGAACGCGATATAGAGTGGGAAGCGGGTCTAAATTTGTTTTGTTCAGATTTTTGGGAGAATAATTTTGATATCGATGTATGATCTGCCGACACTCATCTAGATGATATCAATCTTACCTTATTTATGCTGAATGGCCCCCTGGATGTGTGATTCAAAGAGGAAGCCAAACATATATATAAACGATGTGTTTATTATATCCTTTATGTAATAAAATGTCCAATATTGCGAAAACATATCTGAATTTTTATCGCTATAAAATTGTCATTGTTTTCATGTTTGAATGGTTTTTGGATTTAATTTTCTCCCTCTTAAAAAGTGTGTATTACTACACTTCGAATGCAGCCCTATGTTTTTGTAATGAAGACAAAACCCTGCAAAAACTACTTAGGCACAAGCTACTGTTTCCTATTGGTAGTTGAATGTCTATAATTGGGTTTGAGGTAGTGGAAAATAAGATGAGATGTCAATTACGATCCTTGCTCCTCTTCCCTTACTTCGCCGTTTTACAATTACGTACTTTGAAAATAGTTTTGTAGCACTAAATTCTTCGTGGTGAGGATTATACTCTTCGTGGCACGACCGATTTTAGTACATAGACAGGGCTACCCCAATGAGTATTTAGGCAAGGCTGTCCCAATTTAAAGTCAATTTGAATTGGTTTATGGGGTTTTTAGATGATGTTTATTATTGAAATAAATGAATTTTCTAATTTTTGTTGACTCATTACTTATTTCAAGTGACTAACTATATTTTTTGCTTTGTGTCAGGTCGCATTCTGAAAACTACGGACAATCATCATAGTGCAACATATTGGACGACTTCAATTGTTATATATGTGATTTTTTTAGGAAGTTTGTTTTGTAAAAAATATTTTTATATGAACTTCGTCTCTTTGAATTTTTTTGGATTGGTTGTTATCCCTTTAAGCAGGGTGGATAGTCCAATAAACAAAGGAGATTATGTCCATTTTTTTAAATTGACATTTTGTTTATTTGAGGCATAATGTGAATTCGGTTGTTGAATATTACATATTTCATGTTATATGTGAATTTGTTTCACTAATTTAGACTATTTGAATGTTGTTAGATGATTAGTTATTTGTTGAGCATGGTGGATATTCCTTTGAACAACGGGCAGTATAACAATTTTTTTGAATTACATTGTTTTGTTGGGGAATGAAATTTTTACCGCTTTTGCAATTATGTACTTTGAAATTTTTTGTCGTTTTATGATTATTCGAAAATTTTCGCCGTGCCTTCAGGCACGGGCATTCCGCTAGTCTATATAATATGGGACAATGGTGTTATGAATAGTAACTTATGCATGATAAACATGCATGATAAACATCCATGGCATTTTATGTGTTGCATGCATACACATGCATGTATGCATGGATACATATGTACATTATTATCTTATTATTTTTTTAAGAATATATATTTTTTAAAATAATTTTTTTATAAAAAATATTTAAAAAAAATATATTTTTTTTTAAAGTTTTTTTTTAAAAAAAAGGCTGGTTATTATAGGATGGGTTTTATCACGGGGGCAAATTTATCACCGTGCCCTCGGGCACGGGCATCCGCTAGTATATATATATATAATGATTTCTAACCCAAAACAAACCTATTTTTTACCCCGGAAACTAGTTGCTAAAGAAAAGGTTCTGAAAAATCAATTTTAACAAAAGAAACAACTTACAACCAGAAAAATGGTTCTTAAAATAATAGTATTTTACCCTAAAAACAGTTAAAAAAAACAGTTGACAAAAGTAAATTTGTATTGTAACGAAAAACAAATTATGACAGTAAAAAAAATGTTTTGACAAAAATAAATTCGTTTTTTTAATGAAAAACCATTTTTCACAAAAAGTAATTTTTAGCGGAAAACATTTTAAAAAATGCATTCTTAATAGAGTTTTAGTACAGTTTTAACATAGTTTTAAGCCAAAAGTGAAACAACTTTAAGAAAAAATTAACAAAAACAAATTTTAACAATAAAAAAACTGCTTTGACAAAAAATAAAACTGTTACTGTTTTTAACGAAAAACAGTTTCTAAACAAAGAAATGGTTTAAAAAAAACAGACTCAACATAAAATAGTTTTTAACCCCGAAAAATATGTTTTAACGAAAAACAAAAAACACTTAAAAACAACTCTTAACAGAATAAAAAAATTAACCACGAAAAACAAGTTTCAAAAATAACAATTTTTATTTGTTTGATAAATTTGTGGAAAAACATTGTCATCCTATATATATATAAACAAAATTTGCACCTAATATAGTCAAAAAAATGGTATCCATGAAAATTCTTGTGCAAAAAATAAATGTTATCAAATATACAAAATAATAGATAAAAAAATTATTTGTCACTGTTAACCCCATCTGTCATTGTGGATGAAAAGGACCCTAACTTGAAGTTAAATGTATATATGGGATGTTTTCAACAGCTTCATCGGGACCACTTCACAATTATCATTAACTGCCAAGAGTTCCAATTTTTTTATTCAAGCCATTAGCTGTTTCTCCCAACTTTTGTATTCAAACCCATTTTTATGCAAATTTTTCGAGAACCGCATGGAGTTTTAAATTTCCCAGTGTTGCAGATTGCTATATTTTTGAACTTTTTAACCACAGCATTAGAATAAGAGAATCACGTGTTGCCTACTTTATTTGTTTGTGGCACAAAAACAAATAAAAAATAAAAAAATTGTTTTTTTTCTACGCAATTTTCATAGGAAATATTTCTTCTAGTAAATAAAAAAACACGTGACTAAAAAGAGAACACAAAAAAAAGACCAATTTTTTTTTAGATTTATTAAATAAAGAATTTGATGAAAAAGATCAATATAATATTTCGTGTCATGTATTTTTTAGTCAGGTTGTGGTGCGTTTTCTTTGAGTATTGTCCGTATTTGGTATTAAAAAAAAAGAACGTGTATCGTTTCTTATCGGGTTTTGTCACTTTGATTGGGTAGGGTTTGTAATAGGTAAACAAACAAGATTTCGTTGCATGTCCTCTATTCATTTAATTGTGTTCATGGTATGAAAAAAAAAAAAGATTTCATATCATGTTAGCTAGAAAAATAATTATCGCGGGAGGTAATTCAAAAGAGTGCAAAAAATTAAACTTGTGCTGATTATAAAACATTATATATGTAACTAGGTGTAAACCCGCGCGATGGGCGGACGAAATGCAATGTTTGACAATTTTTCGGTTTTCAATTTTTTTTTAATTTGACGCGGGGTGGGTGGGAGGGAGAGGGTATATGAGAGAAATGTCTATTCAAATGAGCATCAACTAATATTATTTTGCTTAAATTAATAGTGCCTTTCAATTAAAACATGAACAGTAACAAAATGCATTCTTAATATAGTTTTAGTACAGTTTTAAAATAGTTTTAAGCCAAAAGTGAAACAACTTTAAGAAAAAAATTTACCAAAAACAAATTTTAACAATAAAAAAACTGTTTTGACAAAAAATAAATCTGTTTTTAATGAAAAACAGTTTCTAAACATGGAAATGGTTTCAAAAAAACAGACTTCACATAAAATAGTTTTTAACTCCCAAAAATTTGTTTTAACGAAAAATAAAAAACACTTAAAAACAGTTCTTAACAAAATAAAAAAATTAACCACGAAAAACAAGTTTAAAAAAATAACATTTTTTATTGATACGACAAATTTGTGGAAAAACTGTCATCCTATATGTATAAGCAAAATATGCACATAAAATAGTCAACAAGATGGAATCCATGAAAATTCTTGTACAAAAATAAATGTTATCAAATATACAAAATAATAGATAAAAAAAATTCGTCACTATTAACCCCATTTGTCATTGTGCATGAAAAGGACTCGTCACTAAATCTTACTTTGAGTTGCTGCAGATCATTTGGGACCATAACCACTTCACAATTATCATTAACTGCCAAGAGTTCCAATTATTTTATTCAAATCATTAGCTGTTTCTACCAACTCTGGTGATATTGCAATCTTGCTCTTAAATATTTGCAAATTTTTCGAGAACCGCATGGTGTTTTAAATTGTCTAGTCTTTGCAGATTGCTATACTTTTGAACTTTTTTAACCACAGCATTAGAATATTTGAATTTTTTTAACCACAGCATTAAAATAAGAGAATCACGTGCTGCCTACTTTCTTGCCCAAGCTAAACAGGTAAAAAAAAAAGAAAAGAAAAATCGCCGTTACCGCTTTCTAGCACAAAAAAAAAAAAAAAAAAAACTGTTCTTTTTCTACGCAATTTTCTTAGTAAATATTTTTCTAGTAAATAAAAAACGTGACTAAGCGCATCCGTAGTGGTGATGCTAAAGGACAGAGGAAGAGGTAACTTTACAAATTGGAAGCTCTGCAATGGTCTAGTCAAAGCAACAAAATCAGTAGTAGCAATGGTAGCCGTTTTGCAAAGTTACCAATTGGATACTGAATTTGCAAATGGTTCCTACAAACTTTATTTGTTCGTAGGAATTCTTACGAACAAATAAAGTTCGTAACAGATATAAATAATTATTTTTATTATATCTGTGGGTTCCTACGAACAACATTTGTCCGTAATAATGTCTTACGAACAAATGTTGTTCGTAAGAAATGTGTATTTGCTTCCTACGAACAAGAGTAGTTCGTAGGAACTTATACTTGCAAATTGAAGACTCCACCACTGTGAAGCAAGCCACAAATGAAAGGTAAAGTCACTCTGACATTCTGTATACTTAGCTTTCCTATGCAACCACCACTACACATGCTCTAAAAAGTGAACAAAAAAAACAATAGCAAAACATATATTTTTACATTTATTAAATAAAGAATTTGATGAAAAAGATCAAAATAATATTTTGTGTCTTGTTTTTTAGTCAGGTTTTGTTGCGTGTTCTTCGAATATTGTTCGTATTTGGTATTAAAAAAAGATCTTTTAAAGCTTCTTATCGGCTTTTGTCACTTTGATTGGGTAGGGTTTGTAATAGGTAAACAAACAAGATTTCGTTTCACGTCCCGTATTCATTGAATTGTATTCATTTTAGGAAAAAAAAAAGATTTCATATGGTGTTAGCTAGAAAAATATTTACCGCGGGAGATAAATCAAAAGAGTGCAAAAAATTAAACTTGCGGTGATTATAAGACGTGATATATGTAATTTTATTTGTTATATAATTTGTTTCGTTATTGTAAGTTTTTTTTCCAAAGAAATATTATATATTATGCTTATAAACACTTCTAAGTATATATGATTGCAACTTTCCATATAATATATTTTACTTTCTCTATTCGATCAGACCTTCCGCCATTGGGCCAAACAAACTAGAATTTCTCCTCTCTAAGAAATGACGATGTCCTTTTAATACTTATTATAATGTTATTGTTTAACCACCCTGGCTTGGTCAAGTGGTAAGGGTTTCGCTCAGTTGGCCATAGGTCACGAGTTTGATCCCCCTAGCGGTTACCTAGCCTGTGGTAATGGCGGGCTTTGGACGGTGCGGATTATCCGTATGGCTTTGGGTCCGATACTCCACGGATATACCAGTATTTAAGCGGGGCTCGTGTGTGAGGTGGTCATGCACAATGTCCCACCTGTTTAGCTTGCACGAGGGAGTCCAAAGAGCTCGTTCATATGGAGGTTCAAGGTTTTTAAAAAAAAACAAAAAAGAAATAATGTTAGGCTGTGTGTTCTTACCAATATTGAAAGTCATTGAAAATAGTTCATATTTATGAGAACTTATAAAATGAATGGTAGAAATATAAGATTGACACTGTCTTTGTTTCAAAAATTTCGAAGATAATTAATTCATTTTTTCTTGATTTTCTAAGAAAAATAGTTAGACTATTTGAAATTTTGAGAAATATAAATATTGTTTTGACAGACTTTTTCGAAAATCAGGCGAAACAAAACTAAAAATGAACTAATATAAGTATTCTATGTTGAAAACAATCTAATGCCAATCAGAGACACCTTTTGTGTAATTATAAAGTTAACTCGTAATTTTTGCAGTATTAAATGCCTCACTTAATTTAAAAGTGGCTAGTAGATTATACATAGGTACAAGAGGAATTTGAATGGGAAAATGAAGTCCTATTATTTCTATGATACTAATACCCCGTAAATATTCTAAAAGAAATAATAAATATTAATTTTGGGATATTTTCTAAAATTGGACTAAATTGAAAAATTCAAATGTTGCTATTAAGTTTTATTGGTGTTTGATTTATTTTTATGTGTATGATTATAACATCACATCTATTGTAGAAAAATACATAATTAATGTGTGACACAATTAAAAGCACCCAATGTTAACATAAAGTAATTCGAGACATGTTTCGGGTCACATATGGCTCGTTTAGATGTTTTAGACCTTTAGAAATAGTCATTGGTCAATAGTATAAAGGTTAGGGAATTTTCGGGCTAATTGAGATATGAATTCGGATCCATTTGGGGATCCAAAAATTGGGTTTTAAGCCAATCTCTGGACTAAACATCTAATAAGTGTTTAAGTGGGGATAAACCACTCTCCCACAATTATTCAAGAAGACCTAACGTAACTGCTATCAAGAGAGGAAAGGAGAGAAACCAAAAAGGGAGGAAAAAGGTGAAAGGAATCAAGGGGAATTCAATCGACTTCTTCTACGAATTTATTAAGGCCAAAATTCTCTTGCTTAATTTAAGTTTCCAATGTATTTTCTTTATGCATGATGATAACCCTTAAAACTTCTGGGATTTACATTTAATATGAATGATTTGATGGTAAATAAATATTTTATGCATATAGAAGACTAAATTTATTATAATATTAGTCCCAAAAATTTAGGCATCGTATTCTTGAAATTCAGGTTAGAACCCTTAGGGTTCTTGATTGTAATTGGGGACATATTGATTATTTAACATAGACAATATTAATGTTGGACTATGGAATGAAATTTTGATGTAAACCTCATTATTCATGCCTCGTTATATGAATTAAATAGTGTGGGGATTGGGTTTGCAATATGAGTTGAAATGGGTATTTGATGTTCATAAATATCGAGAAAATTGGGCATGAAATTGGGATTGATTCATATAATTAATTATCCAAATAGGACTAATTAAGTTGTAGGGACTCAAATATGTAAATATAATGCAGTATAAACCTTTAGGAGAGGATTTCGAATGAAACATAGAAATCCCGTATTGAAACAGACGAACAGATCTAGGATACTGCCCAGGTCCGAATCGATATCACCAAGTACGAATCGATTCGTCCTGGAAATGAATTGATTCGGCCAAGAACCGAATCGATTCAGCCTTGGGGGCTTCACAAGTTGGGCCCGGGGTTTGGTTATGAATATTCTTAGGAATGCAAGCGAATGGATGGGACCATGTTTGGGACAGTAGATGATTTATTAAAAATACACATATACCCATATTAACTTGGGAAAATTATGAATTAACTAGTTGGTTAAGTAACTATTTAATGGAGTGGAATTAATAATTCACTAGATGATAAATTATTAATAAATGGGATATCGTGAATCTTACGTGGGACTTTCCAATGGTAATTATGGAGTAGTTAATTATACATATTATATGAGATAATAATATGTACTTATATCTATTGTGTGGACATACCAATATTTGTGGACTGTCATATCGACTTAGGGGTTCGTGTGGTGAGGTCGGGTACCACACACCGGCACAGGTGGGCTTAGCAATTGTGTAGGTCATATAGGTACTATGTAGAGGTGCCATCTACGAGAGGTAGGTGTTGAAGTTGTCCCATCATGTGTCACCGCTGGGTATAGGATGTGGTCAGGTATCCTGCATAGGGACCGCCCCAACTTATTTGTGTTTGTGACGTCTGCTTAGGATAAGGGATTCCTCCGGACGTGTCGATAGTGCACGAACTAGACACCAACGGTAGATGTCTTTGTGTGTCAAATATCTAAAGGATATATATATATATATATATATATATATATATATATATATATATATATATATATAAAGAGTAGATGTGTAAACACTATTCAATAAGATGATAAGCTAATTAGGGGCTAGGATTAATACAAAATTGCAAGAATCCAAGGGTTAAGATTATTTTGTTGCATTTTCCTCTTTTAACCTTTATTATTTTTGTTTCCCCCTCTTTTCCCTTACTACTATTTGATTTTCCTCTTACTTTAAATCAAAACAGGGGTTAAATGAGTAATTTTTATTTCTCTGCTAAAAAGTACACACTTTTCCTCTTTTCACGTATCTTTCTCTCTCTCCATTTTTCAGTTTATTTTTCTTGGCTCAAAAGTGCGATCTCCATCACCATATAACTCAAAAACCCTTCCACAAAAGAAACCCTCCCTCATCTCCACGCGGATGTCGCCCTCACCTTCATGCTGCCTTGCTCCTCAGATCCACGATACCTCCCTCATCTTGCAGCTATGAAACTAGGGTTTTGATTTCCAAAATGGGTGGGTGAAATTAGAAACGATGAGTTTTTTTTTATGTCAAAGATTATTAGGGTTTGGTGGGGTTTATTAAGGTACTTTTACCTTCATTTTTGTTTTGTGCTTATAATTTTAAAATTTTTTATGAGATGTTTTGCAGATTGACCCTCAACTCACAATTAAATTTGAAAATCGGTTATACTCTTTTGTTAATGTTTTTTATTCTTAAATACTTGATTTGAGTACATGGATTCGTAACTCACAATGTAATTTTAAAGCTTTTAGTAGTTTTAGGTTATAAATTGCTTGAAAAGAGTAACTTTCATGAACACATGTATGTTTGTAGTGTCAATTATAAGATTAGGATTTCGAATTTGACTAAAACTCATGAAACTCTTTCCCTTCCTTATGTCTGTGTTTGTTTTCCTAGGAGAATAATGTGTAAATGTTTACGTGTTTAAGTAATTGTTGCCTTTCCCCATAACATTTTGTTTTGGATATCTGCCAAAATTAGTCTTTTATGTCCATGTATATAATGAATGTTTTTTTTTTAATTTCTAAACTCTGGTTGTACGCATATCTTTTGTTCTACAACTCTAATCTTAGGAATGAAATATCTCACCTTTCTGGTAATCACTTACTATCATCCATCTTTCTCTAAACTTTAAACATTGATCTTTGATTTTTTTTCTTATAATTTGGACATTTTTATTTTTAGCATTATGTAGTTAATATGGTAAAAAATATTTTTAGTTGGGTCCTATCTTACATTTAGTGTCCAGTGACCTTCATACATGCTTTATTATAGACATGTTGATGATTTTTTTGCCCAAGGAGGAATAAATTCAAATTGGGGTAGGGTTTGAAAATTGGGAGTATTGGATTTTCCCTTTTCTGGAGGTTTTATTTTGCAGAGTTAATTATTTATTTTTGTTGGGGTTACATTGTAAAATTGGAGTTCTTTGGTTTTTGTGTTAATTATTTTATTTTGCACTGTTAATTATCTGTTTCCCTGTTTCCACTCGGCTCCTTAATGACTTGACTAACTTCTAACTGAAAATTAGGAGCACAGCAATTTTAAGTACTAATCGTTCAATTTTTTTTTCAGGAACTTAGAACAATGGTATATGCTTCCCTGGTTGACGGAGGATCAGGAGATGTGTTATGGGATTTAGAACAATGATGTCTTATTCTACTTGCCCCCCCTCCCCCCCCCCCCCCCCCCCAGTGATGCGTTATGGTACTTAAAATGAAGCTTAGTTTTCTAGCTTTATAATATCAGTCTTTATGTGGCGATTTGAATTGCTCTATAATATTAATGTTAAGTCAGTAAGTATGAAATTATATACACGATGAGTAATATCAATCACATATTTCGTTTCTTTTCAGTTGTCAGTGGAGATTTGAATTGCTTTGAATAGGAGCTAGAGAAACATACCAAAATGTTAATCTATATATTATCTCCCATTGATTATTGTGCCTCACATTCGGACAGGGAGTCTTTTTTTTCTTCCTTAATTTCAAGTAGCCTGGACTGATTTTGTAACTTTTAAAAGTGTTCTAATTTGTAAGTTTTATTCTTTCGTGTTCCTTTTCTTTGCTTAATATTGAAAGGGTCATAGTGGTTACTTTTATAAATTGATCACTAGGAATACCAAATGTATGATTAAACACGGGGCAAATGAGAGTTTTGACAGCTTTTTTAAAGCATTGTTGTAAGGTTTGATTTTGTGATTACATTGGCTAATATATGTTTAGCATTATTTTTGTAGTTCTACTTCAAGTTGTATGCTCACACTAGGACACTAGGATGCGGGAACTTGAACATCTCTTCTACTTCCTATTCAAAAGAGGGGTTTATCAACTTCTCTATACATCTGTTTGTCATTCTCGCTCCCTCTCTATTTCTCTATTTGAGTTTGATATTGTTTAGGCGTTTAATTTATATGTTATTTTAATTAACAATATTTTGTTGTTTGATATTGTTTTTGGTTTTCATTTATATGTTCTTTTAGTTGGCAGAAGTTATTTTTAAATAGGGTATGTGTGGCTATGTTTGGTAATTGATTTGGGTCTTTGTTTGGTGTTTTCATTTATATTATTGTTGCTTCCCATTATGCTAAGCCAAATTATGATTGAAAATAATAGTTTATTCTTTTTTTGTAGCATTGTTTATTTAGCAAACTCTTTTAATCATATTATTGAGGAAGCATAATATTAATAAGAGTGGCCTCAAGTGTATTTAACAACACACTTAAGTGTCACAATCTTTATTCAACGAGTATCAAATTCACATGGACTTATAGCATTGATTTTGTTTATTTGACTATAGAGTCTTTATATATTTACAATATTAATATTTGCTAAAATACAAAAATGGGATATTTACTTAATGTACATAGCCTCTAAATTTAATTTCATGATACATTTTGATTAATTCACAAATATACCAAGAATATGTTTATAATTTCTTAAATATTTATTTTTATTGTTTATTACGGTTCAGAGTTATCATTCTCTAGAAATTCAGGAGCAAGCTTTGGTTTGTACCCTCTTTCCCATAAAAAACCTTGCTGACGAAATGATTTATTAAAACTAATTTTTTACTGTTGTATCGCTAGAATACTCTTGTGAATGATTAGTTTTGAAATCATTGAAGCAAAAACACCTTTAGAACGCAAATTGCTGCCCTACTACCTGAAGAACGCAAACAGATCGGGCCTATACGTAGTGATTTTATTTAACATTAATTGAAGTATAAACGATTTTTTAACATTGATTATGTACGTACAGTTTTGTTTTAAACTGTACTGATTTTGGTCAAACCTATTTGGATAGGTTTGCATCCAGTTGAATTATTTAGACTTATATGTATTACTTTTTAGGATTAATAAGGGTTACTATATTTTTCTGACCTTACCCTTGAGATTTTATGAATTGATTAACAGGGGAATGCTGGATTATGCTATAGAACTTCATATCAGTCCTCAGATATACAACATGTTTTGGATTACTGCAGTTGCTCACATGCTCTAGAGTATATGAGACCAAAGGAACAAGAACAACTTTTTATGCAGAGTTTGGGACACAAAATAGCTTTTTATGCAGAGATTTGGACATATAACAGCTTTTTATGCAGAGTTTAGGACACTAAAAATATTTTTATGTAGCTCTTTTGTGAGAGATTAGGATACATAACAGTTTTTTTTCTTCAGATTTTGTTGTTGTATGCGATTGTGATTGTGACATCGGGGAGGTGGATTGATTGTCTGGAAAGGATTTACGTGGTCTTGAATTAGTTTAATTATATGGTTCTTGATGAGGAAAATTGAATCATCACAATGCTTTCTCACATCATCCCAATGGATGAAAGGAAGTCTGCACTCCACCCTTGGAGCGACCTATATTACTGTAAGCTCAGCCTTGAAATATCCGTCAACGTTTTGGGTTAGGAAAGAATGACTCCTAACTAGGTTCGACTTTACATAGGAGACTACGTTTTCACTCCTTTTCGTTTATTCGCAGGTCATATACGATGGATTGAATTAAGTTAACTCTAAATGCAGTGGTATGTCGATCGATGAGGATAGAGGAAATGCTGCATTTGTGATTTGTAAGTTATGAATCTTAACAATGCTATTCCGAACGGTCACTTCAAGAAGCACTGGAAAATTTATGTAAGGACATGGTTTAACCAACTGCCTGCAAAACCAGGAGAAGAATCGCTAGACAAAAGAAGGCTGTGAAGATCTTCCCTCGACCTACTACTGGCCCACTTTCTCCTATCGTCCATGGACAGACATTAAAATACAACATGAAAGTCAGGGAAGATAGGGGATTTTCTCTCGAGGAGCTCCACGCTACAGACATTCCAAAGAAACCTACCCCAACCATTGCCATTCTAGTTGACCATCGATGCAGGAACATGTTTTGAAGACATACAAGTACAAATTATTTGTCTTCCCAACTTGTGCTCGCAAGTTCCACCCCTCACCAAGTATACTTTTTCCTTTAAAATATGTTGTGTTTGAGCATATTCTTTTTATTTGTTTTTTGTTTTATTTAGGAGTTTCAATTCAAAGAAAACTCCTGAAGTTGATTCAAGTTTAATGTGTGTACTTTTATGTCTTCTCTGTTTTGATCTCGGTGGGACACGTTGATCACCCATGGAGCTCAGGTTAGCAAGGATTTCACTACAAGTTTATTTCTTTAGATTTTTGTTTTGTTCAAGACGTTTGTTCATCTAGGAGTCACCACAACATGAGAGAAATCAGATTTCAGGTATACTTGGTTATTTCTTCATTTATACAATCTCTTCATAAATTGGGTTCCATTACCATTCTATTTTTTCAGAAATCAAGAATAACATAAGCGTAAGAACAACTCTGTTACCATCTATCTATATTACTAGCTCTTTAGAAATAAAAATTACCACATATATAATCTCTTAAGCAATCATGTATACTTTGTTGCCATTTATTTATGTTTTTTCAAAGGTTGGGTAACGCTGATGTATTTCTATGTTGGAAAAAATGCCTCATTCAGAATTTGTTAAGTTTTTTTAGAAAATAGTTGTATAGAGTTCATCTTTTAATTTCATATAAAAAGGTTGTAAATAGTCTACGGTTTAATTTCTTCGAAAAAAGTTATACATCATTTGAGAAATTGTATAGTGTGTTTATTGTTTGATAGTCTCTTTTTTTTCGGGCATCTTTGTGCTCATACATGCTGTTATGCTATTTTTGTGCAGTTACGGGTTTCAAAATTTGCATAAAAATTGTTTAAATACTACATTTTTAAGCTACATGGTTGTTACTAACTTAATTGGTTAGTTTTACTTTTGAACATTTATTTGACTAATTGCGAATTTCTTTTGCATTGGGAATTAAGTGTTGCTGAAGCTTAATCCAGCTCCTTTAGTGTGGTCACCCTTCATGTTCACAGGTATGTATAAAGGTTTATTGCGTAGAATCTTAAAGGTTTATTGCGTACAATGTAAATTATTTTGTATCTACATTTTTCAATTTGTAATGAATAAATTGTTTATGGATCTGGTATGTGTCATTTAAATTTTTTTGAATTACTCTTGGAAGTATCATCAATATGAATTGGGACTATTCATTTTGTAGGATCTGTTCGTTTCATGTCTTCAATTTTATATGCATATTTAGTTTTCAATTCTTTTCATGGTGGTTTTTACTTTATTTGATGCTGCCATCGGATCATTATATGCCGTTTAGTAGTTTTTAATACCATTTTTTCACATACAGAATTAAAAAGAAATTAATTTTGACATTAATTCATTAACGATTCCATTTGATATAGAGTGCATACATTCATTAAGAAAATTTATTGAAAACATAAAGGTATGTATATATAGCTTTTGTAGCACAATGTATTCATATTTGAGTTTGTTTCTTTTATTTATTCCCCTGTTTCTGAAATGAGGTTTGATGTATACTATTTGTAAACTATCAGTTCCGTTGACGCCTTAAGAAGTATCATTTAAATTGTTATTAATGTGTTTTTAAGTTGTTTGTGTTTTGAGCTTTGAGTTGTTGGAGTTTTGAATTGTCATTTAAGCTGTTTGAGCTTTTTTTTTTCTTAAAACAACCTACTGTTTTGAACTGTTATTCTAGGGAAGGTAATTTATATCCGGTATCAATGTTCTTTTCTATATAACTTATTGAAAGTTGGGGACAAAAGTCTTAAATATGCAGTTGTATAGTTGTTATTGTAGCTAGATATTATTGTATGTCTCTGAAAGATCAAATATAGCATCTGAAACAAATCTTACGCTATGTTCTTACGCTAGGTCCATTTGTCCAACTGGAGTTTATTTTTTTTCGGTTCGGTGTTATTTCTACAATCTGCACAGTTGTTAGCCTAACGGAGTTTGAGTATCTCGTTACGATTTGTAACGGTTCGGTTCTATTCGGTGTTATTTCTACAATCTTCACAGTTGTTAGCCTAATTTGCACAGTTTTGTTCGGTGTTTGCCTAACGGAGTTCGAGTATAAAATATTTGATAGGTCACGAATGTTGCAAGGTCATGAACATTGACAGGCCACTGTGTTTCAAGGCCAATGAGGATGCGGAGACACTAGCTTTGACATGTCATGAACGTTGCACCACTGATCTTCCCTCAAAAGTTAGTGAAGTAAGGCCTGGCCAAGATGTTACTGTTACTACTGATACAAGTAATTGTTCCTTCATTTTCAATGCTTCCTCAATTTAAAGTCAATTTTGAAAGTTAATTAACTAACAGTCTACAATATTCAAATCATTTTTCAATCAACGTTTGATATTCTATTTTGTAATGAATTCTCTTAATAAATGAGGGATTCAAAAAGAATTATATGAAGTCTGTTAATGACTTTGTTACCCTTGAAATCAAAGTATATTTAATTTATTCATTTTCTTATTATCCTGAAGTGCTAAATGCTTTGTTACCCTTTACAGAAAGAAGAGATCTTTGACATTATATATGACGAAGATAATGATGCAGACGAGGCCAAGAATATGTCATAGAAATCTACTTTGATTTGTTTCAGCCCATAGGATTTAAGTAACAACGTTTAAGATTTCAAACATGTTTGCCGACCCTGATTTTGTGGACGAGGTTGCTTCTTCAGGCTCGGGCATTGACACGAGCATGTTAGATGGACACAATAAGCATCAATGTGTGACACCAAGTTCAGGTCAGCAAAAAAGGTTGTAAAGCTACTGGCCATGCTATAGTTGATGCTATGCTAGAAATAAAAGCTGGTTCAAAGAAGAGGGAAACTACGATTGTGAAGAACGAGGAGCACTTCTCTATAAGCAGATGCATTAAAATGTTGGATGAGATACAATTTATTGGCCGATGTCTCTACTATTTTGCGTTTAATTTATTTGAAAATCCCAATTCTCGAGAAACATTCATATATCTTAGGAGGAAATGAGTTGGGTTTTTAGGTTCTGGACTTGAAATCTAAAATATTAATGCAATAGTGCATTTTATTCGTTTCTCTTTAAAGTTTGTTGGTAAACATTTCGATCTAGATATGACCTTTTTTTATTCACACGAAGTTCTCCATTCCCTCAATTGCATTCGTTATAGGCTTATCGAGATACAACGAAGATACAAGGTGTCTTTATTGAGATATCTATTATTTGTGTAAGGTTGGAGAAAGAAATATAGGCTTATTGTTTTGAGCCTTGTTTGAAGCATGTTTCAATTTGGCATCTAGTGTTGTGTACATTGGATTATGATAGAGTTGATATAGAATTAGGAAATTAATTTTTGGGGAGTAATTAATTTTTTGGGGACTCAATTTTATATGAAGTAAGCATGTATTTTATTTTCATGAAATTATGGCATGATGTAAAAAGAATTGTGATGTAAAAAGATCCTTTTGAAATGGCCTTTTTGTGCGTGATTTAGGTAAAAACAACTTTGTTCCAATTTTTATTTAAAAGAAATTTTATCTTCTTAAACCCTAAACATGCATCTAAGTGATTAAATCCATTCCATGAATAAAGCATACGGTAAAAGAAACAATTTCAGGAAAAATCCCCGAAGGGAAAAACCTTTTTATTTCACTATAATTTGTAAGCCATAACTTACATGGATTACAATGAAATAGGGTGACATACGAAATACCCGCAGGTGTCGATTTCGATGTCTCGGCTGAAATCTCCCGCAAGAACTCCATTTGGTCAGCCGTAGAGAAAAATATGGCTTCTCCACAAGTTACTTCATAAGAACTCCCTCTATAATTTCACGCAGCTCTTCGGTTGTAGAGTTCTCCTCAAAAAGTGCAACACGGTGTAGTGAATGAACTATCTTCCGGTAAACGCATTCAATATCACTTAACTTTGGAATTTAGTAATACGATCTTGAATAGACACCGGATGAATGAAACACTATATGGGAATATGTTTTCGAAACTGTTATGCCTTTTGAAACTTTTGCAGATATGTTTTTTATTTATAACTGAGCAGCACAGAGTCCAAGAAAATGAAAACATGAAAATTGAGGCGGCATGCCGTTCGAGCGAGATGGGAATCTCGTTCGCGCGACATACAGATGTCGTTTGAACGACTCACTATCTCGTTCGAGTGAGATACAATGTTTTAAATTAATATTTTTCTTTTAAATTAATCCTCGAATTTTCTTTAAACTTTTTGCAACTCAGAAATAGTTTTAAAACATAAAAAGGATTTAATTCCCAAGTATTTAAATCACCCAGCATTTAATTATTATAAAAAATTACTCAAATGCTTATAAGTATTCATACCTGAGTGATCTTAAACAAATGCAACACCTCTTGACTTGAAATCTTCTTCAACGCTTTGGATTTCACATTCTTTGACACGAACTTTTTCATAGGCTCAATTAAACTCATTAAACTCCATAATTAAAACTAGCCTAGACTTAATTTGTTTTGTCCGAAATTATGCCAATTAACACAAAAGTACATGGTAAGAATTATGTTCTTACAAATCTCCCCCTTTGGATATTCCGGGACAAAACTAAATAGAGATTCTATATGTCGTAAACGAATATATGTCCTATCCCCAAACTCAGAAATATAAAAAATACAGGACATAGTGAAACTGAATAAACGGCAAGCATCTGAATCTGATTTTGTCTCTGAATGGCAATCATCTGAATCTGTCTCTGAATGTGATGTATCAACAAATATCTGAATCTATAAAAACAATACCTACACACACGAGACACAAACAGATACCCAAGTTAAGTATGGAGGAATAAACATATATAATATGATAATAAATACTCCCCCTATATCACATATGTCTCCCCCTTTTTGCCTGGAATAGACAAAAGGTGGGACGAACACACCGAGTCTAGCATGAATATATGAGAATGAACAACATGGCTAGAAAAAAATTATAAGTATGACAATGGATAGAAATATAGAAGTATCTAAAGCATAATAAGAGAATCAATAAACTGCAAACGAGACTATACATCCATGTCATAAAATAACCAAGTGTGATACAACTAATCAAAAGAGTAGATCATATCAGAGAGAATAAAAATACATCAGAAATATCAGTGTCTCAGATACAAAGTTAAAACAAATACAGCAATGAATCAGTACGAGTATCATCATCATCATCATCATCATCATCATCATCATCATCATCATCATCATCATCATCATCATCAGCATCAGCAGTGTCATCAGAGTATGTAGATGAAATATGACCTAGTCCAGAGGATCCTGCGCCTCTCATCTTCTCTCTCTGCCTCATCTCATAAAAAAATGCTATCATCCTGGACTCTAAAAGAACACGGACTTTGGCCTCAGCATCAAATCTGGCCATGGTACATAGTAGTACCTGCCTGGGTAATCTCCCAGAAGCAATGATTCAGAATATCATCATATGTTGGTCCATCATTGGTATAACGAGGAAATATAACGTCAGGAACACGAGGAAGGTGCAAACAGGCATCTATGAGATCAGATGTGATGAGAACAGGAATGCCACGAAAAGTAGAAAAGATCCCCTCGGCATGGGGAAGAGCGTGAAAGAAAAAATCTCAGATAATGTTCGGATAAACAACCCCACTTGTGACAACCCGCTATCCGAAATAAAGGGTGGCCAGCCCTATACCCCGATCAAATAGGAAATCATGGATAATATCATCCTCAGCATCACAACAATATACAAAGTATAAGGAATAACCACTCTATATTCCAGGAAACGGGTTATCAAAAACTTTGGTTTGAAATAAAAAGGAAAACATTTTCAACAACCCATCATAGAAATAGAGGGTGGAAACCCCCATAAGCACATATAAGAAATCCAGAAAGATACGAAGGACCGAATAAAGCTTCGGTCAATACCAACCATACAACATATTTATAGCATCAAGTGTTACATAATAAATTCATTATACATTTACAACAGTTTGGGCAACATGCCCGAATGAACTGAACATAACTAGAAGCATAAATAGAGGCGTCTACTCAAAATCCCGTGAAACCCGCACAATGTCACGGCTCCTCAAAACATGCGGAAGGGAAAAGTCATTACGGGCGACCGTGCGGCGGAACACCTGAACGGATAATATAGATATACATATACAACCAGAAAAGGAAAACCGGTCAGGGCCGGGGATATGTGGACAATAGATAAATGACAAGTATGATAATGATGCACAACTAAGCATGGATGATAGTCTAGCATGTTAACAGCATATAAGGAAATGGAACTAGTGAAGGACTACATAGAGTGAGATTCACAATAAAACAGAAATAAAAGTGCTTATAAGCCTTTATCATCTTTAATCATATTTCAATTCAAATATTCATTTTTCCATTCCTTATCAGGAATATAATTGACTGTGCTCTATATGGCACTAATCTCAATAACATGCTCTTTGCGGCATAATTTTGCTCTTTATGGCATTAATGTTCCATCGAGTCCAACTCGATAATTAGAATAGTCATAATTATAAATATAACGATTCTAAGACCGCCCGTCCGGGTTTCCCCACTGAGCGCGTCCCTAAATAACCATCATCTTCCAGGGCCTAACATAAGACAACCTGGGATCCTATCGAAAACGTCGGGAAGCGGCCATGAGCCTGCGTGGTAGCCAAGACCACACCCGGAATCTCCCTACCCCCGCAGAAAACATATAACCATAAATGCTCCCATGGCCTAGGACTATATCCACCCTGCATTCATTAGCCAGGGGGCTTCACCTAACGAGCGGACTTCCCTTAAGATGGCATTTAGAGGGGTGTGTAACATCCATTTTATTAAGTTCCATTACATGATTAGTAAATTATCATTTACCTTAACATTTTCTCCTTTTAATTGAAAGTATAAGCTAATTCGGGACTAAGTATAAGTGGTACCGACATAGCATCCTCAAAAGGAATTTAGACTCCAAAGTTATCCCCAAGGCCTCTTTTAGGCTCATATAAAAACCATCAAGTCAAATGTAAACTCAAGTCGAATTCTAAAGTCTCCAAAATTGACCTTAATACATTCTAGACCCTTATAAACTACAAGACAAAAGTGATGCCTAAACATCACCTTAAATTCCCCCTTGAATGAATCCTAGATGAACCCTTTCGAGTCTAGGATGTCGTCCCAACTCAACTAGAACTCTAAACTCTATGTTTACTTCATTTAAGAAGGTCCCTAATCAATAATCCTAAAGAAAAGGGGTTAAAATGAAAAAAGAAAAATTTGGAAAAATGCAGGGCTACCGAATCGATTCGCCCCCTTGGCCGAATCGATTCGGCCAGAAAATTTGAGATTCTGCATAATAGCCGAATCGATTCGCTCAGAGGGACGAATCGATTCGGACTGAAAATCTGGGTTTCTGCATAACTACCGAATCGATTCGGATAAATTCCGAATCGATTCAGTCAACAAGACCTGGGCACTGGAACTAACCGAATCGATTCGCCCAGGGGGCCGAATCGATTCGGGCCTGCGATTTTGCCAAGAAATGGCTATGGAGTCTTGGACTCCATTTTTCTACCCAAACTCCAATTTCTTCCAACCAAACTCATATACCAACACTATGAAACATCAATGATGCTATTGATCATCTTCAAACCCCATGAATCAACTTAGAGTGAATCAAACTCCAAAAATACATAAGTAAACCCTAAGTTTTCTAAACTAAAATTAATACACCATTATCATAACCAATCATCTATCTCAAGACACAAATTTGCAAGTAAAAACTTGCCTTGGTTCAGCAAATATGCAGATTCCGTGGTGTAGCAAGCTCTCTCTCTATCTCCAAAGCTTTCTCTCTACTCTTCTCTTTTCTCTCTTAGGTTTAGGAAGGGATTTTGGGGAAATAGAAGACTTAGTAGGCATAAATCGTGACTTAAGGCCAAATGCCCCACTAAAATAATCAAAAGTGCGATAAAATAATACGCAATAGCCTAATTAAGGCACAACCAGTCAAAAATGCCCAAAACTATAAAATACAATATGGTACATTATTTGACTATTTCACACGTTCCGAAATCAACTGCAACCTCCAAATTATCATTTGGACATTTTAAAATTCAATTTAGGTTCCGGTTTCATAATTAAGCCAAATATCATTTTATATTCAGATGATATTAATAAGCATGACATAGCAATATATTCCCACAATTATGATATGTATGCAACCTCATAATAAATATCAACTTCTCTACATTGAATTTACCATTCGAATCATAACCCAACACTAGGTTCCAATTACTATACTAAGTAATTACTATAAAACACGGTCTCATAAGTGAGGGTTATTACATACTCCCCCCCTTATGAGGGAATTTTGCCCCCAAAATTCAGGCGTACCTCATGAGAAAAGATGTGGATATTTCTCCCGCATCTCATCCTCGCGTTCCCAAGTTGATTCGCTTGCATGATGATGACTCCAATGGACTCTCACTAGAGGCACCACCCGAGATCTTAACTTTCGCTCCCCAAACTCAAGGATAGCAACCGGTTGTTCTTCATAAGAAACATCGGGCTGCAATTCGATATCTTCGAAAGGGATGTGCCAAAGGGCACCCTCACACCTTCTATACTTCTTCAAGGAGGAGACATGAAATACATCATGGATTTGTTGTAAGGGTTCCGGCAAGGCAAGTTGGTATGCTACGGGACCAACCTTTGCGATTACCGGGAAAGGTCCAACAAAGCGGGGTGCAAGCTTTCCTTTCTTCCCAAAACGCTTAATGCCCTTCATCGGGGACACTCGCACTAACACTTGGTCTCCAACCTCAAATTCCATATGTCTCCTACCCGCATCGGCATAACTCTTTTGGCGATCTTGGGCTACCCGTATGCGATTTCGAATAAGCTCGATCTTCGAAGAAGTATCTTGGATCATCTCAGGTCCAAGGAACTTATTATCCCCCACTTCCAACCAACAAGCAGGCGACCTACAAGGCCTGCCATACAGAGCTTCATAAGGTGCCATACCAATGGTAAATTGGTATGAGTTGTTGTAAGCAAACTCAACCAACGGAAGATATTATTCCCAACTACCTTTAAAGTCAAGTATGCACATACGAAGCATATCCTCCAACATCTGGTTTACCCTTTCGGTCTGACCGTCTGTTTGAGGATGATAGGAAGAGCTTAACTTCAACTCAGTCCCCATAGCTCCCTGGAAACTCTGCCAAAAGTGGGACACAAATATATTATCTCGGTCGGAGATAATATTCAAAGGTACCCCGTGGAGTCTGACGATCTCCTCAATGAACAACTGGGCATAACGAGCGGTATCATAATTGGTGCGCACAGGTAAGAAGTGTGCCGACTTGGTCAAACGGTCGACAATAACCCAAATTAAATCATGACCCTTTTGCGACCTAGGCAAGCCCGTAACAAAGTCCATCAAAATGCTCTCCCATTTCCATACGGGAATCTCGAGCGGCTGTAACAAACCTGTCGGTCGCTGGTGATCAATCTTAACCAACTGACAAGTAGTGCATTGAGACACAAACTCTGAGATATCCCTCTTCATGCCCGCCCACCAGTACAAACGACGCATATCTTGGTACATCTTGTCCCCGCCGGGATGTACCGTGAACTTCGACCCGTGGGATTCTGCCATAACTGCACGTCTCAAATCCCCATCATCGGGAACCACAAGTCTTCCATGGAAGCGTAGTCCACCCTCAAAGCCTATTGAGTACGACTCCGCTCCCTCAGACAACAACTGGCGTGTATGGTCTTGACAACCTTTATCTCTCTTCTGAGCTTCCACAGTCTTTGCTATAATCGTGGGAGTAACCGTCATCACTGAAAGGAATGCTCTCACTCCGGCATCCTCCAGGCTGAGTTCTTTCCACTTAGCTTTCCACACCTCAGCTAAGTTTCCATCAGGCTTTCTACTCAAGGCATCTGCTACCACATTCGCCTTCCCGGGGTGATAATGAATATCAAATTGGTAGTCTTTCACGAACTCCAACCAACGGCGCTGGCGCATGTTCAAATGTTTTTGGGAGAACAAGTTCTGCAGCGATTTGTGGTCGGTGAAAAGACTAAACTTTTCCCCCAAGAGGTAATGCCTCCATATCTTCAAGGCAAATACAACGGCGACGAACTCCAAATCATGCACTGGATAGTTCCTCTCGTGAGGCTTCAACTTACGAGAAGCGTATGCAATAGGTTTCCTCTCTTGTTGAAGAACACCTCCTAACCCCAGAAGAGATGCATCGGTAAAGACAAGATATTCCAACCCCGGCTTTGGCAATGCCAGGACTGGAGCTGAAGTCAGTCTATCCTTGAGCTCATCGAAAGCTGCTTGACATGAACTGTCCCAAACAAATCTTACTCCTTTCCGGGTCAAATTCATCAATGGGCTAGCAATCTTAGAAAAGCCCTTAATGAATCGACGGTAATAACCCGCCAAGCCCAGAAAACTACGAACTTCAGTGGGCGTCGTGGGCTGACCCCACTCCTTCACCGCGATCACCTTACTCGGATCCACAGACACACCTTGGGATGACACCACATGTCCCAAAAATTGAACTTCCTTCAACCAGAAGCCACACTTCTCAAACTTTGCATACAATTGATGATCTCTCAATCTCTGCAGGACCAACCGCAAGTGAGCAGCGTGATCCGACTCCGTCTGAGAATAAACTAGAATGTCATCAATAAATACAATGACAAACTGGTCAAGGAAATCCCTAAACACCCTATTCATAAGGTCCATAAACACTGCAGGGGCATTGGTTAGCCCGAAGGGCATAACCAAGAACTCATAAGATCCGTAACGGGTCAGAAAAGCCGTCTTGGACACATCTTGCTCCCATATCCTCAATTGGTGATACCCAGTCCGCAAGTCGATCTTGGAGAAGTAGGAAGCTCCCCAAAGTTGATCAAACAAGTCGTCGATGCGAGGCAAAGGGTATTTATTCCGGATGGTGACTTTATTCAACTCTCTATAGTCCACGCATAACCGGAGAGAGCCGTCTCTCTTCTTCACAAACAATACCGGAGCGCCCCACGGCGAGGTACTACGCCTAATAAAACCTTGCTCCAGTAGCTTCTGAATCTGATCCCTCAGCTCCCTCATCTCCACATGAGCCATTCGATACGGAGCTTTTGCGATCGGCCTAGTTCCCGGCATTAAGTCAATCGCAAACTCTATTTCCCTACTTGGGGGTAATTCGGGTATCTCCCGAAAAATATCTTCAAAGTCCCGAACAATGGGAAAAGAATCTAGGGGAACCACGACATCTCTAGATGCGTCCTCTGCAATACAATATAAATAAGCACTCGTGCTCCCTTCCACACAAGGCATAACTACCAGGAACATCTCTTGTCCAGGAACCGCAAAAACTATACTCTTCCCGAAGCAATTCACTATAGCACGGTACTTCACTAGCCAATCCATACCCAATATTACATTGTATCCGACCATATCAAGAACGAGAAAATCGGCCTCAAAACATAAGTCACCAAGATTAATTTCTACATTTTTACATACGAAGAAAATCAATGAGCCATCGCCCATAGAGGATTCGACGCTAGTGAAAGTACTTTCAGCAGATTTTATCAAACCTGTAGTTTGAGCAAAACTTCTAGAAATAAAGGAGTGCGTAGCACCCGTATCAAATAGAATTCGACCCAGGTGTCCCTGAATGAGAAACTTACCCTCAATCTCCGGTGGTGCCGGAGGAGCTGGAGGAAGCAAAGACTCCTGAATATGGTAAACTCTTCCGTACTGCAATTGCCCCTGTTGAGGAGGAGCAACCGGATTAGGCGCTTGAGGCGGAAACTGCACATACGGCTGCTGTGGGGCCCGAGGAAGATGCCCTCCAACCAACTGAGGACACGCCCTTTTGTAGTGGCCCAGCTCCCCACACTGAAAACATTTGATTGCCGTAGTATCCTGATTTCTACCTTGGTTATTTCGGAGTTGACCCGCACCTCGGCCCTGCTGGCCCCTACCACCATTTCCACCTCGACCTCCCTGAGGCTGCTGACCGCCTTGTCCTTGCCTGTTATTATTATTGTTGCCACCAGCATTAAACCCACCGAACCGTTGACGTTTGGACGAATCCCCCTGCTGAGGATCCCTCTCAACCTGTTTGTTCCCTTAGGATTGGGACGAAGAAGATGTTCCCCCTCCGCTCCCAACACCTCCCTGCCTCCCCGATTGTCCCACAGTAACAACCTTATTCTTGTTTAGCAGAAACAATCTGTGCTCCTGACAATGAAGCAAAGCGGTATTCATCACATCACCAAAAGTCACTAGAGATGGATTTCCCAGCAAATGTTGCTTTATTCGCCAGTTCAAACCTCCCACAAACTTGGAGATCCTCTTCGACTCTGGAGTTACCTCATCCGGTATAAAACTGGCTAACCGGGTAAACTCTTCTTCATATTCAGCAACAGACCTCTCCCCTTGAACCAAATCCTGCAGCTTCCTCTGCATCTCCCTCTGAACCACGGGAGGGAAATACTTACCATCAAACAAAGCCCAAAAATTTGTAATGGACATAGTATCCCTTTGCTCGGGCGTCGTCATTGACTCCCACCAATGTAAGGCCGGTCCTACCAGCTTGAAAGTAACGAGAATCTGTTTCTTCTCCTCACTACATTCCACCATCCTAAGATGGCGCTGCATATCTCTCTTCCACTGGTTCGCCTTGATAACATCTGAACCTCCCTCAAACTCCGGGGGATGTCCCTTCAGGAAAGATTCTCTCACCCGTTCCCACTGGGAAGGTCCCGTAGGAACTTGTGCTTCTTGTCCCCTAACTTGGGCTTATGGCATTTGTTGGGCCACGGTAGTCATCGCGGTGTTGACAGCTTGGGCCACAATATTTGCCACCACAGCGGCACTGATACTCCCCTGCTGCTGTGGAGGACCAAACTCATCCTCAACGACCCTATTATATCTAGCGGGGCGTCCTCTCTTCGGCGGCATCTAAGATAAAGACGAGAGAGAGTTAAAACATAATGTAAGACAATCTATTTAGCAGAAGATCGCATACATAGGAAGCAAAACAATCCTAACATTAAGTTCTATATCAAAGAACGCTACGGTAGAACGTGACAAGTCCGCATAGATCCTAAAGACTCTAGAACCTGATGCTCTGATACCATCTGTGACAACCCGCTATCCGAAATAAAGGGTGGCCAGCCCTATACCCCGATCAAATAGGAAATCATGGATAATATCATCCTCAGCATCACAACAATATACAAAGTATAAGGAATAACCACTCTATATTCCAGGAAACGGGTTATCAAAAACTTTGGTTTGAAATAAAAAGGAAAACATTTTCAACAACCCATCATAGAAATAGAGGGTGGAAACCCCCACAAGCACATATAAGAAATCCCGAAAGATACGAAGGACCGAATAAAGCTTCGGTCAATACCAACCATACAAAATATTTATAGCATCAAGTGTTACATAATAAATTCATTATACATTTACAACAGTTTGGGCAACATGCCCGAATGAACTGAACATAACTAGAAGCATAAACAGAGGCGTCTACTCAAAATCCCGTGAAACCCGCACAATGTCATGGCTCCTCAAAACATGCGGAAGGGAAAAGTCATTACGGGCGACCGTGCGGCGGAACACCTGAACGGATAATATAGATATACATATACAACCAGAAAAGGAAAACCGGTCAGGGCCGGGGATATGTGGACAATAGATAAATGACAAGTATGATAATGATGCACAACTAAGCATGGATGATAGTCTAGCATGTTAACAGCATATAAGGAAATGGAACTAGTGAAGGACTACATAGAGTGAGATTCACAATAAAACAGAAATAAAAGTGCTTATAAGCCTTTATCATCTTTAATCATATTTCAATTCAAATATTCATTTTTCCATTCCTTATCAAGAATATAATTGACATCATGTGCTCTATATGGCACTAATCTCAATAACATGCTCTTTGCGGCATAATTTTGCTCTTTATGGCATTAATGTTCCATCGAGTCCAACTCGATAATTAGAATAGTCATAATTATAAATATAACGATTCTAAGACCGCCCGTCCGGGTTTCCCCACTGAGCGCGTCCCTAAATAACCATCATCTTCCAGGGCCTAACATAAGACAACCTGGGATCCTATCGAAAACGTCGGGAAGCGGCCATGAGCCTGCGTGGTAGCCAAGACCACACCCGGAATCTCCCTACCCCCGCAGAAAACATATAACCATAAACGCTCCCATGGCCTAGGACTATATCCACCCTGCATTCATTAGCCAGGGGGCTTCACCTAACGTGCGGACTTCCCTTAAGATGGCATTTAGAGGGGTGTGTAACATCCATTTTATTAAGTTCCATTACATGATTAGTAAATTATCATTTACCTTAACATTTTCTCCTTTTAATTGAAAGTATAAGCTAATTCGGGACTAAGTATAAGTGGTACCGACATAGCATTCTCAAAAGGAATTTAGACTCCAAAGTTATCCCCAAGGCCTCTTTTAGGCTCATATAAAAACCATCAAGTCAAATGTAAACTCAAGTCGAATTCTAAAGTCTCCAAAATTGACCTTAATACATTCTAGACCCTTATAAACTACAAGACAAAAGTGATGCCTAAACATCACCTTAAATTCCCCCTTGAATGAATCCTAGATGAACCCTTTCGAGTCTAGGATGTCGTCCCAACTCAACTAGAACTCTAAACCCTATGTTTACTTCATTTAAGAAGGTCCCTAATCAATAATCCTAAAGAAAAGGGGTTAAAATGAAAAAAGAAAAATTTGGAAAAATGCAGGGCTACCGAATCGATTCGCCCCCTTGGCCGAATCGATTCGGCCAGAAAATTTGAGATTCTGCATAATAGCCGAATCGATTCGCTCAGAGGGCCGAATCGATTCGGACTGAAAATCTGGGTTTCTGCATAACTGCCGAATCGATTCGGATAAATACCGAATCGATTCGGTCAACAAGACTTGGGCACTGGAACTAACCGAATCGATTCGCCCAGGGGGCCGAATCGATTCGGGCCTGCGATTTTGCCAAGAAATGGCTATGGAGTCTTGGACTCCATTTTTCTACCCAAACTCCAATTTCTTCCAACCAAACTCATATACCAACACTATGAAACATCAATGATGCTATTGATCATCTTCAAACCCCATGAATCAACTTAGAGTGAATCAAACTCCAAAAATACATAAGTAAACCCTAAGTTTTCTAAACTAAAATTAATACACCATTATCATAACCAATCATCTATCTCAAGACACAAATTTGCAAGTAAAAACTTGCCTTGGTTCAGCAAATATGCAGATTCCTTGGTGTAGCAAGCTCTCTCTCAATCTCCAAAGCTTTCTCTCTACTCTTCTCTTTTCTCTCTTAGGTTTAGGAAGGGATTTTGGGGAAATAGAAGACTTAGTAGGCATAAATCGTGACTTAAGGCCAAATGCCCCACTAAATTAATCAAAAGTGCGATAAAATAATACGCAATAGCCTAATTAAGGCACAATCAGTCAAAAATGCCCAAAACTATAAAATACAATATGGTACATTATTTGACTATTTCACACGTTCCGAAATCAACTGCAACCTCCAAATTATCATTTGGACATTTTAAAATTCAATTTAGGTTCCGGTCTCATAATTAAGCCAAATATCATTTTATATTCAGATGATATTAATAAGCATGACATAGCAATATATTCCCATAATTATGATATGTATGCAACCTCATAATAAATATCAACTTCTCTACATTGAATTTACCATTCGAATCATAACCCAACACTAGGTTCCAATTACTATACTAAGTAATTACTATAAAACACGGTCTCATAAGCGAGGGTTATTACACCACTATCCTCAAACATATAATCCCACCCCTTATCAGATAACCAATGCTAAATGTCTAACCCCTGAAACTCATAATACCGAAACACCCTCTCCGGGACAACATACTGAATGCGTAGACCAAATAAACAGTAATGATCATACTCAGCATGAGTGGCCCATATCACTTGGGAATATGGGGGCCTACTGGCCTGAGCTTGAGCAGAATGAGGTGGCGCATCGAGTCAGCCTATCGGGGCATCACGACGTCTAGGTGCCATGAAGAAAGAGTGTAATGTGTGATGAGGGAAAACGAGCAGTCACCGAGGAACACACACACTCCTAAAAACCTATCTCTGTACAATAGTCCAACCAAGCCACCGCGAACAGCAACCACAACAACAGGCAAAATCAGAAACAATAACCAAAATTTTTCGCAAACAGAGGATTTCAAAAAATGTGAACAATTTTACCTTAAAATCAACGACGAATGGGAAATCGTCGCCCGAGTACACAGTGTAAGAATATGGAGGAACACATGCTAAAGAACAAAACATAAACAAAAACCACGCCAGTGAAATAAAATTGGGGTAATGAGATAGTCGTCGACGAACAAACCCTCTGGTGACACACACGTCGTAGACGCAACGATTGAGACCCGGAATTGGTAGTTACTGGTTGAAAACAAAAGTCAGAATAGAGCCGATGATGCTGGAGCTGTGAAAAGAGGTAAATCCAGACCTACGAAGCTTTAAAAGCTTAACAATCGTAGTTTTTGAATAAACTGGAGTTGTTGCGATGCTTTGAGAGAAAGGGGTATAAGAGAACCACATAAGAGAAAAGATATCGTCTGATGTTTAAAGAAACCCTCATCTCGTTAGATGTCACTCGAATGACTTGGATAAGTCGCTTAAATTATTTGAGATGTTGCTTGAACGACAGCTTCGCGCGATAACTCATGTCGTTCGAACGAGAAAATTTTAAATTCTAGAAACACCCCAAAAACATTCAGTATTTGCCCAGTGAAAAAATTATGCGAAAATAGTACCTAGAACACAAAAACACACTGCAAAATAGAAAACAGTGTAAAAAGCGACAAAAGGGAATTATATGTGACCATGGTACTAATGTTCTAAATTATGAAAGTGGATTGACTAGGAGTGAACTACAACAAATGAGTCATCCTTTCAATACATCGAATCGATTAAAGAGTTCTAATTGATAGCAAGGAATCATCAAACTTCATCAAAGCCATGTGTGACAAAATAAGTGTGAGTTTGATGAACTAAACTTAATCAACATGCATACAAGTTCGGATTGTTGATGATTCTACAAATAATAGCATCGTGATACGATGTTTCAACATAGGATTCATGGTGCAAACCCGTTTTAATTAATTTCCAACCAAACACCCTCATATGAATTTATCAATATCTTTATCAATATCTATCAATCTCAACTTAGAGAAAGTCCTATTGGCCCCAATTATTGGCATATGAATTTTTATTGCCTCGATTTTCTTTTGGGCTCTTTTAAATGGTGGCTTTCATGACGAGTCAATTTTATACTCTCGCAGCCCTTTCCCGTGAACACTCATCATTTTTTCAATATCAATTCTCATGGAAAACGGTTCTTACAAGCACACCTCCTCCTTAAGTTTACTTACGCATAGATGACAAAATTGAGATAAGAACGTCTCACCAAACTCAAATATGCAAGAGAAGTAAAATGTTCATATAAACTTGTGCATGTGTGCAAGTATGGCATATAAGAAAATTCGAATCAAAATGCATATCAACTTCGAAACAACCCCATAGTGCAAAGGTTAAGATCATTCTAGGCATCAATAATAATGTCCAAATGTCCTAGCCATATGAATAATGAAAGAAGGGGGGGGGGGGGGGGGGTCAAGCACACTAATATCCCATATCAACCATGTAACCTCACGACTCAAAACCAAAAATCTTTTTGTATTTTCAAAAGTTTTTATAAAAAGCAAAATCTTTTTGTATTTTTGATAAAACTCAAATACATACCAAAAACTAGAAACATGCCATAACACTAGCAAAATATAACGCGTGATGTAAATACTAGTGAATGACAAACAAACGAACAACCTCAATCGAAAGATGAAAGATGAGGAGAACCACGAGCAATGATGCGAGAATCACCAAGCCTGATACCTAACTCTTCTAAATCCGACTTCCTAACCCATGTAGTGTGAACTGATGAGTAGGGGCGTTGGGAAACAGAATGGCATTAGACTTTCTATGAGCGTTCTTAAGATCGTAGCAAAATCATCTAAGATGACCTCTCCTACCTCATTGAGTGCAAGTGTAGATACGGTGAGGAGTGTGTCTTATAGGCTGATTATACCTCACGTTCCTAGGTGGCTCTCTCCTAAAGTTCCTAGGCGACTCTCTTGTTTTCATGATTTTGGCTTTGGGATCAAGTACGACATGATTATTGAAGCTAATAGCACGCCGATTATCTTTGATTTTGATGGTGCCTAAGATTTTGTCTAACTTTTCAGACCTAGCATCCAAATCAAACTTAACTTTACTCCAATCTCTCAGTTTTTCTTCAAGATCACCTATCCATGACTCAAGTAAACGCGTAGAATTTTCAAACTCCAAAATTTCCTTTTCATAGTCTTCATCAACCCCCGAAGACTATCTCTCTCACCGTCGACATATACTAGCTTCTCTCGAATTTTCTTTTTCTTGTTCCCTAATATCCTCAATTAAAGCATTGGAACTATTTATTTCAATGGCACGTTCTTTCAACATAGCTCCTGATTTCACATTTTCTTTCTTTGGTTTTAAAGTTTCTCCATACAATTCTTTGAAAGCAGTTTGCAAATCTCTCTCGTCTTCGCTCTCATCCTCACTCACCTCACCCTCACTCTCAGGTGTATCAACTTCTGTGGCTGGAGAAGAATCTTGCAAAGGTAAGTCTTTATCACTTGCATGACGAGCCACAAAGGTGGGAAGTTCACCCTTACTAGCATAAACGTTTTCTACTTCTGGGTCACTATCACTAAGGTTAGAAACATGATTTATCGGTTTATTAAAATTCTCCCTAAATTTAGTGGGACACTCATCTATCCTGTGACCAAAACCTTCGTAGCAAAGACACTTTTCACAATCACCCTTACTAACCAATTTTTTAAGAGCAATTTTCATGTGAGATTTCCAATTGGAAGATTTAAAAAAGTGAATTCTAAAATCATCAAAACCACCGAAAGGCATACCTAAAGACACAGGATCAAAAACACAATAAGATAGTGCAACAAGCTCTGATACCAATTTGAAACGGCCCTTTAGTTTGTACTTTAGGTAAAAACAACTTTGTTCCAATTTTTAGTTAAAATCCATTTTATCTTCTTAAACCCTAAACATGCATCTAAGTGATTAAATCCATTCCATGAATAAAGCATGCGGTAAAAGAAACAATTTCAGAAAAAATCCCTAAAGGGAAAATCCTTTTTATTTCACTATAATTTGTAAGCCCCAACTTACACGGATTACAATGAAATAGGGTGACATACGGAATACCATCAGGTGTCAGTTTCGATGTCTCAGCTGAAATCTCTCGCAGGAACTTTAGGTTGTCAGCAGTAGAGAAGGAGACGTCTTCTCCATAAGTTACTTCATAAGAACTCCTTTTACAATAGCATGCAACTCTTCGGTTGTAGAGTTCTCCTCACAAAGTGCAACACGGTGTAGTGAATGAATTATCTTTCGGTAAACGCGTTCAAGATCACTTAACTTTGGAATTGAGTAACACGATCTTGAATAAACACTAGATGAATGAAACACTGTATGAGAATAAGTTTTTGAAACTGTTTTGCCTTGTGAAACTTTCGCATATACATTTTTTATTTATAACCGAGCAGCACAAAGTCCAAGAAAATGAAAACACGAAAATCAAGCCGACCGGTCGTTCGAGCGAGATGGGGATCTCGTTTGCGCGACATAGGGATGTCGTTTGAACGACTCATTATCTCGTTCGAGCGAGATACAGTATTTTAAATTAATATTTTTCTTTTATATTAATCCTTGAATTTTCTTTAAACTGTTTTCAACTCATAAATATTCTTAAAACATAAAAAGGATTTAATTCTCAATTATTTAAATCACCCACCATTTAATCAATATACAAAATTACTCAAATGCTTATAAGTATTCATACCTAAGTGATCTTAAACAAATGCAACACCTCTTGACTTGAAATCTTCTTCAACGCTTTAGATTGCACATTCTTGGACATGAACTTTATCATAGGCTCAATTAAACTCATTAAACTCCATAATTAAAACTAGCCTAGACTTAATTTATTTTTTCCGGAATTAAGCCAATTAACACAAAAGTACATGATAAGAATTATGTTCTTACACTTTTTTACTTCATTAAAGTTTTTTCCGTTTTGTAGTTCCCTACTTTGGAAATTTTTGCCGTTTTGGGATTACGTATGTTGGAAATTTTCACCATGCCTTCAGGCACGGGAATTTCGCTAATATATATATATATATATATACCTAGACTTTATATGAGATGATTTAAATTGTCCAATATTATGGACATAAACTACAACTCTGACTCTATAATGCATAATAAATATTTATTCCATTTATGTGAAGCTTATGAAATTGGAATATTACGGGTGTTGGAAATTAAATGTAGTTGGTACACTTAAGCATTTAATTATTAACAAATTCATTATTATTAATTTGACACCTGGTCATAATTATTATTCGAGACTTATTGGGATGCGAATAATATCACACTTAGTTGAGAGGTGAGGTGTTAAACGTATGCGAGTGATGAAGGGGGAATATTCATTTTTGCATAAACTGTATTATTGCATCTTAAATTGATTAATTTCATTCTTTCACATCTCAGGCTCTGACCCAAATTTAAATGCTTTCTCCCCCCAGATGCTCCTAGATAAGGATAAATGGATTGTGCTGAAGTAGTCTTGCGGTCTCTTTTGCTCGTCTGTTTTCAGATTTTCGATTTTAGCATAAGCGTTTTTTTCTGCAGTAGTTATTTAATTTATTTGGAAAATTTTAAGGGCATAAACCCGAATTTCTTTGCATTATGTTGGTTGAAATTTTATTGTACTAGTTGGATTTATTATTTATTTTGTGATGGTTTGGACATATTGAAATATTATGGATATATTCATGCCATTTAAAACTAGTCATTTAAATATAATTATTTATATTTACGTGTATGCTAAGAATGGTATTAATTGACAAGCAAGCCCTATCTTCGGCGTATCGTTCCTGGCCAGCCTTTACATTAGAAAATACGGGTTATTACAATTGGTATCAGAGCAAGGTTCTAGTGTCATAAGATCTGTGTTGCGGTCATTACGTACTACGTTGCGTTCTTTGATATGTAGTGCCTATACTTATGGCACTTAGGGATCATTATATTCTTACATTGGTACTGATTCGAACCTTGTTTGCTTTCAGATGGAAAACTGACAAAGGGGAAGACCGAGGCGAGCCACGACAGTAGCCTCAGGCCCCATCGGCCCCATAACTGATTACACATGCTAAGATAGTCACAATCGTGTTTTAAGCAGTCTCTACTATTGTGGTAGACATGCTTCAACACTTCCCACTACCACAGGCACATTAGCATATACCACCACCACGACAGGTGGCTATACTAGCACATGCACTGATTTATATGTTGGACAGAGAGAGGGAGGCCTTTGTTATGGGATAACCTCCATTGTTCGTAGGCGATTCTGATATCATAGTGGCTAGTAAGTGGAAGAAGGATATTGAGAAGAACTTACCGATGGTTGAGTGAACATCAGTACAAGGTAGATGCTAGCTTCGTTTAGATTAGTGGGGGCCTCCCTTCAGTGGTGGGAGGAGATTGTTACAGTTCTTGAGAGGGACAACCTCACCATTGTTGATATTTGGGAGAGGTTAGAGGGGAAATACATTCCCCTAGCCATGCAGTCTAAGATGAGGAGCAGGTTCACAGAGCTTAAGAAGGAGGGGCGTACTGTTACTGAGTATAGAGAGGAATTCATTGCCCTCTCATACTTCGTAAGAGAGGATGTTAACACCGAGGAGAGACGGATGGATAGGCCCATCACGGAATCAAAATGGAACATCAGGAAGGCTCTTTTGGGGAATCCAACCTTCATGACATAGAATCAGTTGGTTAATGATGCACTTCTCCATTTCGAGGATCAGAGGGAATTTTTGGAAAACAAGGGAGAGAAATGTCACATAGCGGAGTCATCGAGCCAGCAGGGTAAGGCGAGTATGGGAAGCGGATTCAGAGCCTAGCATCATAGGGGCACCCTGTTCGGTGATATGAAAAAGAAATTTAGAGTGCAGATGACCGTTAGTGGAAGTTCTAGGGACAGACGAGGGAGGGTCATCATGACTAATAGTATAGAGGCTATCATGACCAATAGTACATAGGCCATCAGGTCTAGGGATAGCATGGTAAAGGCCGGCATGGCGAACGATTGGAGTGAGGTCCGTTTCAAGGAAACTGTTATACGTGTGCAGAGAGAGGGCATACCTCGAAGAATTGACCTTGAGGAGACTAGGTAGCCTGGGGGCAAGGAGGTTTTAGAGTACAACAGGTGCCACATGGAGAAAACCCACTATTTTTTTATTCTGGGATCCACTGCACCAGCCACTCCAGCGCCCGCCACCTTACCTCAGGGAAAATAACCATTGCAGTATGGGCGGGTCTATAATGTCGCAGATGCAGATGAGCTAGCACCGGTGCAAGAATTTAAGGGCATGTTTCCCATTTTTAGTCATATTGGTCGCAATCTATTCGATATGGGTGCATGTCATTATTTTGTTATCACGGGGTTTGCACGAGAGACGAGTATGATAGATTTTGGATCTGGCACTATTTTGCACATATAATCAACACTGAGTAGAGGGGCACCCATACAGTCAGTATGTCGGGGTATCGGTATTGAGATATAATGACTCACCTTCGTAGCTGATTTATTGGTAATTGATATGCACGAGTGTGACATCATTTTTGGGATGGATTGTCTAGCTACGTATAGGGCATGTGTAGATTGACCATGGAGGTCTAACATCTTTGCCATTTCGTGGCAGGAGATGTACCTAGTCGTAATGTCGCAACCTGGAGATGGGTCAAGCACGCATCGGTATTACATCGAGGATGATAGTTTTTCGGAGGTTGTGGTGATGCTAGATTCCATCCCGGTGGTGAGTGATTTTTTTTTATGTTTTTAGGGAGATTGAATCAAGGGTTACCACCTAGTCGAGAGATCGACTTCGTGATTGACTTGTTTCTGGGCACGAGTCCCATTTACCATAATTCGTATCGGATGGATCCTTTGGAGATGAGGGATCTACGAGAGCAGATTGAGCAGTTGTTGGGGCATGGGTTTATCAGGAGGAGTACTTTGTCCCGGGGTGCTCTAGTGTTATTCGTTATATAGAATGGCAAATCTCTCCAGCTTTGTATCAACTACCAGGAGTTGAACAAAGTAACAATTCAAAATAAATACACGTTCCCACGTATAGATGATTTATTTGACCAGCTGAGGGGTGCTGCATATTTTTCAAAGATTGATATGAGGTTGGGATTCCACTAGTTGAGAGTCCGATAGTAGGACATCTCAAAGACAACCCTCCTTACTAGTTATAAGTAGTACGCATTTTTAGTGATGTCATTTGGGTTAACCAATGCACCGACAGTATTTATAGACTTGATGAACCGAGTGTTCAAGGACTATTTGGATCGGTTTGTGATTGTGTTTATAGACAATATTTTGATTTATTCACAGACTGTGAAGGAGCACATAGAGCATTTATGGGTGGTCTTACAGACGCTTCGAGATCATCAGTTATAGGCAAAGTTCAAGAAATGAGGGTTCTGGTTCAGAGAGGTACAATTCTTAGGCCACATTGTGTCCGATCAGGAGATTTTTGTGGACCCAAGGAATGTTTTTGCCATGATGGAGTTGAGATAACCCACTACACCCACCGAGGTGTGCAGCTTCTTAGGACTAGCCTGGTACTACTGCCGATTCATCCAGGGGTTCTCCAAGATATCTAGGCCCTTAAAAAATTTGACGAGGAAGGGGGTACCATTTTTTCGGGATGAAGTGTGCCAGTAGGCATTTGAGGAGCTGAAGAATAGATTGACTACAAGACTAGTTTTGGCGTTGCCTCGGGTAGTGTTTGATTATAGAGTCTTTATAGATGCATCCTTAAGGGGACTTGGCGGGATTTTTATGCAGGAGGAAAGGACAATAACTTATGTTTCTTGAAAGATTAAGCCTCACAAGGGATATTACCCCACCCATGACATGGAGTTGGTAGCCATGGTTTTTTCATTACGAGTGTAGAGACACTATCTCCTGGGGGGAAATTTTTAGATTTTTACAAACCACAAAAGCCTGCAGTATTTTTTCACATAGCGCGAGCTGAACATGTGACAGATGAGGTGGCTATAGTTTTTGAAAGATTATCAGTTCAATATTTGGTACCACTAGAGGAAGGAGAATGTCATGGCGTATTCTTTGAGCCGTAAGTCGATTTTGGATTTAGCGGCAGTGTGGAAGGCAAAGTGGAAGTCACTTCATGGGGATGATGACCTGACCCACGCATTTATGGCAGTTCTCACCATCACCCCCGAGATCATTATTCTGGTGTTGATGGAACAAGCAGGATATTATATTTTCTATGAGTGAGTGAGATAGTTTCTAGCTGAGTGGGTAGAGAACTATTCCATTAGGTCGGACGGTGGTTTGAGATTCAAGGGATATTAGTTGTTCCAGATGATGAGGAGTTGAGGAAATACATCATGTCAGAGGATCACAGTTCACCTTTTAGGGTACATCTCAGAGATGATAAGATGTACCATGACATGCAGAGTCACTATTGGTAGGCTGGGATATAAAAGGGATATAGCCGAGTTTGTTTCTAGGTGTGCTATGTGGTAGTTGGTGAAGGTGGATCACCAGTATCTTGTAGGTGTTTTATAGACTTTGGAGATACTAGGGTGGAAATGAGAAAACATATCCATGGACTTCATTACTGGGTTACCTACATCGCAGGGGGAATGATTCGATATGAGTGATTATTGACAAATTAACGAAGGTGGATCATTTCTTACTGGTATGGATAGATTACAGTGTCGAGCAGTACACCAGACTCTTCATGGTAGATATTGTTAAGATTCATGGGGTATCGCTCAACATAGTGTCAGATAGGGGCAGGATGTTTGTGTACCACTTTTGGAGGAGCTTTCAGTAGGCCTTGTGGGCATAGTTGAGATTGAGAATGTCTTATCATCCTCAGAACGATGGGAAGACGGAGAGGGTGAACTTGATGTTGGAGGATATATTGTGAATGTGTATTTTGAACTTTAAAGGGAGCTGGGAGAAGTAATTTCCTTTAGTGGAGTTTGCATATAATAATAGTTACTAGTTCATGATAGGGATGGCACCGTTTGAGGCACTCTGTGGGAGACACTGTCATTCACCCACATGCTGGTTAGAGATGGGGGAAAACAAATTACTTGTGCTAGACTTCATCATGGACACCTCAGAGAAGGTAGAGATGATTCGGGCAAGGATACGGATTTTCGAAAATAGGAAAAATAACTATGTGGATGCGGGCCAAAGACACTTAGACTTCGATGTTGGAGATCAAGTGTTAATTAAATGTCTCCCATGAAGGGGGAGATGATATTTGGGAAGAAAGCGAAGTTGGATCATCGATACGTGGGACCGTTCCCTATTTTATAGAGGACTCGACCCATGGCATATCGACTGGGATTATCGGATCACTTGCAGTGACGTTTTCCACGTAGACGCGCTGCGGAGGTTCCTTAGAAATGAGGTAGAATACCGACACATTGATATTGATGAGATAGTGCTCCAACTAGACTATACCTACTAGGAGAGAATGTTGTAACACCTCGTAATTTTTGGTTATTATTTATAATTAATTAATTCAGTAATTAGTAATTCACTTGTGTCATAAATTAATGAGAATTAATTAATGGGAATATTTAAAAGTGAATATATTTAAATAAGTTAACGGGTGAGAGTTAATTTTAGAAATTTATTCCGGACGGTGATTTTTGAGCACGCGGTTGAGTCCGTTAGGGTCGAAATAGCTCAGAAAGAGTGGTTATATGCATATATTGGATGTCGGAGCCTAATTATACATGTTTGAGATCCAAATAGAGAATATGGACCTTTTTTATTAGGCCCATAGGCCGGCCCAAGTTTTTAACCCCAAATGGGTAGGGCGTAGGCAACATTAAATCACATTAGAAGACCAAAGAAGGAAGAAGCTAAAGGGAGAGAGCCGAAGAGAAGAGGAACTTGGGGATCTTGGAGAGATTGCTTCAATTTCAATTCAATACCTTCATTAAAGCCTTGGATCTTCATTTTTGAGGCAAGTGGTTTAAATGGAATTTCATTTTCATATTAAAAGAGATGGAATCCAATTATACTCTAGGGTTTGTTATTGAGTTTATACTTTCATATCCAGTCTTGGCATGTATCAGTATTCTTGCACTTTGTGGATTTCTTTTAATCGATGTTGCTCAACAAACACTTGTACTTCTTTTGTGGCATGGTTAGTTTCTTTCTTGTAATAGTTAATTTGATTTCCTAGTATGTTGGTTGAGTTTGATTTAATTCATAAGATAAATTTTGGCTTCAGCTTAATTTAAGACTAGGTGATTAGTAATTAAAAAGTTTTTCGACAATGTTGCTAAGAATGAACCAGATGAGATTTCTGTTTAATTTTGTATAGGACTGATCACCTGGTATTTTTTTAAGCGGGGTGTCACAAATGCTAGCCATTTTGGACCAATGGGAGCACCAACTTCTATCCAAAGTTGTTCCTTTAGTTTGGGGATAGTGGGGGACCATCGGGAATACGAGTCGACTTGGGAGAAGGAGGAAGACATGCGCATCTAGTATCCCAAACTATTCTAGCAAGATATTTACTTTCTTAATTCCGAGGACGAAATCCCATTATCTAGGGGAAGAATGTAATACCCCGTAATTTTTCTAAATTAAAATAATAAATATTAGTTTTAGGATATTTTAAAAAATTGGACTGAATTGGAAAATTTAAATATTGTTATTATGTTATACAGGTGTGTGATTTTTTTTTATGTGTACAGATATAGCATCGAATGTATTGTAGAAACATACATAATTAATGTGTGACAAAATTAAAAGCACTCAATGTTAACATAAAATAATTCATCACATGTTTCGGTGCATAAATGGGCTCGTTTAGGTGTTCTATACCTTTAGAAATATTCCCGGGTCATTAGTATATAAGTTGGGGAATTTTTAGGCTAATTGGGATATGAATTCGGGTCCATTTGGTGGTCTAAAAATTGGGTTTTAAGCCAACCTATGGATTGAGCATTTAATAAGTGTTTAAGTGGGGATAAACCACTCCCCCATTATTATTCAGAAAGACCTAACGTAACTGCTATCAAGAGAAGAATGGAGAGAAACCAAAAAGGGAGGAAAATGGCGAAAGGAATCAAGGGGAATTCAAGCGGTTTCTTCTACGAATTTATTAAGACCAAAAGTCTCTTGCTTAATTTAAGTTTCCAATGTATTTTCTTTATGCATGATGATAACCCTTTAAATTTCTGGGATTTACATTTAATATGAAAGATTTGATGGTGAATAAATATTTTATGCATATAAAAGACTAAATTTATTATAGGATTAGTCCCAAAAAACTATGCATCCTATTCTTGAAATTCAGGTTAGAACCCTTAGGATTCTTGATTGTATTTGCGGACATATTGATTGTTTAATGTAGACAATATTAATGGTGGACTACGGAATGAAATTTTAATGTAAACCTCATTATTCAAGCGCCGTTATATGAATTAAATAGGGAATTCAAAGGGAGGAAAAAGGGGCATGGAATAAAAAGGAATTCATGGGGCTTCTTCTACGAATTTATTAATGCAAGAATTCTCTTTCTTAATTTGAGTTTCCAATGTATTTTCTTGATGCATGGGATTTAGGTTTGATATGAACAATTTGATGATGAATAAATAATCTTTGCATGTAGAGGACATCTTGACCCAAAAATTTAGGCGTTGCGTTATTGAAATTGAGGTTAGATCCCTTAGGGTTCTTGATAGTAATTAGGGACATCTTGACTATTTACTGTAGATAATATTAATTTTGGACTGTGGATTGAAATTTTGATATAAATATCATTATTCATGCCCTGTTATATGAATCAAATAATGTGGGAATATGGTTTGAAATCTGAGTTGAAATGGGTATTTGATGTTCATAAATACTGGGAAAATTGGGCATGAAATTGAGTTTGATTCATGTAATTAATGATCCAAATAAGACTAATTAAATTATAGGGACTCAAATATATAACTATAAAGTAGTATAAACCTTTAGGAGAATATTTGGAATGAAACATAGAAATTCCATATTGAAACAAATGAACATATCTGGGATTCTACGCAGGTATGAATCGATTCGACTTGGGGGCTGCGCAGGTTGGGCCTCGGGTGAATATTCTTAGGAGCGAAAGTGAGTGGATGGTACAATGTTTGTGATAATAGAGAGTTTATTAAAAGTACACATGTACCTACATTAACTTCGGAAAATTACAAAATGTACGAGTTAGTTAAGTAACTATTTATTCGAGTGGAATTAATAATTCACTAGATGGTAATTATAAATCAATGGGAAATTGTGAATCTTATGTTTGACTTTACTATGGTAATTGTGGAGTAGTTACCTATACATATTATATGAGATAATAATATGTACTTATATGTATTGTGTGGAAATACCATTGTTCGTGGACTGTCCTATCGGCTTGGGGGTTCGTGCGTTCGGACCGGGTATCACACGCCGACATAGGTGGGCTTAGCAATTGTGTAGGTTATATAGGTACTGCGTGGAGTCACCATATACGAGATGTAGGTGTTAATGCTGACCCAACCAGCCTCACTGCCAGGTATGGGCCGTGGATATGTATCCTGCGTAGGGACCGCCCCCAACTTATGTGTGTTTGTGATGTCCGCTTAGGATATGGGATTCCTACGGACTTGTTGATTGAGCATAGATTAGAAACTAATGGTAGATACCTTTATGTATCATTCATATATATATATATATATATATATATATGAAATGTCCAAGATTATGGACGTAAACTACAACTCTGACTGTATAATGCATAATATATATTTATGCTATTTATATGAAGCTTATGAGACTGGAATATTACGGGTGTTGGAAATTAAATGTAGTCGGTACACTTAAGCGTTTAATTATCAACAAATCTATTAATATTAATTTGACACGTGGTCATAATTATTATTCGGGACTTATTGTGATGCGAATAGTATCATACTTATATGAGGGGTGCACTACACCAAATCTGCCCATTTGTCAAGGTCATTGACCTTGACAAATCAAACTTGTCAAGGTCAATGACCGTGACATTTCGAGGTGAGACAACGTTTTTTGTCACGGTCGTGTCGCGATCAATGACCGTGACACGTTTATCACGGTTTATAACTGTGACAAAGACGTGACCCTTTTTAAAAAATTATCACGGCCATTGACCGTGACACGTCCTTGACAACTTTTTGTCACGGACGTGTCACGATCAATGACCGTGACAATTCTGGGCAGAATTTGTAAAAAATCTGCTGGGCAGTATGGCCACTGCCACTGCCCAGCAGTATATTTGTACCTGTTATAGCAACGTTGTACCTGTTCCAAACATCATATATCCAAACAAACTAAAGATAATGCAAATATATATTCATGACGATATAATCCAAATATTCAAAATAGAAATAATATACATGACGATATAATCCAAATATAATTAAAATGGACAAACTTAAAAATAATGTTACTACATGTCTTGGGTAAATGTGAGGAGGTGAGTAGGCCACACGACATACGAATTTGACGCACCCACTAATATACGTCATGCCGCATTGTTCTCTCAACCACAATAGGGAGTTCTCCTTCCCGGGTATGACATGCGTGACGAGCACCCTGGACTCCATCTGTTGAAGCGTACGTCCATGAACTATTCCACCCTCGATGATATTCGGGTCCCTCAACCCCCGCCCTATCCGCTGGCCATAAAAAACGTCCAATACGAACACGCTCCTCCAACCAAGTGTCGTCATTGGCCTGTTGAAGGGCGCCAAATAGGGAAGTGGATCATCGAGGTACGAACGTGTCGGTGATGAAGCAGTGAGGTCCACATCCTCGTCATCCTGCGCCTCGTCCTCCCGCACCTTCTCCTCCACCGCCTTCTCCTTCCCTTTCCCTTTCCCTTTACGGTCACCGCCCAACGTACGCTTCATGAATGCGTACATATCTTGGACCGTCGCCTTCAAACGGGACAGCTGTAATACCCCGTAATTTTAAATGACTTTTAAATGGGTTATATTTTAAATTAGTGGATTAATTAGATTTCTTATTAATTAATTCATTCGGGTTTATCCGGACGAAGGATATTAAAATGGATGATTCTGAATATTACTTAAAGATATTTAAGTAATATATGAATGTGATGTCATTGATATGACTGTATGATATAAATTCGGTAATTTATATTTTTTAGTCAGACGCGGTATGGGACGTGTCGGGACTAGTTTATTAAATTAAAAAGGAAATTTATATTCTATCGATCTAATAGTCATTTCTACTGCGTAGTTGCGTCCGGAAGGTTCGAAATAGTCAGAAAAGTCTATTTGGATGTTAATTTTGAGTCTCGGGTCATTTGGGAATGAATAGACAACCCGAAAGGACATTTTGGTCATTTTTCAAGGGGGGATGAATAGTGATTTCGGATTTGGGATCATTATAAGAATAGGTAGATTAAGTGAATGGGAGTTATTCATCTCCTCTTCACAAATAAGAGCAGCCATCTTCTTAGAGTGAGAGTAAGAGTGCTTGGGAAGGGAAAAGTCACTTGGGAAGGAGAAGAACTAGAACCAAGGTTCACCACCACCAACCACCACCAGCCACCAGCCACCACCGGAGTTTGACCGGAGAAGGGACAACCAACTGTGATAAACTACACCAAAGGATCAGACCTACACTAAAGGCAAGTGTTTAATAATAGCAATTTAAGTTTGTATATTGTCCATGTTAGAATAGTATGAAAAGAGAAGATTATTCATGTTTGGAAGAGATAATGGATTTCAGGAAAACTGAAATGATATAGGAATTTTACTCATGTGTTAGGATATTAATAATCCACGAATTACTCATGAATCTGTTGAAGAAATGATGGAAACCATTGATGTGTTCTTGAAGAGGTTATGTTAATAAATTTCTGGGAATAAGGTGATAAACATGCTTTTTAATCCAATCCTTTGATGATTCTAGGATGTTTAGTGTATTGGAAATCGTTCATATATGTTGATATATCATGTAGTAAAGTTTATAAGTCATTTGGGATGTTTAGATGAAGGTTTAAATGATCAAAAGTTGTTAAACCCGTAGTTGCAGAAAATGTAGAAAATCAGGCCTGGACCTGAGGGATCGATCGATCGACCCCTACCTTCGATCGATCGACCTGCCCTGATTAAGTAAAGTTGTTTCTTTTTAAATGTTGATTCTTATCCCGAAACTTTTATGGATCTTTGGTGATTATTATTTGAATATTTTGGGACTTAGAAAATATCAGTAAACCCTTGTTAAGATTTGAATTAATTGGATTTAGATTCAAATGATTTAAATGATGAAAATTATATCGAATGGAATTTCGGTTTCTAGATTCGTTTGTTAATTTCCGAATGGTGATGTATGAGGATTTAAGATAGGACCAGTAGGGGTGATTTATTATAACACCTGGGTATCCTTAAGTTTACAAGATAGTTTAATCCTAAGTGAAAGAATATGTGTTTAAAAGAGAATTGAAACTATCGGTTTTAACCTTAATTAAAAGGAGAATTAAACTCGTAGTAGTTCAGGAGAAATAATGTTATGGACCAGTAGGATATTAGTAATTTCTTACTGAATATAAGATGAGGAAAAACCAATTTGAATCTTATGAGATGGGAGCTTAGAATACATTTGTTTTAAAGAGAGTATGAGGTTATCCCGATCGCATAGTTTAAGTTTTCGGACCTCCTCGATCGACAAAGTTAAGTAGTAGTGTATTAGAGGGGTTCCTTGTTTGGATTTCGCTTTGCGAGACGCTCCGCGCATGAAACTTAACGACGTCGGTAGTGGAGAGATGCTATAGGATGCGAGGATAATTAATTTATGAAGTATAAATATGATATTTTAAAAGAAATATAATGCTACGTATGGGAAATATCTTAGGGTAGTGATAATTACCTTATTAATATTATATTATAGGTACGATAATACCTATTTGATTGATTATTGATTTATGTGTATGACATACCTAGCTTACTTGCTATCGGTGGGAGGTTTACGCGTGAGGGCAGTCATATCCTGATGAATCCATAGGATCTTTGATTTTTCGCTCGAGAACATAGGTCTATGAAAGACTTATCGGGGAGTTGATAAGTCCACTGACTGTGGGTACGTAGGTATGTGCGTGACCCATGGATACGAGAACTATGTTCACCTCCAATTTGTTTGTTGTTTGTGGTTCGTGGAATCTTACCGAACTTGTAGTCCCCTATTCGATGACATGCGATGATGGGACATGATAGCAGAGTAATGCATTGCACCACAGCTGTGACTTGGGGTGTTTTATTATATATAAATATATATATATATATATATATATATATGTAATGGATTAAATGGTTACATAATTATATATTGTGTTTAAATCTATCTACGGTGATAATTGTAGATAACGGTGAATAGAGAAAGATAATGAAATTAAGTTAATGAATGTTTATTCTTAAAGATTTGAAAAGCTTAACTCATATTAATGAGTAATGATTCATGTTAATGATAAACTAATTATATAAAGGAGTTATGAATAATAATGTGACGTATGGTATGGGACATACGGGGATTATGATATGGGAACGGAATTATAATATGGAGACTAGAAAAGAGGAACCATTAACTAGGAGGTTAATAGGAAATGTTAAGTGTGCACTCTAGTTGAGAGGTGAGAATTGCAAGTGAGAGTGGGATCTAACATGTACATAATAAATGCTTTATTGCACTTGTTAAATACTTGTTGTTTTAAAAATACTCTACACATTCGGGCTCTGACCCATTTCCTTGCATATTTTCTCTTCTATTATATCTCTATATCAGGTGTCCAGCAACAGGGACGCCAACCTTAGATGATTTTGACGATCTATGGAGCTATGGAAGTTTTGCTTAGACGCTTATCATCTTTTTGATTCGCAGTATTCTTAGTTAGGGCATGTCGCCCAAAAGGATTCAGTTATTAATTTTTGTTGGAGTAAAATATTGTTGTATTCTGATTTTTAATACATTTAACATTGTTGGGATTATTTTAAAGGATTTATATTATTTGGGAATGTTTATTCCAGTTGCATTTAAATTCTTTCGAGTTATTTATTTAGTGATCTGTGTTGTAGAATAAAATGTGTTGTGTTATTCTCATAAAAAAAATGGAAAAAGGTTTTGTTGAAATTTAAATTGGAAAGTTTTTAACACCAGCTTATTTAGGTATTGGGTGAGTTGTAAATATTTTCGACAGTGATGCTAAGAATGAGCCAAGTGTATATTCTGTTTTAATTTGGTACGGGACTGGCCACCCGGTATTTAATTAGGCGGGGTGTTACAGGTGGTATCAGAGCATCAGGTTCTAGTGTCCTTTAGGATCTGTACGGCTTATTGTGTCTACAGCTTAGCGTTCTTTGATGTAGAGCCCTATGAGTAGGATTATTTCTTTTCTATTTACGCTTACGATCTTCAACTATTTTGAGATATCAAATACTGATAGTGTTCTCTCGTTTCAGATGCCTCCTCGATGTGCACCTCAGCCCGCCCCTGCTCAGGGTACAATGAATGCAATCGAAGTTGCTGCAATTGTCGCTCGGGAAGTCAATGTTGCTGTAGCTGCTATTCAGCAGGCTCCCGCACCGGTACCGGTTGTGCCACCCGCACAAGGGCAAGTGTTTCCTACTGCATGGGAACGAGCGAGGGATGCCTTTCAGAAAGCGCACCCACCCGAGTTTCAGGGAGGATCAGATGTTGTGACTGCTAGCCAATGGAAGAAAGATATCCAACGGCACTTGAGGATGATCGAATGCACTGAGGTTCAACGTCGGATACTAGCCACATTCAAGCTAGTAGGGGAAGCTTTACAATGGTGGGAAGCTACGACCGCTATGGAGGAGAGGGACACAATGACTATCCAAGACTTTTGGATACGGTTTGATGGGAAGTATTTTCCTTCTGCTATCCAGACAGAGATTAGGCAGAAGCTACTTGATTTGAAATAGGGAGAGAAAACTGTGGCAGAATATGAGGAAGTGTTTACGAGATTAACTAATTTGGTACCAGCTGAAGTACCTACTGAGGAGAGGAGAGTCCTAATGTTCACTGATGGGTTGAACTATAAGATTCACCAACATTTATTGGGAAATCTTTCACTACGTACGTATGCAGATGTTCTTAATGCTGCAATGCTCCACTGTCAATATAACCGCTTCCATAATCAGGGTGTCAAGCGAGGGTTTGGGTCAGGCCTACAAGGCAAGACTTTTGGGGGTAGTTCTAGTGGGACTCAGTCAGGGCAGAGTCATCAGCGTCAAAGTGAGCAGGGTTCCCAGACAGGGGACTATGCTAAGCGTTTGCGATCTGGAGATTCTCGATTTGAGGATAAAGGTATTGGGCAAGGACAACAAGGCCATCAGGGCCAGAGGCAGGCTCATCAGGGCCAAGGGAAGGGAGGTAATGGCCAGCAGGTTCGGGGTCAACAGGGGCAAGGTGGTGGAAAGTTTGCGGGAAAATGTTTCGTGTGTGGCAAGTATGGCCATAAACGTCAAGATTTTCCTGAGAAAGACAAATTCCCTCAACAACAACATGCTCGACAGGAGCCACAGGTACCAGTGTTTCCACCAGCTACCCTTCCAGCTCCAGCTCCAGCTCCGGTGCTAGCACTACCTCCCATTCCAGCAGCACCCGCGCAGCAGGGTCAGTACGGGCGTGTATACAACATCCATCAGGCAGTAAATCAACAACCACCACCTGCGAATGAGGGTATGTTTTCTATCTAAGGAATTATGAAGCGTATAGTGATTTTGTTACGATTAATGTTGTGTGGGCAATAGGGTTGCTAAACTTAGCCTATAACACTGTTATTATTGTAGACTCACTGAGGGGTGTGGGACACCTTTATATTACATGTTATCATGTGGGTTTGATTTGTATCATGGGATTACTTACCTAGAGCATGTCCGAGTGCGATTCGACTATCGGCGTGCATTGACGTGTGGTATATGAGAGCATATGTCTGCATCTTGTCTTCTATAAGAGAGTAGATGCATAGACTCTATTTGAAATCGATTAAACCAAATTTTTGTTTTAAAATCGATAAACCTGATTTTTGTAAAAACCAAATTTTTATATATTATTGACTAAGGACCTTAGGAGTTTCGATGACCGACTACTTTAGGAAGTAGTGTATCGGGGTGGTTCCTTGTTTGGATTTCGCTTGCGAGACACCCCACGCATGAAACTGATAACCGTTGGGAGTCGAAATAAGTTAGGTCTTTGGGAAACGAATTTATAACCTTTGCGAATTTTTTAATATTGAAAGCGGTACGAGAGGGTGTATGGCCCCCCTGGTCGATTGAATTTTCGTATTTTTCATAATTGTGAATAAGGTAAGTAATTGAGACTTCAGGATTTATTTGTTCACTACAAGAGGATCATTTGTTCCTAAAGTTTGTCACGAGGACGGTATAAGCAAGATTGGGTAAAGTTTAAATTTGATTCAGTTGAAACTATATGGTGAGGCTTGGCGTATAACCATCGATAGGGACTTTGTTAATGTACTGTATGGGCAGTACATCTTGGATTTCTTGCGATGTGAGATTTATACTCAGAGTTGACCTTACCGGTATGACTTATATTCCTAAATTTTGGGACGAAATTCTGTTATAAGGGGGGAAGTATGTAATACCCCGTAATTTTAAATGACTTTTAAAATGGGTTATATTTTAAATTAATGGATTAATTAGATTTCTTATTAATTAATTCATTCGGGTTTATCCGGACGACGGATATTAAAATGGATGATTCTGAATATTACTTAAAGATATTTAAGTAGTATATGAATGTGATGTCATTGATATGACTGTATGATATAAATTCAGTAATTTATATTTTTTAGTCAGACGCGGTATGGGACGTGTCGGGACTAGTTTATTAAATTAAAAAGGATTTTTATTTTCTATCAATCTAATAGTCATTTTGACTGCGTAGTTGCGTCCGGAAGGTTCGAAATAGTCAGAAAAGTCTATTTGGATGTTAATTTTGAGTCTCGGGTCATTTGGGAATGAATAGACAACCCGAAAGGGCATTTTGGTCATTTTTCTAGGGGGGATGAATAGTGATATCGGATTTGGGATCATTATAAGAATAGGTAGATTAAGTGAATGGTAGTTATTCATATCCTCTTCACAAATAAGAGAAGCCATCTTCTTAGAGTGAGAGTAAGAGTGTTTGGTAAGGGAAAAGTCACTTGGGAAGGAGAAGAACTAGAACCAAGGTTCACCACCACCAACCACCACCAGCCACCACCGGAGTTTGACCGGAGAAGGGACAACCAACTGTGATAAACTACACCAAAGGATCATACCTACACTAAAGGCAAGTGTTTAATAATAGCAATTTAAGTTTGTATATTGTCCATGTTAGAATTGTATGAAAAGAGAAGATTATTCATGTTTGGAAGAGATAATGGATCATTAATGGATTTCTAGAAAACTCAAATGATATAGGAATTTTACTCATGTGTTAGGATATTAATAATCCATGAATTAGTCATGAATCTGTTGCAGAAATGATGGAAACCATTGATGTGTTCTTGAAGAGGTTATGTTAATAAATTTCTGGGAGTAAGGTGATAAACATGCTTTTTAATCCAATCCTTTGATGATTCTAGGATGTTTAGTGTATTGGAAATCGTTCATATATGTTGATATATCATGTAGTAAAGATTATAAGTCATTTGGGATGTTTTGATGAAGGTTTAAATGATCAAAAGTTGTTAAACCCGTAGTTGCAGAAAATGCAGAAAATCAGGCCTGGACCTGAGGGATCGATCGATTGACCTCTACCTTCGACCGATCGACCTCCCCTGATTAAGTAAAGTTGTTTCTTTTTAAATGTTGATTCTTATCCCTAAACTTTTATGGATCTTTGGTGATTATTCTTTGAATATTTTGGGACTTAGAAAATATCAGTAAACCATTGTTAAGATTTGAATTAATTGGATTTAGATTCAAATGATTTAAATGATGAAAATTATATTGAATGGAATTTCGATTTCTAGATTCGTTTGTTAATTTCCGAATGGTGATGTATGATGACTTAAGATAGGACCAGTAGGGGTGATTTATTATAACACCTGGGTATCCTTAAGTTTACAAGAGATTTTAATCCTAAGTGAAAGAATATGTGTTTATAAGAGAATTGAAACTATCGGTTTTAACCTTAATTAAAAGGAGAATTAAACTCGTAGTAGTTCGGGAGAAATAATGTTATGGACCATTAGGATATTAGTAATTTCTTACTGAATATAAGATGAGGAAAAACCTATTTGAATCTTATGAGATGGAGCTTAGAATACATTTGTTTTAAAGAGAGTATGAGGTTATCCCGATCGCATAGTTTAAGTTTTCGGACCTCCTCGATCGACAAAGTTAAGTAGTAGTGTATTGGAGGGGTTCCTTGTTTGGATTTCGCGTTGCGATACGCTCCGCGCATGAACCTTAACGACGTCGGTAGTGGAGAGATGTTATAGGATGCGAGGATAATTAATTTATGAAGTATAGATTTGATATTTTAAAAGAAATATAATGCTACATATGGGAAATATCTTAGGGTAGTGATAATTACCTTATTGATATTATATTATAGGTATGATAATACCTATTTTATTGATTATTTATTTATGTGTATGACATACCTAGCTTACTTGCTATCGGTGGGAGGTTTACGCGTGAGGGCAGTCATATCCTGATGAATCCATGGGATCTTTGATTTGTCGCTCGAGAACATAGGTTTATGAAAGACTTATCGGGGATTTGATAAGTCCGCTGACTGTGGGTACGTAGGTATGTGCGTGACCCATGGATACGAGAACTATGTTCGCCTCCAATTTGTTTGTTGTTTGTGGTTCGTGGAATCTTACCGAACCTGTAGTCCCCTATTCGGCCACATGCGATGATGGGACATGATAGCAGAGTAATGCATTGCACCACAGCTGTGACTCGGGGTGCAGTATTATATATATATATATATATATATATATATATATATATATATATATATATATATATATATATATATATATATATATATATATATATATTTATATATAATGGATTAAATGGTTACATAATTATATATTGTGTTTAAATCTATCTACGGTGATAATTGTAGATAACGGTGAATAGAGAAAGATAATGGAATTAAGTTAATGAATGTTTATTCTTAAAGATTTGAAAAGATTAACTCATATTAATGAGTAATGATTCATGTTAATGAGAAGCTAATTATATAAAGGAGTTATGAATAATAATGTGACGTATGGTATGGGACATACGGGGATTATGATATGGGAACGGAATTATAATATGGAGACTAGAAAAGAGGAACCATTAATTAGGAGGTTAATAGGAAACGTTAAGTGTGCACTCTAGTTGAGAGGTGAGAATTGAAAGTGAGAGTGGGATCTAAGATGTACATAATAAATTCTTTATTGCACTTGTTAAATACTTGCTGTTTTAAAAATACTCTACACATTCGGGCTCTGACCCGTTTCCTTGCATATTTTCTCTTCTATTGTATCTCTATATCAGGTGTCCAGCAATAGGGACGTCAACCTTAGATGATTTTGACGAGCTATGGAAGATTTTCTTAGACGCTTATCATCTTTTTGATTCACAGTATTCTTAGTTAGGGCATGTCGCCCAAAAGGATTCAGTTATCATTTTCTGTTGGAGTAAAATATTGTTGTATTCTGATTTTTAATACATTTAACATTGTTGGGATTATTCTAAAGAATTTATATTATTTGGGAATGTTTATTCCAGTTGCATTTAAATTCTTTTGAGTTATTTATTTAGTGATCTGTGTTGTAGAATAAAATGTGTTGTGTTATTCTCATAAAAAAAATGGAAAAAGGTTTTGTTGAAATTTAAATTGGAAAGTTTTTAACACCAGCTTATTTGGGTATTGGGTGAGTTGTAAATGTTTTCGACAGTGATGCTAAGAATGAGCCAACTGTATATTCTGTTTTAATTTGGTATGGGACTGGCCACCCGGTATTTAATTAGGCGGGGTGTTACAACAGCTTCGCGTCGTGTGAATCCACCGTTCGAGCCAACCCGGTGTCGCTCGTCTCCAATCTGATGATCCTAGATTTGTCCACCCGCGAGCTCACTCCCCTTGTCCTCCCCTTGCGATCAGAGCCAAGCACTTGGTTGAGTGCGTCTGTGGACAAAGATGCCTTCTCGGCATCAGACTGCGACTCATGCACTTCCTTAAGCTTTGCCTGAAATGACAAAAAGCACATGATTAGTAAAATAAGTAAACTAAAAAATTATTACGTAATTAACAAAAATTAAACTGTCGGATTACTTACAATCGTGGCTACGACGCTCGGGGACACCTCCTTGTCCTTCCCCTTCTTCGTCCGAAGAGCCACATAAGTATCGAGCCTATGTGGCTTACCCCCTGTCCCACTCCCTACACCCTGAAATAAAATAAAGTAAAGTAAAATTAGTAACGGCCCCGCAAACTAAAATAATGAAGAATAATATATTTCTGTAGTTATAGAAAAATTAAATCTTACCTGCATCCTATGCTCCACCTCGGCGTAAGAGGTCCGGCCGGAGTAGTGCACGTCCGTCTTTTTTTCTCGATTTTCCCTCCCCGATTGGCGAGATGCCAATTGTCGATCCTCGATCTCATTGTCAATGAACTTCTGCCATTGTGCCAATGAGATCGGCTCCTTGGGGGGGGGGGGGGGGGACGGATTCACGCCATTGGATAATCGACTCTCTTGTTTTTCCAAAGTACCGTGCCCGCATATTTTTTTTCCATGACATGAGTTGCTCCCTAATCTGCTCTAAGACGGGATTGCGTAGCTTTGGATCCAAGTTGAATTGTTCCTGTCCAACAAATACAATGTTAGTTGCGAATAAATATAAATATAAATATAAATATGAAATCGAAATTGAAATTGAAATTGAAATTGAAATTGAAATCGAAATTGAAATTGAAATTGAAATATTCATATAAATATAAATATAAATATATTACCTGTAGTGCCGCCCAAACAACTAACTTGAGCTCATATGGCACCTCCTTCCAACTCATAAACCCCGGGCCCATGACCGTCTTTAGCAGCTCGAGGGATCTCGCTAATAGCTCCGACTTGTTCTCGACGGTAATCCCAAATTTTCCATATTTGGGGAGCCTAGGGGCGGAGGATCCCTCGTCGCCTCCGCTATCACCAAGCCCAGACAACATAATCATAAACAACATCATCATCTTCGCCTTAATATCTGAAGGAGACATTTTTGCTGTAACAATTAAAGTATACAATTATCAATTTACTAATTTACAATGAGGGACAATCCTACTTTCATATGAAATTGACACTAATTATTAATTTACTTTCATCTAAAACTATACAATTAAAATTACAATTAAAGCTATACAATTTCTTAATTAAAGATATACAATTGTTAAAATTTCCCCTCCACACCCCACCCCCACCCCCACCACACCCCTTGCCCCCCTCCCCCCGCCACGCACACACCTACGCACACACACACACACCCCACCCCCACCACACTACACAATTCTAACTATCACTAACCTTGCATTGATACTAAGGTTTACATAGTTTTAACAAATTAAAACAAAATATTATCATATTTTTAGTTAGAAAATTCCACCCCCACCCCCACCCCCTCCCCCCACAACACCCCACCCCCACTACCCCCCTCTCTCACCACACACCACCATACACACACATATACATATACACATACCCCACCCCCTCCCCCCTCCCCCCGCCACACACACACGCAGACACCTACGCACACACACACACACCCCACCCCCACCACCCCACCCCCACTCCCTCCCCTCACCACGACCGTGACAACTACATTTATTGTTTATCAATAAAATTATGACATGAGATGATTATAATTGGAGCATAAATTTCATTATCATAAAGGGATAAATCCAACCAAGTACAGAGATTCTACAAATTAAAGTGATAATTAAATTTAAGACTTTCTAACAACATGCATGTGTATGGATTCTACATAGTTGGGCACGAAAGTAACTAATGATATTCCTAAAAACATACAATTGGCAATATTTTGTGAATTTACTAAACTTTATATAATATTATCAAATTCTGTTAAAAAATTATCTAGGGTTTTACCTAATTGAATTAATTTCATGAATAAAATTATTATCAATTTAAATATTTATATAATTAAGTTTAACATATGAATTCTAGAACTTTTCTAACATTTACACAATTCTAAATATCACTAACATATATATATACACACATATATATACACACACATACACATATACATATATAGATACACATATACATATACACACATATATATACACACACAAGTATATACACACACATACACATATACATATACACACATATATATACACACATACACATACACATACACATACACATACACATACACATACACATACACATACACATACATATACATATAGAAATGAAAGAGAAAGAGAGGAAAAAAAATATACCTTAGAGAGAGAGAGAGCATAAATTGCGGATGAGAGAGAGAGAGGGGGAAAACCAGAAAAGGTGGGAAAAAATAATCCTAGGGCTTTTTTTGCTGCAAAAGTTGTCACGGTCATGTCAAGGTCATTGACCGTGACACAAATCTCACGTTTTGTGTCACGGTCATTGACCTTGACAGGACCGTGATAAATAATTGTCACGGTCAACGACCGTGACAGGGCCGTGACAAGTAAATTTTTTACGGCCTTGTCACGGTCAAGGACCATGACAATTATTTATCACGGTCATGTCAAGGTCAATGACCGTGACCCAAAATGAGAGATTTGTGTCACGGTCAATGACCTTGACAAGGGTGGCCGGCTGAAAGGTGACAATTTGGCCATTTTGGTGTAGTGGTGACGTGTTAAACGGATGCGAGTGACGAATGAGAACTATTCAATTTTACATCAACTGTATTATTGCATCTTAAATTGATTAAGTTAATTCCTGGACACTTCGGGCTCTGACCCAAATTTAAATGTTTTCTCCCACTAGGTGCTCCTAGACAGGGATGACTAGATTGTGTTGTAGGAGTCTTGGAAGCTCTTTTTCTCATCAGTTTCCAGGTTTTTCGATTCTAGCATAGGTTCTTTTTCTACAGTAGTTATTTAATTTATTTGGAACAATTATAAGGTCGTAAGCCCGAATTTTTGTACATTATGTTGGTTGA